>CP136897.1:9663000-10317250 GCA_034359265.1 Canna indica
GAACGTCGAAGGTCGTCTTCGTCGCCGCCGCCGCTGCCGCGGATCGTTGAGCCAGCCATGGGCCGTGGAAAGTCGGTTCCGGCGTGCAGCTCGATGAGCGGCGGCGCGAGCCTCCGGAGGAGAATTCTGGTGAGGAAGATGAGCAGGTTGGATAAGGGGAGGGAGAGGATGGACATGAGGACGCAAATTAGCAGCTCCATCAATGGTGTGATAGAATGTGTTACATTAATATAAGCGATCGAGGAGGGAAGAGCAGATGGAAGATGTGATGGGAGGGGAAGCTGCATACAATATTTTGTAGGTAGATGTCGATTTCCAACATAAGCTGTAGATTTTATCTGATCCAATTAATGACCCAACAAATACTCTCATAATTTGTGTTAATTTAATTCAACAATATGGCTATTATTTTTACGTATAAATGTAATTAAAATGATAAAGTGCAATGTAGTAATTAATGAAGCAAAAATTAATATCATGACGTTAAGCATTCACGGGCTCACCGCTGAAATGGCAATGAATTCCTCGGTCAACGTGTGCGGTGATTATTCACACGCTCACGAGCGGTGGAATTAGTCAAATAAAAGCATCTAATTTCTGTTAAATCCCACTCTACTGTACTGTAGTATATATATTTATTTATTTACACTGCAAATTTACAAAGGTAAAATAGTCGTTTGACAATTATAATCAATTAACTCATACTATTTTCTACAGATACATAGTATTTAATGGGATGAAATAGATGATTAATAAAATATCATTCCGTATGCTTTATTTATTCCTTTGTTTAATTGTAATTTATTGACAAAAAATAAATTGATCCTACGAAATATATATGAAATATTATTTTTTACGGACAAAAAAATATTATTTCTTATCTCAATTAAAAAACTAATATTTTCCTCGTCTATTTCCTCATCTACTAACACTTGCACGAGTGAGTTCACAAGATAAGATGATACTGGTGTTGGAATTTGATCTTATTTTGGAGGTGAGTTATAATTCTCATGGCTAGCTGTTAAAAGCCAATTTAAGACACAAGAGTTCCAAATCAATTAATTCATTTACGAGAATGTCATTGCCCGTTCCACTTAAGTTGAAACATGTCAATTAATCTGACAAATAAAGTGGTAGTGTATAACTATTTACCTATTTATTGAATTTGAGCTACTTCAAGGAGAAGATGGCCTCTCAAATGTGGCCACCTCACAATTAACATTAATCCCAACAATTCAATGTAGTCAAATCCACGGATGACGCATTTAATAGTCGAATAATTTGGTGGCATTATTTATGAATTGAACCGAGCCAAAGCAAATATAATAACTCATGCATTCAATCAGTTTTAATTTGGCGAATTACCAGTTTCACTAATTATTTGATTTTTGACTCTAAATTAATGTAGCACAGGTAGTACATTCAGCACAATTTGTTTCAACCAAATAGGAATATATTCATAGGTTTATTATATGCTAAAATTGATTCAGTGATAAAATTACAAGTTAATTACATATGAAAGAAAAACTTGAGGTAAAAGTAAAATATTACGTGAAGTGTGAATTATTTTTATTTTTAGCCATTAATTTGTAATTTTATAAAACTAAAGCTATCAAGTAGGGGTGAGCGGGTCCGAATACTTTGTATTTTTTATGATATTCAGATCCTATCCTATATAGGATCGGTTCCTAAGTTTTAGAACTGAACCCTACCCTGTTGGAATCTGGAATCGGACCCTACCTAGAATCATAGGTTTCGGTTTCGATTTCGGGCACCCTGTTGAAATTTGTTCGTATACAGATTTCATGATACAGGTTCCGAGTACCTTGTTAGAACCTGTCCTGCAAGTCTGCAACTTGTAAATGAACAAGTTCTAATAGGTACCCTGTTGGAACTTGTTCTGAAACCTGTAAACGTACAGGGTCCAACAGGGTACCCTGTTGGAATCTGTACCCTGGAATATGTAAATGAACAGATTCCAGAGTACAAGTTTCGAGTACGATTCTAGTTCCAGGTACACGATGTGTTGGACTCGGAATCGATTTTAATTGGTTCCTAAATTTTTATCTCAGATCATACTCGAATTTAATTCGGGTCTATCCGAAACTTATCCAATCGAGTCGATTCTAATTAATTTTGAGTCTACTCGATAACCATGTACACTTCTATTATGAAGCTAATTAACTAACCCTAAGGGTAGGAAGGGATCCCAAGTGTTAAAGGAGATGGTACTTGCATCCTTACATTTTTGTCCTGTTATATGCATCAGGGAACAGAATCCAATGTTTGAGTACTGTTTCATTTAATTCCAAATTTGTGTTTTTATTTTATTTTTTGAGAAGAAATTTTTATTAGTTTTGGCATTTTTTGAGATTATTTGTAGGCTTGTAGCGCCTCAATTTAGTCCCATGTTTGGAATATATTAAATGTTGTGTTTAGTAATATATTTTGATACGTATATTATTATTAATTTTGGTTTAGATAATTTAATTAGATCAATAACTCAGATTTATAAAGTTGCTATTTTTCATTCTCTTTAATTTATTCTCACTTATCACATGAGTCTCTTTTTTGGGGGGTTGGTTTTGGAAGAAGGGGATGCGAAGAAGCATGAGAGACAGTTGACACGTCTTTGTCTTGTCTTTGTCTTTGGGTCCCTTGAATAGTTTCTCAAGCACGTGGTCCTTGCCTTTGTGGCTTTGCACTACGGTTGATGGAAGGTTTTTTTGGGAAGAAAAATTGGTTTATTAATGGAAACCAATTCAAGTTCATGTATAGGAATTTACAAGGCTCACAAATAAGCCTAAGGAGCGGTACAAAGAATAAGCAAAAGTGATTTGCTAGATCTCATTAAAAATCTTGCTTGTACAAAATCCGGAGTGGAAAAAAATACAAGGTAAGAAAAAGAGTGCCTATTACAAATTACCATCTTTGTACCCTTAAAAATAGTCATTCTAAATGCAGCAGTTAAAGAGTGCAGACTATTAAAAGGACTAAATATATATTTTTTAAAAAAAAACTCATCATCTTCCCAAGTTTTTTTTCGCAATTCATGAACTATACATGCAATAAGGAGGCATTTGGTTGCCCGTAAATGCGAATGCTGCAAAAAATATATGTTTACATGCAAAAATAAATGCTCGCGAATAAAATTTGCAACATACTGTTCAGTTGCCCGCAAGTAGAGTTGCAACTTCTATTTACAAACGTTTAGTTGGCCGCAAATGAAATTTGCAATTACATTTGTAACTTGCATCTTCGTATCTAGTCTAATAATTTTGGCACGATCTAATATAGGAGTGGCAATTTTTGGCCCGACCCGATAGCCCGACCCGACCCAACACAAAAAAATCGGGATCAAATCGGCTTTTATCGGGTTCAGGCCATTATCGGGCCAATCCGATAAGGCCGATCCCTTATCATGCTGGGTCGGGTCAAGTGTTATCAGGGCAGCCCGGCCCAATAGCCTGATAAACACTTCAGGGTCGGTATTAGTGGATTTAAAATTCGTTAATTATTGGATATATATTGGAGTTATTTTGGATTTTTTAAGTGTTGAAGTATCTTTTTTTTGTAAAATGATCGTGTCTCGCTTGCTATAAATAAAATCCCTCCGCTCAACCCTAGGTTTGACGTCTTTGAGAATAGTGTTTTCAGATCGAGGTGGCACGTGGCGAGCGGAGACGGAGCGTTCTGAGTCCGAGGGATTTGCGTTTTGAGGTAGGATTCTTTCCCGTCATGTTGGTCCCTGTTGAAGGGTAAGTAGGAGGATTAAGAGGATCTTGATGTTATGTAATTTCTATTTTTTGATTTTGCTATTTTCGGTAATATTTTTCGGTGATTTGCATTTTTTCGACGAACCTACCTATTTATGGAAAATTATGGCCGACAAAGTGTTTTGGAACACCCCAAATCGGGGCAGGAAGGGGCAACGACGCCAAGGGATGGTCGGTGTCCGTCCCTCCAGGCGACTGCGCCCCATCGGGGTGGCGGCTGCAGTCCGCCCCTCGACTCTCCGGGGTGGCGCCGCACCGCCCCATGGGCGGTCGTGTTCCTCCGGGCGACGATCACCGCCCAGTGGAGCAGGAGAGGGCAGTGGATCCGCTGCCCAGGGTCCTCGCTCCGGCGGCTCAAGGTTGGGGAAGAGGAAAGCCCTAGTTTTTTTCCTACCCTTATTGTAACATCGATATATTGTTGTACCAGTGATATATTTGATTGTAATAGTGATATTTAGTCTTATACCATATTTTAAATAAGAGAGATAATACATTTGATGTAGTAGTGTTTTGATATTGATATAAAGGATAGAGATAGGTATAGAGATGTTATGAGTTTATATCGGTGTCACAAGCTGTTTTAAATAAAGTACATGTGTTATAATGTTTTACCTATATATTGATTAAGGTTCTTTTTAGAAAATTAATTTCAGGGGCTTCCCTAACTTGGATTTTGACATATTATATATGAATTTTCATGTAATCGATGTTCTGGATTCAACGATGAAGTCAGATTTTTCAAATGAGATATGTATCATGCAAACAGTATGGGATTTAGTGCTATATTTTTCGTGCTAAGCATATTTTATTAGATTAGAGCTTAAAGTTGTTAATTGTTGGTAGATCCTCTCATAGACTCCTATGGACCCTACAATATGTGACATTTTTCCTTATTGTGCTATTATTTATTGGTATATTGATTATATTGGGCATGCCATGTGCTAAGTTTGTGCTCATAGAGATATTATCATATGTGTTACAATGATCTGTAATACATTTCTTATGTATTAGAGACATGAGTTATAGTAGTGTTTTCGATATTGGCATGATATTGTTGCATTCATTAGTGCTCTTTTATTATGACAATCTATTTGCGGCCTGTTAGCCTTGTGCTTCGGGCGAGGACACTTTACGGCCCAATGGACCTAAGAAAGTCTACGGCCAAGAAATATCGGTATTTAATAGATGCGCTACGGCATGGGGGCATTGTGCAGTGCCCGCAGGCTATCCTTAGATAGTCATTCTCCATGTACGAGCGGACGGGGAGAACCACTCTCAGGTGCGAGAGTGTATGGGGAAATTCATAGAGCTCTTGTCCATACCGCTCTTGACTCGCAGATATAATGCATACATGTGGTATTGATACATGTAGAGCTAATAGAGTTGATTTTAAAGTTATATATGCATATATTAGAATTCATGACATTTTGAGTTGTTAACTTGGTGCTTGTCATATTGATGTTGAATTTTACTCACCATTCTACTGACTTTCCTCTTGTTTTTGCTTCAGATCCACAGGTGTAACATGTTCGGAGTTAGCTATTTTAGAGTTAGAGTTAGTAGAGTGCTCTGGTACGGATCTCATATTTGAGCCTTGGGACCCATTTTTGAAGTTTGTTTATATTTAGAGAAAATCCTTTGCTACTATGTACTTCATTTTGAATATTTTAATTGTAGTTGTTCTCCATTGTTCAACTTTAGATTTTCGCTGCATTTTGATTTATTTATGTATGAGTTATTTTTTGGTCCTATTATGTCATTCTAATCCAATCCCTTGTTACGTTATTCTTTTGGGCGATGTCTGCTTTCTAAAGGAGACCCTAGGAGCGCGTAACAAGTTTAAACCCGATTTAAATATATTTTAGTGGTATCAAGCTAAATGGGATGAGCCGTGCCAACCCATTATTTTTTGTATCGGGTCGGGCTAGTGTTTTCGGGTCGGGCCGGGTACGAATTTTTGGGCCGGGCCTGGTCGGGTCGAGCACGAATTTTTTCGGACCAAGCTGTACACAAATTTTTCGAGCCTAGTCGTATATGAATTTTTTTCGAGCCGGGCCGAACACGAATTTTTTTGGGCTAGGTCGGACATGATTTTTTCAGGCTGGGTCGAGCAAAAAAATTTTAGCGTCACGTCGGGCACGAATTTTTTCAAGCCGGGTCAGGCACGAATTTTTTCGGGCATGGTCGGGTTGGGTTGGGTCGGGTCGGGCCGGGCATAATTTTTTTCGGGTCGGGCCGGGCACGAATTTTTTCGAGTCGAGTTGAGTCAGGATGGGCACAAATTTTTTCAGACCGCATCATGCACGAATTTTTTTGTGCCGAGCCAAAAATTTAGGCCCAACACTACTTGCCAGGCCTAGTTTGATAGCCCAACATGATAAAATTATGATTAGAGAACTCATTATCGTGTAAGGCTAGGAGATGTAGGTCCAACCCGGTCTTATTGCCCGAGATCAGCTCGAGCCCGAAGCGGCGACCCTGTGTCGTGCTGGGGTAAAATATGTTTTATATTATTTAATTATTTATCAAAATAAATTATTATTATTTTATTTTTGTATAATACTGAAAATATATTTTTAAAAAATTATCAAACAGCATTAGATCTAAAATCTGACACTACCATCGCGTTCAGTGCGCGAAAATCTACAACTTTGATATTTATCCAGTCTCTATCTGACGACTCTATGTCATCAAAATTAATTATTTTTTAATATTTAAATTATTATATTTGCAGCCCGCAATCTTATATTGCGGACTTTTTGGACTATAATTCTATTTGTAACTCATAAATAATATTAAAATATAAATTATAATTAATAAATATTATAAAATATTTTTATAATCAATCAAATAAATTAGCATTTGGACGTACGGCAACCAAACGTCCTCAAACATCATCATATATAGATCTTAATTTTAATATGATTTGAAAGAAATAAATATACTCGTCTAGACTAAAAAAAGATAGTTACTAAAGTAAAAAAAATCATTCATTAACCCATGCATGACTCCGTATCCTAATAATTCATTTTTAAAATCTTTCATTTTTTTTAAAATTTGAAAGAGTTTGAATGATTAATGAATAAAAAAAATTAAATCATAAAAAAAAAATTAAAATAAAAAAATTATTATAAATGAAGGTTTACCCAGTCCCTTTGAATCTTTCCAAATCTCTTATCAAATCTAATCAAACAAAAAAATTTAAACCATTTTAAAATCCCTTCACATTAAAATTCGTTCAAACTCCTAATGAGACTGGCATTTTCTTCTGCTGTGAGCAGAGGAAACATCGCGGAGAGATACGAGGAAGACGACGTCTGATTGGTGGGGGGAACGACGGATCATAATTTAGTTTTCTCGCTGCCTGCAATTAGTGGTAGTCTTGAGAATATCGCTTCAATTTTGGCCGAGATTGCAGCAGGAGAACTTTGGACGGAGGTTGCACTATTCCAAGAAAATCTTCACGAAAAATATCACAAAATCATCTCCTAGAATGGAGGACCAGAAGCCCGCTTGAAATAGGGTGAGAAGAGCCTTTTTCGCCGGATTACATGGCCGACGGCAACTCCTCTGTTTCGAGCAGAGGAGCAGCCATGGGGCTGTTAACTCCATGAGGAAGAAAGCTCCCCTGCATGTGCCTTGCATGTGCAGCACAAGGGAGAAGGGGGGCTGCTTGAAAGATGAAAGGACCCGCTAGGCCCATATTGGGCCTCAATGAAGTCGGCCCAGATTTGGGCATCAATGTTTCTCCCCATATTAGGCTTCAATTTGCACTGCAGGGTTGAGACTGGTTATTAATCCTTTTTGGGCCGGTCAGTAACGGTTTCAATTAGACTTGGTTCAACATGATTCAATCAATTTGAAAAATTAGTTCAATTGTATCATAATCAATTTAACTTCTATTTGGTCTGGTCATGCTGATTGGATTCAGTTCGGACCCAAATTGAGTCAACACCTAACATAAACATTCTCCGAATCTGAATCAAACACAAACGAAATTGGCGAAAAGCTTTAAGTAAGATAATGCCAATATAATCAAACATTGAGGCACTTACCGCAACATGAATATGATGAACTGTGGTTTATGTATATTAAGTCAGACTCTATCTACTAACTTACATGAATAAGTACTACTATATATCTCTTTCGATGTATCAAATGATCAAATATCAAGTCACAGTGTAATCAAAAAAGTACCCCTAACTATGTGAAGTCTACAAACTATTCAAACTCTTATAACTCTAAAGCGTTGTTTGGTTAGCAAAAATTATTTTTTGATTTGATTTCAGTGAAATTGAAATTTTGATTTCGAAAACTTAGTTTTGATTTTTAGTTTTCAGTTTTTTGAAAACGCGTTCGGTTAACGAAAACAACATCAATTTTAGTTAGTTGAAACAAGTGAATATTTATTTGATTATAAAAAATAATATTAATTTTCATTGAATATTTTTACTAGTAATTAAATGTTTAGTTATTTTTAAAATTCAATATTTGCTAATATTGCTATAAAATATTTATATAATTTAATTAATTAAGTTATTGATAATTTAAGATTTTTTTTATTCAATTAGATATAAAAGTTAATTAATAGTTATTATGAAATTTCAGAAAAAATAAGTCCAATGGTCTAAAATTAGTTTTGATTAAATTATAAATAGATCAACTTTAAGAAAATTGAATTATTTAAAATTTAAGTTTGAGTCAATTAGATATAATTTGATTTAATTAATTTATAAATTTAAAATAATAATTTGAGTTGAAAATGATGATTTTTACTTTTTATTTTTAAAAATAAGATATAGTTTGATTTATTTTTAAATTAATTAATTTTATAAAAAAATATTTATAATTACAAAGTTGCCACTGCATTTTGATAACGAAATCGACAGTCTCGAAACTACAGAAAATAATATTCTGGTGTTTTTATTTTTATTAAAAAAATTAGTTTCGTTTTCATTCTGGTTTCAATTCAGTTTTATGAAAACGTTGAACCAAACACGTTTTCGTAAGCAATTTTAATTTCAGTGAAATCGAAATCATGAAAATAATCTTGATTTTGCTAACCAAACAGACCCTAAATAGCTCTACAATGAATCAATGCAATCATGTAGGTTTAATATCAATAAATCAAAAGTGTTACGAGAAAGATGCTTTATGGGTTTTCTCCCTACACTCTCACACCCGAGAGTGGTCCTCTTATCCCCTTGTATGAGGAGAATGATTATCCGAAGATAGTCTGAATGATTGTGCTTGTGCATATGCATCATAATGCATCCTTGGATCATTGATCCGCCCAAGAACTCCATTGGTTCAATGGTCCCCAAAAGTATTCCCACCCAATAGTCCGAAGGTAAGGGCCACAAATAAATTACTATTCAACACAATAACACTTATTATAAACACAATCAATAACTCGGCAACACTCATGCATACAACTCTTTTTAGGTTGCGTTTGGTACATATAGGTAAAGCAGATAAATTGTTGCATACTAAATACCCTCTTATGGGGTGTTTGGTATAAGGTAATCTAAATAGATTACTGATAATCTTAATTAAAATTACTTGGGCGCACCAAATTATCGTGTTTGGTTGAAACAGATTACTGATAATATAATCTGGATGCTCATGATATTCTATATTACCACTCAAGTGGTAATCCATATTACCAATGAAGGGGGTAGCTATGTGGATTACTAGTAAAGTGGTAATATTATTTTACTTATTTTTGATAAAAATCTCCTTATTAAAGTACCCTATATTAACATAGAAAAAAATCATCGCTTCATCTCATAGAAAAGTGATAATCTTTTATTATTACTATTATTATTATTATTATTTTATTTGAGGGTATTTTAGTTAAATATATAAATTTCATAGTAATCTTTTTTTAATACCAAACAAGGTAATGTGGATTATTGGCGAGATTACCAATACATGTCAAATATGGTATGTAACATTACCGATAATTTTAAAAATGATAATCTATTTGGGTGGTAATCTAGATCCCAAATAATCTTAAGTGGTAATGTATCAAACGTCCCCTTAATGTCAGGTTATTTAATGACGGGTCGTTCCGACACGATAAGAGTCGACCCACTTCAGCCCGCAATTTTATCGGGTCAAGCCGACCCGATAAATTTATTGGGCTGAATTTTCCGACTCAAACACGCAATTACCGTGTTGTATTTCAACCGTCCCTGCTCCCATCCATGTAGCTTTGTCCTTGTTTGCATTCGTTTTTTTTCCCCATCCATGTAGCTTTGTCCTTGTTTGCATTCGTTTTTTCTCCCCCATCCATGTAGCTTTGTCCTTGTTTGCATTCGTTTCCAAGAGAAAAAAGAATCTCTTCTTGTTTCTGCAGAGACCACAATGAAGGGGTGGAACAGGAAGTAGAAAGATTGTGTTTATAAAGGTCAATACCATCATCTAGTGAACAAGTCAGTTATTTGTTTACGTTGAGTCATGATAGTCAATATGACTGTATCAGAATAAGTCTAATATTAAATTAGGTAAGAAGATTGAAAAAAAGAAAATGCTCATCTCAAATGCAGTCATGTACTGTTAGCTCAATGGAAGGCCAATGGTTCAATGCTATTTGTAACGTTTTCTAGGCATGATTACATACTTTTTACCATCACTATGGGAGCTTTTGGTTCCTTACAAATACAAATACAGTTAAAAATAATTACAAGTAAAAATAAATATTCGTGAATAAAAATTGTAATTTACCATTTCATTACTCGCAAGTAAACGTACAAATTTTATTTGTAAGTGTTTGATTGAGCGCAAACGAGAAGAAAATTGTACTAGAAAGAGAAGATTATTACGAGCGAGAAGAAGAGAAAGATTGTCGCAAGCGAGAAGAGACTTTCACGAGTGAGTGGAAAAGAGAGATTATCAAGAGCGCAATGAGACTGTCACGAGCGAGAGAAGATTGTCGCGAGAGTCTCGAGTGAAGAGGAAGACTGCCATGAGCGAAAAGAAGAGAATAAGCTCTATCATTTGCATACCGCAAATTGGACTCACGAACTTTTGATCTGCAACCCAATTTGTGATTTGTAGTTGCAAATTTATAAAATATCTAATATTATAATTAACTTAGTTGCAACTAACCAAACAACTTAATATCAAATACTTCATTTTGAAATGCTAGAAACATATTCACTGACAACCAAATAATCTCTGTGCATGATCTAAAAAAATCTCCCAAATGTGTCGCCCACAACTTCTTCTTCTTTTGACAAAATCATCTAAGAAAATAGAAATAACATTTTTGAGAGAGGGAATTAGGACCTCCTGTTATACTGAAAGGGATCGCCACATTTAATAATCCAGTAAATATATTAGTAGAAAAAATGGCAAAATAACTGACAATGCAGCAAAGATGTGGATTAGCTTATTGTATTTATTGATTTAACTAAGTCATTATATTAGTTGTTCTATATTTTTAATTTATTAAATTTTAATATATTAGTTGTTTTATATTTTTAATATATTAAACTTTAATTTCAAGATTACGTCATTTATCCACCTATCAATTAAATATAAAAAAATCATTAATACCAATATATTTACACTATGTTTGAATAATTTTGAGTAAGGAATTTGAAGGGGAAGGAGTTTGGAGGTTTTTGAAATGATTTTTAAAATTTTGTTTGGTTAAACTTCATAAAGGGTTTGGAGAGGTTTGAAAGAATTTGATAGACCATTATGTCCTCGTTTATAATAATATATATTTTTATTCTAATGATATTTTTATAATTTAACTATTTTTTATTCATTCATTCTTCAAATCCCTCCAAAACCTCCTGAAATTTGGGAAGGTTTTGAAAATAAATTCTAGGAGGGGTTTGGAGGAGTTTGAAACCCCTCCGAACCCCTTAAAAAGATTATCCAAACAGAATATTTTAAACTCCTCCAAAACTCTCTCCCTCCAAATTCTTTCAAAAATTTTCGAAACTCTCAATCCAAACATAGTTTTAAAAATTATTGGACAAAAATAATTTTAACTTTAGTAATTTTTTTAATTTTAATCGATCATTTGATTAATCTTAATTATATATAAGAAATTTAATATTGATTACAGTAACGATCTTCCATCAATTAATCATGATATCGTCAGTTAATTTAATAACGCTACGATCCAAAAATAATTTTAAAAACTCCTCTCCTATATAATATTTTAATATCTACCCGATCCAACCGTCCCACACCTCTCTCTCTCTCTCTCTCTCTCTCTCTCTCTCTCTCCTGCTTCTTACCATACTGCTGCCACACTCCATCTCTCTTTTCTACTTCCCCTCCCTCAGCATGCACAGGGCTGCCTGTGTGAGGCAACCTCTGCTTCAACTTGCTCTTCCTCGATCCCTTCTCCTCCACCCCCGCCTTCTCATCCATATTGTGCAGCAGCGCAGGATCCGACGGCAGCTCGAGCCGCCTCTTCTTCCACGCCCCCACCACCACCGTCGCGATCCGCATCAGTGGGCTCCCCACCAGCTTCTTGACGGTACTGGTGTACGAAGCAAGACCACGACAATGGCAGTGGAAGAACACCAAATGTAATGATCAAGATCTATTCTTTTTTGCATCTTTTTTTAGCTAAATACTCTAGTTTCAGAGTACTTGAGCATTTCGTTTTGATGTTCTACAGGAAGAAGAGACCAAGAATGAAGCAAGACGGCCCCAACTCCGTCGCAGAAACCATCGCTCAGTGGCGAGAGCAAAACAGCCAACCGGACGCCGAGAACCGCATCCGCCACACCCCGACGAAGGGCTCGAAGAAGGGCTGCATGCAGGGCAAGGGCGGCCCGCAGAACTCCAACTGCCGCTACCGCGGCTTGCGGCAGCGGACCTGGGGCAAGTGGGTCGCCGAAATCCGCGAGCTGAACCGCGGGAGCCGCATGTGGCTGGGCACCTTCCCGACCACGGAAAAGGCCGCGCTCGCCTACGACGAGGCCGCGAGAGCCATGTACGACGCCTACGCTCGCCTCAACCTGCCGGAGCACGGCGAGTCCACTAGCAAGTCTACCACGATGACAACGACGTCGCATCGCTCGGACACGGCAGGGGCGTCGACCACAAAGGGGGAAGGGGAACTGGAGCTGAAGCGGCCGAAGGAGGAACATGCAGACAACGTGGGAGCTGCCACAAGCGCATCAGCGGGAGAGCACAAGGTGGAAGATGGACGGCGAATTCCGCAGGTTGTCCTGCACGTGGCTGGAGTATATCTTGTTATGGAGGTACCTATTGCAATAGAAGTTGGTGATCCCAAGAAATAATGACTGAATTTCCAATAATTGGAAATTTAATCCTCACCTTACATGTCTCTTGCAACATGACGTACTTGACGGGCACCATGCACATCGGCAATATTGATACAAATTATATTGTCAACATTTATGCTGAGTCATCAATACATTTGTAAATGCTGAGACTGTAATTAGTTTGTCATTTTGTCTGTTTGAGTTTATTTCAGCTTAATGGTGTACTTAGTGGGTTTCTAGAAAGTACTTTAAAGCTAAGAGTACTATAAATACAATGGACTGAGTCCGATGTAATAGCTTTTTGATCGAGTCTTCATACTTGTTCTTTGTAATTCTGTTTTGAATCTATGTTCTTCATTCTACCTTCAATAAAAATACTTTTCTCTTCTATCTGTGCTTAATTTCTGTAACCTGTGTGAGAGCTATTTCAACAAGTGGTATCAGAGCATCGAATAGCTCGAATGGCAGCAGCAGGGCAGGTGAATCCCTCGGTACCTCACTTCGACGGCGTGGAGTATGAAGACTGGTCGCTGATGATGCAGACATTCTTCATTTCTCAAGATCTGTGGGAGTTGGTATCTAACGGATTCAATGAAGAAAACCTAAATGCTGGAGCTCTTAGAGAGATGAGGAAGAAGGATGCGAAAGCATTAAGTTTCATCCAGCAGGCGTTGGATCGAAAAGTCTTCAAGAGGATCTCTGGAGCTCGATCGGCAAAAGCAGCATGGGTTTTGCTGATGAATGCATATCAAGGCACTACCAAGGTTAAGAAGGTGAAGATGCAAACGATGCGCAGACGATTTGAAGATTGTTTTATGAAGGATGAAGAAGATGTAACGCAATATGTGGCCCGAGTGTTAGATCTGGTGAATCAAATGATCCAATATGGTGAAGACATCCCAGAACGTCGGATTGTGGAGAAAATTCTTCGAAGCTTATTTGACAAATATGATCATATCTCGGCGGCCATTGAAGAGGGAAATGATACAGAGGAGATGACAACAGATGAATTGCTTGGATCTCTGTTGTCTCATGAAGATCGATTGAAGCGGCAAGAGGAGAGGCGTGAAGAAAGAGCTCTGAAATCGAGGACTGTGGATGTCCAAGGGAAGGGTCATTGGACCAGAAGGTATGCTCATTCTTCCAGAAATCCTGAGAAAAATTGTGCTGATGCGAGCGATGATTCTAGTGGAGAATCGGATACTAGAAGTCAGGTATCATCTTCTTCACACAAGTCTAAACATAAATCTTTTAAAAGGGTCCAATGCTATTACTGTAAGAGATACGGACATATTGAAAGATTTTGTAAGATCAAGGCCAAACATATGAGTAATTTGGCAAGGGAACTTGATGAAGAGGAAGAAACTGAAGTGGTTTTAATGGCCAGTGTGAATAGCAAAGCTGGTGAGTGGTTTATTGACAGTGGATGTAGTAACCACATGTCAGCAGAGTTGAATTTGTTTACAGGGTTGGATAGAACTCATCTAGCTGAAGTGAAATTTGGTGATGGCTCTATTAAAATGGCAAGAGGAAAAGGACACTTGAAGTTGAATCAAAGAAATGATAAGCTCATCAAAAATGTCCTGTATGTACCTGAATTGGACTCCAATTTGCTAAGTGTAGGGCAGCTGATGAAAGAAGATTTCTCCTTAGTGTTTGAAGGAGTAAACTATATTGTTTACACTGATAAAACCAGGAAATGTGAATTGATTAGAGTCCCTGTAGCTCACAACAATTTGTTTAGCTTCAATCCACATGCTACGGGTCATGCTCTCAAAGCTAAAGTTTCAAACTTGGACTGGTTGTGGCACAACAGATTGGGGCATATCAATATTGAATATGTAAAAAGGATGAGCTCAAAGAATATGGTACATGGTTTACCTAAGGTCAAAGGAGTCTTAGACAAAATCTGTGATGGTTGTGCTTTAGGTAAAATGCATAGGTTACCTTTTCCGACAAAAGCCTTGACAAGAGCTGATAAACCATTGTATCTAGTTCACTCAGATGTTTGTGGGCCTATACAGGAAGCTTCATTGAGTGGATTTAGATATTTTATCTTGTTCATTGATGATTACAGTAGGTATGTTTGGATTCGATTTCTCAAACAAAAATCAGATGTTTTTAGTCAATTCAGAGATTTCAAACAGAAGATTGAAGCTGAAATTGATTGTAAAATCAGAATACTTAGAACTGACAGAGGAGGTGAATATCTGAGTTCGAAATTTAATGATTTTTGTGATGATCTTGGAGTTAAAAGACAGTTAACAGCTGCATACTCTCCACAACAAAATGGTGTTGCTGAGAGGAAGAACAGGGCACTCACAGAAATGGTCAGAAGCATGTTAAAAGCCAAGGATATGCCAAAGAATCTTTAGGCTGAAGCAGCACAAACAGGAGTGTACCTGATGAATAGAACTTATTCATCAGCTTTGAAGAATAAAACTCCATTTGAAGCCCTATACAAGAAGAAACCGAGTGTTGAGCATCTTAAAGTCTTTGGCAGTGTAGCATTTGCTCATGTACCACAGCAGCTGAGAAGGAAACTTGATGATAAAAGCATAAAATGTGTACTGGTAGGCTACAGTTCCGAATCCAAGGCATATAGAATGCTGAATCCTAAAACTATGCAGATACTGATAAATAGAGATGTCCTAGTAGATGAACATCAAGCTTGGGATTGGTGTAATTCAGAAACAAGTAAGGAACTTCATGTTATTGATAGTCAACTTCAAAACACTGAACTGCTTGAACAAGCAGCTGATGAAATTGAAACTTCTGTCAAAATTGAGTCTGATATGCTGACAAAAGAAGAAGTTGATGAAAATTTGATTCATGCAAATGGTCAAGATTCAACAAATACTCTTGAGATGAAACTGGTAGGTGAAGAAGACTCTCCACCTAAGAGATTTAGAAATTTGAGTGAGATATATGAGTCTACACAACAGTGTAACTCTGCACAGGTTGTTGAACCATTAAACTTTGATGAAGCAATGAAAAGCAAACATTGGATAGAAGCTATGAATGAGGAGATGAATATGATAGAACAACACAATTCATGGGAATTGGTAGATTTACCAAATGGTAAAAAACCAGTGGGTCTAAAATGGATTTACAAAGCTAAATTCTTGTCTGATGGTACATTGCAGAAATACAAAGCAAGACTGGTGGCAAGGGGTTTTATGCAGGTGGAAGGAGTTGACTTTCAAGAGATTTTTGCACCTGTGGCAAGAATTGAAACCATAAGGGTACTTATTGCTCTAGCTGCTTGTAGGGACTGGAAAATTTTTCAATTAGATGTAAAGTCTGCATTCCTAAATGGTGAGCTTTCTGAAGAGGTTTATGTCAATCAACCAAAAGGCTTTGTTGTACAAGGCAGTGAAGACAAAGTCTATAAACTGAGGAAGGCTTTATATGGCTTAAGACAAGCTCCAAGAGCTTGGTACCAAAAAATTGATCAGTATTTCATAGATCAAGGGTTCAGGAGGAGTTTAAATGATCATACCCTCTACTGTTTAAGAAGTGAAGAAGATTTGTTATTTGCCTGTTTGTATGTGGATGACCTGTTGCTTACCGGGAGTAGTATCAGTGTGGTGAAAAGTTTCAAAGCCAACATGTTTGAACAATTTGAAATGACACACTTAGGAGAAGTCAAATATTTCCTTGGTTTTGAAATAGAAAAGACTGATGAAGGTTTTTCTATGTGCCAAAAGAAGTATATGAGAGATATGTTGGAGAGGTTTAATATGACAAATTGCAATCCAGTCAAAACTCCAATGGCAACAGATATAAAGTTGAACAACAATGAAAATGAAGAGAAAACTGATAGAGAAATCTATCAAAAAATAATTGGGTGTTTAATGTATTTAACCAATACAAGACCAGATTTGATGTTTGCTGCAGGTGTTCTATCTAGGTATATGACAGAACCTAATGTTACACACATGATTGCAGCAAAAAGAGTTTTGAGATACATAAAAGGCACTACAGAGCTTGGGTTACTTTACAAGACCAATGATAAAAATGTTCTGTCTGTATTTGCGGATGCTGATTGGGCTGGGTGCAGTGAAGACAGAAGAAGTACAACTGGCTATGTAGTCAAGCTTGGTTCAGCTGCTATTTGCTGGTGTTCCAGAAGACAAGATACCATTGCATTATCTACAGCAGAGGCCGAATATATGGCTGTTTCTGCAACCGCATGCCACACTATGTGGGTAAGAAGGATACTTGGTGAACTTGAAAGACCAGAAACTGAAGCTACTGTCCTCTGGTGTGATAATTCATCTGCAATTGCCATGACCAAAAATCCTGTGCAGCATTCCAGGTCAAGACATATTGATACAAAACATCACTTTGTTAGAGAACTGGTGAATGCAGGTACTATTGAAATCAAGTACTGTGCCTCTTCGAAACAGCTTGCAGATGTCTTTACAAAAGCACTTCCAACAGAGAATTTTGAAAGATTGAGAGAAGATCTTGGACTATTGAAAATATAATTTGAGGAGGAGTATTGATACAAATTATATTGTCAACATTTATGCTGAGTCATCAATACATTTGTAAATGCTGAGACTGTAATTAGTTTGTCATTTTGTCTGCTTTGAGTTTATTTCAGCTTAATGGTGTACTTAGTGGGTTTCTAGAAAGTACTTTAAAGCTAAGAGTACTATAAATACAATGGACTGAGTCCGATGTAATAGCTTTTTGATCGAGTCTTCATACTTGTTCTTTGCAACTCTGTTTTGAATCTATGTTCTTCATTCTACCTTCAATAAAGATACTTTTCTCTTCTATCTGTGCTTAATTTCTGTAACCTGTGTGAGAGCTATTTCAACAGGCAATGCCGAGGGCGCCAACGTCGTCACAAACTTCCTGGACACCTCCTTCATGCTCTGCCTTCGTCGACACCTTCGTAGGCCGCTACCTCACCATCGCCAACTTCGCCGCCGTCCAAGCTTCTGTGAGCCACTGCCGCCTCAGCCCACCAACCTGGGGCGGCAGTGGGGGTACGGGCTGTGCGCCGCGTCCATCTCCGCCGGGCTGGTGGTATTCGTCCTCGGGACGACGAGGTACAAGTTCAAGAAGCTGGTGGGGAGCCCGCTGAAGATCGCTGTAGTGGTGGTAGGGGAATGCAAGAAGAGGCGGCTCGAGCAGCCGTCGGATCCTGCGCTGCTGCACGATGAGCAAGTTGAAGCAGAGGATTTTATGGAGTCGAATTCTGATGATGTAGCATGAATCGCAAAGCAAATTAATTTGCTTTGGGATTCGTGCTTAGATGAATATTAAAATAGATAATAAATTAAAAAAATCGTAAAAATTAAAATTATTTTCGTCTAATAACCCTATATTTAAACACTAAAAATTTTATAAGTTAATATTAGGTATTTCATGTAAATTTAAAGAGTCAAATGGCATAACAAATTTGAAGGAAAAAACATTATTTGAAAATCTTAGGTGAATGGCCTTTTCAAAATTAATAATTTGAAATAAGTCTGCTGATTAAAATAAAATTACCACTGTTTTGATCTAATCAAACCTCCTAAATTGTCTCAAAAAATTCTTTACTGAACCATCTAAGAGTAGAAGCTCCTAATCACAAGCAGTTATGCCAACTTCTTATTCTCCCAACAAGTTAGGGATGTCCAATCCCCAAAATTTCTTTTTGTGCAATCATATCTGGGAGGCAACAAATTTTGCCTGTCTCGAAGACTTTTTCCCAGCTCTTTTAAAGGAAAACTGATATTTCAAGTGGAGTTAGAAAGCTAAAGGTGCATAGGATTACCTTCAACATGTTCATAACATGAAAGTTATCACTTCAAAATAATGATAAGAAAAAATATATAAAACCAACGGCTTGAAACAAGGGTTAACATGTATCACAGCATGTACACACTACACAGCCGAAATAAAGAAACCCAAATCTTGTAAACAAATACAAAATTTTGCAGAGGCCAACGTACATTGACCAAATAACCAGATCTCACGTCAATGAAGGCACAGTTTATAACCGACAGCTGAGGTAGTCTGATGTGGTTTCCTCTCTAATCTCAAGTAGAAGAAACGCAACTCAGAAATTGCCAGATGGTATATGGCATAATTCCTGCAACAACAATGATCATAAAGCCCAAGGTAAATTCTTTTTTCTAAGTAGTAAGCATAGACTTGAATTTATTGTATTTCTATATTGAACTCTATCCACATTTTCCAAGAAGACTGCTTTTATGTAAATACAAGTTCCCTGCCAGAATTTGTTTCGCGTATGTAATGAGAAAAAGAATATCAACGGTGATAAACATACAAGTAAGGCATGTTTGAAAATTTGGAGCGGAGGGAGGGAGGGAGAAAAAGAACAATCAAATTCTGTGAATTTTATTTTTGAGGAGAAAGGACATTATTTCCTCTTGATTCCCAAGATTCTACTTATTTGGCTTCTTTCCTTACTAAAATATCTTTTAAACTAAGAAAATAACTCATGGTTCCCTTTTCCTCCAAATTCCTCCATCTGTGTTAGTGTGCCCAACGAAAAAAACATTGCTGCGAGTTCTTCGTCGGTGCACCACATAGTGTGGCACATTTAGGAAGAACCTTAGGTATTGTTTGGTTAGCGAAAACTATTTTTTAATTTGGTTTCAGTGAAAGTGAAAACTTGATTTTGATTTCTAATTTTTAGTTTTCTGAAAACACGTTTGGTTAATGAAAACAACATCAGTCAGTAAATATTTATTTGATTATAAAATATAATATTAATTTTCCTTGAACAGTTTTAATAATAATTTGATTTTTGATTAAATAGTAAACTAATTTACGAAATAGTTCATAAAACTTAATATGATTGTAGAAGAAAGTCACATATTTTATTTGTAGTTAGTTTACAATATTAAATATTTGCTAATATGATTATAAAATATTTGTAAGATTTAATTAATTAAGTTATTGATAATTTAAATTTTTTTGTTCAATTATATTTAAAATTAATTAATTAATATTATAAAATTTCAAAAAAATATTAAGTCTAATGGTCTAAAATTAGTTTTGATTAAATTATAAATAGACTGACTTTAAGAAAATTGAGTTATTTTAAAATTTATGTTTTAGTCAATTAGATATAAATTAGTTTAATTAATTTGTCAATTTAAGATAATAGTTTGAGTTGAAAATGATGATTTTTATTTTTATTTTTTATAAATTATATATAGTTTGATTTATTTTTAAATTAATTAATTTTATAAAAAAACAAAGTTGTTGGTGCATTTTGATAACGAAACTGACAATCTCGAAACCACAAAAAACAACATTATGGTGTTTTCATTTATATTAAGAAATCTGGTTTCATTGCATGAAATCACCGAACCAAACACATTTTCATAAGCAGTTTTAGTTTCAGTGAAACCAAAACCATGAAAACAGACTTGGTTTCGCTAACCAAACGAGCCCTTAAGTTATTTACACAGCAACAACACCCTCATAGAATTGAGCACTAGCAAAATATTTTTCCATATAAAGATATTATTTCTGAGCAAAAATTTGAAATGGTCAATCCGTCAATGGATATTGGCTCGAGCTCAAGTTAAGCTTTAAAAGCTTTTAAATGAACAGGCTTTAACATATCTGAGCTCAAATTGGCTCAACTCGTTAAGAACAATGTTTTAAAACGGGAACCACATTGGTTGGTCTGACTTTGGTTGAGAGCCCTATCCAACTGAACCAAGGTCAATTGAGTTCATTACTATCCAGTTCTTAAAACATTGGTTGAGAGCGCTAAACATGGTTGAGAGCGCTAAACATGAGTAGAAACGGTAAGTTACTGGAATAAATTGATTAACTTAACATTTCCACAATGTCACAGAATTCAAATGAATATTTAGTGCTTCTTGATTTTATTATTTATGAGGAAAGAGGAAAGCAGGAAGGGAGGCCCCACCATGATATATTGAAAGATGGAGTGTACAGGATTAGTCAGAAGATGCTTTTTTGATATTTTGATAATGCTTTAATTAATGTAACTAAATAGATAAGTAGTAAAATGGAATTTAGACAAGGGGGTACCTCAGATGAATTTGTCTCACGAATTACTGCCTTTCCTTTCCTCTACACTGAATTATCTTTAGATCCAGACTTCTTCAGTTCTCTAAAATAATAGTAGACAAACTGGACAAGAATCTATAACAAGTTAAAGAAATTTTGGCAGTACTGTAAATCTGACCAACAAAATAACATTTTTTTAAAAAAGAATAGCATGATATTAGTTTATAAACTATTCCAAATCAAAATGAAACAATAATCATTGACCGTGATTAAAGGATACAAAAGCATCCAATAGGACACATCCTCCAGCATCAACTAGCCATGGAAGATTCGGCTTGATTGTAGACCAGTCCAAGCTTTTTACTATGATACTGCACAAATAATAGCACAATGTCACGCTTGACAGTAGAAAATAATATATGCTATGAGAATATTTAATAATAGTTGCACCTTCCCACGTAGGTTGTATTTCCAATAAGTGCAAATATAAACATGAATGGGTTAAGGCCCTGCAGAGGAACGAAACTTTTGGATCAATTTCCCAAGACAAAATCTTATGTAACACGAACAGTGACAGTGATCTAAACATTTGAAGGATAAGTCCTTCCGTCACTAATGACATTTACTTTGATTTCTGATTTCTCAAGATACTCAAAACATCAAATGGAATTAAAACTTACCTGCACATTGCCCTTTTTAATCTGCAAAAGATTCAAAAACAAGAGTCAGGATTATGCCACCAAATTAATTATAATAACCATGCTAACGAGGATAATAAACAAAAGATGATGATTCTCTGTGAATTTCATCAAATATCATAACTGTCCTCTTTTCAGAAAAAAAAATATCATAGTTGTCCCTTATACGTAAAGAGTATACAGATTTTCTCACGTTTAAACAAATCTGAGGAAGTCTTCCCCCCATATAAATTGCTGCCATTGCCCAGCCAAGTAGCGTTCCAGCTATACTGCTTTCAACATCTTGGTTGTTGTCCTACATTGGTTAATGGTTATATAGAAATTAGATCATCTCATCTTCTAGGAAACCTTTTTAGAATAACATCATAAGTATAAAAAAAAAAAAACTTGCTTACTAAGTGGAGAACATAGTCAATCCATTACCAATTATACAAAAATAACATATTGAGAATTACCTGCAACAACTTGCGACCAACTAGTATCACCATTCCATCTGATGCAGTGTGCACATTACTGACGGAAATATGATAGATAAATATACAAATAAAAAATGCAGCTGATGGCACCTGAATGTGAAGGATGTCAGTTCTATCATAATAGGAAAAAAACCAACATAAGATTCTCAAGCAATTACTGCAGGCTCACCACGGAAAGCACATTTTTAGTATCAAATTTAGTTGGTGAAGACTGTGTAGAAAGTAGAGGTTCTCTGGCTACTGATTGCTGATCACTAATTATGGGAGTAATCCTTCCACTGTCAGGAGAATGTGCTAACCAAGTGTGGAAGGCAGGCACAGGGCTGCTAGACAAAGACCGTGCTGACCTGGCAAATGCTTAAATTGATAACTATCTAAAGTAATAACACATTGAAGCTTTAGAAAAATGCAAAGAGTAAGCACCACCACACTACATGAGAAATCCATTATTATTCATCAATACTTATTCACTTGTCCATCATAATACCATCATCCAAGCTTTGAAGTACAGTCTAACCATGTTTTGGAAGCGAAAGATTTATGAAATAAATAAACAATATACACTATACAGGATGATAAACTTACATGTAATAGAAATCTCTCCCAGAAGAATCATGCCGAGCAACAGGAATCGCTGAGCTTGGTATATCCAGCTTTCCGCCATTTGCTTGGTCACCACCAAATGTACTTTTCTTTGCATCTCCTAATAGGCTTTCTTGTACTGATGCATCCTCCTTAAAATGCTTGTGGCTCTGAAATTATATCTACATGTGTCAAATTTCTCCGGCTCTCTCTTACACATTCCCAAGAAAGAGGAAATTGGCATATTTAACTACACAAGCATGAACCAAGTTTTTCCATCCTAGTTTTCTGTCATCTTGATTTCAACATAACAAAATATGAACTGAGATATGCAAAAAATTTAATCAATTTGGGAGCAAGAAGATACAAACTGGCAAATGTTCTACCATATCTTCATCCAAAAATTGCAAGTGAAACATGCCTAACAATAAGGAATGAATTATTCAACATCACCACTCTGTAAGAATTTAAAATTTTAAATAAAGAACAACATATCAAACTATCCTATGTCAAAGGGTACCAATATGAACATAAACCAAGTTTATGGGCAAACATTGTAAGTTATGTGATAACCAAAAACACACATAAAAAAGAATTATAATCCTCCTTAATTTGATGGCTATTGAACATGAGAAAATGTCTTACCATGTCCATTATTGTGTTTCTGTTGGCTTTAACTCTATGATAAATGTGACCATAATATATAGTCTGCCCTGTTAGAATCAAGGTAGTTACCATGTACAACTGCAAATCAATATAACAATTATTGGGCAAGATAAAGAATAGGGTGATGAAAATAACAACCGTCAAGTAAGTTGAAAAATCTCACCAATGCCACATAATATTGAGTCGGCAACTGCAAAAACAAACATAGAAATTAGCATGTCTGGAAAATTAAAAGATGATTGATTCAATTTATGATAGATTAGGTCACTATTTTTTTCATGATTTCTGTAGTAGGCTTTCACAGAACCAAATTTCGAAGAGTATTGCACCCTTGCCACAGACATATGATACATTCCATCCATATCAAAGGAAGTTAGTCCAACAGTCCCATGATCCGTCCATGTATGATGGACTAACAGGCATGTAAAAAAAATCTCATATCAGGGGAAGCGAAGTGATTCGGTGCAAACCCATGAAAGAAAATCAAGCAAGAAAGAGAAAAAAAGTTGAACCGTGGTAAATCAATTTTTTCTCTGGGCTATGATAAATATGGCAACAGAAAGAAATATGCAGAATTAGAAACATGGTAGGCAATTGATATGATTAATAATAGATTATAATGTACACTAATCAGAGGATATGCAATTAGGTTTATTAGAAACATATTGCCTTAACTTATTACCTAGTGATGAAGGCTGACATGAAAAAAGCAAGTGCTAGGAAAAGCTCTAAATATATGGAAAAAATTACGACCCGATAAACAATTCTAAAGAAACATTATTTAATCCTTGCTAGGATGATGGTGAAACTTACAGTAGCAGGCTCCAATAGACAGCCAATGAGATTAAATAAATCCCTGCAAATGAATAGAGCAACAATGTAAGCTATGAGAAAAAAAATAGATAAGTTATCAACAGAATATATATTACAAGAATAGAGGCTATATTCCCCAATTTATATATTGGTATATACAGATGATATTTGTGGTATTACATAAATGGCACTCTAATATAGTCAGCTTTGATTTCCACTTCATAAACAACAAATAAAATGAAGCTAATTGCAAGTTATTCAACAACATGCTTGAAAAAATATTTCTAATTATTGCTTTCATAGGTGAGCTATTGAATTAAAGTATCTTTAAATAGAGATATAATCACTCAAAACATGTCACATATTTTTCCACCAATGATATTGTTTGCCATCTTTGAAATGGGTTGTGCCACTATACACAGGAGGACCCAAATAGACTATTATAGTCTTCGCTAATTTGTGAAAATGGAATTACAACACTTCACAATCATTGTCATTTCTCACAAAGCAAAATTTTACACCACTACACTGAAGAGACATTACCCAATAATCCATGTAATTAGAAAAGCAACTGAAAGTCCATCGTTAGATTTGTCTCGATAATTTGTGATGATTTGAGGGACCTCTGCAATTCCCCAACTGATGATACTGGCAATTCCAAGAAATAAAGCCATACCATCTTTTGCAGTACAAAGACAATAACTCAAGTAGATTCGAGCCCAATCCGAGCAATTTTGATTTGATAAGCACACAGGTGGAGATGCTTCAAAATAACCCATTGCAGAAGTAACCTATATCCGACCTAAACAGATCGATAACAATAACAAGATGAGAAAAGAAACGGCTAACATATATATTTTTAATAGTTAAATAAAAACATTAGGTCAAATCATAAAATAAAAATTCTAGGTCAAGCAACAAAAGGACTTTCAAATTGCAGGTTGTGGCCTAAATTTAATACAATCATCCAAAGCAGCACTCGCCCTAAACATTGGTATCTCAAAGTTATAAGACATAGTAAAAGATTAATATTTAATAGTCTCATATACTGTGAGGTAAAAAATACTAAGAATCATAACTACATATTTGCACAGGAGCTCTAAAATCATAGAAGGGAAAGAGATGAAGCACAATCATCGATTGATTCCTTGAATTAATTGAATAGCATGTTCAAATTCAAGACCCAAGTTTGTAGCATAGAAATAAAGCTAGATACGCAACAAATATAAAATTCATCTTGGCGCTCCTTGACGTAACATTTTAACCATCAAATAGCTTGCGCGGAAAATGCAAACAACAAGTTTGAGTTATAGTTGTAGTAGACTGAGATATCAAATATCCATTCTAATAAAGAAAATTGAAAGAAGCAATGAAAAAGAAAAAAGATTGAGAATGCGTCAAAAATGCAATCATATAAAGATCAAAAACATATAAGATTAACGATTCCTCCTGTTAGAATTGGAGAAAGGAAATTATCAATAAGCTTTTGCATAAACCCAGAACCTAGAAGCTGAACAAAGTCAAAAGTTGCTAGATTTAAATTTTAAAAAATCACAAAATAACCCGGCATTTGAATCCCGAGAGAAAGAGCCATCAAAAGAACAGAAAAACAAGCCGAGCTTAACACCAGACACGAAAAATTTTAGTTTTGATGTGACAAGAAAACACTTCGGGCGAACTCTGATACCTAACCTAGCAGGTTTAACTCCCATCACGATCCATAAACGTGAAGTTCAAAAATGATACCTGCCCTTGCTTTCCAAAATGCTCCGTTGCAGAGCAGGATCTCCGAACTAGCGACTGAAGAGACAGAGTGGCCGCCCTTGGACGAGGTTTTTGTTAGGGTTTTTTGGTCTAGCTTTTCCTATTTTGTCGGGAGGAGAGATGACACGGATCGAAGAAGACGGCCGATGTGTAGAAGAGCGCCAAAAGAGCGCAGGAATCGGGAAGAATCAAGACTCGAGAAGGAGATAAGATTAAAGAGGGCGAGCGAAGAGCGTGAGGTGTCAAAAAAAACAAAAACAAAAAAGGCGTGAGGTGTCGGACAGAGAGCGTCTCGTCGCGTCCGCCGTTTAGTTATTTTTGGCGGGCAGGGCAGGGCGTAGCAGAAAGAACAGCCTTGCAATGAACGGACGGCACGTGTGGACGTCAGGTAAGGCCACGTGGAACGAGATCATAGGTGGGGTCTTTGCTGGATTCATTCGGTGCCAGCTGCAAAAGAATTATCAACAATTTGCCGATACCAAAATTTGATAAATACTTAAAAATTTATCGAAATGGAAACTTTCTTTTCCAAATTCCCCTAAATACTCTTATATATAATGTTAATAACCCAAATATTGTTATATGTTCTTTTAATAATAAAACAACAAATATAAGAAATAAAAATTATTTTTCTTATTATTAGTATTATATTTTAATAAAATAGTCTAAGTTAAATGAAGCATATATATATAATTTTAATAAAACAACAAATCAAGTCAAATATACATTAAATTGTTTTTTTTTAAAACACTACAATTTATTTTTAGAAATTACAGAGTAAGTAAAAATTAAAATTTCTATACATTATTTATTATTAGTTGACTTTTTTCTCTTCTTACAAATTAGAAACTAAATGAATGATCTGATTTTGATAATTTAAAAAATGAATTTGAATTTAGTATATATTTACTACACTAAGTTTCATTTTAGTAATTTCCTCTTTTTCGCTTTGATTTGTTGGCGAAATCTCATGCATACAAGTCATTGGGCCCGTTTGGTTTGCTAAAAAATGAGGGACTAGACTGGACATCCGCCCATGTCCCCCGTTTGGTTTGCAAAAGAAGCTTCGGGACAAGGACTTCTCCTTGTCCGGGACAGGATTTCCATCCATTTTGATGTACCGAGAAATTTCTCGGTACACCGAAATCGGGCGGAGGACAAGGACTGCAATTGTCAAAATTACACATTCCTTTGATCGTAGAATCGTCGGATCGAGTCGAGGTGAATACCAAAGTTGTAAATTTTCACGTGTTGAACGCGATGGTGGTGTCAGATTTTAGATTAGAAATCGTTTGGTATGATTTTTATATTTTTCAGTATAATTAGTTGAATACTTATTAGTTAAACTAAAACTTCTTATTGTATTAAAGTATTTGATACTATATATTAATATTTTTTTACATATTAATTAATTTTAAGACTAATTTACAAGGCTATTTTAGTCATTTGTCATATATAATACTTTGTTATAGCGAAACAAACGCAGGACAGAACGGAATATCGTGTCTTGTTCTTGATGAAATAAACACGGTATAGCTATTGTTCCAGGACATCTGATGTCCTGTCCTTGTCCCTGTCTGGTGTCCTGTGATGAGCAATTTGCGAATCAAACGGGCTCATTATTCTTTTTAGTGGACCCAATCACTCAATCAAACCGCGCCTCCAATTTTATTATCCTTGATAGTGGACACAGTAAAATCACATTTGAGTGGATCCGCTTCGATAGGTTTTCCTATTAATTCAATCAGTTCATATATGAATTAAAATATAGTGCCAGAAAATAAATTTAATTTAACTAATAACAAATTAAGTTCAATAAAGTATTGTGAAACTTAATAAAACATTTCATTCAATCAGCTATTATAAATATTTTCATTTTTTTCTTATTTTTATTTATTATTTTAGTTTTTAACCTGAATCATGTTCAACCAGAGGATCAAGTAAGTTAATCATTCTAGGTTCATAAATAGAAAAATAATCAAATTTACTCATGAAATATTAAAAAAATATGTAAATTTAATCATTTTTTATATATATTATTATCATTAATGTAGTTCTAATTAATATTATAAGAATGATATTGATATCAACTCCACCAAATTATTTTTAAAAAAAATACTATAATTTATTTTAGAAATTACAAAGTAAATTAAAATTAAAATTTTTATAAACTATTTATAGTTAGTTGACTTTTTTCTCTTCTTAAAAATTAGAAACTAAATGAATGGTCTGGTTTTGATAATTTTTAAACTGAATTTGAATTTAGCATATATTTACTACACTAAGTTTCATTTTAGTTTTTTTCCTCTTTTTAGCTTTGATTTATTGGCGAAATCTCATGCATACAAGTCATTATTCTTTGGGTTAATTAATGTAAGGCTGAGCATTGGGCAAGTCGGGTCAATACTCGCCCCGATCCGATCGAGTATAACTCCAAAAAATGAAAGAAGAAAAATATCCGACCCTACACGAATTTTGAATCGGGGCCCGACCCGAATAACCTGAAAAAATCGGGCCCCGACCCGATTTACCCGTTTAACCCGAATGTAGTCTGTAGGATGGAATTGAGGATCGCCGAGACGCCGAGTGAGGACAAGTGTCGGGCAGCGGGGTGGTGACTACCGAGTGAGGAGGAGGAAGAGGAGGCGACTGCCGAGTGCCGAGTGATGGAGTGAGGAGGAGGCGAGGAAGACGCCGGACACGAGCTTCGATGTCATCGGGCGCGAAGGCGAGGGGGGATTGGCGTCGGCGACTCGGTGGCCCGGCAGGGATGCGAGGTGGGCGACGATCAGGAGTCAAGAGTAGGGTTAGGGCAGAGAAGAGGGGGGCGGGTCGGGTTAAACAGGATTTTCACCCAAACCCGACTTGACCCGAAAATTTATATGAAACTTTTAAAAAAACTAACCCGAACTGAACCATTATACCCGAATAACCCGACCCGAATTGACTTTTCGGGTCAATTTTTTCGAGTTTGTCGAGTGAGATCGGGTTTTGCTCACCCCTAAATTAATGTATCTAGCCCAAACTATGATATTTTTCATAAATCTAGTTCAATCTTTAATTTATATCAATTACATCCTAAATTTTAGATTGATATCAATTCTAGCCCGACGTCAGATCGATGTCCGTCAATACAACCGTTAGGTACGTTGACGTGGCATCTGACTCGACAAATTTTTTTAAAAAATATCACTTGTGTCACGTCAGCATGTAATAAAAAATATTATAATATTATATAAATATGAAAAATTAATATATTTATTCCAAACTTTGATCTTTGTAATAAATCTATCTTAACATTTAATGTTTCTCCCTAATATATCTCAAACTTTGAGATTGACAATAATTGTATCATTTGAAATTGAACTTGAAATTTAGATTACATTACAATTATATATAATCAATCCAAAAGTTTGAATTGCATTTCTCCTTATTTTTTTATTAAATTCGACTATTACGTTAAAAAAAAATTAAAATTTGGAACAAAACTCCTTTTTTTAGTTTTTATTTTTTATTCAATTCGACTATTGCATTTTATAGAAAATTCAAAACTTCCTATCAAAATAAGACTTATTTATTTATATTATTATTTATTAAATATTTAACATTATGATTATATTTTATTTAGTGTCTAACAAAATTTGGCATTTTAAATTTGATTTTTTAGTTTTGTATTAAATTTTTTATTCAATTTGATTATAGTATTTTTTTTAAAAAAATAAAAATTTGAATCAAATCAATATATTTTACTAATAATATTATTTATATCATACATTTAATATTATTTATATTGTATTTAATATGGTTTAGTATTTAATTTTCTTCATAAAATATATTTATTTTACTACAAATTTTAATTTTTAACAAATACAAAATTTGAAATGAAATTTGTATATAACGACTATAAATTAATTTTGATGAAATTAGACGTGGGATTCTTTAAGGTGTTAAAAGATTTTTCGTGTAATTTTTTTTTTAAAAAAAAGAGAAATTTGATACGAAATTATCGAATAAAGTGAGAGTATTGATGTATTTTAAAAAATTATTTATCTTTAATAATTATAATTCTTGTCAATCCCAAAGTTTATGATATATTAGGGAGAATGATTAAACATCAAGCTAGAGTTGATATCAATTTGATAATTCGGGATGTAATTTATATAAATTAAAGATCGAACTAAATTTGTAAAAATGATCATAATTTATGCTAGATGCATCAATTAACTCTATTTTTATTACATGCTGATGTGGCACAAGTGATAAAAAAAATTATTTGTTGAGTCAGATGCCACGTCAACATCTAATAGTTGCATTGACGGATATTTGACGTCAGACTAGAATTAATATCAATCTGATAATTCGATATGTAATTGATACAAATTAGAACTAGATTTATAAAAATGATCACAATTTAAACTAAATACATCAATTAACCATTCTTTATATCATATAAAATAAATATGTTCTAAAATACTTATTTGCTTCGCAAGTTAAAGGATGATAGGCTAAGAGTTGAATTTTAATCCATTATTTGTTTACTAAAATACATAACTTATAATTAAATAATTAAATGATATTAAAGAAAAAAATGAGAAAATTACAAACTATGAGGTTTTTAGAGAGAGTAAATCAATAATAATAATTACAATAAATATATAAGCAACGTTCAAAATTTCTCATGTCTCACCTTAGGAATCAAGTTACATGGCAAGTTTATAAATTTTCTCTCTCCAGGTTAACATACGGTTAAAAAATACTAATTTATACCATTTAAAATTTAAATTGAATTTCCCATATTTATTTTTTAAAATACTAATTAATGTCATTTCTCTCCCCCAATTCCCTCAGTTGATACCTTCTCTCTCTTCCTCCATTCATATTACCATACGTTTCGATGAAAATACTAATTTATACCGTTCAAATTTTAAATTGAATTTGACAGATTTGTTATTTTTTATGTTAAATTTTTCAATTTTTAATTCAAAATTATCATACTAATGATTTAATAGAAAATGATCAAATTTGCCTCTGAAATATTGAAAAATGTGTAAATTTATCCATCAACTATATTTTTTACCAAAATTGTCATTGACGTTACGTAATTGGATCATTTTTGTCATTCTCATTAACGGAAGTCTACGTCAACAAACGGAATCTCACGTGGCAAGTGCAACTCGGCCACATAAGATGTCACGATGAAAAATGACATGTGACAATTTATGTAGTGACAAGGATAATTTTGGCCCAAAATATATTTAAAGAGGTAAATCTAAATATTTTTCAATACTTTAGGGGTAAATTTGCACCATTTTCAATACTTCAGGGGCAAATTTGCATTTTTTTTAATACTTTAGAGATAAATTTTGCCCGTTTCCCTTGAATAAAATATATATAATGCTCAAACAACGTATTTTATGTTCATTGCACGATTTCTACAAATTTGATTTCTATCTTAAAATTTGAACAAATACTTTAGTAAATATTTTAAGAAATATAAATTTTAAAGATGAAACAAAAATAATATTCAAAAATATATTTCTTAACTACTAAAATAAAAACTTGATTAAATTTAATTATTAGTAACTGGTCCGGCCCGATCCGAAAGTTCGAGGATAATCCCATCCTAATTCAAAATCGGGACGAGACCGGAACAAAATTACGATGCTTCATATTTGGGACTAAGACTATGACATATATTTGTGTCCCGACTCAAAATTGGGACGGGATCGAGACATACCAAATCTCGACCCATCCGACCTGAACTAACTCCTACTATGTTGGTTGATTTCTTATTACAATGATAAGTGACTAAAGTTATTCATATCTTTGAGTAAATACTTTAGTTACAATGCAAAGTATAATTGTCAAGCTTATATTTTTTTGATTTTGGTAAATATGATATCAACATCATTCTTATAGTGTTAATTAGAATCACATTAATGATAATAATATATAAAAGAAAAAATAATTAAATTTGCTCCTAAAATATTAAAAATGGTGCAAATTTGTTCCTAAAGTATTGAAAAAGATTCATATTTGCCCCTTTAAATATATTTTGGGCCAAAATTACCATTGTCACTACATAATTGCCGCATGTCATTTTCCATCGGCATCTCATGTGACCAAGCTGCACTTGTCACGTGGAATTCCGTTTGCTGATGTGGACTTCTGTTAACGAGAAGGGCAAAAATGATTCAATTATGTAATATCGAGGATAATTTTAATAAAAAAATATAGTTGAGGGATAAATTTATACTTTTTTCAATATTTCAAAAACAAATTTTGACCATTGACCATTTTCCCATGATTTAATGCTTCATCATTTGTCATTATTTATCTCTCTCTCCCAATTCTCTCATTTAATACATTTTATCTCTCTTTCTAATGCAAATTTTGCCTACTTACTAATACCGCGATATTAATTTTGTGTAAAGGTACAAGGTGCAATTTGCTTCTACTAATTACCAGGTTCACCAGAGAAGGAAAATGAAGCTATCACATCCACTCAGCAGGGCAGCACTGCAGTAGTATTTTTAAGGATAATTATTTAAATATATTATAAATTATAAATTTTATCTCATTTATAATTAATTTTAAAATATTATCAAATTATATTCTAAAATTTGACATTTGTCTTAATTACATCCTCCTGTCAACTCTCCGTCAGTAGCATCGTTAAGACGATGATTTGACACTCTGACGTAGATTAAAATAATAATTTTAATTTTAAAAAATAAAAAATTATTTTAATTTATATTAAATAATATAAAAATCACTCCGAGCCATGTTGAGAGTGAACATGGAGAAATTTTTTAATATAAAATATAAAATAATATAATTTGATATAATTTTTTAATATTTTTTAAATAAAAAATATTATTTTAATCTACGTCAGAGCGCCACATCATCGTCTTAAGCTAACGAAGAGTTGACGAGAGAATATAATTGAGATAAATATCAAAGTTCAAAATATAATTTAATAATATTTTAAAATTAATCATAAATATGGTAAAATGTATAGTTGACGGTGTATTTAAATAATTATCTTATTTTTAAATATACTTCACTTTTGAACATAATTTTTTTAATCGTAGTACTGTTAAATCGTAACACTATCAAATCCCGTCTAAATTTTTTTTTAATGTGCGGTACGATCGAGCGCTTAAAGTCAGCAACGCAATACTCTCAAAATTGGTTATCACAACACTATTAAATCTCATGTAAGATTTTTTTTAAAATGTAAAAGCCGATATTTTTTCTTTATGTTATTGGTTTTGAAAAATATTTTTTATGTGAAAGCCTATGTTTTTTTAAATGTGCTTGACTCCAAGAATTATTTTCTAATCGCACTATTTTCTATCAAATCCAGTCGAAGATCATTTTTAACGTGCAACACGATCCAACACTTGAAGTCTGCAACGCAGCGATTTCAAACCTGTATTTTTCTTAAATGTGATTTATTAATCGTAGTACTGTCAAATCACAGCTAAGTTTTTTTAAAATTGTAAAAGCCGGTATTATTTTTTGTGCTTGTAAAGTAATTTTTTAATAGCTCCGCTATCAAATCTGGTCTAAGAACTTATTTAACGCGCAACACAATTTTTTAAAAAATAAATTGGTAAAAACATGTTTTTTTTGTGCTTGTCTTTAAAAAGTTTTTTTTTAATCGCACCACTATTAAATTCAGTCTAAGATCTTATTTAATGTGCAGCGCAATTTAGCACTTGAAGTAAAAAAGGCGATGCTCTCAAATCCGAATTACTATCAAATCTCATCTAAGGTTTTTTTTCATAGGTAAAAGTCGGTATATTTTTCTTTAGTTAGGGAAATAAAAATTGATGTCTATGCTATGTATGAATGCAAAATCACCTCTTAATATACATATAATATATTAATAGTAATAATATTTATGAGGTTGGAATGACGGGAGCAAAATCAACAACAATAATTGCAAATAATTAATAATTAAATATATAGATAAAATATGTCTAGGTACGACATATGATTATGTAGTGTATGTGCAGGGTGTTGTGCAGCTATCTACATATTCTGCTATCTGAACGTGCATGCATACTTTGGGTTAAGTAGGGTTTCAAATCTATATCTATATTGCTTTGAGTCAAACATTAATCAGTAACAAAGGAGTTAATTGCAAAAGGATATGTTTCGATGTTATTGCTAGGGGTGCAAACGAATCGAGCAACTCGTGAGCTACTCGAGATCGACTCGATGAAAACTTGAACTTGACTCGATTTTATCGAGCTCGAGCCGAGCTGTACATACGAGCGAGTCGAGCTCGAGCTAAGCAATACTCGTCTTGAGCGGCTCGCGAGCCTAATCGAGCTCCATGTATTTAAATATATTTATGTAAATATTAATATTTCATATCGGTTTGAGCATAAACCCGAGTCGAGCCAGCCTAATCGAGCTAGAACGAGCCCAATCAAGCTTAAGAAAAACAAGTGAGTCTAAATGAGCTTAAATGAGCCGACCTCGAGCTCGACATTTCTTAAACGAGGCAAGCTCGTCTTGGCTCGATTACACCCCTAGTTATTGCTTTTGTTCAGAGAATTTGACTGCATGCTGCCTTTAATTCGTCATAGTTAATTTAGGACACAACACATGCATCATGCATGCCTCTCTCGAGTTTGGTATTCCATCATTCCAACAATCTATTGTTTATTTTCAACCATAGTGTCACAGACCAATTATTTTGTGCGGAATAACTTGTGCGATACTCTAGCATCCCGTGCAAGGGATAAGCCTATCGTCCTCAATCTGTCACAAATTGAACTTCCCGACTTAACATCGCGATGCATGCGTTGGCCCACGTAGTAACCTCGCGCTTCATATTCGCGCCCCCAAAAGATCATGTTGGCCGAATGGTATTGAAGACGTAAAGTAAAATAATAATTACAGGACTATGTACGCAAGAAAACATAAAATCAGGTGTAGGACGAGTTCTGCAAGTTGTCTTAGGCAAAGATCGACTAGTCGCACGCCTATATGGGCAGCTCGTGCGTCTCCTTCCAAGGCAACCGCTTTGTTAGTCAACGCTCTCCTACATTATACATGACCCTCTTAACCCCCAAGTGCCACTTCCAAGGTTCTCAAAAGAACAAGGAGCATGACAAAATCGTGTGTTGGCTTTAGGTTTTCAACCTTAGTCTTAATCTCAGTCTTGATGGTTTTGATGATAACAAACATGAAACTAATGATTTCATTGAGAATATCTTTCAGGTTCCATATCGACTAGCGTTCGATGTCCTCGATCGAAGAAATCACAAAATTGAAAGGACATTGATCGTCGCGCTCGGGTTCGTTGCGAAAGTTTCTCGAAGATCGACGAGTGCACCAAAGTCGCTTGGATGAGTCCAAATATTAAGTCAAAAGCTCTCCAAGAAGATGCTCGTTGAGAGCCGGAACCTGAAAACGAAGCGCGGAAGAAAATCAACTGAGAAAACAAACTCAGCCTATGTTCGATCGACCGGGCGATCGACCAAATAGGGTAAGGCCACAGGCAGTAGCCTTGTCGATCAACCAGTCGGTCGACCGCTGGCTACTTCGATCGACCGACAAAGGCCTAAAATAGGCAGAGAGCAGCGGTCGACCCGTTTGTCGACCAACCTACTAAATGCCGCGATGCGACATCACGTCGGTCGATCGACGGGTCGACCGAAGATCGCGTGATCCGCGTCTGGCAGTTGACCAGTCGGTCGACCGACCACAAGGAGAAATGGAGCGGTCGAATGACTGGTCGACCGATGCTTCGACCGATGCTTCGACCGGTGGCATGTAACAGATAGATTTTTATCCGTTGAGCTATCGTTGCTTCACCAGGGTATAAATACACTATGATATAATTTTTTTAACATTCTTCCCTGATTTCTACAAAGTTTATTGAGCATTTAAAGGGAGTTTAAAGCCTTCCAAGTGATTGATAAAAGCACGCCTAATTCTCTGTCGAGTTCATTCTTCAAGCGCCAACTGCGGGCTCAACTCGAGTTTTGATCAAGCTACCTCCTGACGAGTTGAAGAAGCCAAAGGCTTGCAAAAGAGTTCTTAAATTTGGTTTTATTTTTTAGCTCTTTGATTGCATTTTATTTGTTTATTTAAACTGTATTTAATTTGTGCGTCTGTAGAAGACCGGGTGTGTAGTCTTCTGTGTGAAGTGGTATCTTAGTATAAGAGTAAAGCCACTTGTGTAAACTTAGATATTACTAGGATTAGTTCTAGTTGTCCCTTAGGTTGAGGTGAGAAAGTGCTCTCGGTAGGAAGACAGGATACTTTCGGGTGTGGAAGTATCTTCGGTTGGAGAGCGGAGACTTTTCAATGAAAAGTCCTCGTGTGTAAGAGAAACTCGATTAATATAGTAAAATATAGTTTGGAAATCCTAAGCGGGGTGCTTAGGTAGTGGAGTAGACATTGGGGCTGAACCATTATAAATATTGTGTTTTCATTATTTCTTGATTTCGTTCTTAATTGCCTTATTATTTATCTTGCTTCCGCGTTGCGTAATTGCAACTTGCCTAATCGAGTTAAGTAAACGATTAAATTAGAATTTAGGCTAATCGAATTAGTAAATATACTATTCATCCTCCCTCTAGTGTCGTCATTTCGCCTTCAATTAGTATCCGAGCAGGTCCGTAGCTTGAGATTTCACCATCTCTTCTATACCTTGTCTCGATCTTGAAATGGCTCTAGAGTCGATAACGTCTAGACCTCCTAGGTTCGATGAGTTAATTTTGGTATTTGGAAAGGAAGAATGTATACATTCTTAAAGACTCAAGGTTTATGTGTTTTTAATATGGTAAAATCAAAATACATAGAACCTAAGAAAAAAATGGATGCATGAACCCAAGAACAAATTAGCATGTTTGAGTTAAATGCTAAAGCTACAAATTATTTATTTTATTCTTTGGATGATAAGATTTTTGAAATGATCATGCATTGCACTTTCGCTTTCGATATTTGGTCTACTTTAAATATGCTTTATAATTATGCAAAAATCGAAGAGCTCAAAATATTTGATGAGGGGAGTGATGATAATTGTCATCCACCCAATACTAACATGGTTTTTGAAGCTCACTCTCTAGTCATAAGAGCACAAGAAATCGAAAAAGGAAGATGATTAGTCATATGTGCCAAGAGAAAGGGCATGTAAGGAAGAATTGCCCTACCAGGAAGAACAAGACAAAGAAGAGGTCAAGCGCTTCCACATCATCATCATATTCGAATGAAGCATCCTCTTCCCATGACTATGAAGCAAATTCAAAAGATTGTCTCATGAATACTAATGATGAGGTACATTCTTCTTCCTCTAGTCATAATAACAAAAAGTGTAGTACTAATTTATCTAATTCTCATGATTTTTTTTATGATGAATTAATGGAAGAATATAAAAGCATGTATGCCTTGCTTGTTAGAAAAGATAAAGAAAATAGAAAAATCAAGAAAGAAAACTTGAAGCTTGTAAATCATGTGCATGAGTTGAAGAGTGAAAATAAAAAATTGAAAACTAGCATGATTGATCCTTGCCATGATACATTAACTCTAGAAGTTAATGACTTAAAACTTAAAAATGAAAATTTAAAGAATGAAAATAGCATGCTAAGAACTCAATTGCATGTTATTCAAAGTTCAATGAATGACTTAAAAAATGAGGTTGTTTGTCTAAATAAGAAAGCCAATAATCTATCTAGCAATTCATCTTTCAAGAATTCTAGAAATAGAAATGTTTCTTTCAAGAATGCTTATGCACATCATGCTTCTCATATCAAGCATTCTAACATCAAACCTCATGTTCAAAATAAGAATGTTTTATTTAAAAATGCTCATACTCATCATGTCTCACATGTCAAATATTCAAATGATAGATCTAATGTCCATAGTATAAATAAATAAAAAATCAATGAACATTATTTTTATTGTGGTATTTTTAACAATGCCATTTTTTATTGTGCATTCAAGAAAAATCCAAGTGTGGTTAAGACACTTTGGATTCCTAGGCCAACTCATCCCCAAGGACCCAAAGCCATTTGGGTACCAAAAGACTCATCTTCTTTTGTAGGGGAGCTACCACATAAGGATGAATGAGAAGAGGTGTATTGGAGTTGACCATAGACTTGAATGATGAATTCTCTCTTGGTTGTAACTTCAAGCTACCTAGATGCCTATAGTAAATTTGGCATCAAACACTTTGATATAATATCTTTACTTTGACTTGCTTTATTTAAGTTGGAGACATGATACATGTCTAATTGAGTTGTTTTCCCCGCTCTTGCAAAAGAGTTTGTTTCAAAAATATTTTTGATTTTTTGATTTCCCGATCTCCTCGAAGATCCCGGTTGCCTGTAAAGGGCCTAAGCGATATTGCGGTTCTAAATCGTAGGCTACTCGTGACTTTCGGTTTTCAACCAATAGGAATGATTGGAGATCTTATGTTTCAAAAATTTATATTTTGAGATCTCTTGATTCATTTTGTTTTCATGAAGATTTATATGGAAATGAATCCATGCTAGTTAGTGAAGTTGAATTTGATAAATGATACTTTATTTGTCTCTTCACTATTTAGTTTGATAGCTTGCATGTAGATTTAATTTCATTATCTACTTAAGAAGTATACTTGCAAGTTATAAACATTTTAGGAAGGCTAAGTAAGAAGAAAAAGTTTAGTTTGGCAAAATTTTCATGTATAAGATATAACCTCAATTAATTCAAAATTCTAGTGTTATACCTCATTGGTTAAGCTTAAACTATGTCTCTATACTCATGATAGTAATTGCATGTCAAATCATTGAATTCTCATGAGTATGGTAGGTAGGACTTTGATACTTAGACAAATTTCATTGAATGAAACTTGTTCTAGATAAATATATATTATTAGAGATATTTCTTTAAGTCCAAACTAGTTAAATATGTTTAGAGATCTTATTTCTCAAATAGTTCACATCTTAAGATATCTTATATTCATTTAGATATCATGAAAACTAATTTAAAATGAATCTTTAACTATCTAGCATAGGTTAAGATTTTAAATGAAATTTTGCATTTAAAACTTGTGCTATTTAGTAAATTAGCTTGCTAGTAGTCTTATTATTTCATTATGATACTAATGAAGTCTACTTGCAAGTTAAAATTGGAAAGTTATGCAATCTAAAAGTAAATGAAAAAGAAAATAAAAAAGTTGGACAAATTTTCAAAAAAAAAGTATGATTTTGATTTTGCAAAAATCTTTGAAAAAAGAAATTGAATTTTCATATTTAATGATGTCTCTATATACTCATGATTAATGTTGCATGATATATGTTTGAATTTTTATAAGTAGGAAAAATCTTGATAACTTAGCTCATGAAGCATTTCATGATATCTTGATATTTATAAAATTGAACTAGGTTAAAATAATTCTTTAGAGACTTCATGTTAAGTTAAAATTTGATGAACATGTTTAGATACACATATCACATAAGTCTAGAAAGTTAAATTAAAAATTCATGTCTAGATGAACAATGTGATATCTATATCACTTTAGGGGACTTAAGCTTGAAAAGCTTGGTCCAAGTCAATAAACCACAATTGGTATCAATTGACTTGGATGTTTTATTTTAAGTCCAAATCTTCATAAATATGTTTAAGAATGGGTATGATATATTTCCATACATTTAAAATGAAAAATTCATATGGATATGTATTAAATGACATAGAGGTCAATTCATGCTTACCTCTCTTGAACCATATTGACTCAAGTCAACAAGTTGACCTAAAAATCTCATTTTGAAACCATATTTGAGAAACATATTTAGGTTTACTCATGTTAGGTATCCATTGATTTAAGTTTGAAAAATCATGAGTAAATGTTAAGATTGAAAATTAGCACGTTTCATAAAAAGTAGTTTAGTTTTGAATGAAATCATGCTAGGTTGATATCTTGACTTAAGGACAAAATTTTTATTTCAAACATAACATATACTCTTTACATGACCATCATGTGGTGTCATGAAAGTTTGAATGAAAATTGAAGAAATTTTAAGAAAAACTAAAATTTACAAAAATACCACTTTAATCTACAATTAGTATCAAATTTCAGTTATTTCTACAAAAACATAGAAAAATCTTTTTTAGGTGATTTTTGAAATTACACCTTCATTGAAAAATCTAGTTTCTTAAGTAAAAATTTTAAAATATTTCATCAAGAATATAATTTATAATGAATTTTTGAAGTTGGATTTCAAAACTTAAAGTATCATCCTAAATTAAAATATCAATTTTTCTATATTTTGATTTTTCTTCAAAAAATTCAATAAAAACTCATGTACACCATTTGGATTCTAATTCTAATATCATTCACATATTTTCATGAGTAAAATCATTTCTAGAAATGATTTTGATTTTTTGGATGATAGCTAGGATCCATTTGTTTATTTGAAAACAATATAGGATGAAAAATTGACTTTGATTTTTAAATTCATTTTGAGTTTCAAATTTGATACATTCATTTCAAATGACTATTCAATAATTGGTATCAAAATGAGCATTCTATATTTGGTATAAAAAATCTTCATCCAAAAATTGGTACCAAATTTTTCATTGAAAATATGGTTTAAGCATAAACTTAAAAGTTTGATTTTTAAAAATTTGAAGTATAGGTTGACTTAAGTCAATAAAATATTTTAAAAATTTTATCTAAATTCCTAACTTGATTCATAGACTTACATTCTCTCATGTTTAGTGTCTACATGCCTAAGTTTTTAAAAAAAATATGAGTAGATAACCAAATTTGATACTTAGCATCTTCATGATTTCAAGCATACTTTGAATGGAATCATGCTAAGTTTATAAACTCTTGAGATCATACATGATTTAATTTTGAATTGTATCTATCACTTTCTTCATATCATGTATGATTCAAAGTTTCCTATTAAATACTTATTTTTCATCCCTTTGGTTGAGATTTTCATGTTTCATGAAAAATAATCCTTTGAGTCTCAACTTCATACAAATATATTTGTGTTTCATCCCGTTGTCTAGATGGACATTTCTTGCCCTTTTTGATTGATGTCAAAGGGGGGAGAATTGTATAAGAAAATATGGGAGAAATGTATAAGTCAAAAGGGGGAGAAGTGTATAAGAAAAAGGGGGAGAAAAGTATAGGTTAATAGGAAGAAAATTACAAATAAAGGGGAGAGAAAATATAGAAAATTCATGCATATAGATAGGAGGAGTTCATTCTTATAGACATGCATGATAATAGGGGGAGAAATCCCTAAGTTGATATCCTTATGTTTTAATGATTATATATTTTCTTAAGGATGTTTGTCATCATCAAAAAGTTGGCGATTGTTGGCTTTAGGTTTTCAACCTTAGCCTTAATCTCGGTCTTGATGGTTTTGATGATAACAAACATGGAACTAATGATTTCATTGAGAATATCTTTCAGGTTCCATATCGACTAGTGTTCGATGTCCTCGATCGGATAAATCGGAGAAATCATAAAATCGGAAGGACATTGATCGTCGCGCTCGAGTTCATCGCGAAAGTTTTTTGAAGATCGACGAGTGCACCAAAGTCGCTTGGATGAGTCCAAAGATCAAGTCAAAAGCTCTCCATAAAGATGCTCGTTGAGAGCCGAAACCCGAAAACGAAGCGCATAAGAAAATCGGCTGAGAAAACAAACTCTGCCTATGTTTGGTCGACCGGGCGGTCGATCGAATAGGGTAAGGCCACAGGCAGTAGCCTTGTCAGTCGACCGTTGGCTACTTCGATCGACCGATTGGTCGACCGACAGAGGCCTAAAATGGGCGAAGAGCAGTGGTCGACCCGTCGATCGATCGACCTGCTGAATGCCACGATGCGAGATCGCATCGGTCGATCGAAGATCGTGGATCGCACGATCCACATCTAGCGATCGACTAGTCGGGTCGCTAGTCGGTCGACCGACCATAGGGAGAAATGGAGCAGTCGAATGATCAGTCGACCAATGCTTCGATCGGCCGCCTGTAATGAATAGATTTTTGTCCGTTGAGTTGTCGTTGCTTCACCAGGGTATAAATACACCATGATATAAATATGTTAACATTCTTCCCTGATTTCTACAGAGTTTATTGATCATTTAAAGGGAGTTTAAAGCCTTTCAAGCGATTGATAAAAGCACGCCTAATTCTCTATCGAGTTCATTCTTCAAGCGCCAACTGCGGGCTCAACTCAAGTTTTGATCAAGCTACCTCCGACGAGTTGAAGAAGCCAAAGGCTTGCAAAAGAGCTCTTAAATTTGGTTTTCTTCTTTAGCTATTTGATTGTATTTTATCTGTTTATTTAAACTGTATTTAATTTGTGCGTCTGTAGAAGACCGGGTGTTTGGTCTTCTGTGTGAAGTGGTATCTTAGTATAAGAGTAAAGCCACTTGTGTAAACTTAGAGATTACTAGGATTAGTTCTAGTTGTCCCTTAGGTTGTGGTGGAAAAGTACTCTCGGTAGGAAGACGAGATACTTCCGGGTGTGGAAGTGACTTCGGTTGGAGAGCGAAGACTTTTCGGTGAAAAGTCCTCGTGTGTAAGGGAAACTCGATTAATCTAGTAAAACCTAGTTTGGAAATCATAAGCAATGTGCTTAGGTAGTGAAGTAGGCATTGAGACCGAACCATTATAAATATCGTGTTTGCATTGTTTCTTGATTTCGTTCTTAATTGTCTTATCATTTATCTTGCTTCCGTATTGCATAATTGCAACTTGCCTAATCGAGTTAAGTAAACGATTAAATTAGAATTTAGGCTAATCGAATTAGTAAACACACTATTCACCCCCTCTAGTGTCGTCATTTCGCCTTCATCGTGGTCATGTGAGATGGTGATTTTCCATGGCCACGACCATGACAAATGTAGGAAATTTCCTTCGCTTAGTCGTAACGCATGCACCAAGCGCCGAATGACCTCGAAAATGCGTTCGACTCGTACTGTGGGCCCTCACGGATCGCACGAGATATTTTATAAGTACAAACTATATTGAAAGCCAAAATTACATAGACGCGAAAATATATTTACAAAAATGTATGAAACATTTTGCCATGATTCATCGTTGCTCGGGCACATCGAATTGTCCCTAACAATAGGCTTGATTATTAGTGAATAGAACCTCCTCACTTTAGCTTATTTTTCAACCATATGTTTGACTACCTTTCAATTCAAAGTATTTGGACAAGTAAAATAAAATTAAGGGAATATATATCAATATATATTGATATAAGTTTTTTTAACTTATAATCTTTGTTTGAAAATTTTTCAAACTTCTTTTTATTTTTATTAGACAACTTTATTTTTAAAAATATATGTCAATATTCCAGAGAGGTTAAAAATAATATACAAAGAATATTTACTTACAAGTATTCTATATTACTATCATATTAACTAATGATAATGACATTAATTTTTTGCTGTCAAAATTCATAAACATATATGCCTTTGCTTAAATTTTAAACAATAATTTTATAATAATATTATATATTTAAATAAAATATTATTTACAAATTTTAAATAAATAAAATTTATTATTCGTTAATATTTTTAAAATAATTATTTATTTATATATACATGCGCAATGTGCAGATTCTGAACTAGTTATCCTGATCTTAAAGAAAAATCTCAAAACATAAAAAAATCATCCAAACTCCTTATGGAACAATCGCAGAGTCATGGCAAAATTCATGTTTTTTTATTGAAGATACATTGATACCTTTCCAACAACATGCGAGGTGTAATAAATTAAGGATTAAGGATGATTTTTATCATCGATCCATTAAAAATGGAGTAAAAAATTAAAAATACTCCTAAATTTTTCTTTAGTTGATATTTACCCTTAAATAAACGAAAATGGTTGATAAATTCACTCGAACTATTAGAAATTGGTAAAAATACTTTTAAACTTATTTTTGATAGATTTTTTACCCTTAGATAAATGAAAATAGTTTTAAAATACCAGTATTTTTACTTAGTCTAAAGGTAGAAATAGTTTTTTTCCTTAGAAATGGATAAAAATATTAGTATTTTTTAATTATTTTCGTTTGTGTAAAGGTAAAAAAATTATCAAAAAATAAGTTTAGGAATATTTTTACTCATTTCTAATAGTTTGAGAGCATTTTTCAACTAATTTCGTTTGTTTAAGGGTAAAAATCAATCAAATAAGAATTTAAAAATATTTTTATCTCATTTTCAATAATTCGACGGCAAAAATTATTCTTAACCCATAAATTAATGGAAAGTCTCAGCGCTCACTTAATTAATTATTGTATTGAATAATTAATTAATGTATTGAATGAGCAATATATTCATTCATTTTTTTACCAAAAAAATAAAAATTCAAGAAACTCTGTTCCAAAAGTCAAAAAGTTGTTTTAAATCTAAATAAATTCCAGATCCAGGAAGCACAATCACAATGGAAAAACAAGTGACCATTTGTTTTAATCAAGTTGATTGGTAATTAAGCCAAACATCTATTTATATACATGACAAGAGAGACATTCCGTAATTGAGCCAAACATATATATACATGCCAAGAGAGACATTCCGTTGTTGATTGGTAATTAAAGCATCAACACTAGCTATTAAAATGTGCAATAGCATTAGCATCTAAATATGTGGGTTTCATGTATAGTGGCAGTCAAGCAAACCAATGGTCATTTAGAGTGGAACAAGAGGAGCCATTTTCACTATGCGAAACTGTGAAGTGAGATTGAGTTAATCATATATAGAGTAAATGAGTGTGAGTGAGTCTATATATCAACTTGAGAAAGATAACTGAACTGCTAAGTACTAAGCCTAGATTTGACGTGATCAAGTAAATTATCTTGTGCCCGGACGGGAAGGGGGCCTTCTATGAGAGATACCATAGAACCGATATATTTAAATAGAAATTTAATCATCATGTTTCATAATTGTATCATCAAATGTGTGTTTAGGGAAAAAAAACTTTCGATTTGATGTAAATACTGCCTAGCTAGTCAACATTTCAGATTGCTTAAAGATGTTTTTTATGATCCAAACATTTTTCTTATTATAGCTTTAAACGATAGAAGGATATAATCCGCAAACAAAAAATGAAATATATATGTTCATGGTGTTCTTAATTTAATTTGAGGGGACTACATTTTCCTAGTGTGCACTAACCTATTAATTGAACAAGTGAGTGAAATACATGGGGATAAGGGATCTCATGGCTAATGCCTTATGAGTTGCGATTCGAAAAAACTAGAGAGCTAATTATTAATCAAAAAAGCAAAATTAACCGTAATTAAGCAAGATATATCCACTCAATGAATTTAATTGGAAAATGACAGGCATTAAGAATGGTAAGAATAGTATGTCGATCAAGTTGGCTCATAATAGCATCTCAAGATCAATAGTTTATAGTTAAGATTTCCACATTTAGAATTTAGAATCATATATTGAATGTTCAAATTTCTAAGCAATCAAAATATCATCGTGTATATATATATACTTCTACGATGACATCAAATATATTGTCCATGTGAGTCACCAGAGAATGAATAATATGCTTCAATATATTTGCTAAAAGTTTAGCTTGCTAGCTAGGATGCGATAAGATAATTAAGTTGCATAAAACAATTGGGGTAGACTCTTTAATTACAGTGAAGTTATTACACTTTGGAATATATTCTTCTTTGCAAAATATGAATTACGTAGTAAAAATTTGATTCACGCTGAGCTTAATTTGAGCCTTTGACGATGGAATATATCGAGATTATGACCTTTGGTTGACCTTCGCGAAGGCAAGCTAGGCCAACAAGTCAAACCATTAGGCATGTCTCGCATGACTTGTCATGCATGGGACAACTAAAACCTGATGCGCCAAATTCCACAGTCAAAAACCACTGCCAACATGCATGGGATATATACCATACCAGGATGCATGCCTGCCTGCCAACTGCAGGTAGGGATATATGGATATATGTTAACTGTTGACTAATTAAATAAACCACCAAAATTATTTGGTTAAATCTTTAGTTTTTGCATGGAAAATGTGGAACTCCTGCGCCGTTCTTGCCATCACCAGTTATCGGGTCAGAGACACAATTAATTGACAATGGACTCTTGCAAGTTTCATATGATTGCCGGCAGCGCGTTAGCTGACAATGGATCATGTTGTTCTTGAAGCACACGTGGGTGAAATTGACTGAGTCCACGAAGTCACGATGGTGGGGCCTGATTCAGTTCAGATTTAATTTTACTTGGAAATTACCTGGATGAACAAATTATATTCGTGTTCTTTTAATTGTTCTTCAAATATATATATTATTTGAATAGATTGACCGAGTGCAAAATTCGTCAGGAGACCCTCTATCTTCGTATCTCTCTATTCTTGTGGATGATGTCTTTGCAAAGATTATGCGTAGAACCTATGATCGGGGTCTAATTTCCGAAATCAATTTGGGCGAGCAAGAAAAATTTATAAACCTGGAATTTACCGATGATTTTTGTGATTTTCATGAAGGGGACAAGTGAGGACCTATTAAACCTTAAACTTCTCCCAGAGGCTTTTGAACTTATAACGGGACTAAAAGTCAACTACTCAAAGACGAGCATCGTTAGTGTGTTGGGAAATACGGACCTTGTGCAAAACTGCACTACCATCTTGCGGGCTGCCAACCGTCGAGTTTTCCTATAAACTATTTGGGACTCCCTCTTCGAAATGGAAAGCTACACCGAGGTGACTGAGAGCAGTTAATTGAAAAAATTGACAGACGCCTAAGTTCCTAGAAGAGTCGCTTGCTCTCGATCAAGAGGGGGCGCCGATCATTTTGATTAACAGTGTGCTCAACTATATACCGGGATACTTCTTTTCAATCTTCAAGGCGCCGAAGTGGGTTATTGAGGAAATTGATAGAAGAAGAAACCGTTTCTTTTGGAATGATTCAGCTACTACGTACCGCTAAATCATCCGCACCGGTCAACTGGAACAAAGTAACTTGCGTCGTAAACAACGGGGGACTAGGCATTCTGAACCTTGAGGTCCACAACCGGGCGCGCCTTGCACGGTGGTGGTGGTGCTTGGCGGTCAATAAAGACCTTATTTTGACTGCTGTCGTCAAATTCAAATACTTTAAAAGAAAAGAGTGGTTCGAGGGGCACCACACTTGTGTGTGGTCGAGCACCCTGAAAGGGATTTATGCATCGAATGAGGTGTTTTTAATCGGAATTGAGGTTACCATCAGGGACGGTACGAGTACAAAATTATGGTTTGAACACTGGTGTAGAAACAATAGACTCCTAGACTTATTTTCGGACCTTTTCGAGGCTTGCATCCACAAGGACATCTCGGTGGCTGTAGCGATTTCCAATGGTGGGGGAGAACGGGCTCTGGAAATCTCACACCATGCCTCAACGAGCTGCTTGTCTTTTTGATTTTGTGGGTCATCGTACCTTAGGAATCGAGGCAGATTTTATTTCTTGGAGATGGAACAGATCGGGGATTTTCTCTACTGCTTCCCGCTACTCACTGATGATGGAGCGATGAGTTTCTTGCGAGGCCGCTCAAAAACTTTGGAAAGGAAAACTCCCCTTAAAAAATAAAATTCATATGTGGCTTGTTTTGAAAAATAGATTGCCAACTCGTGAGAGGCTTGCTAGACATGGTGTGGATCTAGTGAGCAAAAATTGTGTCTTTTGTAACGAGGAGAAGGAGAACATCCGACACCTCCTTCAGTATTGTCGGGCCACTTGTGCAAGCTGGCAACATATTCTGATGATTAATAGGGCACTGCCTTCGTTTGAGGTTTCGTTGAGTGTTGACACTTTCTCTGCTCTCAATGCCAATCAACGTATGAGTGCTATGATTTGGAGTTGGAGTTTTTGGAACATTAGGAATGCAATTATTTTTCGTGACGAGCATTGGGGAATCGAAAGAGCTGTTGTCTGCTATCAATCTCTCTTCAATCTTCACTATGCTATCTCACAATACTTAAGAAAAATTGTAATACTTGTTGTATTGTTCTATTGGTTTTTTGTTGTCTATTTCATCTATCAATGAAATGAATGGTGGGACTTTTCATAGCTCCACTATTACTATATATATAAAAAATTGATCCAAAAACATTAAATTTGGTAGGTCAGTAAGAGTTCGATTAGGTGATTATATTAAAGGCTACTCCAACATCTTGTACTCCGCAGTAGGATAATTGATGGGTTTCGGATAACGACGATGGCATTGCTTCTTTAATTATGAACTCAGAATCTGCATGCCGGGCCACTGAAGAAAAGGATGCACTTCAATTTGATACGTCATCTTTAAACTGTTTTTGAATTATTTTTCCTATTTTAAGATATTTAAGAAAAAGATGAATTTAAAAACCGTGAGAGTTACTAGAGGAAAATAACTGTTATGGAGCCCGGCTCCATAGCAAATCTTATGGAGTCGGGCTCCACAAATGACACATAAATCTTACATCAACTTAAAAATTACTCTGAGATGTGTGTTTTAACTGTGGAGCTCGGCTCCATAAATTTTGTATGCGGCCTGGTTCCATACAAATTGTATTGGTACTAGAGCACTCTATGACTAAAAACGTCATCATCGAACCGATAGCGTGGATCCACGTGGCCCATGAAAGAGACGAGCGAGCGCGCCGCTGTTTCCCTTCCCCCGCCACTTTCTCGTTAAAACGCCTCCTCTCTCTTTATAACTCGCTCGCTTCATCATCCTCTCGCCCACTTCGGAGCTCGATTTCTAATCCTCCTCCGCCTTCTCCTTTCAACGCCTTCGAGAAGAAAATAGATCGAATCGAGAAGTTTGGAGGCGCGCGGCCATGTCGGAGAACTGCCCCGATCTCTATGCCTGGATGTACGGCCACATCTCCGAGACCGCCTTCGCCCGCGAGAACGACGCCGTCACCAAAGCGCTCCAGATGTCCCTTCTCTCCGGTTCCTTCTCATCCGCTCCCGCATCCGTTCCCTCCCCGGATGCCCTGTCCACCGCCACCTCCTCCCTCCTCCTCCCCCTCGCCGGCGACCCGCCTCGCCGCGGGGACCCGCCCACTGGCGGGCGGATCGGTAAGAAGCGCAAGTGCCGGGCGTCGAAGCGCTCGCCCACCACCTACATCTCCGCCGACCCGGCCAACTTCCGTGAGCTGGTCCAGCAGGTCACCGGCCCCCGGCCGGGTGACGCAGAGTCCGGGATCCCGATCCCGGCCGATCCGCTGCCGGCGACGGCCGTGCAGGTGCAGGAGACTTGCCTCCTCCCCACGCTGGATACGTCGGCGTTCTTGGTGCACCGGGCCAGCCTTGGAGGGCCGCGCAACGACGGTCTGGTCGGCAGCTCGGTTCTCGCTGACATCGACCCGTTCCTCGTCCTGCCGGGGTTCCCAACGCTCGACTCATCGGGCTTCATCTGAGAGTACGTATCACTGTTGCATTTTAGCAAACACTTGATGGGCATTCGCAAATAGTAAATAGCTAGCTGTACAGTATTTGTGCAGTAGCGGTGGTGATGTTTCGATAAAGATAGAAAACGCCAACCAGATGTAAATATCGGTCCAATACGATTGTTGGAATCCGGTCCGGACCGATACGAATCGGTAAATACCTGCAATCATGGTTTAAAATACCGATACCGGTCATCATCTCGGTGGATGACCGGTACCGGTACATACCGATACCGTACCGTACCGACACACGGTACGGTCCGGTACGTAAATGGCATACCGAGCCCCTTTTTTTTTTTTTGATTTTGTGCTAAAAATAACTCCAATAACCCATGATTGATCAAAAAATACTTAAATTTCATATCCAAATGTCAAATACATGAATATAATGTTTAAAATGCGGACGAATGACGTCCATCGTACTCGTACGTACATATCTTGGGGACATACACGACTAAGGTCAACACCGTAAGTCTCCAATGCCCATATCTGAAAATGATCCCAAGATATGTACGAGTACGACGGACTAAGATCAACACCGTATGTTGGGATGTGTAGCGACAGATTTGCCCTAAGCGTTTTATGTTGCGCTACGCAGAGTTTCCGGCGGTCCCGCTAGCCGGTTAGCGGGCGGGGGTCAAGGGGGCAGCGCCCCCTGCCAGGGGTGTGGGGGCGGAGCCCCCGAAGATTTTTTTGAGCCCTTTGGGTTGTGGGCCTGTGTCGGCCTATATAAATTATAATGTAATGATTCTCTTATATTTATGAAAAACCCTAATACAGTATCGAACAATACCCAACGGCTCTTTTTAAGAGCTGTTGGATCATATCGGGCGGTATCGCCCGGTATGACAGCAAATACCGCCCGGTATTTGCTAAATACCGGAGCATACCGGGCGGTATTTACCGAGATACCGGTATTTTCCAATACCCGGTATGTTGCAACAGTGCAAAATAACATACCGGGCGGTATAGCCCGGTATGATAACAAATACCGCCCGGTATTTCATAAATACCGGACATACCGGGCGGTATTTACCGAGATGCCCGGTATTTACCCATACCGGGCATCTCGTATACCGGTTTTTTCAAAAACCGGTAAATACCGGACTTACCGCCCGGTATACCGCGAGATTTGAAACCATGCCTGCAATTACCGAAAGTTGTCAACCGTAACAACTAGGAAATAATATTAAATTAAATAATTAATCCTCTCAGAAAGTGATTTTTAAATCTCCTGAGAGCTTTTTGTGAGCAATTGCCTCTTGGTGTGAATGCTACTTGATAAAGTGAGGACACAAAGTCTTGGATGACGACAAAATGGAGACGAGCTTTATTTAATTAGTTCGTCTTCCTTTTAAAAAGGAAAAAAAAACGATATATAATCAGCATTTCAGAAGATATTCTCTTTACGTTATTAATGGATGTCTCGGTCCAACTTTTTGCTTACAGATTGGGTGCTTTCTTTATAATTCGTTGCACATGAGAGCATCCGTTTGATGAAATGTAGCTTTAGCTTTTCTTATCCTAAAGTATCGAAGTAAAGGAAAAATAATAAGGATTTGGCCGTGTTTAAACTGCTTTTAGTGTGATTTGAGCGCACCTGGCGCTCTTTGCACTTTGTTCTCTGGTATGGATGAACGGTTTTTTGTGTTGATGATGCAATATATATACATGAGTTGGAATTGTCAACTGGTGTAGGGCGGGAAAAGTTGACTTGTGCGACGTGGAATTAAGCCAATTTGGGTTTGGTTTCAACGTATTTTAATCCATTTATGATGTGATATTTATGAGTTTACTACACATTTTTTAATCAGGTGATTGGATTATACGTTTGTCGGGTCTACGTAGCGTTAAATATCTTGTAAAAAGTGTGAAATAAATGTTTTTTAAATACCATTTTATCAATTTTGTATATAAACATATTAATTTATCTTTATTTGTAATCTTAATATAAATAAAATATGTAAACATTTATTTATATACCAAAATATATAAAAAAGATAAAACGTATTAATTGATTACCGTGTGTTACCCTGCCTAATAAATATCATTAATTATATTTTTGATTTCTGACATATGATTAATTATTTAAATTTACAATATAAACTCTTTTTTTCGTTTACTGTAATACAATTTTTTTTACCAAAAAAATATATATATTAGGCTTTCATCCAACAGAAAGAGAATCGTAATACAAAAAACTCTCACTACAACAAAAGATTTGTATATTGACTGATTTATTTTGACGGAAGTTACAGACGTCAAAATGTTAAAAAAATAAATAAATAAATGAAAACAAATTTTGACGTCTGTTGCAGGCGTCAAAAAAATTTCGACGCTCGGTAATGACAGGCGTACAAAAATTTTGACGTCTAAAGACAGGCGTCGAAAAATTTTGTCGTCTACAGGTAGGCGCCGAAATATTTCGACGCCCAGAGCGAGGCGTCGAAATACCCTGCGTCGACGTCGTCAAGTGTCAACGCCGCGGACAAATATTTCGACCCATCCGCGCTGTGGGTCAACGGGCGCGCAAACCCGCATCCGCTGGCGCCAGCGCCGCGGGCGCCCAGGCTGGAGGCGGGAAATCTCCCGCCTCCCGCAAATTTTTCTTAAAAAATTTTATCCTCTCCTCTTTTAATTATTTCTTTCTCTTCAATTCTAATTGACGGACGGCATGCATCGCGATGAGCCGAGTGGTGGCTGGTGAAGACCACCTACGTTCCTCTCCCGCCGAGCCCGGCTCCCTTGCCGGACCGAGTTGACCTCTCCCTCTTCGACGCCCTCTGGATCTGCTTCGCCCTGATCCAACGCCTCCTCCTCTTCCGCGGCTCCCACGTCCCACCCCTACCCGCCCTCTTCGATCCGCCCTCTCCCGCACCCTCCTCCACTACTTCACCCTCGCCGGCAAGCTCACCTACGCCCCCGCATCCGGCGACGTCTTCATCGACTGCTCCCCGGCGGCCATCGGCCCCGGCGTCGCCTTCTTCGAGGCGGAGTCCGAGGGCGGCGACCTCGGCCGCCTCGCCGACGACGAGGTCCACGACGTCGACGCCTTCGTCCAACTCATCCCGGAACTCAACGCGACGGAGCTCCTCGCGCCAGTCTTCACCGTGCAGGTTACCAGATTCCGCGGGGCGTTGGGGTTCGCCGCGCACCACAGCGTGGTGGACTGCCGGGCGCTGTGGAGGTTCGTGGAGGCGTGAGCGGTGGAGTGCCGCGGGGAGGCTGGGCCGCCTCCGCCGTCGCTGGATCGATCCGTGATCAAACACCCGAAGGGCAAGGAGATCGCCCGGATGTTCTTGCACCGCATGTCGCCTTGCCTCGACGTGTTGACCCCGACCACGCTCTGCTACGGAGCCGAGCCGCGCACCGAGCCGTGCGCCAGCTCGAATTCCGAGTGCGGCGAAAATGAGCAGACGACGCCTGCTCGTTTTCACTGCACGTGAATTTTTTTTTAAGAAATAAAAAAACATACCGACGCCTGTCAGAGGCGTCGGTATGTTTAAAAATTATTTTTTTTAAAAATGTCGAAATGTAACATATCGACGTCTGAGCCAGACGTCGAAATGTAGAGTTTCGACGTTCGAGTCAGACGTCGAAAAGTTACATTTCGACGTCCAAGAGAGACGTCGAAAAGTTATATTTCAGCGCATATCGTTATACACGCGTTTTCGACGCTTATGCAGACGTCTAAATTTTTTTTTCGACTTAAAAAAGCGTCAAAATTTTAATATATTTGACGTCGAAATTTGATAGTTTTGTTGTAGTGTCTAAAGATTCGGAGGTTAGGTGGATGTCTAAATATTTGACTCCTTACGACTACTGGCGGAGTTTGCTGCTCAGTTTGCAATTTTATTTGCAACTCTAGAAACATGACAAAAAGATATATGTGAAAAATTTCTAAGAAGAAATCTATTATCTCAAAAGAGAACCCAAGCTCCAAGGCTACTAAATGTTGCTATTGATACAATCAATTAGCAGTTTGTAATCTGATTCAATAATGAAGTGATTCAATTATCCGTGACAAGTATAAGAAAGAGCATGATAGATGGCAATATATAGCTTCAGAATAAATAGTAGAAGTGAAAACACAATAGTAACGGGAAGCAAAGATACACCATTTAGAATTACGTAGAATAATCATAGCTTCATCATCCTGGTTATGAAAGGAGTCATCACATTTAAATTTGAGCCAAGGCTCTAGAGGAGTAGACCAATTACAAGTGTTGTTTTCCATATACAAAATATCATTGGGAGTGTAAGTATCTAAAAATTGGCTTGAAAAAATTATAATAGGATCGAGTCACAACCTTATGAATAGTAGAGTTTTGTTTCCCTTGTAAAATAGAATTTTTGAAATATCAAATAAATCAAATGATATTAGCAACAACGATCTTAGATCCTTAATTTAAAGACAAACTCGGATTCAACAAAAATCAGCTAATTGAGTGCCGATTGTTTATACTTGTAGGGTCCAAATTAAGAATGCAACCCAAAGCCGACCACGTACAACTCAAACAAAAGCACACCGAAAAAATAGGTGCTCAAAGATTTTGACAACATAATTGCAAAAAAAATACACATCGTTTACCGAAATACCCAAGGAAAACAATCGATATTTAATAGATAACTCTTCGTGAAAAGTTTTTCACATAAAAGATGAACTTTAGGGGAAGTTGTGAGCTTCCAAATCTAATCCCACACGATTAATATCAGTATAATTAAAATCCGAGCACTTCAAAAATCTATAAGCTGAGGGAGAGGAAGCAATATCATTACCATCAGGCGTCCTAATTAACCGATCATCATCAGATTGTACAAATAATTAAATATTTGCGATTACATCCAACAAAGCACTGCCACACATAATAAGTCCAATAAATAAGGGCCATTGTTGGTCTTGCAATAAATATTACACATGTGTAATATGATTAACCAATTAAGAAAAAATGTTAAATAGCTAAAGGCACATCCAAAGTCCAGTAATTATTGAAAAATGAGGTTCTGCTTCTAGAGCCAAACAGTGGATTTAAATCCAGCATAGAAAAAGCATGAAATAAAAGCTTCTATGCATCGGAGGCTTTATAAGGTCTACCATTATTAAAGTGATTAAGAGGTCGATATTTAGCCTTAGCAAAATTGACCGAAATTAATGGGTAATTATTTAAATAATTTTGAATCCTTCCAACTTGCAAGGAAAGACTCTTAGTCTTTAAATTCTGAATGTCAAGCTCGTCACAAGATTTTAGTAGAGTAATAATGTCCCAATTTATTAAAGGTATGCCCCTCATGTGAGGAGAATTACTCCAAAAGAAGTTTCTAACTTAGATTCCATCTTATTGGCTATTTATTTATCCAAGTGACAACAAATTGTGAATGAGAATAAAGTTAAGAACATACTTCATAAGGACACGTTCATGAGTTTTGAGGGGGAGGGGGGGGGGTCTTTTAGGGAAATCATAACCCCTAAATATTTAAGGAGAAAGTTACCTAATATCATATTATCATGTCAAGGCCCAAGAGAGTTATAAATTCTGATCTTAGCAGAAGGAGAGATATTTTTGAGGGAAAAAAACTTCAAATTTAGTAAAATCGATTTTCTAACGAGTCAACTTCTCATAACGAGAGAACACATTCTTAACAACATTTAAACTCTCATTGTTGGCTTTAAGAATTAAAATAATATCATCAGCAAACATTAAATGTGTGATCAAAAAATTATTTTTCAACTTAAAGGAAGTATACTTGCCTTGAATGACAACATTATTAATAACTTGAGTAAGAACTCGAGCAATATGAATGAAACATTAAATCTGTTAGAGGGAAAGAAGTTGGACAAATGAGAGTTAACTACACAAGCAAATGCGGGAGTGCAAGTACAAGTTTCAATTCAATTAATGAATTGCTTAAGAAAATTGTAAAGGGAAAGGACCTTGAGGATAACATCTCCGCTGAGAAGATCAAAAGCCTTTTCCAAGTCTATTTTAATTACAATGTAAAGATGCTTACTCTCGGTATCAAAGAATGAATGAATAAGCTATTGGACAACTAATTAATATGTTATCCTGAATATGCCTACCTTTAATAATGGCCGATTGATCTTCACTCGCAAGCAAGGGCAAATAGGATTTAAGCCTATTAGCAAGCAACTTAAAGATGATTCAATATGAAAGGTTATATAGGGCAATGAGCCTAAAGTCTTTGATGTCATGAATAGAAGAGTCAAAAATAATATTCTAGTAGTTCTTGGAAAATTCAATAGTGAAGTCATCATGACAAAGACTCTTACCATTACCCAGAGAGTTAATAGTGGTCCTAATCTCAAGCATTAAGAGGGTAATTGAGGAAGAGTAGGCCAAGTAAGTGAAGCATTAAGAGTGGAAGAAGAAGAATCCCAAAGATTGGTATATAATGAGGAAGAGTAGGCCAAGTAGGTGAAGTATTAAGAGTGGAAGAGGAAGAATTCCAAAGGTTAGTATATATATATAATGAGTAACAAACTCCTCGAGAATGTTTCTATCACCAAAAATGAAAACCTGGTGAGCATTCTTAATAATGTTAATGTAATTTATACGTCGACGCATAGTGATAATGCAATGATAGAAAGTAGTATTTTTGTCACCCATCGACAATCCAAGTGAAGTATTAAGAGTGGAAGTGAAAGAATTCCAAAGGTTAGTATAATGAGTAACAAACTCCTCAAGAATGTTTCTATCACCAAAAATGAAAAGCTGGTGAGCATTCTTAATAGAGCTAATGTAATTTATTTGCCGACACATAGTGACAATGCGATGATAGAAAATAATATTTTTGTCACCATCGGCAATCCACTTAGCTATGCACTTAGACCAACATTTTTTTTATAAAAATTGTACATTATGCATTCATCATGTCCAAATTCAAACAATCGATATTAAAGTCCGGTGGTTGGTGTAGCCAAATATCATCGGTATTGATCCTAGCAAATTGAGTCAAGAAATCAACTACATTATTATAGACTCGAGGAATAAAACACATTTGCCTTTGGAGAGCAAGTTGCTTATTATATAAGCATCTAAGCCTAACGTGTAGATTGGAAGGGGCAGAGGGAAGGTGCTCTAAGTCTTCAAGTAGAGAAATACCATCATTAGTGGAATTGAGGATAGATTCTAGATTGCCAAGAGAGTGTTTGTTCGAGTAAGCAAGAGATGTCCACTATACACTTGCTTTGCCCGTTATGTCATTGCGGCTAGTGCCTTGGTCCCTATTCATCGTGACGTCATGCCTTGGTATTTGTTCTACCGACTACATCCCAATAGTCATGAGGTGCTTAGTAGGGATGGAAACATGTCAGGCCAGGCCACAGAACAAGCATGTATAGTAAAAAATTGGTCTGAGCCTGACTTGTGGCCTGTTATAGGCTATTTTTTCGGCATGAGTCTGGTCTGTGGCCTATTTATTAAGCATGCTAAAACCTCAAACATATTTATAAAACCTACTTGCAAATTTCAATACAAAAATGATAACAATAAATTTAAACATAACAATAATAATTATTGTTTTATTAAATTAAAAATATATATATTATTATATATAATGTAAATATATAATAAACTAATATTATTATGTATTTATTATATATTATATATACTACCTTAACAGGCCCATGCCGCCCTATCAGGCTCAATATGCCTTATAATGAGCTTGGGCCTGGCCTGATAAAGAAAACGTGCCTAGAAATAAGTCTGAGTCATTTTAAAAAAAAAATAGGCCAGGCTACATGCCGTCTGACCTATTTCCACCCCTAGTGCTCGGTGCTCCATAGCTAGAGGTGGAAACATGCCAGGCCAGACCTGTATAGTAAAAAATTAGCGTGTGGCCTGTTATAGGTTATTTTTTCGGCCTGAGCCTGACATGTTCATAGGCCTGGCCCGGCCTGTGACTTGTTTATAAAACTTGCTAAAACCTGAAACATATTTATAAAACCTATTTTCAAATTCCAATAAAAAACTAATAACAACATATTTAAACATAACAACAATAGTTATTATTTTATTAAATTAAAATATATATTTTATTATATATAATGTAAATATATAATAAACTAATAATATTGTATATTTATTATATATTATTACTACCTTAATATGCTCAGACCGACCTATCGGCCTATCGGGCTCAATAAGTCTTATAATGAGCTTGAGTCTGGCTTGATAAGAAAAACGAGCCAATAAATAATCCTAGCTTGAGTTTTTTTAAAAGATGTCAGGTCAAACCGAATATAGGTCAGGCCAAAGGCCTTTGATAGACCGTCTGGCCTATTTCCACTCTTATTCGTAGCATTGTCAATTTGGAGTTTGCCCCTTTAATTTTAATTTATAGCCCTGCCATTGATATGGGTATAACATTATGTTTATTTTTCTTACTTATTTAATTATCACATGGTTTGAAAATATGTATATTTTTTCATAGGTGATCCACCAGTGGCATATTTTATGATTTAAGGATTTTGACTTAGTCTCTAATATATATATATTAAAGATTTTTTTTGTTTTTATTGACACTTCATTAGGGTTAAATAAAGGATAATTATCTGAATATATTCTGAATTATGGACTTTGTTTCAAATCTATCATAAACTTTAACTTCTTCAAATTGCATCCTCAACTATCACATTTGTATCAGTTGCATCCATTCGTCAAAATTTCGTCGGCTACCTCGTTAACCCTGTGACGTGGTATGCATTAAATTTTTTAAAAATACAAAACCGATTAAAAAAAATATTTTTTCAAACCATTTCTGATGTGGATTAAAAAACAATTTTTTTAATAAAAAATATGAATAAAAATTATTATTATTTTAACTATTCTGACTTGTCCACGTGTGAAGCAATAATTTTTTATTTTGACTTCATTACTTGTCCTGTGCATTCCCATCTTCGCCTCTGCCGAGCGCGGCCAACCCCCCTCCGCTGCTAATGCAGCTCCAGTCGTGGCTCCCACCTCCTCCAGCCCACTTCTTCGTAACTTCAACCCCGATGAGCCTCACAAGGGCGCAGACATCCTCGTCGAGGCCCTCGAGAGGGAGGCGTCGTCGACCTCTTCGCCTACCCCGGCGGTGCTTCCATGGAGATCCATTAGGCCCTCGCCCATTCCCCTTCCATCACCAACCTCCTCCTCCGCCATGAGCAGGGAGAGGTGTTCGCTACCTCTGGTTACACTCGCTCAACTGGGCGCCCCAGTGTATGCATTACCACCTCAAGTCCTGGTGCCACCAACCTGGTCTCTGGCATGGCAGATGCCATCCTCGACTCAGTCCCCATGGTCGCCATCACTAGCCAGGTCCCTCACCATATGATCGTTACCAACGCCTTCCAGGAGATACCCATCATCGAGGTTACTAGATCCATCACCAAGCACAATACCTGGTACTCAATGTTGATATCGGAGTCCATCCATCCATCAAAGGAGGGTGTCCTGGAGTTTGTATATCGGAATCAAAGAAGAGGAAACTGAAAAGAATATCGCACAAAACACAAGGTAGCTTTAATGCACATGGACATTAGAAATGGTTTGAAAAAAAATTATTTTTAAAATCAATTTTGAATAAAAATATTTTTTTAATACACATGTGCATGCCACGTCACATGGTTAATGGGGTAGCTGACGAAATTTTGACGGAGGGATATAATTGATACAAATGTGATAGTTGAGGATGCAATTTAGAGAAGTTAAAGTTGAGGATAGATTTGAGATAAAATTCATAATTCAAGATATATTCAGATAATTACCCTTAAATAAACTAATGGAAAACGAAAAATAGGATTCAGAGAACAAAAGTTTCCTAGCTAGTTAGGAATGTTATATATTGTTCATTTACAAATTAACAATTAAATGTCTTCCTATTATTTATAACCTCATTATTATATATTGGTATTGATAATATTAAACTATATATATTATATATTATTAAAATAGTTATTTGCTTTCTTAATTTATTTGTCCAAATGTGTTGAATTTTCAATTCAGTGTTACTTAAACTTAAGTACTTAATATTATATGAAAAAATAATATTATACGATTTATATTATTTTTTAATAAAAAATATCACATTAATATAAATCATATAAGAAATGTCAAACAGGAACACATCACGGGCATGATAGCATGCACAAGTAAACCAAGCCGAAACACAAGCTGCTTTATTCAACAACATTACAAACACATGTTCCAAATCCCAAAGAGTGGCGTAGCGAGCGCTTCACTTCGCCACCATGCCGGAGGTGACCTTCTTGAACGACGGCCGGGATGCTAAGCTCTCCCACCAGGCGTTGAGGTGTGGGCGCTCGTCAAAGACGGGGGTGTAAGGCGTGCCCATGAAGTAGTAGGTGACCGGGATGTGGCTGATATCCGCGAAGCTAATGAAGTCGTCAGTGAGGTACTTGGATTTGGAGAGGCGGGCCTCGTAGATGTCGAGTGTCACGTGCCATGCACCTGAAGGCGAAAACGTAGACGAGACTGGCGAAGACGTACGTCAAATCAGTGACGTGGAACCGGGAGTGCCAGGTGGACATGCAAGACGCGAACGACGACGTCCACAATGGTTCGAAGATTATGAGATGTAAAGTAGAACACGTGTAATGAGCGCATTGGTTAATAATTTAAACGGAGAGATATATAAAAGGGAATTGTAATCAATCGAGATAGAAATGAAGTATCAATTTCTCTCCACTATCTTCTGCGTTCTCTCCAGATCTACTACTTCTTCTCCTTCTCACCTCTTTCTTCCTTCTCCGATCCATTCGATCCCGTATCAATTGGTGCTTTCATTGTCTCGAGTCAGCTTCATAAGAGGCAATGGAGACTCGGGGGCAAGCAGTAGCAGAGTCGTTGAAGACGCTCCATGAATCAAGCGCCTGCCATGACTAGATCTTGGGGACTCTACAAGCGAGCTTGGAGGCGCAACAGCAAACCTTAGAGCTACAAAGGCAATCAATGGAGACACAACAAAAGCTGCTACAAAATGTAACCTCTCAAATCGCTATTTTAAATAATCAGTCGGTTCAATTGAATAAACCCAAGACTGAGATCGCCGGATTGAGCGGAGTGGCACATTCTTACAAGGGTAAGAGCGTTCGAGTGGATGAAGAGGAATTTCCTTTTTCCCCCAAAGCCACCACAGATCGAGTTACCAATTTTTGATGGCAGCAATGCAGAAGATTGGATTGCCACTGCTAATGATTTTTTTGATTTTTACGGCACAGAGGATCAACACCGTGTGATGATGGCATCATTTAGGATGGAAGGAACAACGGAATGATGGTTTCGTTGGATGCAAAGACGCAAGCAATTAGCCGGATGGCGCCACCTGGTAGAGGCTATTCGGCGAAGATTTTAGCCCACAGATCTCGAATCTCCGGAGGGTCAGCTTACAAAATTGATTCAATTGACAACGGTGGAGGATTATGAGGGAAGGTTCGAGGAACTAGCGTTGCGAACCACGCAGCTATTCGAAGCCTTTCTTATAAACTGCTTCATATCGGGGCTGCGACCCGACATCAAGACCAAATTGCTGACCCACCAACCTATGATGATGCATGAGGTAGTCACTATGGCAAAGAGATACGAAGCCAAAGTGACTGCAACAAAAAGGTTCATGACTACTTATACTTCAAACAGAAATCTACCGTTGTTGCCCACACCAGCTCAGGGAGCAATTCAGTCGAGTTTACCGGATAAAATGGCCAATGGGATGGCTCAATCAAATCGTCCATTCATCAGTAGCCAACCCAAGAGTTACAAAACAGGGCCTTGAAGGCTATCTTTTGCAGAAGCTCAAAAACGACGTGAACATGGATTATGCTACTATTGCAATGATAAATTTACTTGGGGACATCGCTGCAAAACACCTCAGCTGTTCATGTTAGATGAAGGGCAACATGTTGATAACAGTGATGAATTAGCACAAAAAAATTCAGAGAATGTACTTGAAGGTGAAGAAGGTGACTCTACTGAACAGTCGCATATCTCTTTCAATGCCTTATCAGGTTGTTCTCTACATATGACTCTGAGATTTAAGGGATTAATCGGAGGTCACATTGTGCAAATTTTGCTGGATGGGGGAAGCACACATAACTTCATCCAGGGCAGAGTTGTCAAATACTTGGGTTTGCGATTGAGCCAGCTCCTAATTTTGGGGTAATGGTCGGCAATGGAGCTAGGATTCAAAGCGAAGGGATGATCAAACAACTCTCGATGACCATTCAAGGCATGGATGGCCACTCTAGGACCTGTCATGATGAATTATGGACAGCTAACCTTTGAGTTTCAACTGGGAGAACAGAAAGGCAATGCATTGAGAAGATTATATGTGACTCAAGCAATAGCTGAGCTCTATCGTCTTGAGTTGAATACTGATCAGCCAGTAGCAGTCGAGCTAGAGCAGATGGAAATCAAACAGCTGCTAGAGAATTACTCGACCATTTTTTCTAAACCACAAGGATTACCTCCAAGAAGGAGCACAGACCATCACATTCACCTACTGCCCAATCAATTATCGGTGAATGCACGACCGTATAGATACCCTCACTTCCAGAAATGAGAAATAGAACGCCAGGTACAAAGCATGCTCCAAGATGGCATCATCCAACACAACACCAACCCCTTCTCTTCGCCTGTTCTGTTGGTGAAGAAGAAGGATGGCACGTGGCGTTTCTGCGTTGATTACCGCGCACTTAACGCAGTAACAATTAAGGATCGTTTTCCAATCCCGACGGCCGACGAGCTCTTTGATGAGCTAGGATGTGCAAAGGTTTACTCCAAACTGGACTTACTATTGGGTTATCATCAGATAAGGGTGCGGGCCGAGGACGTGCCAAAGACAGCGTTTCGAACGCACGAAGGGCATTACGAATTCCTCGTTATGCCCTTCGGCTTAACAAATGCACCCACGACATTTCAATCCACCATGAACCAGGTATTTCAACCTCTTCTACGGAAGTTTGTGCTAATATTTTTCGATGATATCCTTGTGTACGGCCAAACCTACGAAGAACACTTGTATCATTTGGAGACTGTGCTGCAAGTGTTATGTTTCCATGGATTAGTAGCAAAGAAGTCCAAGTGCTTCTTCGGATGCTCGACCATTGAATATTTGGGACATGTTCTCTCTGAAGCAGGTCTGCAAGTCGACCCGAACAAAGTTAAAGCTATTCAAGTGTGGCCGCAACCTGCAAATACTAAAGGTGTACGAGGTTTTTTGGGGTTAGTTGGATATTATAGGTGTTCCATTAAGGGATTCGCCAATATCGCAGCTCCTTTGTCGGATTTATTGCGCAAAGATAGCTTTGAATGGAATTAACAGGCTCAACAAGCTTTTGAGCAGCTGAAAACACTACTGAGCCAAGCCCCGATACTGACGTTACAGGACTTCAACAAAATATTTGAGATTGAAACTGATGCGTCGGGAGTGGGGATAGGTGCTGTGTTAATGCAAAATGGAAAACCAGTGGCTTACTACAGTAAGAAGTTGTCTCCATGAATGCAAGCTTCACCAGCGTACCACAGGGAGATGTACGCTATTATTCAGGCTGTTGGCAAGTGGTGGCAGTACTTATTGGGTCGACGCTTCACTATTATCACTTATGAAAGAGCTTTGAAGGAGATGACCAATCAAACAATACAAACTCCTGAGCAGCAAAGATGGGTCATGAAGCTCCTGGGCTACGATTTTGAAGTTAAATATCGGGCTAGGAAGTTAAATGTCGTTGCTGATGCCTTATCAAGACAATTCACCAATCAGTATATGGCCTTGGTACAACCAATTTTTGAAATATTGGAAGAAATTAAGAAGGCAAATAGAGAAGACCCAGAACTACAAAGCTTAAGGAAAAAGGTGATGGAGGGAGCTGATGATGGTAAGAAGCTAACCATACGAGAAGGGCTAGTCCTATACAAATAAAGGTTTATGATACCAAAAGATAAAGCTCTCCGAACCATGATTATGGAGGAGTATCACAGCTCTCTGTAGGGAGGCCATGCTGGGTCGACAGAACTTATAGACGACTAGCAGCCAGCTTCTACTGGAAAGCAATGCGGAATGATGTGGAAGCTTTCGTCCAGGAATGCAAAATATGCCAGAGGATGAAAGTAGAACAGTTATCTCCTGCGGGACTGCTGCAGCCTTTGCCCATTCCGGATGAAGTCTTTGAAGACGTAGCAAAGAATTTCATCACCAACTTGCCGAATTCAGAAGGAAAGACTGACATACTTGTAGTTGTGGATCGACTGACCAAATATGGTCACTTCTTGGCTTTACCCAGGAATTATGGCAGTGAAAGAGTGGCCAAGGCATTGGTGGAAGGAGAGATTAAACTCCATGGAATGCCTCGATCGATCGTAAGTGATCGAGATGGACATTTCGTAAGCAGCATATGGAGAGAGCTGACGCGACTGCAAGGGATCGATCTTAAGTTCAGCACAGCATATCATCCCCAGACCGATGGCCAAATAGAGGCCTTGAATCGCTATCTGGAGATGTACTTGTGGAGCTTTGTATCAGAGGAACCGACTGCTTGGGCCAAATACCTACTGTGGCCAGAGTTCTGGTACAACACTTCTTACCAGTCTTCAGCTGGCATGAGCCCATTTCGGGCGTTATATGGCCGAGAGCCACCCACACTTCTGTGGTATATTCCAGGGTCGGCAAAGAACCCAACAGTCGACCGAGGCTTGACCAGAAGGGATGAAGTCATCCGTCAGTTAAAAGAGAACCTAACTCGCGCGCAACAACATATGAAATCCCAAGCTAATAAGCATCACCGAGAGGTCTCTTATGAGGTAGGTGAATGGGTTTATATTAAACTTCAACCCTACCGTCAATTGGCAGTGAGATTAAGGAGGCACCAAAAACTGGGAGCAAGGTTCTTCGGTCCCTTCCAGATAATGAAGAAAATAGGACAAGTAGCCTATCAATTAGAGCTACCTTCGAACGCCAAGATTCACCCGATGTTTCATGTCTCAGTGTTGAAGCCATGCAGAGGGCAACCAGATGTCCAAGTGACGCCAATCTCGCTGTTGAGATCAATTACAGAAGGAAAAGAAAAGGAAAATGTAGAGGATGCTACACCGGAGAACACTGAGGCAGAGCCAGCAACAGCGGAAGCTGGCGGAAATAACCTTGAGGAGAAAGTTTCGTTTGAACGAAGGGGCAATGTCACGTGCCATGCACCTGAAGGCGAAAACATAGACGAGACTGGCGAAGACGCACGTCAAATTAGTGACGTGGAACCGAGAGTGCCAGGTGGACATGCAAGACGCGAATGACGACGTCCGCAACGGTTCGAAGATTATGAGATGTAAAGTAGAACACATGTAATGAGCGCATTGGTTAATAATTTGAACGGAGAGATATATAAGAGGGAATTGTAATCAATCGAGATAGAAATGAAGTATCAATTTATCTCCACTCTCTTCTGCGTTCTCTCTAGATCTTCTTCTTCTTCTTCTTCTTCTTCTCCTTCTCCTTCTCACCTCTTTCTTCCTTCTCTGATCCATCTGATCCCGTATCATCGAGCACCTTGTAGAACTTCTCCAGGCCCTCCGCCACCACCTTCTCGTTCGGCGAGGTACCTTAGAAGATCAAGGGGATAATGATGAGCTGGTAGAAAATGGGGCTCAAGGCCTGGTCGTACTGTTGGGCCTCCACCTCAAGCCACACGTTCACCATGGCCTGATCGCTCTCGATTCTGATTTCTTTTTTTGTTTCGATATATAGAAATGTTCAGCAAATGAAAATGATTCATAAAAAATTACTTATTTGTTCTAAATAAAAATGAAAATTATCAAACAAGCAACGAAAATGTTAAAAAGTAACATCGATCTCATGGAAATGACCTCAAAACCAAATTTGCTTTGATTTTATTTATTGGGCAAGGAAGAAATGGACTCACCAAAAAGCATGAGATCTCCATCTTCCAAGGCCGGCACTAGACCGAAAGGCTGTCAAATTTTTTCGAGTGTACTATTAGATAAAAAGAAATCGAGATTGATCGAGAGAAGGGGAGGGATTTAATGGTGTACGTTTCTGGCCAGGTGTTCAGGGGACTTGTGCTCACTGGTGGCGAAGGTGATGGGCACATGCTCGTACTCCGCGCCAAGCTCCTCCAAGCAGAGAAGCACGCGGGACGTCGCCGTCGACATATTTGGACCGTAAATCTGCACCGGCGCCATGATCTCTCTCTATAGAATTGAAAATTTTATTTTAATCTATGTTTATATACAAATAGAATAGTTTATCAATTTTTTTAAATATTTTTCATATTTTATAATATAAATTTAATTTGAAATTATATATATTTAAATTTATAACTAATTTTTATAATTTTAGAAAATGATTATTTAAAATTACAATTGTAGATTAATTTATAATTTAAATTATAAATTAAATTTTATCTATAATTTAATATTCTTAATAATTTAAATAAAAAATTTAGAATTAAATAATTGTATACCTAGAATTTTCAAGAATAAGTTACTATATTATTAATATTTTACAAAAAAATTTGAAATTGAATTTTGTATTTTTAATATATTGTTATATATAAATAGAATAGTCTGTCCATTTTATTGTTGTTGATATTTTCACATTTTCCAATATAACTTTAATTTAAAATTATATAAATTTAAATTTAAAACTATTTTTTATATTTTCAGAAAAATAATTATTTTAAACTTAAATTATAAATTAATTTTTAATTTTAATTTTATATTAAATTTGTAACAATAATTTAATATTTGTAATAATTAAAATTAAATATTTTTATACCTATATTTTCATAAATAAGTTACAATATTACTATCATATTATAAAAAAATATTTTTGGTAATAAAAACCAATAGTAAAATATTTAATTTAAATTACAATTTTAAATAATGATATATAAATATACCACAAAGTAATATATATTAATTTAATTTGGTTAATATAATTGTAAAAGTGTGCACGATATTTATATAATTATCATATTATAAAAATATATCTTTGATAATAAAAATCAATAGTAAGATATTTAATTTAAATTAAAATTTTAAATAATGATATATAAATATACCATAAATAATATATATTAATTTGATTTGATTAATATAATTATGAAAATGTGGTATATTTATATAATATAATTTAAAATAACTATAAGTAATAATTAAATCTAAAATAAATTAAAAATAAAATATTTAAATTATTCTAAACTGCATAATTTTTTTTAACTTTAAAATATTATTTTTCAATAACAAACCAAAAAAATAATATTTCAAAACTCAAAAATTAATATAAAAAACTTCAATAAATTAAAAATATTTACAATTATTATTTAAAAACAATAAATTAAAAATTAAAAATATCAAAATAGGTACAGATAAAGAAAATAAGTGGGGCAAAATTTTTTATTACATCTTTAAGTAGGATAAAAATTTGAGAGGAAAAAAGTTTGTGGGGAGAGGTAAAAAAAAGCTAAAATTTTGAGGAAGGGGGAGGGGAGTTTAGACGGTAATGAGTTATTTCTTATATATATATATATATATATATATATATATATATGGGTAAGTTTGCTACGCGTATGTGACGTTCGTTTTGATATTATTTGAATCAAATTGGCTTATACAGTGAATAAAACTTGAGAAAAAAAATTCAAACAAAATTGAATTATGTTTTTTGTGAAAATCTTATAATTAATTGAACCATCTTAAAATATTTAGAAAATCAAATTAAATTAAAATTTGGAATTTCTAAATTATGCAAATTAAGAAAAAATATTTTATTATCAAATTTCTAGATATCAAATTAAATATTTTCAATTAAATTAAACCAAACGAGGTGTTTAAGTCAGTACAAAATTAAGTTGATTTGTACTAAATATTTGATGAATTAATTTATTCTTATTTAGTTGATGTGATATTTAAATTTTTCTATTTTTTTCAATATTGCGTGACTGAACTTTCTCTATCTCGAGGCATATAATATTACGTAATTTGCCAAAATCATATGTTTATTCTCGCCAACGGTAAGTAACATAATTTTTTTTTTGTCAAATATAACGAGTTTCACATAAGGTGAAAAATTCATACAAAGAATATCATACCGAGATTCGAACCTCTAACCTCTAAGCAACTTTAAAATATTGTCACCAATTGTGCTAATCACAATTGGCACTCGATTGTGAATAGCATAATTAGTAACAATATCTTATATATTTTTTAGAAGTCTTAGATTTGAATTTCAGTATAATTTATCTTTGCTATATATATATATATTCTCAAAATTATATATAAACAAAATTTTAAAATTACTACAATCATAATTATTTTCATGAAAACCACAAATTTACTCGTCTTTTAGTTTTTCCACTCAAATCTATTTTGTTCAGCACTTAATTTTCCTTCCAAATCCTGTAAACATTTTATGATAGACCCAATGAACCTGAGAATCTAACTCAACCCAAACTATTTGGGTTGAGTTGGGTTGGGTCAAGTAATTAATCGGGTCTGGTCGGATAAAACTTGACCGCAATTGGGTATGTTCTCAGCTTCTGAAATTTGGAACCCGATGATTAATATTTTTTAAACTAGTTTTGAAATACTATATTAAATAATTATTTTTAATTATTTTTAGAATTCCATGTTCCCAATTATTTTACCTTAATCGGTATATCCGACTACTCGACTCGACCTAGTTCAGGTTGCGTTGGGTTGAATAAGGCCGAGTTTGAGAGATGAAAAATCTTGAACCCAACTCCATTGCTTTTGACCGGGTTGGGTCAATTTTTCGCTATAGCTAAAAAGAAAACAATTGCAACCGATCGAAACTAAAAAAGAACTAAATTATACACAATTGTCTACAAACATAAGGAGACAAACAAAATAATGAAAGGTAAAAAAACTTAAGTATATCATTGTGGCATTCGTATCCAAGTGCAAACAAGTGCCAAACATCAATTAATTTCCCGCCTCTGCCCAAGAGTGCATAGAGCTATTTTCCATAGGTAAAATCAATTTATACATACCATCACCTTAATAAGAGCCCAGTAACTAAATAGTAAATAAATTTTAATTGTGATACATACGGGCCTCAACGGGAGGTGTGGATATAATATTTTGCTATTTTACATATGGGCAAAATAGCCGAGTTGACTAGGACAAAATAGTCCCTAAAATGCTCGAGTCAGGGACTATTTTATTCGAGTCATATTTTAGAAAGACCACATTGATAAGTTTTTTTTTTGAGGGACCACTGTGAAAACTCGGCTATATTTGAAGGACCAAATTGTACATTGTCCCTATAATATTTATCTTACTGTTACAAATACTTGCATAGTTATAAAAATGCCCCTAACGTTTTCTCACAGGTACTAAAATGCTTATAAGGATTTTTTTGGATAAAAAATACCCCTAATATTATAGAATTTGGTACAAAAATACCCCTATAGGTAAACAACATTAATGGAGGGATAACAGAGCTAGCGTGGTTGATGATTGAGACTGATGACGTGGACATATGACGCGCATGTAGGCCAAGACATTTTCTCACAGGTATTAAAATGTCCATACCATTTTCTCACGGGTACTAAAATACCCCTAACGTTTATTTTGAAGCTAAAATACCCATGAGGTTATTAAAAATGGTACAAAAATGATACAAAGCTAACTTCTGTTAGGTGATACTTAATGGAGATGTCGTGGATGCCGATAGAGATGTTGACTTACACATTGCACACATTGCAGATAGCAACTTGCCATGCAAGCGACACGTAAGATGCAATGTAAGAATGAGCAAAAGAATCAAAAATTCGGTTCGAAATTGAACCAAAATTTTCGATTAACTGGTCTGATGGTTTTAATTTCGATTTTTGTTTTCTAAATTTTCGGTTTTCGATTTCGTACGTGTCGCTTGTAGGGCTGTCCATGGTTCGATTCACACCAAACCGAACCGAAAAATCGAACCGAATTTTTTGGTTTGGTTCGGTTTCAATCATTGTAGGTTCAATTCGGTTCTTTGACACGAACCGAACCGAAATTTGAATTTCGGTTCGGATTCGGTTTTCGAAATTCGAGAACCGACCCGAACCAAAAACCGAATTAATTAAAAAAATAATATTTTTTAAAATTTTTAACAGAATTACTTAAATAGATATTAAGTAATTATTTTGAATTTTTAATTTTTAATTAAAATAATTAAAATAATTAAAATTTCGATTTTCGGGTTGAAAATCGAACCGAACCGAATAATTTCTGTTCGGGTTAAATCGATTTAGGTATAGTTCGGTTCGGATTCGGGTATAAAAAAATTTCGGTTTGGACAAATTCGGTTCGGTTCGGTTCGGTTCGAACCGAATGGACAACCCTAGTCGTTTGCGTGGTAAGTTGCTCTCTGCATGTGCGCCACATGTAAAGTCAACATCTTTGTCAACATCCGCGACATCTCCGTTAAGTCCCACCTAATAAAAATTAGCTTGATGTCATTCTTGTATCATTTTCAATAACCTTAGGGGTATTTTAGCTTCAAAACAAACGTTAGAGGCATTTTAGTACTCGTGAGAAAATGTTAGAAATATTTTAGTACCAGTGAGAAAATGTTAGGGATATTTTAGTACCCGTGAGAAAACGTGATAGACATTTTAGTTCCTCTGAGAAAATATCTTGGTCTACATGCGCGCCATATATCCACGTCATCAGTCACAGTCTCAACCACGTCAGTTCCGTTATCTCGCAACTAACTATGTTTACCTATAGGAATATTTTTGTACCCAATTTCATAACGTAAGGGATATTTTTGATCCCAAAAAAATCTTATAAGTATTTTAGCACTCGTGACAAAATATTAAGGGTATTTTTGTACATTTTTCCTTTTATATTCCATAAAGTATACTTCAGTACATGACTATAACTAGCTCAATATTTGTGTTAATAGTGTTATAGATGCATGTGCTATATCGTGTTGTTAGCACGATTCATTATTACAATAATACTAAATTTCTTTATGAACATCTAGCACATGCACAATGCCTACAAGCTATTTTCGAATAGTCATTCTTCCTATATGAGCGAACATAGAGTCATTCTTAGGTGTGAGAGTGCAAAAGGAAACTCATCGAGCTCTTGTTTGCTTTCGTTCTCGATGGGCAAAAGTGCTATTGTGTTTATAAAGTAAAATTGTAGTATTTTTCTCAACGCATGACACAAATTATTAGAATAATATATACGTTGATATTAAGATAATAGTTTGGTATGTATTTTGTTAATATATTGAGTTGTATGACATATCCCATACTATGCTTTGGTGTGTGCATCTTTGATGCATCATGATAATTATATGAATATTGTGCTTATCCATATGAGTTCGTAAGTAGAAACGAGACATTAATGATGCATCATACATAAACTTATCTTTATCGTTGGCCATAATAGTGTCAATCCTACTCACTCTTATATTGATTTCATTTGTGTTTGATTCAAATTTACATGTACGAGTTAATAGGGAAGAAAGTCTAGTCAAATAAAGTAGATAAAGTGTATTATGAGGATAACTTTTTTTCCTTAATATTTTATCAATTTTCTTTTTTCGTACATTACTTGTATTAAAGTATTGCAATTGTTTTTGTTACCGACATTCATTTGATTTTTTGATCATATGGTGTTTTGTGCTTCATAGTGTTCGTGTTGCGCGCTCTCTTAAGCGATGTTTGCCTTGATGAAAATGACTCCAATGTGGCGTCACATAACTTCACCACTATATCCATCAAATTCACGACTTCTAGTAGAGCCCTATAATTTGGCATCTCAAATCTTGCTAGGAGAAGTCTTTGATTAAATCATCATAAAAGTCATCATTGATATGTTTCGTAGCAAGCATTACATGTTTATCAAAATAATCGTTGTCATCCATCTCATAATCATGATAAGCTTCTTATAATATCTAATATTTTTTTAATCTCCATGTTTAATCCATTAAGCTTTAGTTAAAACCTATCATTTGTAATTTATTTATTTGCTTAAAGCATTGGCCTTATTCAAAGTGCAACTAAACTAAGTACCAAATATGTTACCACTGGGGAGAGTATTTGATAAGAATGTTGAATCTGGTGTACATCAGATATTATATCAATTATATATTTTTTTATTCTATTTTATTTTTAATTCATATACTAAATAAATAATGAATATTAATTCATCTCTTATCCTATATATCTATATCATATGAAGCAAGCATGCCCGTAAGACTTTAAAAGTTTAAATCCATAGGGGTAACATCATTATTGTTATTATGTACCGAGTGGTGATAAGAAACAACACGATTTAAATGAATAATTTTAAAATTATCAAACATATTAGTCACACGAAAACCCTATTAGTCTAATATTGAGAATCATATATTGATAAATATATAAGATTGTTTCACTAGGTGTATCTAGCTAGGATCATCAAAATCAAGATCCACAAAATTAATATCGAAAATATATTATTCAAAAGTCAAAATATTATTATCATGAAAATAAGCGTTGATAGGTTCGATCCGTAAAGCAATACATTTAAATTATTACTCTCTAGAAGTCTTATTAAATCACCATGAAAGTCATCGTTGATAGATTTCATAGCAAGCAATACATGTTTATCAAAATAATTGTTGTCATCCATCTCATAACCACGATAAGCTTTTTATAGTATCTAATATTTTTATCTCCCTATTTAATCCATTTCGCTTTAGTTAAAACCTACCATTTATAATTTATTTATTTGCTTAATTAAAGCATGACCTTATTTAAAGCGCAACTATACGAAGTATAAAATATGTCACCGTTGCATTCCTTATCTTCAGAGTTTTCTATAGCAAGATTTATTTTATTAAGGTTACTCTTAAGTATGCGAAGCAAATTTTTATTCCAGAATATAATATACTTTTATGGTATGTGTGCTTCACGTACTGGATAAGATAATATATGATTGGATACTAAATGAGAGAGTATCTGATAATAATTTTTTAAATGTGATGTACGCCAGATATAATATCAAATTTATATTTTTTATTTTTATTTTCTCATAATTCATGCACTAAACAAATAAATAAATATTAATCAATCTCTTATTTTATATTCTTTTATCTTATGAAATAAACATGCCTTCGAATTTTAGAAGATTAAACTCACAAGGGTAACATCATTATTGTTATTATGTACCGAGTAGTGATAAGAAATGACACAATTTAAATGAATAACTTTAAAATTGTCAAACATATTAGTCACACGATAATCCTATTAGTATAATGAGAATCATATATTGATATGTACTATTATTTCATCAAGGGTATATATGATCATTAAAATCAAGATCCATAAAGTTAAATTATATAGGTATATTCTTCAAAAGTCAAACTATTATTATTAATCTTAGAAGGAATGCACTTTACATAATGATTATATTCATCTAATTACTCTCTAGAAATGAGAAGACTATGCGAGACCACGCTAGGAAAACGGTCCACCTGTTTCAGTCAAGACAGGCAACAGGGTCCCATCTATAACCTCGCCTCCCGTTCGTCCCGATTTCAACGGCGCTGTGCTGACGCAGGCCCGAAGATGTAGCGGATTAAGTATCCGAAGACGAAAACGCGAAGCCCATTTCATCTCCTCGCCACCGAGAAAGAGAATAAATAGCCCCCACTCTCTTCCGTTAATTACCTGCACTACCACCACGCCCTTTAAATACCCCACACACATCTGCGATCTCAACAAAGCCGACCCCCGAAAGAGAAAATAAGAAAAAAGAAGAAAGGCAACGGGGAAGAGAGAGAGAGAGTCACGGAATCGCAAGGTATTCGTCTCTCCAAATCTAATATCTTGTGCATCGATCTCCGTAATTTTCTTCCCCAGATTTCAACCCTCGACCGCTGTCATCGCCGCGAAGGGGATCGGAGGACACCGGCTCTTGCGTCAGGAACGTGACTTCTCGGCGAATCTGCAGCAAAGGCGGTTGTGTTGTTGGATTTCACGGCGAGGGGTTATGTTGGAGCTGGGCCGTCGAGAGAATCTCTTGTGATTGTGGTAGACTTGTGTCCATTTGTGATGAATTTCTTTGCCGGAGATGGATCCTCCCTTTCATGAACCCTCTCAGGCTGCTAGGATTTTTTGTTGATGGAAGCTTGTTCATGCATCCGAAACTTCAAGCCCTTGCTGAATCTATAGGAATATTTTCCTGGTGTTTGATTTGCAATGAGATAAAATGGTAGACTTGAGGACTCTAGTAGACTTGGTTCAAGAGTGTCATTGCTGCGCTAGTCGAGATTTTCAGAGCCCAATTTGTTGGAGATGATTGGTTATTTGGGGCCAAGATGTGGAATGAATTAATAGCGCATGAGCAAACTGTTATCTGAGTTTGAAGTAGAAATGTTTGTGAGCTCAGTTGCTCGTTCTCTGGTCTCCCCATCAGTATTATTTTTTGAGGACAAAGTGAGAGATTAGCTTCAGTTTTCAGCAGCGAATATAATATTGAATATTCATGGAGAAGTGGCCCAGATACTCTAATTTTGATAAAAAGATGTCAAAGAGGAAACAATGAGCAATTTTTGCTTTACAAATTTATACAGATATGCGAAGCTGATTTGATTGGCTATTTTACAACGAAGCTGATTTGATTGGCTATTTTACAACAACGGGGTTATATGTGCTCAATTCAGTTGTTAGAATGGAACTTCTTAAATTAATTTGTGATAAATATACATTTGAGAGGAAGTTAACATATTAAGATCACTACTTTGTACACTTAATAGTTCTCAACTTTTTCAAGTGGGGATACAACTATATAAAATGAACAACGTATTTAGGATTCAACTATTAGTAAGAGATGGTATTTCCCAATATGCATGTGTGCTTCTTGTTCGTAAGAAAGATGGTTGAGGGTTGCAAGATGCTAATTGTTGTTACATTGACGAAGCATTTATATAGGATAATAAATGTTGGTACAAGAGACAATGTGGTGCCCAGATGCTATATGGTTGTTCCTATGTTATTTATTCACAGTTCAGAACTTTCGTTTGGTGCATAAGAAAATAAGGAAATAAGTAAGAAAAGGTGGCCCCTTATATGGATAGAACCACTTCATGTTGGATTTCTTATCATGTTAACTCAGATTCAGGAATCTGGTTACCTGGAACTCCTACAATATTTCTTAGCATTTTACTTCTATTCCCCTTCCTGCCATCAATGTATAAAGAGTTGGGTATTGGGTTTCTTGTCATGTTAAATCAGATTCAGGAATCTGGTTATCTGGAACTCCTAAAATATTTCTTAACCTTTTTCTTCTATTCCTCTTCCTGAAATCAATGTGTAAAGAGTTGGGCATTGAGTAGCCATTGAGCGTTTTGATTATTTGAAACAAAATTACTGACTTTTGGATAATATGATATAATCCATGCTTGTCAAGTGCGTGTTGGCCATATATGGAGATAACATGAAATTGTTGTGATTGGGTTTAGATTTATTTTGCTGTATGCCCAAATGCATATTGTATTTAATCTATATGTGGTGGCAACAATTGCTTTTGTGTGTGGCCATATCAGTTACATTTTCCGCCTTTTTTGATGCCATATATGCTTTAATTGACACATCGGTTGAATCATTGCATGTGCATGAAAGCTTTATAACTTGCATTTTTTCTGTATATGAATGACAGCTTTTTATTATATATTTTGTTTAATAGGTAACTAACAAACTTGCAAATTTTCATTTTCCGCCTTTTTGATGCCATATATGCTTCAATTGACACATGGGTTGAATCATTGCATGCGCATGAAAGCGTTATAACTTGCATTTTCTTTTTGTATATGAATGACAGCTTTTTATTATATTTTTTGTTTAATAGGTAAATAACAAACTTGCAAATAATTTGTAAATATTGAAAGTAGATTTCTTAAGTTGTATGTACCTGTGTTAGCCAATAGTTTTTACTTTTTACTAATATTTGATTTGTCAATCATCATCAAAACGTTCTTGTTTGTTCTTTTAGTTGTCAACTTGTCATAATTGTTTATTCGTGCTACATTTTTAATGTTCTGTTGATTTTAGATTATTTGTATGGTTAGTATCCTCATGTATGTTTTCCTTTTAATACTAATGCGCCATTACTTCATTTTGATGTTTATTGCACTCTAATCATGCAAACCATTAATTACTATTAGCAGAAACTTGTTTAGTTATGGTTTGATATATGATGATTTATCTTATCCTCTATCTGACTAGAACTTTTTTTTTATGTTTTTTTTGCGAGGGTAGATGCCTCTTTTGGATTGTGACTTGTGGCGAATTTGCTGAGGATCTACTGCCTGGCCTTTTCTCTTGCTTCCTATTTAGATTTTGAACTTCCTTGACCATTGTATATCATGGAACAATTTTGATTTGAAGTATTCCATGTTGTACGTTTGTATGCAACATTCCAGTGGTTCTATCATATATTGCAGCTTCTCAACTTTGTTGGCGATATACTACTTGTATGTGATCATATATAATTTCTGAACTGCATAATTTGCCCCAAATCTGTAACAGCATTACATGGGAATTTGTAGATGTGGTTCAATTTTATGTGGGATGGAGACACGCTGCTAATCTTGGGTTTTTGATCACCTGAAATTTCAAATCTGAGTATTTCGTATCAATGGAGAGCTTAGCCCACTTGGAAGCCTTGTGTGAGATGCTTTATACATCTCAGGATTCAGCTGAACGAGCACGAGCAGAGAGCACCTTGAAATGCTTCTCTATGAACCCTGATTATATTTCTCAGTGCCAATACATTTTGGACAATGCTTTGACTCCTTATGCTTTAATATTGGCCAGTTCAAGTTTGTTGAAGCAAGTCATGGAGCACAGTCTTTCTTTGCAATTGCGACTTGATATCCGTAATGTTCTTTTTGTAGTTGTATATGTTCACTTTTGCTTAGGATATACTTTGTTATATCTTAGAGAAGTTTTAGGTTAAGGTTTACATTTTTTTTGTCTCCATGATTGGTTTATTTTCTTTTGTTTTCTGCTTTAAGATATCATGCCACATCCTTTGAGATACAAATCCTGCTTTAGTACTTTTATAAAGACATGAAATATTCATTTTATTAATTGTAGAGAGAAAAGCTATGTGCAAAAAATACTTGGATTGTGTAACATTGTCAATTTTGATCGAGTAATTACCTTGTTGAGAAAAAAAGATAAAGTCTGAACTTCTGTGTTAATTGCATTTGTGTGTGTGCATGTTCGGGGCAGAGTTGGCACGGTAGTCTCCCAAAGATTATTTTGCAACTTTTATGCAATATCCTTAATTGACTTCAATTTTTATCTGTATGAAGGGAATTATGTGGTGACCTATCTAGCTAGCAGAGGACCTGAACTGCAGAACTTTGTAGTTGGATCATTAATACAATTGTTATGTCGGGTTACAAAATTTGGATGGTTTGATGATGACAGATTCAGAGAGATTGTTAATGAGTCAACAAACTTTTTAAGCCAGGTAATTACTATCTTGACTCTTAATTCTGCTGATAAGAACCTAAATGTAAGATTTGAATTCATGGATGATAAGGAGTGATAGATATCCTCTCTGTATTGTATTAGATGCATTACTTTAGTTCTGTTGGTTCCTCCTATTCCGATTATAAGCTTACTGACTAATTTAACTATTAACTAAGTTCCTCATATGTTTCTATTGTTGACTCTTGTTGCTTAGGCAGCAGGAAAATGATGTTCAACTTTATAAAAAACTGAACAAGTTGGGACACCTACAATTAATAACTGAAGAGTAATTGTGGACAAATCGAAGAACACTAAATAAAAACTTATGTACCTCCTTTAACTTACACTTCTACAAATTTTTGCTCAGATATATTATTGCTGTTTTCTCCTTTCTCTGATGTAGGAATAATCTGTTGCTTTTTTCACAAATGAAATGCCAAGTTCTTTTCTTTTTTTTGGGGCGTCAGCCATGCAATCTCTTTAGGCCTAACAGAATCAAAATATGAAATAGGAAATAGAGCCTAAGCAGGGTCATGGGCATATAGGCATATGGTAGATTCCCATTACTGCAGGGTCATGGGTGGAACTGGGATTTATAACCTTACCCTAAAAGCAGAGAGGCAGTTTTCTTGAGGGCAAAGGAGCAGCATTATTGTGGTGCTATACTGCTATAGTGCTATGTCTTGTGTTGATGGGATGTGCACAGTTCATAAGTGTTATTTTCTAAATAAAATATAAAAATAATTTAGAATTTTTCTAATGATTCTAATCCGTTGATTCACACCATTAAACATTTTTTTAACCCAGATTCCATATGGACCAAAATGGTTAAAAATAATATTCTGTACTATTAAAAGGATGAAAACATGTGAAGGGTTTCATTGCTCTAGAATGATATTACCCAATAGCCAACTATTATTTTACATGCCATGTGCTTCATATGAAGTTTTTATATGTTTCCAATTACATTAATTGATAAACCATAAGCTATCTCCTTTAAGTTAATTAGACCGAAATATTTTGTGGGTGGCTATATTTTGCTTGTAATTGTCTTTCTCTTTCTTGGTTTTCATTTTTTCAGGGTTCATCTGGCCATTATTCTATTGGTTTGAAGATACTAAACCAGCTTGTCTCTGAGATGAATCAGGTTGGTTATGAGCATAGATTACTATCTTGTATTGTATTGTACTGTCTCGTAGTTGTACCTACCAGTTTTTCAAAAAACCAGTACTGGTATACCTCCGTACAGCTTGGTATTGGGGTGTAACGATTGTACAGCCTGGTACAGCCTTTGTACCAAGCATACCTTCTAGTCATACTATTTTTGTACATATTCCATGCTTTTCTTGACTTCTAATCAAAATAAAAAAGGTGTAGGATGATAGCTTTGTTGGTGGAACATCCTTTTTGTTGGTTAATATCATGAATACTAAAACCTTTATCATTTATGCATTCAGGACCAGTTATGGTCATCCAGTGAAGTTCTGTTTCTAATGAGATTTTTCACCACTTAAAAGATACCGGATCTAGTTCTTACAGGGACTTCTTTTAATCCAATGGGCACGAAGTTTTGGAAAAGAATATTTACATTATGATTATATTAGATGTGGCTTTTTTTGCAGTATTTAATTTACTACTGGACTACTTAAGATTCTTACACAGATGGGATTTTGCTGTTCAAACTTCAAAGTTCTGCTGGGTTTTAAGGTGGACTTGTAAAGTTAGATTTTGTTAACTTAAAGCATTGTAAAGTCACTTAGTATTGTTCAAGCAGTAATTGAGAAACTGGGTAGAATCAGAAGCTTGTTTTATATTTCTCCTAATGCTTATTGCTTAAGGTCATATATTGTAAATTGCTAATGAAGTTCTTATTAGTGATCAGCAGCTTGCTGACTGGAACATGCATAGGAGATATTGTATAACCACAATATTTTATGCCATTATGTGGCAGATAAAATGTATACCGCTAATACCGGACTGCTAACATTTCCTAAGAGTTCATATATCAAGATTTTCTTTTCTTTTTTGTTTTATCTTGTTTATTCATGTCATTCATTTGACAAATTCCAGTTGCTGGCTTCAAGAAACTGTGACAGTTTGGTGAAGTCTTGATTGAGTTTCTTGAGCAGAGGATTCATTATGTTTTTGATTTTCAATAGGATGTTCCGCTATTCCAAATAATAATTTTACTGTTGTTGCAGCCAAATGCAGGAATATCTCTGACAATCCATCGAAAAGTTGCCTGCTCTTTCAGGGATCAATCACTCTTCCAGATATTTCAAATTTCTCTGACTTCTTTGCATCAACTAAAAAGTGATGAAGATATGCAAGGTTTTTTTTGGAATCACCGGGTGTTATGCTATATATATATTAATCCAATACCATATTTGATGTTATTTTTCTTTTGCAGTTTCTGTCTTGCGGGAACTTACTCTTTCACTTTCCTTGAAATGCTTGTCTTTTGATTTTGTTGGAACTTCAGTAGATGAAAGTTCTGAAGAATTTGGTACAGTGCAGGTATTGCATTTTGAGGTTTAAGTTCTCTATGCATCAGTAGTTTTTGATGCTTTTGGCTGCTTGATAAGGATTTATGGGCGTCTTTAATTCTCGCAGATCCCGTCCTCATGGAAATCAGTCTTACAAGATCCTTCAACCCTTCAGATTTTTTTTGACTACTACAATATCACTGAGCCACCTCTATCAAAAGAGGTAGATTAGGAATCGAAGTTTTTCTACGAAGTTCACTATTTGACTGAATTTATATATTTCTTGTTTCCTTTCTACTTAGTGAATGTTCTTCTTTGATAGATTGCAAACTTTCACACCCTTTAGTCAGGCAATTATTTTCCCACTATTATGTGATATATTTTTGGATGTTTATAATGTATTCTCACAATACAAATATACCTTCGCACTCTTTGGTAGATCTTTCGGGACATATTGTTAAGGTCATTGTACGAAACCAATATTTACTGTCAGCAACTTGCTGTCTCCATAGTCCATACATCTAATCTGTTATTGATTAATAATAGGAGTGCTATGTATCTTCAATCTTATGCTTAGTTCTCCTGTTAACTTTAGTCGTAAACCACGATAAAATGATTTGTCTTGACATAAAATTTGACAAATTTTCAGATAGGTCATGTGGTTGGCTCAGGTAAAAGTTTGTCATCCCATGTTAAAGATGTACAGTTCAGATTCAATATCTGATGTACTGTTGTTCCATCAAATATATATATATGTATATATATATCAAAATTTAATGATCACAAGATTTACTCAGTTCCTTTATAACTAATATATATATATATATATATATATATCCTATTTTCAGGCTTTGGAGTGTTTGGTTAGGCTTGCTTCTGTAAGGCGGTCCTTATTTACTGATGATCCTGCACGCTGCCAGTTTCTGTCTCATCTTATGAAAGGAACAAAAGAGATACTGCAAACAGGCCAAGGTTAGTGTTTTTCTATGATATTTGGGGTTATAATTTTTAAATATATTATCTTGTAAGATATTTTCTCCCAAGGTTAAACTAGCATAAATAAAATTCACCTAGTTTTGCCAAAAGTCTTGGTTGTGGATGCTAATAAAGAAACTAACCGAGTTTTGACGAAGAGACATATCAAGAAAACATTTGATGAATTTATTACTGTTAGCTATAGATTAAAATCTTGTACCGACTGCGCAGTACGTTCGGTACCTAAAAAAGGGGCATCGTTACACCACGGTACAATGCAGTATTGTGGTGTATTAGTTGTACTGCCCTGTACAACCATTGTACCGGGTGTACCAAGTTGGTACCATCCGTTATATACATGCCCAACGACTAATTTTTTGGCCCTTGGAAATTTTTTGTACCGGCTCCAAATGACTCTGAGCCATTGGGATCAACTTTTCATGGTTTTGGGGGCATTTAAAGCCCCCAAGCTCTCTCATTTACCCTTCACTCACACTCTAGCTCTTGTATTCTCTAAATCTCTCTCAAATCTCTCTTGTTTTCTTTACTTAGTCGTGTTACAACACCGATAAAATAATAATAGAAAAAATGATAAAATAATGTGTTTGGAGCTTAAATTGAAAAAAAAGAAAAAAAATCTAGTACAGGTATGGTACGACACTGTTACTCACCGATACCAAATGAGTTACTGAGATCTGCACCGCTACAAGATTTTAAACCTTGCTCATAACTATTAGAGAGCTATTAGAGAGGTTTGGGTAAGTTTATCAAAAGTATATATACATGGAATGCAGTTTCATAGCAGAGTGTGAGTCCTGTTACCCTGTTGTCTAGATACAATGATTATTGGTTTTCATATTTTAGGACAAGTAGAATCTTTATAAATAATTCCTCCTTGTTTCATGCCTAAATAACTTGGATTACTGACTTGTCGTTAATCATAGTCATACTTGCTGATTAATCTTGGTTGAGTAAGCTTATATCCTTGGTTTGGTGAAAAAGGGGTAACAACATAAGTTTTAGGCTTTTAGCTATGATTTTTCTTAATGTAAATTTCATCTAACAACCATGGGTAACTTTGCAAGCAAAGCAATTTTTTTTATACTGTTTCTATTCCTCCTTTTTTGTGTGGGAAACCAAGCAAGTCTGTCAACTTTTTCTATCAAGAAATTGGGCATTCTAGATTGTATTAGTAAGTTGGAACTCAGTAGTAGCTGTCATTGCAGACTTCCATTGTGTCTTAGAGACTTAAAATATTGGTTCTAAAATATAACAAGCAGAAGTTGCTCATTCAATGGCACCTTGTAAAGACCTACTCCCCTCCCCCAGCTGCTTCATCTTTCCTGATAATATTTTTCTACTCTTAACCCTTTGCAGAACACACATTAGGAGGTATTTTGAAATTTCATTCGAAATGCACCCTTAAAAACATAAATTAGACCAAAATGTTCATTAGTAATTCCATTAGATCCGTATGACAATTTTTCTGAGCCTCTAAGTTTGCCTCTGGACCTATCCAACTGGAGAACCAGAGAAGATCGTGTTTAGAGTCTTGACATGTTTATTTAACTGGCACCAAACAAGTAGCTAACAGTTAGTATATAACTTCAGTTAGATTTTTGTGATGCCAATGTTGGCTATGTTACTAAATTTCCCCCTATTTGGATCATTTTTTTTCCAGGCCTTGCTGATCATGATAACTATCATGAGTTTTGTCGCCTACTAGGACGTTTCAAAGTCAACTACCAGGTAATCTTTCTTTTTTGATTATCTTAATTAAGGTTCTTAATGCAATTGTGATGTTGTAGTAGTTCATTTGTTTCCATCTTCGGAAGATTTTTATGTAGAAAATATCTCGCTTGTCTTGTGAGGTTAATTGGGACATTAATGCATGACTTACTAAATATCTTGTGATGAGCCAAAGGAAAGTATAGTGGTGTTCTAGTTGAACTACGTGGCTTGAGTCTTTCTTCTTTTGATTGAGCCCATTCTTGAAAAAGATTATATTGAATATAGAAGACCATGGTAATAAGATTTGCAACAGATACGACCGGCTTGATGGGATAACTAGCCCATCAACTTCGTAGGCCCAAACCATTGACCTAATTAAAATACTTAAGCGGAAGTTGATGGTAACACAATTATCAAGCTTTATAAACCAACACAACATCCAATATAATCTCGATGTGGGACTAAACCAGGGTATTTCAATCTCCCCCACTTATGTCTTGACCAAGGTTTAAAATACTGGTACCGGTCATCATCTCGGTGGTTGACCGGTACCGGTATGTGCCGGTACCGTATCGTACCGACACACGGTACGGTCCGGTACGAAAAATGCACATCGGGCATTTTTTTTAACGCCCGGTATGATAGCAAATACCGCCCGGTATTTGCTAAATACCGGGGCATACCGAGCGGTATTTACCGGTATACTGGTATTTTCTAATACCCGGTATTTTGCTACAGTACACAAGGTCATACCGGGCGGTATATAGCAAATACCGCCCGGTGTTTGATAAACACCGGGCATACCGGGCAATATTTACCGAGATACCTGGTATCTCGTATATCGGTTTTTTCAAAAATCGATAAATACCGGGCTTACTGCCCGGTACGGTACGAGATTTAAAACCTTGGTCATGGTTTAAAATATCGGTACCGGTACCGATCTCGGTCAGTGATCGGTACCGGTATGTATCGGTACCGTACTGTACACGGTACGGGCCGGTATGAAAAAAGCATACCAGCCAAAAAAAAGTTTGATTTTTTTTTGTTTTTGCTGTTAAAAATAACTCCAATAACACATAATTTATCAAGAAATACTTAAATTTAAGATTCAAATGTCAAATACATGAATACAATATTTTAAGTCCGGCCCCAAATGGCTATATGCTACTGTAGCAACGACTCTTTTTAAGAGCTGATATGTCATACCGGGCGATATTGCCCGGTATAACATCAAATACCGCCCGATATGGGTGGTATTTGATAAATACCACTCATACCGGGCGGTATTTACCGAGATACCCGGTATCGCCCAATACCGGGTATCTCGTATACCGATTTTTCAATAAACCGGTAAATACGGGGCGGTACGGTACGGTATTTGAAACCATGCCTCCTGCACATATTCTATATCATGCTGTACATGTTAATGGTTTAATGCTTTCTTAAATCTTAAATATGCTTAATAAGTGGTCTGTAAAGCTTTTGCTTCCTTCATTTTACAATATAGTAATAGATAGTTGCTTCACATTCAAGATTAACATTATCTTAATGTGTTTATGAATTTGTTTCAGGTTTGTTATATAGATCACTTAATAATTATCATCATCATAATAGATAGAAATTCTGGCACAGTGATTAATATTTGGATTATTTGCTGCAGTTATCAGAGCTTCTGAGCGTGGAAATATATACTGAGTGGATTCATTTGGTAGCACAATTCACAACAAAATCATTGCAGTCATGGCAGGTTTGTTTTGATAGCTGCAAGTAAGGTTTTAAATACTGTTCGGACCGTTGCCTAACGATCTGTATTTGCCATACCAATTAGAAAGTTCAATACGTGAATATACGTCTTTATGTACTTTGTTAATTATTTTCTTCAATGCCACATAGTGTACATATCAGTATAATGCTGGGTGTGCTGGTACCTTGTCCAATAAATTACTAAAACTGACCAGACAAGTGTTTTACTTTTTTTCCATGGCTGTTAATTTCTGTTAGATTGAAGTTTATATTTATTGATTATAGCAATTAACTTTGCATTGTTTATCAACTTTACAGTGGGCCAGCAACAGTGTGTATTATCTACTAGGCCTTTGGTCTAGGTTGGTGACTTCTGTACCTTACTTGAAGGGTGATACACCAAGTTTGCTGGATGAAACTGTGCCTAAAATCACCGAGGATTTTATTACATCTAGATTCAGTTCTGTTCAGGTATGTTGTTTTCTCTGGACTTTCTTTTTCACAGAGTTGAGGTTCCTGCTCTACTAATGTTATCCATTTCAGGGTGGTTTTTCAGATGATATCTCAGACAATCCACTGGACAATGTTGAACTTCTTCAAGATCAGCTCGAGTGCTTTCCTTATCTTTGCAGGTTTCAGGTTGACATTTTTCACTTTTTGCTCTCCAATTTTCTCAATAGTAGAGTAATAGAGATTGTACTTCTTTTCTCCATGTTTTATTTAACTTACCTTAAATTCCACCCATCACCCAAGGACAGATTTATATCACAATATAGGTATGATTATACAAACAAATGAGAAAAACAAATACTACATACCTATGAAAAATGGTAATATTTGCATCCACTTCATATTTGTATATATTTGGAACTTGTACAAGGCTACAAGCACACATATCAGGGAAGTGAGGCCTTGTCATCAATATTGAAGTGGCTCAAACAGACTTTATCTTTTAGTATGTTTAAGCTTAAACTTTGGCTTTTACCTCTCTTGTTTATTTTGGTACATACAGTCATACAGATATAGTTGAGTTACCCTTCTTGTACATCTCGATAATATTATGTTTTATGTGCTGCAGTACGAAACTAGCAGTATTTACATTATCAAGATCATGGAACCTATTCTGCAGGCTTATACGGTATAATGATTGCAGAACTTGAACAATTGCCAGCTTTTGGGCTTTTACTGAAGTGTATATTGTCCTTCCATATTAGGATAACATGACTTTGCTAAATGTAGGAGCGTGCAAGATTACCAGCTCAGGGAGATGCTGATGAACTTTCTGTGATTGAAGGGCAGATAGCGTGGATAGTTCATATTGTTGCTGCTATTCTCAAGGTCAGACAGTCTACTGGCTGCAGGTATGTGAACATCTATTTATTTAACCTTTTGCTATAAGCTATTTCAACAATATGATATTCTCTCTTTCTGTTTTTCAATTTCAGCACTGAATCTCAAGAGTTAATTGATGCAGAACTTGCTGCACGCGTTCTGCAGTTAATAAATATTACAGATAGTGGATTGCACTCTCAGGTAAAGAAGAATGGTGGACCTTTTTTGTCTATGAATCATGAACTATTGAAATTCTACTACCATCATCTTTGATTAATAGTTGTACCAGGGAGTCAGGGACGGAGTCTTGCTATTTTAGCTGGCATTTAGTTCTGACTCATTATCTGTACATGTATCATCAGAAATGGATGATTGGATATGCAGATATTGGTGGTTGTCATATATGTACATGTCTCAAAAAGAGTAAGGGAGGAATGGTAACCAAATAAATATGCATACCCCTTATCACATCTGCTGGAGGTCAAAGCATTCATCCAGGGAAAAAATAACACTTTTTTCTTTTGGCTTCAAAAATGGAAAAAATTACGGCTACCTGGAATAGTGCTTTGACAAGGTGGCGAATGAACATGCATCAATTTTGGTGCAAATCTAAGAGCTTCCCAGCAGAACAACTGGGTCAAGGCTGTCAGATTGAATTGAAAGAGAAAGATCAGTCCTAGACCAAGAAGGATGGAATCATTTTCTTCTCATTTATGATGGGATGTCTTGTATACTGTTCATTCGATCATACGTGAAATTATTATTATCCATCAAAAAGAAGAAGAAGAGAAAGATCAGTCCTATCAACTATAGAGAAACTACATGATCTCAAAATCAATAGGAAAAAAGAAAACAATTTATACATTGCTTCTCTACTAGACCAAGAAGGAAATAACGGATGAAAAGCTATATCACTAAAATAACATTATTGCCTATCATGGTTTAAAATATTGTACTGGTACCGATCTCCATCCGAGGCGGATATTGGTATCGTACCGACACTCGGTATAGTCGGTACACATAGGCTGTACCAGCTTGTCTCAAGATTCTTTTTATTCTTATTATTTTATTTTTCAAATGTGTTAATATATTAATTTATTATTTTAGCCTGACAGCAGATGCAATTTTGCTTAGTTTCTCAAACCATGCTCGGGGAGTTTATTTTAGGTCATATATTGCTTTCTTTAGATGACACACTGGATTCTCCCCTTGAGCAACATACCCATGAGGTTGCTCCATAGAGACTGTCTAAGATAAGTCCCCATAAAGAAAGACATTCTTAACATCCATTTGGTGCATATTCCAACCCACATTTATGGCTAGAGAGATGAGAATGAGTTGAGCCGAGCCACCGGAGAAAAAGTTTCGAAGTAAAGCTTCAAAACATGATTTTAAGCTACAAAACACACATAATATATTAAGAAATGATCGAATAAGGAGTATACAGGCTTTACCCTTAAAAAACTAGTCCCAACGGCTATAAAATTAGCCATTGGGCTGGTATCACCTGGTGCCCGGTATTGGTACCCATAGTTTGAAATGGCGCGCCATGGCGCGGGGCGCACACAGGCGTAGGCCCCTGTGCCATTTTTCCTCCGAGGCACTAACCTAGCGCCTTGAGGGCCTTGGCGCGCGCCATATGCGCCACACTCATGTGTGGCGCCGGGTGCTCTAAGTTAACTTAGGGCACCCGAAATTTTTAAAACATGCCTTTTTTTTTTCGGTCGTCGCCCCTAGCCTCTCTTCTCATTTCTTCTCTTCTTCTTTCCGGCGAGCATCATTCCGGACGAGCCTCTCCATCGGATTCCGGCGCCTCTCCACCAGATTTCAGCCTCTCCATTAGATTTCAAGTATATTTGTTTTCTTTCTCTCCTTTCTCCTTTTAGCAGATTTCAGTTTTTTTTTTGTTGTTGAAATTTTCAATCTTTCCTCAGTCCCTCTCCCTCCTATTCTCCATGCTCCTATTCAGGTGAAACTCTCAGCATGCTCAAACTCTCAGCTTGCGGAAATTTTCGAAATTCTATGTTAATTAGGTGAATTATTTTAGAAATATATATTTTTATGTACAAAATGTATTTTATAATTATATTTATTTTTGTGCCTCACCTCGTTATGGCGCGCAACGTAACCGTGCGCCTTGCGCCATGGCTCCAAGAGCCCTTTGTGTCTTTGTGTGCCTTGTGCCACTTACGACTAAGGTTTAAAATCTCGGTCGGTACGGTACGGTAAGTCCGGTATTTATCGGTTTTTTAGGTTTCCGGTATACGATATACCCGGTATTTGAAAAAACCGGGTATATTGTGTATACCGGGCGGTATATGGTGGTATGTCACGAAAAAAAATAAAAAAAATAAAAAAAATAAAAAAAATAAAAAAAACCAGGCCGGTATGCATTTTCATACCGGTCCGTACCGTGTGTCGGTACGGTACGGTACCGGCATGTACCGGTACCGGCCGGTGACCGAAACCGGTACCGGTACCGAGATTTTAAACCATGCTTACGACTATGCTGGTACCGAGTGGTACCGATCCGCAACAGTTGATACCGGGCTTGTAACGCCCAGCACGTCCAGTATACCTCGGTATCAGTACACGCGGCATTGGTTGGTACCGAGGTGTAGTATCAACCATATGGTAAATACCGACCATACAATGAAAAGTGCCTATACTCTTTAAAACCATTTTGCCTATACTCTTTGCCTCATTTTGAAGCCAAACCCTTTCAATGAAAAGTGCTGCCTCGAGGCAAGGATTGGTCAAAAAGAGCTCACAATTGGGGATTTAGAGGAGCTTTATGGACTATGGAGGTGACAAGGCTTTCACATGGGAAAGGAGCAAAGGTGATGAATTTATGTGGGGCAAATGGGACTAATATGCCTATTTGGGCAAGTGGCAAGGAATTTCATTTTTTCATTCTTTTCTCTCCCATCCTCCTTTTCTTTCCTAGTTAATAGATTAAAAAAATATGCCACAATGTATTGATTTTATCGGTCTGGAGATTCATACAACATACATTCATCAATGTGTTGCATGAAACAGTGAAGAACATCATACCATTGCTAGGTCCAACTCAGAAGCGTGTTTGCTACGCTGACATTGTATACACTTCTCTTCAAATAATTGGGAACTACTACTATGAATTCTTATTTGATTTTTTTTAATGCCTAATAAGAAATAAGCTCAAACATTAGGTGACATATGCCAGCCAGCCAGGTCTTGCATCTCCATACATGGTACCTGCAAATCTTGTATCTCCATACTAGCCAATCTCCATACCAAAGATGAAATATGCCTAGCAATTCTAAAATGATTTTTTTAATGCCTAATGAGAAATAAGCTCAAACTTTAGGTGACATATGCCAGCCAGCCAGGTCTTGTATCTCCAACATGGTACCTGCAAATTTTGTGCATGTCGATTTGTCTCAAGAAACATCAAGGGGATATAGGCAGGATGGCTCATGGCAACACCGAAGGGGTTTTGGTAGGGTGCTTATGTCCCACATAGTAGGAGAGGAGATGGCCCATAGGTCTTTGTGGTGGGAGGCAACACCATGCAAGTGGTTAGTCATTTTAGGTTGGTGATCTCTTTCACCACAATGGAATGTGAGCATGCCCCTTTAGACTTATTGCAGTTATATATCCTTTTGACTTGCTGTCCTGCTGTCCTGGTTGGGATCTGTACCTTCACCCATTACTAAAACAATGTACGCTGGAAAAGACAAATTTTTATCTACACTTCTCTTTCTCTTGTTACTGTTGTCCTGGCGTCTAACAAGAGAATTTTCAACTATAACTTTCTAAACCCTTCCATTTACCCCAAATTTTTTGAAATATACCTCTCAATTATAGTTTACAATTTAATCTGATTTTCTTTGCAGAGATATGGTGAGTTAAGCAAGCAGAGACTTGACCGTGCCATTCTAACATTTTTCCAGAATTTTCGGAAATCATATGTTGGTGATCTAGCCATGCATTCATCTAAGGTCAGTTTTCTTGTATATCCAGCTTTGCCTCAGATTTCCTTATAACTTCTGATGCTTCCTTTCTGCCGCAGCAGTTATATTCAAGGTTGTCAGAGCTCCTTGGGATCCATGATCATTTAGTTTTGCTCAATATCATTGTTGGAAAAATTGCCACCAATCTTAAGTGCTACACAGAGGTGACCATTTAACTGTAATTTCATCTAGTCTTTCCTAGAAATTATTTTGAAATCTCATACTGGTTAACTATGCAGTGTGAGGAGGTTATTGATCACACTTTATCTCTTTTCTTGGAGCTTGCATCTGGGTATGTTGTATTCCAGTATTTGCTTCCTAAATTTCTTCATCTTAGGGCTTTCAAGTGTCTTATGTCTGATCTTTTTCTCAGTTATATGACTGGAAAGCTACTGCTTAAATTGGATTCTATAAAGTTCATCATTGCACATCACACAGTAACACCGATGCCATGATACCTCTCTTTTTTGCAATATTATTTTCGTCCATTTTAATTGTGATGTGTTTGCACTGAAGTTATAACCATAATCCTTGTTTCAGAGGGAAAATTTTGCGTTTCTGGAAGATAATAGATGTTCTCGTAGTAGAACAACCTTCTATTACACTCTTGGTTACTTGATATTTATGGAAGATAGTCCTGTGAAATTTAAGTCTTCTATGGAGCCACTTTTGCAGGTGTAGTGCCACTGGTTGTTTTGCTGTTTGGCTCTGCAGTTTTCTTTAGCTTTTAAATTTACATCTATGTTAATACTTTCACAGGTTATGATTGGATTGGAAACAACTCCTGATGCTGCATTCCGATCCAATGCTGTAAAATATGCATTTATTGGTTTGATGAGGGATTTGAGAGGAATTGCAATGGCTACAAATAGGTACTTTTGCTTTCTTTTTGGGATGTTGTATTCACTTGATTCAATTGTTGATCTTTAATTTTTATTCTTTCAGTCGTAGAACATATGGACTTCTTTTTGATTGGTTATATCCAGCACACATGCCACTTCTCTTGAAAGCCATTTCACATTGGGCAGATGTGCCACAGGTTTGTTTCTGTTACCCAAACGCTGATGATCTTTTCCATTTCAAGTGATGCATCCTGCAGGTATCCATCTCATTTTGTTTCCCTTATGAAGTGATCATATACAATTGAATGTGTAGCAAATTTTCTTTTGTTTATCTTTTGAATATAGGAATCTGTTATTTAACTTTACAGTGCAACTGTTTTCTTCAATTATTTTTTCTTCGTCTATGGTTCTCTTATGATTTATAGACACATAGGTTTTCAGGTATGCTATAATTTTTTGGACAACATTTTTATTGGTCAATATCTGAAAAGATATAGTATAGTTGGATTTGCAGAATGCTTTTAGGTTTATGTAACAAAATAACCTTTAATACTTCAGTACAGGTAATATTTGCATAGGCTAAGAGCATTTTAATAGATTGTTGAACTTATTAGAGAATGATAACTAAAAATATAGACTAAAATGTGCTGATACAGATAACCAAAATAGGATCATTACTGTGAAGCACCAACAGCAAATTTTCAAGTAACTGCAGAAACAGGAGAATGGGATGATATTGCAGTAAGATACTGTAATAAGACTTACGCTATACTAACCTCAATTTGTACATTCGGAAAACTTGATTTGATCATCTTTTTCCATCTTTCTCTTGTTTCTTCTCTATAAAAATCATCCATTTTGCCTTGGTATAACTTGGCCAGAGGCCTCCTCTGTTTGAATTGGAGGAAATTCTATTTTGGAGATAACCAACTTTTTTAACAATTAGATTAGAAACAAAGATAAATATACTGAAGATGTTTACCGATATGACTTTCTATTTTTGAACAAATGTAAATGTAATTCAGGTTCTGCTTCTTCTTGCCTGAGGTAACCAAATCTACTATTAATAGTCCTTGTCATTTATGTCAGATATAAGTTTGTCTTTTGCATCTCCACCTTTTTCTCTATCTTTTTGTGATGAATCATCCATAAACTATATCAAGCTGGGGTCGCATGGCATCTATGCTCTAGCTTGAGGAAGAGTATTAGGGACCTACATGTAAATATAACATCTCCAGGGGTCTACGTGTAAATGCAAGCTTACCATCTAGTATATATATGTGAGGTTAGAGAGGGGCTACTCTAAGTCATTCATTCTTTTCCTCCTCACGACTCACAGATAGCAATGCATGTACAAACTAGGTGGGTGCATCCAAGGTAACTAATATCTTCCATTGTTTTAGTTCACTGGCTTTCTTACTGTGTGTCATCTTAGACACTTTAGTTTGTTAACATTTTCTTCTTTTCTTTAGTAATCAGTCTGCAACAAGATTTATCTATATTCCATGTCTGTGTTACCAGCATAGGTATTTGATGTAGTTTGTCTTTCCATTTTGATCTTTTGTAAGCAATACCTTACCAAATTTGCAGTTCAGGAAAATGGAAAAGATAGCATGCAAATGCAAAGGCATATATTGCATTGATGTGGAGAAGTCGAGATCATGATAAAAAAATCTAGTAAATAGGATCAGTATGAATGACCGCCACACAACAACATTTATGCAAATCTTGTAAATAAGATAAATATAGGGCTATGCTATCCCTTATGCATATTTATTTGCTTGGAGACCTCATTGAAATTTCTAGTCACATCATTAATGGAATTTACCATATTCCTTTGCCGTTTAAGATAAATTGCTTTTGCAATGCTTGCTTTTCTTTATGATTTTTTCCCTTGCTCAGTTCCCTAATGGTAAACTTGCTATAATAAATTATTGCAGGTCACAACACCATTGCTTAAGTTTATGGCAGAATTTGTTTTAAACAAAGCCCAACGTTTGACTTTTGATGCATCGTCAGCTAATGGGATTCTTCTATTCCGTGAAGTCAGCAAGTTAGTTGTTGCTTATGGGTCACGGATTTTGTCCCATCCAATTGGCACAGATGTGTATGCCAACAAGTACAAAGGAATTTGGATCTCTTTAACTATACTTTCTAAGGGTGAGTCCACTTGACATTATCCTTAGCTATCTGCTTGTTTGACATTTTTTATGTCCTGAAAGCTGCCATCAAATTATTACAAGCTTATAGGTCTTTTACCTAATCATGTTGTGATCTTTTCAATCCATTCTTATTCGAGGTACTTCATCTTTCACTTGATTTAGTTTTGATTTGAATTCTGACCAAAAGGGCAGGTCCTGGCTGCTGCTGAAGGTTTTAGCTCAGGAATTTCCATAACTAGAACTATTTTTTCGCACAAGATATTTTACCATAAAAAATCAAACCTATTATTTTAGTTAAGTAGGTAAAATGGAGGTAGTTTATGACTTGTATATAGATTATTGTAGTTGCTTTAGAGTTCACATTAGACCTGTAAGAGGTAAGCAAGGATGTTATGAAATAAAAGCTTTGGATAGACCGTTGACCAATATGTTATAGCGATTGGATACTTTCTTGTTTAAACTCTTCATATAATATTCATTCAGGGAGCTAGTATATTCAGTTTTGTTGATTTATCTACTTATTTCTTGACTTTGAATGTGGTAGATGACTAGATGCTTCTGATCCTAATTTGTTTGTGCCTGTGCAATTCGTACAGCTTGATTAACAACCATGAAGGAAATTTCTATTTTAAGTTTATTAAACATTGTGCATCTGCTTTTTTTACCTTTTCTGCTATTTTCCACATGGGGTTGCGAAGGTTATCAATTTTTTGTTCTATTAAGTGATTTCAATGGTATTGGTCAGAATATTATATGGAAACCAATGTGTTGGTTTGCTTAGCCTGTGAAGAGCTTTTTATTCATATATTGCTGATTCCTCCAATGCTACTTGCAGCAATGACTGGCAATTATGTCAATTTCGGTGTGTTTGAATTGTATGGTGATCGGGCTCTTGCAGATGTCCTTGATATCTCACTTAAGATGATTCTATCAATTTCTCTGTCTGATATTTTGGCCTATCAAAAGGTAACCTGCTTTTTTAATTCAGTTTTTTAGGATTTTCTTCTAATGTTATTTTTGTTTTGTTATGAAATATTTTTTTTGGCTTAGTACTTATATTATCATTAATAAATCTTCTTCCATTTCCTTGAAGTTATGATTTTTAATATGGGTCCACATTGTACACTAAGAAGTGGAATGATATTTGAATTAGCCCAAGGTTCTGTTCAATCATTCAATGTTCATCTAAGCATTCTGTCACTCTACAAACAATTACTTCTTCGGATACCCAGCTAAGAGAGTATTACATTGCATGTCAATATTATGTGCTTTTCATTTAAAACCCAATGATAAGGATTGCCCTTTCTTGCATGAGAGTGTCAGAAACTTTTGGGAGCCTGGGCTTGGCTTGATAGAAAATCATTTTAACACCTTGAGCTTTAATTTGTAGACTATATTTATAAAAGAGCCCAGTTTGAACAATACAAAGCTTGGTTCGTGAACAAGCTTATCGTAAGCTCCATAACAAGCTAGTTTGGAGTTGTGAATGTAATATTGAAATAGTCATAAATTAATTGAAATAGATCCAATTGGATTGTAACTTGGTCTACTTGATTCAGTTTATTTGAAAATTTAAATATTAGTTACACATTTCTTTAATTGCAAAGTGATTTTTTTAGCTGGCTGGTTTAAATGAGCCTAGGTGAGCTGAGTTTGAGTTGGAGATCTTTTAGTTGCATAAACAAGCCAAGAAGAGTGAAGCTGAATCTCAAAGAAATCTAAATGAGCTGAGCTCGAACTTAAACAGACCAAAAATTCATAATCGGAGTTCATGCAAGTAAAAGCTAAACTTGGCTTGTTTGCAGCTTTAGGCAGAACATGTCCAGTGGCTCTTTAAGAATGTGGCATGTTTCTTTCTTATAGTTGGGTAAACATTATTTACACAACATTATTCCTTGTTTGCAGCTAAACTTGGCTACTTGCTATTTGGTATTAGTAAATCATACAGGCCAAAGTCGGTTTGTCCATGAAGCCAGTGGCTCTTTAAGAATGTGGCATGTTTCTTTCTTATAGTTGGGTAAACATTGTTCACACAACTTCCTGACAGTTGTTTGCCATTCCCTTTTCAGCTTACAAAGGCTTATTTTGCATATATGGAAGTTCTGTTCAGCAGCCATATTTCTTTCATTTTGACTCTTGATACAACCACCTTTATGCACATTGTTGCATCACTTGAATCTGGTTTGAAAGGTTTGGATGCTGGTATCTCATCTCAGGTATTATGTTATTTTGCTTTTTGATATCTCAAAATTAACTTTTAAAGCCGTTTGCTGTGTAATTTTCACAATCAGTTAAAGTTTAACAGTGTTACAGATCCTTGTTTCCTTAATCACTGTCAATTCTTGTTCTAATGAATTTCTTTACCCTAGTGTGCGTCAGCTGTTGATAATCTGGCTACCTTTTATTTCAACAATATCACAGTTGGTGAAATGCCTCCATCACCGGCCGCAATGAATCTTGCTCGCCATGTAGCCGAGTGTCCTAATTTATTTGCTGAGGTGAGTGATTACTTGACACTACATTTTCCTATTTTAGTTTCTTTTGCTCATAATATGCCGCCCAATGTTGATTGACCGTCTATTGTAGCTAGTATGCGAGAATATTTGCTTTCATAAAGCAGTTAAAATAGAACCTAAATAAGTTTGTCGAATATTTAAGATCACTAGAAAAATCTGATGAGGTGAAAACAACCCATAAAGCCCAATTATTTGGGGTCATCAGTTTGTGTTGCAGATACAATGTAATTGTGTTTTTCAAAATTAGGTTATAGCTCATGAATAGTTAAAGACAACAGAAATTCTGTCTGAAAGATTATTGTCATCTGCGCTTGCTTATCCCCCAAATGCTTTAATGATGCTTTGCCTTCAAAATGTTTATTTGCAGAAATATCTCTTTGCAACTGGTTAGCAATCTGACACCTCTTCCATCTTTTCTATACTTGTAAAATCTGTATATTGAGGATAGAGTTCGCGGCATACTAACAGTTAAGAGTACAGATAGGTACATGCTGATGGTATATAGAATCATACTGGCCACTTTTATCCAAAATTAATATTTATTCTTGTTTAGCATGCCTATTCCATAGGTTGGGAATCGAAAACGCAGCATATCTACCCTAGTGACATGATGTTTGAAGTTCTATTAGTCAAAGGATGACTGCTTGCTCTATAGCAAACTGGATGGCAGTTTTCTTTGATTTCCTCTTTATTGCTTATGAAAAATAGAAGTTTAATTGGGATGTCAAATCAGTACAGATTTTTGGCTTTAAGAGTTAATCTGTTTTCTTCTTTTCAGAATTCATCAGTGTCACATTTTTTCATTTTGATTTTAAGTCTCCATATGTTCCATCATAGATGTACTTTCTCTTGATATGTTATTTGTCTTCCTTTTTGGAAGGTTTATGGCAAACTATTCTCCTAAAAGTTTTATTTTTATTCTATTGCTGCTTATTATTAACTCAATGTATCAAACTGCATGAACATTTTTTTGGCAGATACTGAAGACACTGTTCGAAATTGTCCTATTTGAAGATTGTGGCAACCAATGGAGCCTTAGCAGACCAATGCTAAGCTTAATTTTGATAAGTGAACAGGTACATATTATTTCTCCCATATACCTAATATTTCTTTTGATATATAGTTGTCGTAGAAAATGAGTGCACGGCAGCTAAACCTGAAAGATTTTGTGGTGAGGTACATTTGTCACACTCTGCAAATGTGTAATATCCTTTGTTAGTTCACTTGAAAGTTTCAGTTGAACAATTATAGGAGCTTGTTACTTATTTTTTTGTCATATATTATCCCTAGTTCATGTAGCTGCTACCATCAACAAATAAGTCTAAACTCATATATATTCGATGGTTGAAAGCTAGAAGGAGAAAATCTTAAAAATACTTATTAACTTAGCCCCGCGCCCCCGCCTCTAATTATATGGAGGAGAAAGGTACAATATGCTTAAGGAACAATATAATAAAGATAGACCAATGTTAGATGACAAAATACCTTAATAACCTCAACATTAGGGGCTTGTTTGGTACACACTAATGGAATGGAATTTTCATTGTAGAATTATGAATCTATGATTCATATTTGTTCATTCCATTTATGTATTTGGTATGATGTAATACATAAATGTAATGAAAATGTATCAAAAATCTAAAATACTCCTTTTCATGTGTGTTCACATATTATTAAAAAATTTAATGATAAACTTAAAAAAATCACGTGGATTTAAAATACTAATATCGTCATAAAATCACCGCTAGATTCCATTTATGTATTTGGTATGATGCAATACATATAAGAATGTAATGAAAATGTATCAAAAGTAAAAAATACTCCTTTTCACGTGTGTTCACATATGATTAAAAAGTTTAACGATAAACTAAAAAAATTCACATGGATTTTGTAACAAAACACAGAGAATGATGGAATAATTTCTTGTATCTTATTCCAGCAAATATACCATGTATTTATACAATTACAGAGACTACAGAAAAAGGGAAACATATCATATTCTAATCCTTACAAATCAGCCCCTAAATCAGTCCCTAATCAAATCCCTATAATTATGTAAATATATTAGGAAAGCTATTACAGCTGTCCCTAATCAAATCCCTACAATTATGTACATATATAAGGAAAGCTATTATGGCTTGTAACACCTCCCCTCAAACTGGTGCATAGATGTTAATCATGCCCAGCTTGTTACAAAGATATTCAACCCGAGTTCCATTTAAAGCCTTTGTGAATATATCACCTAGTTGCTCTCTCATTTTTACATAACCCGTGGAAATTAATTTCTCTTGGATCTTTTCACGGATAAAATGACAGTCAACCTCGATATGTTTGCACTCGATTCGAGGCAATATGAAGAGCAGCTTGATTATCACACCAAAGTTTTGCCGGTGACAAACGCTTCAAATCAACTTCAGTTAATAGGTGATGCATCCATAAAATTTCACATGTAGATTGTGTCATGGCCCTATACTTGGATTCTGCACTGGGTCGGGATACAACATTCTGCTTCTTACTTCTCCATGACACCAAGTTCCCACCAACAAAAACGCAATAACATGTAGTGGATCTTCTATCAATTTTGGATTCAGCCCAATCAGCATTTGTAAAACACTCAATGCAAGTGTGGCCATGATTGCTGTACAATATGCCAAGTCCGGGAGCTCCTTTCAAGTAACACAGGATCTGTTCTAGAGCTGCCCGATGTTTGATTGTTGGTGCAGACATAAATTGACTAACAACACTGACCGCATAAGTAATATCTGGGCGAGTCACCATGAGATAGTTCAATCTCCCAACTAATCTCCTGTAACTTTCTGGATAGTCAGATGGATCACCATCATCTTTTGGTAAGATGTACATTGGGAATCATCGGTGTGCTGCACGGCTTGGCTCCTAATTTTCCGGTTTGTGCAAGCAAATCAAGAACATATTTTTTCTGAGACAATAAAATCCCTTTCTTGCTGCTTGTTACCTCTACTCCCAAGAAGTATTTCAGTTGCCCCAAGTCTTTTGTATGGAACTTGGCATGCAAGAATAACTTGAGCGATGAAATCCCTATACTATCATCTCCCGTTATGACAATATCGTCAACATATACAACAAGAAGAAGAATGCCAGCTGCAGACTGTCTATAGAAGACTGAGTGATCACACTTGCTTTTCTTCGGCCCAAATTCTTGAACTACTTCACTAAACTTGCCAAACCAGGCACGAGGACTCTGCTTTAGACCATACAGAGATTTCTTCAAATGACAGACTTTCCCGTACTCCCCCTAGCAACAAACCCAGGTGGTCGCTCCATATATACTTCTTAGATTGCCATGAAGGCATGCCTTCTTGATGTCCAATTGGTGTAAGGGCCAATTTTGAGAAGCAGTTATGGATATGAATAAACGAATAGAAGTTAGTTTGGCCACCGGGGATAAAGTACATATCAGAATAGTCCACCCCATAAGTCTGAGCATATCCTTTAGCAACAAGTCTTGTTTTAAGTCGAGCCACAAAAACATCCGGATTAACTTTGACTGCAAAGACCCACTTGCATCCCACAGCCTTCTTTCCTTTGGGCAAATCCACCAAATCCCAAGTGTGATTTTCATCTAAAGCATTTACCTCCTCAATCATTGCATTATACCACCTAGGGTGGCTCAAAGCCTCCTTAACCGTCTTAGGAATAGAGATAGAGTCTAGAGATGGAATCAAAGAGCTAGACGAGGGAGACAAGTGATCATATGAAATAAAATTAGCAATGGGATAAGGAAATTTAGGAAGGGTACATTGACGTTAACCTTTGCGAAGACTAATGGGAAGATCAAGATCATTTGGAGGAGGATCAGATGACGAAGGAGTTGGTGCAGGACATGTATCATTGGTCTCTTGTCGCCTGGAATAAACGTGAACAATTGGAGGTTTTGGTGGTGCTGGAGGAACACTAGCCAATAGTTGTTTGGTAGAAGCACTTGGAGATGTGAAAGTATAAATGAGCCAATTGTCTTCCTCCCCTTGACTTGTAGAAGTGGGAGAAGAGGAAAAGAACGGTGTGTTCTCCGAAAACACCACATCAACTGACACCAGATATTTGTTGAGGTCAGGAGAATAACATCTATATCCTTTCTAAAGGCGAGAATATCCCAAAAAGTCACACTTCAAAGATTTTGGGTCCAGCTTAGTAACATAAGGTCGTACATCTCGAACATAGCAGGTACTACCAAATATCCATGGCTCCACATGATATAGTGGCTTATTTGGAAAGAGAACATTGTACGGAACATCACCATTAAGCACTGTAGATGGCATGCGATTAATAAGGAAGCATGCCGTGGATACAACATCAGCCCAGAATTGCTTAGGAACCTTTGTTTGGAATAGAAGAGCACGAGTCGTCTCAAGTAAATGTCTATTCTTTCTCTCAGCAACCCCATTATGGGAGGGTGTATCAACACAAGAAGATTGGTGAAGAATTCCATGTTGAGTCATATAGTTCTGAAATGAGTCTGACATGTATTCCTTGGCATTGTCGCTTCTCAATATGTGTACATAGACATTAAATTGAGTGTTGACTTCAGCACAAAAAGTATAAAAATGAGAGAATACTTTTGATCGATTTTTCATAAAATATATCCAAGTCACTCGAGAAAAATCATCCACAAAAGTGACAAAATATTTGAACCCAATTTTAGACACAACAGGACAAGGTCCCCAAACATCAGAATGAACCAAATCAAAAGCAGAATTAGCTCGTTTATTAATTCTAGGACCTAACGAGCTACGATGATGTTTTGCAAACTGACATGACTCAATCCAATGAAGATACATCATGAAACTGAGGACATAGCTTCTTCAACGTAGGCAATGAAGGATGTCCCAACCGACAATGTGCTTCAAATGGAGAGATGACGCTGGAACAAGCAACAGATCGAGGCACCCATGCATCAAGAATGTAGAGACCATCAGATACATGTCCTTTACCAATAATTTGCTTCGTCATAAGATCCTGGAAAATGCAATGATCATGAAAGAATGAGATACAACAATTAAGGTCTTTGGTAAGTCTACTCACAGAAATCAAATTAAAGGCAAGTTTAGGTAGACTTAGTACAGATGACAAGGTAATAGAGCCATAGAGGAAGTTGGTTTAACAGTCCCAGATCCCACAATGTTATAGGTTGACCCATCAGCTATGGTTACAAGAGAAGGTGCTTTGTGAGATTGAAAACTAGAGAAGGTATTGGGATTACCTGTCATGTGATATGTGGCACCAGAATCAATGACCCATTTGTTCAAAGAGGAGATAAGACATGTTTTACCTGACTCAGCAAGAGCAGTAACAGGAGTAGATTCTTCTAGTGATTCCCGGTACCGAGAGAATTTGGCAAATTCATCAGCTGAGACCATAACAGTCTTCCCAGAACTAGAAGCAGCAGCAACATTAGCAGTTTGAGTTCTTTGGTTGCGATTCTGCAATTTCTTACAATAACGCTTTGTTTGGCCTAGCTCATGACAGTAGTAGCAAACAATGTTGCTTGGATCACGACTGTTTCCTCCTTTGTTATTATTCTTTCTCTCAGTTTCATTTCCTCCTTTCGCAACAAGAACATTGATTTGTTGAGTATTTGGAGTATTTTCCATGCGAAGTACCCTATTGAAAACATCATGAAGAGAAGTGATCTTAGAACCGGAGAGAATCTGGGATTTAGTGGTCTCAAATTCAGGTGGAAGATCAGTTAGAAAACTCATCACCGCCATTTGTTCCCTTTGAGCTTGATGTACTTTGACATCAAAACTAAAGGGTAAAAGCATGGTTTAAAATCTCGGTACCAGTACCGATTTCAGTCATCGGCCGGTACTGTACCGACACACGGTACGGTCCGGTACGAAAATTGCATACCGGCAGTTTTTTATTTATTTATAGAAATAACTCCAAATCTCCATACCGGGCGGTATATTGCCCGGTTTGGGCGGTATATATCAAATACCGCCCAAACCGGACGATATGAACCCGAAACAAGTGGCCTCAGCGCCGTTGGCTGGCCCAATGGTACTAAGGCCTCATACCACCTCATACCGCCCATACCGGGCGGTATATGACAAAATACCGCCATATACTGCCCGGTATACCCAATATACCCGGTTTTTTCAAATACCGAGTATATCATATATCAGAAACCTAAAAAACCGATAAATACCGGGCTTACCGTACCATAGCGGGCGAGATTTTAAACTATGATCCCTACAAATCAGTCCCTAATCAAATCCCTATAATTATGTATATATATTAGGAAAGCTATTATAGTTGTCCCTAATCAAATCCCTACAATTATGTACATATATGAGGAAAGCTATTATGGCTTGTAACAGATTTAAAATACTAATATTGTCATAAAATCACCACTAATGTTTCAAAGGACTCAAATGTAAAATATACAATATTCACTAGTTTTTTGTTTATTTTTAAAAATATATAATTTTTAATTGATAAAAGGACTTAAATGCAAAATATAAAATATTTACTATTTTGTTCAATTAATTTTAATTTGGAATTTTAATAAATATGTAAGTTTTAATTGATAAAAAGATTATAAAATTTATTAATAAAAGGAATTAAATCCAAATTTTACTATTTTTAAAAATATTTACTTAATGTTACTATATTATGTAATGATATGTAATTTCACTGTAAAAGTGGTTAATTAAAAATTAAAGGACTTAAATGCACAATATATTATTTTCGACATGTAATTTTTAGAGAATTTGTGCAAAACCATAAACACTTGTATGATTTATTGGTAAAACCAGAAATACTTTATGGTATTTATCAAACCATAACTTTTTTATGATATACCAAAATTGCCCCCAAATTCTATTCATTAACTTAATCAGTTCTTGGATCAAAATGCTAGGTTTGATAATTATAGTTGTACTGCCTTTATATGCATTTTATTGCATAGGAATACTTAAATTTGGCATGTTTATGAAGTTAGCAAATCTAGCAACCTAAAGTGAAGCGTTAATTGCAGTTATATTGACAATTGGGGACTTTGGTGAAAAGGTCCTAGTTGCATTTATATGCATTTTAGTACATATCAAAATTTGAATTTCGCATGTTTAGGAAGTTAATAAACCTAACAACCTAAAAGTCTCGAAGAGCATGTTGGTTTCATAGGATAAAGGAGATAGATAAGTGATGGATTTACCTGCATTGTTTGTTTAGTGCATGGATTAAAAGAATATAAGATTAGAAGAATATAAAATTAATATTATATCCGATGTACATGGGATTTTAAAAATTCTTATCTAATACTCAATTTAATATCATATTGTATCCAGTAAAGCAAGCATACATAACTACATTTATATGCATCTTACTCCATAGGAAACTTTAAATTTGACTTGTTTATGAACTTCACAAACCTAAAAACCCATTTTGGGTTGTTAGGTTTGTTAACTCCAAAAACATGTGAAATTTAAAGTTTTTATGCAGTACAATCCATATAAAAGTAGTTATGAATTTTTCACCGAAGTTCTTAATTGCCAATATAGATGCAATTAACACTACATTTTAGATAAAGTATTTATGGTTTTGCCTAAATTCTCTAATTTTTATTGATAAAGTACTAAAATTCAAAATTTATAAAGTAGAGGACTTAATGTAAGTTATATTATTTTTAGTAGTTTCTTACTTAATTTTAACTACGATTATTTTGAAATAGGTAGTTTTGTAAAGGACTTAAATATGAAATTTACAAAAATAAAGCACTTAATTATAAAATATACAATTAAATTTTTCCTTAATAAAATTAGAATACTGTTTTCATGAAAAGGTTCTTTTAAAAAAATTGATAGACTTGTATTTTATGGATTAAATTAAATACTTGTAGCGTAGGTGAGGGTAGCATGGTGATAAAAAAACACTTTAATTTCATTATGAAGTGAAATGGCCCATTCCTCCTAATATTGGATGTAATCAAAACGAAAGATTTTCACGACATTGTAATGGATTTTTATTACATCGTAATTGCAATTACAATGTGTTTAAACATAGGAAACAACATAGTTCATTATGGAGCATAATCATCATTCTATTACGAGGGTGGTTTACTAGTACAACATACCAAAAAGTGCTCTTACATCTCTATTTATTAGCTCATCTGCATTGGTCAACTTATATTACTCAACTGGAACTTGTAATATTTCTTTTTTGCAACTAGATTTGTTGACTCATTTTGCACTATTTATTTTTTGTATCTCATCTGCATTTTTTTTTGTGATGCTTGCATCTAAAACATGAATTTTATTATTACCTGTAAACAATTGAAGAACATATGACATGGGTTTTGAGCTTCCAGAATTACATCATGTTTCTTTTAGCCCATAAGTTATTTGTTGTCTGATTATCTGTTCATCTGCAGGTGTTCAATGATTTGAAAGTACAGATTTTGGCATCTCAGGTAACCACTGTTTCATCTTCCATTGATATACCACTCATGTGTTGGTTAGGAGTTTGAAAGCCATGCTAGAGATTAGTAACCAATTAACTTTGTGTTATTCTTTTTCGTTATCCTGTGTTAATTTCTTACATTTATGTACTTGTGTAATCTACTGTCAGTGCAGCTAAAGCCATCTTTCTTGCTAAATTGCAGGCTTCAGACCAAATAGAACGCCTTTCGCTGTGTTTTGATAAATTGATGGTTGACGTCACAAGAAGTCTAGAATCAAAGAACAGAGATAAATTCACCCAAAATCTAACAATATTTAGACATGAATTTCGTGCGAAATAGTAGTTGCTTGTGCATTGAAGTGATCACTGAAGAAATTACAGTTATAATATGCACATGTACTTTCCTCTGCAGAAGGCAGGATGCAACCGAAGGACGATACCACTGCATAGTGTAGCAGTTCTAGAATTCTTTGCAGGATCAATACATGCATCTGTTCCCAAGGAGAACACAATTTTTTAGACATGTTTGAACGGTTTGTATATGTGAAATAGTGCTGATCTTTGTTGTGATTTGGGGGATGATAAGAAGTGGGGTTTTTAACAGGTTAGTTTGTACAGCAGAATTTTAATGTTGCTGAAGATGGGATCTCAGGTTGTTGATTACTATGTCCCAAAGTCATAATTCTTTTGTTTAGATAGGAAAGAGAAAGATAAGAACATGTAGATTTTGAGGGGTTTTTATTGGAATGACTGTGTATAAATACTTCTGTTCTATTGAGCATGATTGTTTTGTTTCGAGTTGTCTTGTCTTCTATAATCTCTTCTGCTTGTTACAGCTGTCCACTCTTCAGTGAGATGATTATTTTTGCTCATCTTATGGCGGACAAAGCTCCAAATCTTTTCTTCACCCTACGTCTTTTTTGTAGGCTCTTTATGCAGAATGATGTATACCAGATCGTTCTGCATCATCTCCTGTATCCTCCACGGAGTGCCATATTTTTACATGTTCAAATAAACCGTTATCTTTTCTTTTGTTAATGCAAAGTAAAATAACAATAAAGTTGTGGAATTTGATATTATTTGCTTGTTTTGCAAAGAAGAATGTTATGGACTATTTTTGCAATTTATGTTACTGCATTATTTATTTTTGTTTGAATTGTAACCTTTTACTGATAATGTTAATTTTTCTGCCATATTTTGTCCATCTTGACAGCGATGGAGGTCAACTGCTCCGGTTAAAATGAGTCTTATACCAGGGTGGGTAAATTTTGTGATGATTTAATTTGTGGAGGTGTTTTTTTTGGTTCAGGTGCTCTTTGGTAGGCTATTTTTCAATTTTCATTATCATCCTTCGACTATTTGATATTTTTATTATTTTTAAAAATTAATATTTTGGCGTTGTTACTTCAAATTTATTATATAAATATTTGTTATGTATACAAATATTTAACTAGTTTTTTTACCCTTTATCCGTTTCCTCCCCATCATCTAGCAGTTTGTAGAAAATTCAATTTGATAAAATTACTCTTTCTCTCTCTCTGACTATAATCAATTTGTTACTATTATAATTCAATATAAATTAATAACTTTTGTCAAAACATCTTGCATATTATTTTAAAAAATATATAAATTAACATAAGAATACTTAGTAATTAATGTTAGATTTTAAATAATCGTTTACCATGCATTTGATATTACTATGTCGAAGGATGATAAATTTTGTAATTGCAATATTACTATGTCTGCCATGCATCGCAATGCAAAATTTTCAATACTTACACATTTGATAAGATAATATGAATTACTTGCAATATTACCTAATAATGCTACCCTACTAAAGTTTTGATTAAATGGAAAAACAAATTGGAACCTAGCTGACTTTAAATGCGTGATTTTATTCAAAACTTACGTAAATCTCGTCAACAAAATAGTTATTTCAGTTCACATTGCTTAGGTTTTGGAAGCAAAGTGATCCAAATTACAAATTTTGATTGCTGGATGTGATTAATTCAGTTCAGTTCAATTAAATTGAGAGGCTATTCTCAGAAGAATATCAGTAGATATGAGATGAGAGAAAAGGCCAACAAGGGATAAACTGATCCTATCAACATTGTAGTCACGTAAAAACTTAAGTTTGCAAAAAACCAAAAGCAGAAGCATGCTTAACAAAAGCAAACATGCAAAGGTGTTGCTTAAATAAGGCGTGCAGCCTCTGATTTCTTTCATAAGAAGAGAAAAATAAGTAGGTCAACAAATTCTAGTAAATGTATAAATAAGGAAAAAAACATAGGAAATCCTGTAATGCATTCTGCCAGCATGACCAGAGAGGGATATAGAGAGGACGAAGAATTTCCTAACTTCTTCCAACAAGAATGCTCTCAGCTGTAGTCAACAATTGGAATGTTGGAAATGAAAAGTCAAAAGATTCAGCTTAAACTTTGTTGTTGTGCTCTCCTGATTTTGAGAGTAGTCCATGCTTCTGAGACTTGTCAATGGGCAATGAATAACTGCGCTCTTTTCCCCCTGGTTTTGATGATGCTCTTCCATACCAGATCATTCCTAAAACTGCTAAGATCATTCCAAAAACTACGTGTAAATTGAGGCCTTCTTTCCCAAAGAAGAAGAATCCCAGGATTAAGACAAGGATCGTTTTCATGTGTCCAAGCACTTGAAAAGAGACTGCTGTAAATCTTCCTATACAAATGAATTGACTAAGGTTGGTTCCGACAGCAATAGTGCATGACAGGATGATTAAGAACTGCCATACAAATATAAAGATAGTGAAAATTAAAGAATGAAGTGTTGGCAGAAAATTATGAGAGAAGCTTGGAATGTGGGAGAATAAATACATGAGCCATTATATCAAAAGTTAAACTTATTCACCATATATTACTCACCACAGCAGTTACATTGTAGTCATATGTATCCACCCTTTTGTTTGTCAACCAATAATCCATAAAAGGCCCTAATATCAACAATGATGCTGCCTGAGTTGGAGCAGTATGACCAAGGAGGTTGAAAGATCCAAGTGAATATTTCTTTTGAAGGAAATGAACATACTACATAAGTCAAATCAACACAGCAAAATTAGAAGCTAAATGAAAGCATAATAGTCACACATAAGAGAGGAAATTTGAAGTAAAGCAAATGACCAATGCTGGAGAGAGAATACACAAAAGCCATTAACTGTTATTCCTGAGTACATAATTTCAGGACAACGGTGAATATGGTTCTTCATATTTTAGTGAGAAACTCGTCTTTATTATCTGCAGTACAAGGAGAATAATTACTTTTTGTTGCAATTTGAACATGACCAACTTCTTCCCGACAAATAAACATCAGGAGACTTACAATTTAATCACTGTGAAATAAATTGTTTATTTTCCAAAATGATTTAGCATAAGCTTCTTATATAATGCATTTTGGGCAAGCACGGTTTTCAAACAAGTTAGAACATAGTGCTATGATTCAAGTGGACTGGACCCCAAATATATTATACTGATGTAATTAAAGGAAAAGTGGAAACTATGATCAAAATCAATTGCAGTGCTTGAATGTACTAATCAGTGGAAAAGGCAACTACTTGAGACTTATGGAGCTCATTCACTAGACAAACCAATTTCATGAGAAGTCCAGCAAACAAAACCACTCAAGTCTATATCAGTGAAATAAAAATTCAAGCATTCAACTGAAAACTATTGGAAAGAAAGAAAAAAGGTGCAATATCTATAGGTATAAATGAGATTGCATTAATTTCCTCCATACTAAGCATGTCCAGAGAAGGAGCAAAATTCAGATGTGTAACAAATTACTCACATATTGTTGCAAAGAAGTGCTCCAAACAGCTATAGTAGCAGCTATCAACCCTTTAGTGTTCACACTCACATCAGTAACCGTACAGATAGCAACACCTATGAGAACCACCACTATGCTTAGCTTGGTGGCCCTAGAGTAACGAATTTTATCAAACACAACTTCAAGAAGACATGATACTGGGATCATACAAAGTTTCGCAATCTGTCATCAATTTGCAAAAGGGATTCACTTTCGTGAAATTCATAACAGTGAAATACATTGTTTGTGAGCATAATGAACCTGATAAAATCCAACTGAATTCCACATCAGACTAACATTCATCCCAACGATTGATAAGTTTGCAAAAAGAACAAACTTTATAAGTTCAGATAGAGGTAAGTGAGAGGCCTGAATATATCCCAGCCACTTGAATACAAGAGTCATGAATGTAGTTGTGGCAAAATGTAGGCCCGTTAATGTTGTAGCTGCGGGATAGACATAGTGCCTCAAATAAGAACCAACAATCAAAAACAATGACTTGTAATAATTAATTGAAAGCAAAATTATATAAACAATTAAGACCAGAAGAAAAAATAAATATTTAAATGATATTTTATTTATTCCCTAAAGATATGCATTTTAAAGAAACTATGAAGATTGAGGAAAAGTTCAAGAGAAGAATTAAACAAAAATCACAAGAAAAGGCATAACATGAAACCATTATACAGTATGGAAGCAAGATTATAGAACTAAAATAAAAGTGCTTAAAGTAGCATAAATCATGCAGATAGTTACAGAAATGTATACAGAAAAAATTTCAATACTTGCTACGTAAGTTCCAGGAATGATCATGATCAGAGAAATGTTAAAGCTGTCCAAAAAAATTTAACCAGCCTATCAATTGTACATCATGCACAATTTTTAAAGTGGACGTGTATGATGCTTGTCTCCAAATAGTTTATTTTCAGTTCTCTTGTCACTAGCACAAGTATTGAAACAATTGAATGAGTGTACAGGTATCCAAGGCTAAAGACAATCTGGGAAGCTTCATTGGACTGTCTAAAGTTCTAAACCAGCACAACATGCTGACACAAAGAAATAAACCATGCAATCATGCTGCAATAACATTTTAATAAGAAAAAGAATTCACATAACCATCTTAATGATATTTGACCAAACAAGAGATATAAGAGCTTCAAAATGTTGACTCAAAGTGAGATTCATATGCTCTTGACCAATAAGGCAGAAACCATCATGGCTTCTCTGTTGCTAAGCATTCAGATAAAACAACTTTTTCTTGTTGTTTAACCAAAATTCATTGAAACATGGTTAGAAACACCAGAAAGTCAAAATGACAGATACATGTAAGCATCTAATTACCATGTGTAATACAATGTTTGCAATGTGTATATATTATCATGTGCATAGAAAATTGAATACAATATGTTAATATCCAAATGCACTATCACTAACTTGAAGTCTTGAACTAGTGGATATACATAAAACAAAAAACCAAAATGAAAATGTGAACAGTGATTGCCTTGTGAAAACATAATGAGAAGTCCTATTGCAGAAAGCTAAATATGCTGTACTAAATTACTGAAGGAACTATACAAGTTAGAATTATCAAAAAAATATTAGAAAAAGGATAAATAATATAATATTATAACAACCATTTCCCTCAGAATTATAATAGACAACAATATTTTATGTGAACATATTCAACATACTAGATGACAATCAAACAACAAGCAACATATAGCATGCCATGTAGTATCTTAAATGTAAATTTCATAAATAAAAAATTCAAGTACCAAGGGAGATTTAATCTTTTAATGTCTAAGTTCAGAGATAATAGAAACCTCGAGAGAACGTGGAATCTAGCATGATTTGTCACCAAGGAATACCAAATTCAGTAAGGTGTACTAAGGTATAAATAACTGCTTCTTACAAACTTGGAATTCTTTTGAATCTTCTTGCTGTTTATCAAAGCTGCAGAGCTATGATCAACCCAACAGCCTAAATTAAATGAAAAAAATATTAAAAAATATATTCTTATTGGCTCACCGAAGCTGAAGCTGTGACTAGACATTAAAGCCTTATTAACCATAATAATTCCAACAGATGTCAGAACATTGAACATCCAAGCAGCTGCATCTTTTGCTGCTTTAGTGTCAGACTTGTTTGCAGGTGCCATCTAATTGTTTTCACTTCTTGTCACCACTTAGTCCTCCCACATCCACTCAACAGCTTCCATTGCAACATGCTTGCTTTTACATCAGAAACCAGCAGTTCAAACAATGTATCTATGAAATATAACAGTACTTCAAAAGGTATTCTAGCCATGATGCATGTAAACATAGTAGAAGAAATTTTTTGGCGGTGAAATCAGTAAATAGCACTGTCAAACCACACTATCAGTATCCATTTGTCAAAAAGCTTGACTTTGTAAATTACACTTGGGGCTTTAATTCGCCTTTTGTTATTTACTTCATCTTCCAGATAATCATTTCATTAATATTGTTTTTATATTAAGAGAAAAATAATCCTTTTATATAGCTGAGTGAGTCATGATACAGAAAAGCTAAATATTGTATTCATTTTGACTAGCAAAAAGCTCAAGAAAGAGTAAGCATAGAAGAATATAGTTCAAATGCAGTTGCAGAGATCAGTATCTATAGGTAGAAATCCTTCACATACCCAACTTCTAGAGTTTAGTGCCTCACCATACACGGTAAAATGGCCAACAGGAACATGAATAAGATGAGCAAATTGTCAATACAGGTCTCCTTTTGACCTTCAACACATGTAACTTGACCACACAACACATTTAAAGGAATAATCGTACTATATGAGAAAGAACACTATTTAAGGGCATGGATTGTTTCCATCTCCCAAGTACAATAATACTGACATCCAATTTTACGGCAAACTAAAAAAAAATTAAGCACACAAACCAACCTTCGAATGCCTTCTAAAAATCTTAAGGAACTAGGATGCTAAAAATCAACAAAGATATACGGGTAAGTGTTTATCAGAAGGAAAAGCAAAATGTGATTCATAATAATTCATTGACTTCGATGAAGTAAGAACCCGAGTGCCCCACCTAGAAAAGCATAAAATTAAAGCACACCGATCATGACAGTTCAGCAACTCAAAATCCATTGGTCCGCATGGCGTGGACTCTGGGTAGTTAGTATATAAAGATCGTAAATTCGAATCATGAACCCCATTTCTCCTCTCTTCCCCCGTCTTTCATATTGACACTACATATCAAAACCCATCTTTTTCGTAAATCCAGAAGAACTCAACAAGATATGAATAGAGAAAGTAACTTATTCGAGGAATACGGTCTAGACAAGCCGAAATTTGCACGTTGCCGGAATCAAACTAGAGAGACGATACCAATATCAAAAGATTTGCAAATCGACAGAAGAAAAGCAATTCGAGACACGTAGATAGGCCCAGCTTACCGGGTTAGGCAAAGAGAGATCAAAACCTAGCTTGCGTAAAAGGCGGATCAGCGCGTCCAATACCCGCGGGTACGATTCAGGAACTGAAGACAGAGAAGAAGTGGGGGATCGATCCCGATCTCAACCCCGATGCAGGATGCGCAAGGCACGACGAGGGAGACGCTGATCGTGGAGTGAGAGGAGAGGGAGCGAGAGAGATAATGAACGAGTGAAAAAAAAAAAATCATACAAAATTAAGACCGAATTGCGTCGCGAATTAATCAATAGTTATTAGTACTGCTACTGCCGTTCATAAAATATATGAAGAAATAAAAAAATAATTCGGTCGAATAATTAAGGACGACAAGGAATCGAATGGATTTTATCCAATGCGTTCGCATACTCTTTAATCGGGGCTCCGATTAAGTTTGCATTAATGTAATAGTAGTAGGAATCAATTGAATTGATGCTGTATCTAGAAAAAATATTTAAGATTTTGATATTGACAAGTATGTTATCTTTTAAAAATAAAAAAATAAAATATTTTGTATGTATATGATAGATATGTGAACCATTTTATATGCAACAAGTGGCTGTTATTAAATTACTATAACACAATATTCAAATAAATTATTTAGAAATTAACAACAACAAAAAAGACGATAATACTATATTAGTCATCATATTAAAAATGATATGAAATTTTCTTTTCGTGATTCTAAAATAACTTAATCTTGTATTTAAATAATATGGATGATGATTGAACTCTTTAAGGTAAGAGAAAAAAAACTCAATTTCAATGGTCAATAATATTAGAAATTGATATGTTTATGTTTGTTTTATAATATAATAATTATTTATTAATTGTATATTGTTATACACATTAAGTTTAATCTCACATAAGATTCATAAAAATAATTTCTACTAGTCTCTATGTAAGGATTGAAACTTTTTTGTTGATTAAGTATTCGCTAAACACACCAGTTATAATTAGGTAAATTCAAGATAAGCTCGATTTCGAGTTCGTAGTTTGTAAAAACTTGTTTAATTTTACAAAAAAAACCAATTGGTCTAGTTGCAACCTATTTTGACTCCGGGTAACGTTAGTTTGGATGATAGAAGAAAGATGCAAGTAGAATTATATAACTCGATAATCCATGGACAAAAAGAATTATATATATCCAACTGGAGGGCAATCGATACTATATTTGTAGGTAAATTAAAAGATCAATTGCAAAAAATAATAATTATTTTTTTTGCTTTTGTTTTAAAAAAAATCTCCCTAAATTATATATGGTTAAATAAAATGATATCATAAGATATAAGAATAAACAATAAATATCAATAGGTAATGAATGATAATATCTTATATAGTTGATATTAAGAATAGTACAAAAATAAAATTATCTTATTTGATTAGCATAAGAAATGAACAAATAATAGAGGGGAAAAATCAAAATATATTTGTAACAATATTGAATAATTTTTTAAAATATTTACTGAATTGCATAAAATACTATAAATATTATGTAAAATAAAATTATTATTAAATTCTAGTTGTGTCATTATAAAATATAAACTGATGCCTATATCTTAACATTATGTAGCATGATATTTAGAGATTAAATATTTTTTGCACCTATGATTTATTTTGATAGTTAATAGTCAATATGCTTTTTTATTTATAATCATTTACTCATGAAATGTAAATTTTAAATTTGATGAGCGGTATAATAAAAAATCGCGAGAAATAGATATTATTGGGACTAACAATCCCCGTTACACGGAATACTATTTCTCATCTATTGCGTATGATTCATCTATTCATTGTAACTTTTCTACGATCAAATAAAGAAATATATAAGAATTAAAAATAATATTTTATTCTCTATCTATTCCCTCCAATCAGACATGCTTGAAATGCTTCAAATAACCTATTGTATATTTGTATATTGCTCATGTTGCAGACACCTGCCATCAAACCAAACTTTTCAGAATTCCTCCGCCATATAAGAAATTATGAAAAAACTAAACATGAGAATATAAGTAGGTAAAAATAGACAAGAAATGAGTGAAAATAAAATAGGCAAGTGAATATAAATAAGAAATAAGTAGATATAGATAAAAAATGAATGGAGATGATCTATATTTACATATTTTGCTATCTGTCATGTTTACTCACTTTCTATCCACGTTCACTTATTCTTCTCTTATGCTCAGTCCTTTTATAACCTTTTCTTTCATAAAAAATACATCAGACAAGATGTCCTAAAGATGTAAATATGGCCATAATATTTATAATTTTTTTGATCTAATCAAATATCATGTGAACGCTAAAGTGAAGTATCTCGCATGTTGATAACCACGCCATCTTTTTTCCAACATTGTCGCCTCCATAGTCAACATTCAAGTTTAGTCTCCTCTCCTCTCTTCATCTGGGACATTTGATTCAAGTAAAAAAATATAATCAAATCTTCACACATCTAAGATTGTTGCACTTGTTCTAGGGGTGAACATGGATATCGATAGATCCAGAATAAATTATAACCTATCCAATTAGATAAATTCTAAATAGATCCGAATTATATTCAAATATGATCTGAAACAAAAATTAAGAAACTAATTAAAATTAGTTTCGCTTACGGGTGCAACACATCGGGTACCCGAAATCAAAATCCTTAAATATATTTATTTATAAGTTCCAAGGTACAAATTTTAAATACTATTTTAAAAAAATATGAGATCGGGACCACACCAACAATTTCATTAAGGGTATAAAATGTACAGGCCAGGTTTGGAGCTAAATCCCCGCACCAAACCAAAGTAGACCAGACAAGACAATGAGTCAATGACAAATAGTAGTGGTCCCAAGAAGATCAAAGACAATAGAACCTTGTAGCTTAGCCTTGATGGAGACACTCCCAAAAGCTAAGGATCGTGCGAGTGATGGCCTAGCTTTCAACCGGACCTTCTTTGAATAACTTATAGTTCTTGATCGTAAGTGCTCCAACACCGTAACATAGAGATTTGCATCCCTTCGACCACTTAACAATGTCCCTCTCTGACTCCGGGATGATTAAGAGGCTCGGCCTCCCCTACTTCTCAAGGAAGGAGACCTATCCTGCCTTTATCTCGTTACAGTGCCAAAAAAAAAAAAAGTTGGCTCACCGATTCCAAATCTTCCTCGCAGAAGATACAAAAGGAGTCCACATTCGAACCTCCGTGTTTGATGATTTTGTCCTTTGTTTGTAACTTACCTTTTAGCTCCGGTACCTTATTAAAATATGTATATTTATAAGTTCTGACAAAGTATTTTATTAAAATCTATAAATATACAGGTTCCAACAAAATACCCTATTAAAATTTATACCTTGGAACATGTACAACAGGATACTCAAAATCGAAACTTACGGTTCCGGATAAGGTAAGATTCCAAATTCCGACAAGATAAAATCTGATTTCAAAACTTAGAAACTGATCTTATACATAGTAGAATTCAGATATCATAAAAAATATAAAATATTCGAACCCGCTCGCCACTAGCTTGTTCATCCAATCATATATATTATTATGTATTGGATATTTTTTATTTAAAAAATTCATATACATCAAATATAATATTAATTTTATATTTATTTAATCTATAAACTAAATAAATAAATGATATAAATTCGTCCCTTATTCTATTTCGGTATCTTATCTTATTTATCCCATGAAACAAACATGACTTAAGTGTTAAATTAATTCTTTTACGTATAAATGAGATTTGATAATAGCTTTAACTATTTATTGGTTTTATATGATAATCTATCACAAACATAGTATAAATTTTTTTAAAAAAAACTTGAAACTGAAATAAAAATAGGAAAAATTAATGAAAATAATCCGAACTTTGACATTTTTAACAAATATGGCTCATTCTTTTATTTGAAATAAATACGTATTTCAACTTTTAAAATTATAACAATTATAGACTCTCGTTATATTTCTGTTTATTTACCCGTTATTTTTTAAATCCGGGATGTCACATCATCATTACTCCTACGTGACATAATTTTTAAAAAAATTTAAAAAACTTAACAAAAATTGCTCGAACTTTGACGTTTTTAACAAATATGGCTCATTCTTTTATTTGAAACAAATATGTATTCCAACTTTTGAAATTATAACAATTATAAACTCCCGTTAAATCTCTATTTATTTATCTGTTATGTGCTGACGTAGAACGCCAAGACATCACATAAAAATTATTTTTTTAAATTCAAGATGCCACGTCATCATTAATCCTACGTGGTAAAATTTTTTAAAAAACTAAAACAAATCCACGCCGCCACCATAACTTAAAAACTTCAAACCTAATATCCGACCAAATTCAAAAGCTAAAACCTACCGCTCACTCGACTCGACACCCTCGACAAATCCCTCAACTAATCCTTCGATGAAGGTGTTCTTGTCATCGGTGCCTCACGTCGCTTGCTATTGTCGCCAACGCATCACCTCGATTGGTCTCATCTCACATCACTTATTGTCGCCACATATACTTATTGTCGTCGCTAATATCAGTATACATATCAATATACTCGATATGTATACTGATACTGATATTTAATTAAACAAACTAATATCAAAAAAATTGATATAAAAATGCATTCAAGATAAAATATACCGGAGAGAAAGCTGAAGATGTATCTTGTTGTATAGGTAAAATAGTTATCTGCTGTCGATTTGATCTACAAATAATGGTATGTAGTTAGATTGATATCTAGGTTTAGGGTTCAGGCAACAAGCTTCGGTGACAAAAAAAAAAGTATCTTGGGTCTGCAAAAAAGATTAGGCGAAAGATTATCTTTGGGGTGAGGCGCCGGCAAGACCAAACAAGAAACAAGAAGAAAAAAAACCTTCAGGGTGAAATACCAATGATAATAGGCGACGTGAGGCGAGACCAGTCGAGGTGATGCGCTAGTGACAATGGCATATAACGTGAGGCGCCAGCGATAGGAACACCTTCGTCGAGGGATTTGTTAAGGGTGTCGAGTCGAGTGGACGGCAAATTTTAGTTTTTTAATTTGGTCGATTATTAGGTTTGAAATTTTTAAGTTGTGCTGATGGCATAAATTAATTTTAGTTTTTTAATTTTTTTTAAATTCTATCACGTAAGATAAATTTTTATGTACTGTTGTGATGTTCCACCTCAGCACATAATAAATAAATAAATAAAAATCTAATGAGAATTTATAATTGTTATAATTTTAAAAATTAAAATATATATTTGTTTCAAATAAAAGAATGAGTCATATTTATTAAAAACGTCAATATTTGGATCATTTTTGTTAATTTTTTTTAATTTTTTAAAAAAATCTACCACGTAAGATTAATGATAACATGACATCCCGAATTTAAAAAATAATTTTCTTGTACCGACGTAGCATTCCACATCAGCACATAACGAATAAATAAATAAAAATATAACAAAAGTCTATAATTATTATAATTTTAAAAATTAAAATACATATTTATTTCAAATAAAAGAACGTGTCATGTTTATTAAAATCGTTAAATTGGGATCATTTTTATTAATTTTTCCATAAAAATAATATAAAAAGTTTGTCTCCATTATTTGTCTTTATTCATAGGACACAGAGACTCAAACTTTGTCAAGTCATCAAGAAAATCTCTGAAGAGACAAGTCAAAACCAAAATAAACGTATTTAAAAGAGAATAAGAGCATTGGACTCAGGAATAGTACAAAAAAAATAAACTGCGTAAGCATTCTGTCAGTGCCAATATGCAAGTATGACATGTGACAATCAACCATCTGTAAAACTTCAACTATTTGAGATCAGTTATATGGATCTTTTCCTATCATTAAGCATATGGCTGAATCTCTAATATAATACCAAAAACATTTTTTTTAAGTTTTATTATCTAAAGTAAAATTTCCATAGACCTTTCTGTGCCTATCCTCTCAGGCTCCCACCATAAATCATAATAAAATCACCATATTTGACCACGATATTCGTAAATTCTATCTTTGTATGCAGACTTATAACCTCAATCTATTTCCTCTCAGTTATCCTATATTGATGTCATACCTACTTGTTCAAGAATGGCAACATTTTTTCTCTTTTTTAGTAATTCTATTCAGCCATCTCAATTCTCAACATTTTCATTTCCGCGAAATTAACCTTTTATATCATTATATATGCTGTTTCTTAATTGTCCAACATCTTTATCTGCAAAACATAATTGTTATAGCCATTATCGTGCAGAACTTCCTTTTTCCAAATCTAAGGGCACATGACAATAACATAAAACTCCTGAAGCTCACTTTTACCATCTTTAACCCTAGTAACAATGTTTTCATCTATTTATCTTTCTTGTGTCTTGTTGAATAATAGATCCAACATATCAAAAATGATATACCATGTTATAGGTCATTTATCTATTACTCAAATTAGTAGATAAACCCCAAGGGGAAAAGACGAGATTGATCTAATAAATTAAATGTAACGTATCCATGAAACAGTTAGCATGAAGGATTCCCCTCATTTCATTGCATATCAAAAGACACACTAACCAGCAAAAATATAAATGAAAATATCTGTCTATAAATATGAAAAAAAAAAAAAAAACTAGTATCACACAAACTAGCTATTGGAAATGTGCAATATATGATACAGACTCACATCTTTGTTAGACAACATTACCAAGTAAAAGTAAAAGATCTTTTGAGCCTATTCAATAGCTAAATATACCACATTTATAATATAAGCTAGTTTGAATGTCTCCCCTTCGGTTTTTGATAGACATACAATGTATTTTCAACATAGAAACATAACAAAATCAATTGAAAATGAGAGAAGCAAATAGACTTCACAGAACTATATAAGTTGCCTACCTATGCAAAATAAATATTTTTTCTTAGTAATTGTAACTTCACAGCTTTACCTGATAGAGTGGGCTAAAAAGCATACTTCAGCAGTCTTATAGTTATTTTCAACATAAGAAATCATATCATGCTATGCTTGTTAGAAAATAAAAGAAGATAATTCATCATGAAACTCAAATTATTAGTGTTCCAGGCTTACAGGATCATCATTTATGCATGGTGATGCAGACCAAAAAGGGAGAGGAGAAAGAAGAGAAGAGAGGGTGATATATTGAGAGTTCAATTAATCAGATATATCCTGAACCACTACATTAGAAGCCCTTTATTAAAGGCTGCATGACTCTTTCTACTAAAGATAATCTTGTAATGCATTACTTGGATAGGAACAAAAGAAAAGTTCCCAAAATTGAAGGTACCGTAATACTCTAAACAAATGTGGTTCTTCTCATAGGACACACGTTTAACATAACTGAAAAAAACAAGAGCTAGTAGCAAAGTTCAATTTAAGCATGTATGATCATGCTCATGTTAAACATGAGAAGAAAAAAAATTAAAAAACAGTATGTTACCAACAATCTTAAACATAAGAAGTCATAATGACATGTAGCAGCAGAACACATATGGAGAAGGCGAAACATAATTTTAAATTGCAAAATATGACAGTACAAGTCTAGCTAATGTTGAGGTAGATTGAATTTTGTTAATAAAAATCAATAAAGGCAAAATCTAACCTCGTTTTACTAGTTCCTTGCTAAATGATACATTCAGCTAAAATTTCAACCAAAAAAGCCTCTACACTTGACTGTACCGCATAAGCACTTTTTTCTTCTTTGAAAATTTAGACGATCCCCCATCTCAGCTGGATGTGGACCATAATCATATGTCAACTCTGCCATTGGTGGAATGTGCTTAATGGCAAAGAACATGATATGTGGATATTGATCATCACTGTGGTCATAAAGAACTGGCTGCCAAAAGACATTAGGCGAGCAACTGTGGTTCATAAAACGAGAAATGTTGCCCATATTCTTAGCATTAATGACGAAGGATAAGGATTTTGAAGTCTCATTGGGGTCAACACTACTAGGTTCTCCCAACAACTCAGGCACATAATTCCACTTGAAACCCTGGTCAAAATACATTGGTTGGAAAAGATACTCATTTTCTTCATCATGTTGAAGTGACTGGATATTATCAATGATTTCCCCAATGTATTCACAGATAAAAGTCCCAGCCCGAATAGCATCCCAACAACGGAGGCCCCATCCCCGGTCCCTAGTCCTAAAAACCTCAAAGCGGTGTTGAATACCTGCCTGTGTGACTCGGTTCCGGCAGTTTATGGTGCATTGGCAGGAAGCAGAGCATTCATACACAAGAGGCTTTCGGCTGATGAGGATTCCATTAGAAGTATAAGGAAGGACACCACCATTTTGATGTAGACAAGAGCAATTGGTATCACCTGGAAGACAAGCATTAATGCACATGCAAGAATGCAAATGTCTTGATGAGAGAATAACTCTTGAATGACTAACAGTAGTTGAATAGGTGAAATAGCTAGGTCCTTGCTCATTATCCACTTCGTTGACTAGGCAAACAGGTGTACTTTCAATACCAGAAGATATGTCAAGCAATATTACTGTGTTGCCTCTAGATGATGGATTTTGCTTCCATTTTTCAGTATTTTTCCATACTGCAATCCCATCAGGCTGCCCTGGCTCTCGCAGAATTTTGTACTTGAAAGTATTGAAGCCTGACTTGCCTTTTTCCACCCACGACTCACGAATCTTATACAAGCCATCATATACATAAACTTTGCCGCTAAGAACATTAGGATCTTTTACACTACGAATGACCCTAACTTCATTAGACCTGTGCAGGCTTCTTTCTAAAGCGAGATTACCCCTTTCAAGCTTCTGGTCATCCTTGCTAGAACTTCCCTGGCCACTGTAAACCAGAACATCCACATTATCCTCCTCATTATCATAAACACCAGCAGAGACAATACCAATAGCCACAGGATCTTCTTCACTGCCAAACCTGACAGTCATATAATCAATTCCAGCTACGCTCTGACTATGCAATCCTACCAAACACATCTCAATCCTAAAGTAAAAAATATCTCCAACATCAACACCAGGTATCTGTCCTATCCGCTTTACCATGTTGGCCCTGAGGTCATTAGTCATCATTATGGTCCCAGCTTTCAAGTCCTGACGTAGTCTTTTTGCCTCATCTATTTGCATGAGCCTCCTTCGAAGTGCATCGAATGTCGTAAGGACAACCTCCACATACTCCCTGGGATCATGCAAAGAAGATGGTAGCAATCCTAAATCACCTTCAGCAGCTTTAGGCCGTCGAGGTTTAACCTTCTTCCTGCTACTACCCTCAGTCCCGCCACTATGATTTGAGGACCGTTTTGCCATCCTGCCATATGGTGATGATGCACCAGTCACCACCTCATCGTCTTCATTGCAAGATACAAAGGGTGGAGGCGTGTGAAAGAATGGTGAGGTTGAATCATTTTGCAACGGACCATTAATGTCATATCCTCCTGAGACACGGGAAAACCCATTCTCAACATTGAAAAAAGTGAGTTCTACTGGCCTCTGGTTAAGGTCTTGAGGAGCATATGAGGATGGGAAAAAGGGGCAAAAGCCTGGAGGGTAGTTAGACTCTGTTGCAAAAGGACCCAGTGGTGTGACACAAGTAAAGGGAGAGGCATTAGGAGGGGTGTATGTGCTCTTCTCTCCAAGTACTGCAGGAAGCATGGGAGCCAAAGTTCGCAAGGGCTTCGCATCCAATACTACCGATTCATTTGACGAATGTGGAGCAGTGCTTGATCGACCTTCCATTTGGAGAACACTATCAAACGTTTTGATTGAAAGAAGACAAAAATAGCAGGCGCTTTATTTTCCACTGCCAAAAGATCACACCATGCTGAACTCCTGTAGTCAGAATAAACCCGGAAAGGGAAAAATTCAAAGAAAATGACTAAGTGGCACACTCAAAACTAGCAAATCACGGAGAAAAAAAAAATACATATGTTAACGACATAAGGAACGATTTGAGTGTGAACAGTGAAAAGAGAGAAAGGAATGATACGAGTGGAACTAAGAAAACCCTAGAACTTCAAAAGCAATAAAAAACCAAGGAGAAAGGGAAACTAAGTGGAGGAATAGCAACAAAGGCCTAGTCCGCCAATGAAGCACCGAGAAATCAAAGACCGGTATTGAAAAACGTAGAATTTTGATAAGAACACCAAGAAAATATCAATCTTTTGGAGAGGGTTCAACAGATCCGAAAAACGAAAAGCGATTCGGGGCTCTCAACAGCGAACAGAAAGCCAGCTTGTTTGAGAAATGGAAAAGGGATCATCCGATACCTGGATCTGCATTATAGGGTTCCTTCTCTCTGCGAAAGCAAGCAACAGTGGGCTTGGTTCGTGCATTCGGCTCTCTTTTCCTCTTCTTTTTTAGGTTTCCTCGACGTTGATTCTTTTGTCCATTTCTCGGGCTCTTTACGAGACTTGCCACGACTTTCGTCCGATATATCATTTTGCGTTAAAGAGCAACGGGCGATTTAGATGGACCGCTGGCCGGCATGCTATACCGTTACTATCAGATGTGCCGTTACGTTCCAACACCCAACGGTTATCAGTTGAGTTGATGGATATATTTAAATAAAAAGAAAAGGTAAATGTATTTGTTTTTATTAAAATAACGTTTGGTTATTTTTTTTTGAAAAATTGATAAATTTAACTCGTACGATTGAATATATGAAATTAATAAACCTAACTCATCTTTTAATTTACATCAATTATAACTCGTACTTACGAATTTATATTAATTCTAACATCTCATCTACATACTGTTAATCGCTCTGTTAGTTGCTAACATGACATCCTAGTCAGCAACTTAATTTATATTTTTTTAATCTGAACTTGTCACGTCAGCCTATTCCAAACGAATTAAAAAAAATATAAACTAAGTTGATTTTTTTGGGAAAAATTGATAAATCTAACTCACATTTTAATTTGCATCAATTATAACATGTACTTGCGAATTTACATCAATTCTAATCTTCTGTCTATTTACTGTTAATCGCCCCGTTAGTGGTTGACGTGGCATCTTAATCAGCAACTTAGTTTATATTTTTTTAATCTGAACTTGCCACGTCAGTCTATTGGTGCATGGCCAGAACCACCAGCACCATGATCACCCCCAACGGTGCGCCGGGGCACTTCCGCTTCCCGGTGCTAAAGGGCAAGATCTTAAAGTCAGGTCTGTGGCTTATTTCTACTCTCTGCTGCTCGCCTTCATCCTCCATCGACAGCAGGTGCCGCTCGAAACTGTCAATGTCGACGTTGCGCGTGTAGGGTGAAGGCAACATCGACGAGTTCAGACCAGAGCGGCACCTGCTGCCGGCGGAGGGTGAAGGCGAGTAGTAAAGAGTGGAAATAAGCCACGGGCCTGACTTCGAGATTTTGCCCTTCAGCGACGGGAAGCGGAAGTGCCCCGGCGCACCGCTGGGGGTGGTCATGGTGCTGGTGGCTCTGGCCACGCACCAATAGGCTGACGTGGCAAGTTCGGATTAAAAAAATTCAACTTAATTGGTTTATATTTTTTGTATTCTTTTGGAATATGCTGACGTGACAAGTTCAGGTTAAAAAAATATAAACTAAGTTGCTGATTAGGATGCCACGTCAATAACTAACATAGCGATTAACAACAAGTAGATGAGATGTTAGAATTGATGTAAATCCGTAAGTATGAATTATAATTGATGCAAATTAAAAGGCGGATTAGATTTGTTAATTTCGTCAAAGTATGGGTTAGATTTGTCAATTTTAAAATCAACTTAGTTTTTTTAATTTTTTTTATTCTTTTGGAATAGGCTAACGTGGCAAGTTTAGATTAAAAAAATATAAACTAAGTTGCTGACCAGGATGTCACGTCAGCAACTAACGGGACGATTAACAGCAAGTAGACAAGATGTTAGAATTGATGTAAATTCGTAAGTACGGATTATAATGGATGCAAACTAAAAGATGTGTTAGATTTATTAATTTAGTCAAAGTATGAGTTAGATTTGTCAATTTTCTCTCTTTTTTAAATAAAGATAAAAAATCACAGTATGTGATTATACTAAAGTTTAAATTCTAGACCTCCAGACAACATACAAGGTTGTCACCAATTATACTACTCAAAGTTGACGAGATTTTTTATTGCTTAAGTTAAATAATATTTACACATAATAATAAATGCTATAAATTATAAATATAATTTTATTTCCTTTAGGAACCCACGAATATATTCATAATAAATGCTATAAATATAATTTTCTTTTCTTTAGTATATTTACTTCGTTGAATAGGATAGTATTTGATTGAATAATAAATAAAAAATTGAATATAAATTTTTTAAACACATGATATAATATAAATTTTATATTTTATATTCTCATTTTTTTCGAATGTTAATTTATCCCTTATCATATGAATCAAATATACCATGAAATTTTAAATCATGTGTATATAGGATATAATATTAACCTTACCTTCTTTTTATTCTCATTTTTTTCTAATTCATGCACTAAATAAATAATGAATATTAATTTATCGCTTGTCCTATCACCTTTATCATATAAAACAAACATTTGTGTCTTAAGATAAAATGGATAGAATAAAAAATAAATTTATATTCATTATTTATTTAGTGCATGGATTAAAAAATATAAACTTGATCTTATATGAGATGTATACCAGATTTAAAAAAATCTTATCTAATACTCATTTCATTTAATATCATATCCTATATAGGGGTGTGCACGGCAGATAAACCCCAATTAAATTCGTGTAGGATCCGAATAATAAATTAAGGAATCGATTAAATATGGTTCCATTCGGTTCTGTTTCCAATATGCAAAGTACCTAGAACCAAAATAAGAATCGACACCGGGGAATTGGTTATATGTTATTATATATTAATATATGGAGAAGTGCATATTTGGTCTATAAATTTTCAATTATTTAGACTTTGGTCTTATAAGTTTTATTTTGGTATTTTCAGTCTTATAAGTTTGCTCTATAGCATAGATTTGATCCTATATGTGACAGTCGTTAACTCTCCGTCAATGTGAATTAACGTCGTTCATACACACTGACATATTTGGTCTTATAAGTTTCATTTCGAAATTTTCAGTCCTATATGTTTGCCACGTAGCACATATTTGATATTATATGTTTTCCCTGTAGCACAGATTTGGTTCTATTCACGATGGTTCGTTAACTCTCTATCCATAAAAAAATAAACGACATTATGTCCATGTTAACGGAGTTAACAGACCGTCATGGATATGATCAAATCTATATGACGGACTGGCATATAGACAAGTTGGTATGTTAACTCCGTAACATATATAAGTTTGCTTCGTAACATAGATTTGGTCCTATTCATGACGGTCTGTCAACTCCGTCAACATAGACATAACATCGTTTATTATTTCGCGGACGGAGAGTCAATGGACCATCACAGATATGATCAAATTTGTGCTATGGGGCAAATATATTGGACCAAATTTATGTTACATGGCAAATATATAGGACTGGGAGTTAAAGTCATTTATTTTTTCATGGACGGAGAATTATCGAACCGTCACGGATAGAACTAAATATGTGCTACGGGGCAAACATATAAGACTAAATTTGTGCTACGCGGCAAACCTATAGGATTGAAAATTTCGAAATAAAACTTATAGGACCAAATTTGTCAACGTGTATGAACGATGTTAGTCCACATTGATAGAGAGTTAATGGACCATCACGGATATGACCAAATATGTACTACGAAGCAAACTTATAGGACTGAAAATACTAAAATAAATTTTATAGGACTAAAGTTCAAAAAATTGAAAACTTATAGGATCAAATCTGTACTTGTCTCTATTAATATATATGTTATATTTTGTCTCACTATCTCTTTTAATATATTTATATTAAAAATAATCTTTTATAATAACAAAATATATTTTTTACTCTTATTTATTTTATTAAATTATGATATAAAAAATGAACATGTTACAACATGGTACATGTTCCTGCCTGAGGATCGGAGTACTCTCCTGACCAAGTTCAACGCTAGTGTTGGGGAGGGGGGGGGGTTGCAAAAAACACTCTAACGCACAAGTTAGAATGACTCCAAGGCGGAGGTAATGAAATTGGAACTTATGGTTACTTGAGGTGTGCGTATCTGTATTTATTGCAAGTGAAGGTGATGACGTCGCCCAGTAATCTTGCGAGGATATTGCCCATAATGAGTTGAGGCTGATCCTGAAGATGGCGTGCTTGTAATGATGTATCCCTTGTGATAAGGAAAGACATGGATTTCCTTATTTGGTCGAGTGGAGCCCCCGGGCAATAGGGTTGTTCATGGGTCGATTTGGGTCGGGTTTAGGAAAAATTTGACCCGACCAAACCAAGTGTAATCAGGTCGGGTCGGGGCCAAGTGTAATCGGGTCGGGTCGGGTAGTTGGATTTACCCGATTATGTGAAAATGAGTTTTTAAAATAATTTTTTAAAAATTGAAATATATATATATATAATATTTTTAAAAAGTAATTAAAATATATAAATAATCGAGTCATCGGGTCGGGTCTTAGGTCATCGAATTTCAAATTCTAAAACCCGAGACCTGACCCGACCCGATCCAAATTGGCCGGGTCGGGTTCTCGGATTCATTGGGTCGGGTCGACCCAATGAACAACCCTACTAGGCAGAGCCATTTGATCTGGCTCGAGTCAAGTTTAGGAGTATAATCGGGCAGGACCCCTGGGTGAAGTCGTCTAGTTCGACTTAAAGTGAGTTGTGGGGCGTTGCTGTATCTAATTCGATCGGGCTCAATAGTCCTAGTCTCATTCAGTACTCGAAACCTATGATGTAGTACATATATGTTCTGGGTTGGGTCTGATTCAAAGTCCCAATATGGTAGGGTTTAAATCTAAAATCTAGGAATCAGTTTTATACATGGTAGGGTCCTAATATTATGAAAAATATAAGGTACCCATACCCGCTCATCCCTAATTTCTATCCTATTATATTAAGTAAAGTAAATGAACCATTATAGATATATTTACAATATTTGATTGATCTTATATAAATAATTGATAATAAATTGAATCTTACTTGCAATTTATATTTTTTTCTATGTATTTTTTCTAATTACAACTTATTTTATAGCATCTGAGTCTTTTAACCGTAAAAATAAGATTTTGCATATAAATTAATCATAATTGTTCAAACATATAACTAATTTATTTATTGTAATTAGATTTGTAGCAAATTTAATTGCAAACAACCAACCAATCCCTTAAATTATTGTTCTAAATCACCCATCATATTTATTTTAATTTTTTACCTTAGGTATATTTTTTTTTAAAATAAAAATAAAAAGTCATAATAGGTGATCGTAGTAGGATTCGAATCCTAGATCTCTAGACAATATATAATATATTAACACAAATTTGTATTTCTCGTGAAATTGACAAAAGAAACATTTATGATTGACACATCACTTTCTATTTTTTTTACAAGAGTAATTTATACTAGGATCTAGATAAGTTGCATTTGTGTGCATTATATTTAAAAGAAAAAAAATAAATTTGTCATTATATTTTTATTAAATTATGAATTTATACTTTATGTTACAAAAGTGCATTATATTTAAAAGAAAAAAAAATAAATTTATACTTTATATTATGTTTATATTACAACATTAGATAATTCATGAGTTATTGACCTATTTATTTTTTTGACAAATTAATATGTAATTTTTTTATAGTAACTACAAATAAAAATTATTTTTTATAAATATATATATATATATATATATATATATATATATATATATATAATTTTTCTATATATACCTACACCCTATATATATTTTTTGAACTTTTAATAGATTATATGTGCCAATTTTTTTCATTATGTTGTTATTTCCTTTTGAAAGTAATAAATAAATAGTGCCAACTTTTCCCCATAGACGTATGATTAACACATTGTCAAATTCAAACCACGTTGATTATTGTGTTCTTCTGAGTTGTATTTTTTGTGTTTATCTTTATAATTTTGAATTTTTGAATCCTCGCAAGAAAAATTCATTATCTTCCTAACTTTAAATTTTTACTCACATCAATTGCAGTCATACAAGATCAATCAAATAAGTCTCAACTTAATTACAAGAAAAACACATCTCAATAAACTAACTTTTAAAAAAGAAGAAGTTATATAGTATATTATTACAATGCATTAACGACGGTTGGAGTCAATGGCATAGCCACAGACCAAGGAGAGCACTGACCCCCCCCCCTCGACTTATATATATATACTGTAGACCTAGAACTAGTTGGAATCTATCAGATCAGATAAATTTTGGGTAAATCCTAATTAAATTCGGATAGGATCCGAGATAAATCTTAAGAAACCGATTAAAATTAATTTCGAGTCCAACACATCGGGTACCCAAAATCAAAATCGAAACCTGTACCCAAAACATGTACGTTGGAACCTATTCATTTGCAGGTTCCATGGTACATATTGGCTCTAACAGGGTATCCGAAACTTGTATCATGGAACCTGTCATTTACAGGTTCCAACAATCATGTTGGAACCTGTACTATACCATAAGTTTTGGGTAGAATTTGATTATATGTTCCAATATGGTAGGGTTTGGATCTAAAACATAGGAACTTGTGCTATATAGGGGAGGGGTCTGGGTATCATAAATAATACAAGGTACTCGAACTCACTCATCCTTAGGTATTTTAGTAATTTCATTTCATGTATCCCTCACTTACGGTCGCGACTCTGCAACATTACTTCTTTCTCCTTCCTTGATCTGGTCTTCCACAGCTCACAACCTCACATTTCCATTCTCCAACATTTGAATTTTTCTTCGGTGTTGGAGTCGTATCGCCATCAACCCGCCGCTCGGAGTCACATTAACATCTTTGAATCCATCCCTAGCCATCTAATCCATCTACCAAGTTCTTGGCAGCGAGACAATGACGATAGAGTCACATGCATTGGCTGTCTTCAGAATTTGATCCCTCTAGCTGCAGCTTCAGAGATTGCTATTACACCACGATACAACAACTCTCAAGTCTCAACACAGGCCGCCGTCGACGACCAAGTTGTAGTGCTTGTGCTTCGATGCGGAAAACTCCACCCTCACCGCTATACGAGGGAGCCATTGCGTAGAATCAAGCAGCCCTCCACCAAGTTCCTCACATCGGTGTCGGTGGTGATCTTTTGTAACACTTCTCGTTGATATTACTAGATTGTCGTTTGCCAATGCCTAGTTCGATGGTGTCGTCATTGTCGTGATAACGTGACTACACCGAGTTCAATTTTTGCAGCGTGTAACACCATGGCAGTCACGACTGGAGAGATTGTGCTCATTTTCCCAGCAAGGCATCAATAGAAGTCATATTCGAAAGGTAGAATTGTAGAAGTTTCTTATATCATGGTATGATTTCTATCTTTTATTTGAAATGTGTTAAATATTTTATATCATATTATTTCTTTTATGTATTATGTCTAACAAATAGTTAAAAGTTTCACTCAATATTAATTTTTTATTTCACACAGAACTAATCCATATAAATTCTTTTTATAGCCAATTTGGTCATGAACATATTCCAAACATGAGTAAAACTAATCAGCTTGTTTGGTTTGATTCTATTATATAGTGAATTACTAGTATAATTTTTTTTAATATAAACCATAAATTCTAAATTTCTTATGGTATTATGCAACATCAATTGTTATGAATTTATATACACCAATGCCTAGTTCGATGGTGTCGTCATTGTCGTGATAACGTGACTACACCGAGTTCAATTTTTGCAGCGTGTAACACCATGGCAGTCACGACTGGAGAGATTGTGCTCATTTTCCCAGCAAGGCATCAATAGGAGTCATATTCGAAAGGTAGAATTGTAGAAGTTTCTTATATCATGGTATGATTTCTATCTTTTATTTGAAATGTGTTAAATATTTTATATCATATTATTTCTTTTATGTATTATGTCTAACAAATAGTTAAAAGTTTCACTCAATATTAATTTTTTATTTCACACAGAACTAATCCATATAAATTCTTTTTATAGCCAATTTGGTCATGAACATATTCCAAACATGAGTAAAACTAATCAGCTTGTTTGGTTTGATTCTATTATATAGTGAATTACTAGTATAATTTTTTTTAATATAAACCATAAATTCTAAATTTCTTATGGTATTATGCAACATCAATTGTTATGAATTTATATACAATATAATAATGCATTATGCATTGAATTGTTATGAATTTATATACAATATAAGTAATGCATTATGCATTATGCATTGAATTGTTATGATTCTTGAATTTAATGCATTGTTTATACTATATAATAAGTAAATTGAATTGGTCCACTAGTAACTTAGTGGTTAAACATTTGGGTACGATAGGTCTTGGGTTTAATTTTTTATTATATTATTTTATATATTTAATTTCACATTTATGTATGCTTGCAAATACGTCTTGAGCGTATAAATTCTGCGTCCGTGTACATTTTGTAATGACTATGCTATAAAGTTATTTTTTAAAAAAAATCTTGAATCACTTTCTATATTGAATTGCATTGAATTATATAAGTAATGAATGACTACACAAAACAACCATGTCACTTACTCCAAATTTTTTGTTTGAAGTTAGAAAAATAAATAATTTGAATTGAAAATTTTAATATATTATAATTTTTTATTTTCTTAGTGTAATACCCCGGTTTAGTCCTACATCGGGAGTATGTTGGATGTGGTGTTGGCTTATAAGGCTTGATGGGTGTGCTATCATTAACTTCAGCTTAAGCATTTTAATTAGGCCAATAGGTTGGTCTATGAAGTTGATGGGTCAGTTATCCCATTAAGCGAGTTGTAACAAAATGGTATCAGAGTAGGACTTAGTCCTAAGCATGGTGAGGGAGCCTATGTGAGAAATGACTGTCCAGGTGATGGGGTGGAGCCGCTACTAGGTTAGGCCTCACATGCCGCCGACTTGGGTGTGATTCTGGGCTATGTATTAGACTCAAGTTGGGTCTTGACGAGGACCTCAAGACATAAGTGGGGGAGATTGTAATACCCCGGTTTAGTCCCACATCGAGAGTATGTTGGATGTGGTGTTGGCTTATAAGGCTTGATGGGTGTGCTATCATCAACTTCAGCTTAAGCGTTTTAATTAGGCCAATAGGTTGATCTATGAAATTGATGAGTCAGTTATCCCATTAAGCGGGTTGTAACACTTAGATTGACATTTTTTATTGCTTAATTAGTTCTCAAGTATTAGAAAGTAAAGTTAACGACATTGTTTATCAATTCATATAAATTAGAATTTTTTTCACTAATTTGTAAAAATGGAAAGATACTTCAAAAGAAAAATTAGTAGAGAAGAATCATCGTCATTGACCATTCATCCTATCAATGAGCCAGTTGTTGAGTCCTCTCCCATTTTCAAGTAACCTTTAGTTAAATATGAAGGTCGATCTAGAAATTAAACCCCCCCTTTTGATCCACGATTGTGATGCAACATCAATAGTTATTCACCTAATGTGATAGACCAAGTTCGAAGAGCTTACTTGTTAAAGGGCACATGTCAACCACACAAACATAAAGTTTTCTCAAAGAGAATAAAGAGGTTGAAAATGTAGATTTGTTGTATCTTGATTTTATGAATTTCCAAGTTGGTTGGAATATAACATAGCCAAAGATGTTGTATATTATTTGTATTATCATCTTTTCTCAGTAGGCCTTGGTGGAAAGAAGTCATGATGCTTTCGTGTCTGAAGACTTCAACGCATGGTGAAAAAAGGAAAGATTGCGAGAGCACGTTGGAGATCACAGTAGTGACCATAACAAATGCAAATTATCTTGCGAAGTTTTGATGAATCAATCTCAACATATTGAGCTCTCTTTCATAAAACAATCACATCAATCAAAGATTGAATATTATTGTAGGTTGCATGCATCAATCATTTGCCTTCGATACCTTATGATCCACGATTTGGCTTTCAGATGACATGATGAGTCGACGAGTTCATTGAATCAAGAAGATTTTATTGAGCTTCTAAAATTTTTTGTCGAATCCAATGAGGACATTAAGAAGGTTGTGCTGCAAAATGCTCATGAAAATCTCAAACTAACTTCTCATGATATTCAAAAAAATATCATTAATACATTCGCTGTTGAAACAACTAATGCTATCATTAAAAATCTTGGTGATCATTATTTTCAATTATAGTTGATGAATGTTGGGATATATCTATAAAACAGCAAATGAGAATGGTCATATGTTATGTTAATAGCTATGGATGTATCATTGAGTGGTTTCTTGATCTTGTACATGTTCGTGATACAAGTTCATCATTACTTCAGAAAGGTATTGATTTTTTACTTTCTACTTATGGTTTGAGTATGCTTAGTATGTGAGGTCAAGATTATGATGAAGCAAATAATATGCGAGGTGAATTCAATGGTTTCAGAAGGGTGGCACTAATAGAGAATTCTACTGCAGATTATGTCGTCAACTTCAGTCCACACTTGTTATTTCTAAGAAGCACACAAGTATAACTTCATTTTTTAATTTTGTCACACGTTTATGCAATATTGTTAGAGGTTTTTGTAAACACATAGATATGTTACATGAGAAGCAATTAGAGAAAATTATTGAAGACATTGCAAATGAAATCATTACAGGAAAATGTTTAAATCAAGAAATGTCACTAAAGTGACCATGTGATACACGTTGGAGTTCTCACAATGCTACACTAGTGAACTTGATGCATTTGTTTTTTGATTGATGTTATTGATTATATTGGGGAAAGGGTAGTGATGATCTACACATAGCTCAAGCAATTGAGATTTACTTGATATTATTTGAGTTTGTGTGTGCGCTATTTCTTACGAGATAAATTTTTAGAATCACACACGAGCTTTCACGAATTTTACAAAGGAATTATCAAGATATTGTAAATGTCACGAATATTGTTAAAGTCTTGAAAAAATATTTACAAATAATGAAAGATGATGGTTGAAAAATTTTATCATGTGAAGGTTTTATATTTTGTGCTACACATAACATAAATGTATTAAATTAATATGAATGATACATATATTGCTCGAGATAGATCACGACACATAAGTGTAAAAAAGATCAATCTTCATCACTATCGAGTTAAGTTATTTTATTTAGTGATTGATTTGTAATTACAAGAGCTCAATAATCATTTTAATGAAGTGAATACCAAGTTGCTTTTTGGGTATGACATGCAAAATTGTGTCCATCAAAATTTTCTCTCGGTTGCTCTTATGGTAGGAATTAGAGGACTTATAGAAAAAGATGATTGCTAAAGAAAACATACTATTTTTTTATTGGTGTATTTGTTAATTAGGTTGACATTAATTTTTTCGATTGCTAATGCCCGTGTGGAAATAACATTTTCAACAGTAAAACTATTAATTTGTAACATCGTTGAGTCATTGCTAATTGTTTAAATTGACCACACAATCACCATTGCTGGTATTATTTATCTATTAACGACGGAATTAAAACTATCACATTGCAGATTATAATCAACAATGGCTTACTCCCATAGTCATAAGCAAACGAAGTAATAGTTTTCTTGTCGTCAATAACTATCAACAATGACTTAAATCTTATAATAATCAATGACGACTTTTTCATGGTCATCAACAACATAATAATATTATTTTGTCGTTATCAATGACATTTAATTATCATCACCGACAGTTTCTTAAAAAAATATAAGAGAATAATAAAATATTTGGAAATTCTTATTTTCAACACAAAGGCTCATGATTTTGGGCTATGCTTAATTAAGCATTTGATGTCATGGAATCGTCAGACGAGTAAACACGTGGGCTTTTTCCTATTAATTACAAGTTGGCTTAAATTAGCTAGATCGATAAATTATGTAATATATATGGGTAGGAAATTAGTTCTTAATCAGCTCAACAAATTACTGGAGAAGCAATAATTTTCACTTAGAAGGATAAAAACGTGCAGTATGCAACATCAATCAATATCATTTATATGCTAATGCTGCCAAGATAATTAAGTGTTGAGAGATTTACACGCAATACCAATGAGTAATGCTTTAAGGTTGATGCATCAATTTGGTGACCAATATTAGAAGACATTGATAGATTAATTTATCCCCAAATAATATTTTATTCTTATTTTGCATGATTGACTTAGAAGAAAACTTAAGTAAGATTAAGATATCATCAAACTAGGGTCTTGATCTCCTGATTAACTCAAAGCTGGTCCAGGACTGCTCACTGACTTGCGGCGCGAAAAGCGAGCTTGAAAGTTCCACGTCGCGCTGAAAGTTGTGAGACTGGACACGTGCGAAACAATCAATGAGGAATTATACAGATTGATCCAACGCGTCTTGCAGCTGATCCTCTTGTCGTCAGTCGTCACTGACCTTATACACCACGCGACAGCCAATTAAATTTTCGTGTGAGTTCTTATCGCTATCCTTATGAACATATATCCAAATTTACTCAATCTCAACGGTTAATTTTGTGGGCTGGGAAGATGGACGGTCTTGATATGCGCTTGTAGACCGTGCGTCGAAGCAACGGCAACGAAGCTTGAGGTGATGCGCCCGCGAAAGCCCTTCATCATCCGTCGGATCTTGATCCAACGGTCATATTCAAGGGCAGTGAAACACTATTAATTGCCGGGCCATCTCGTCGTCTTCTCCTCACTGATTTTCTACTCAACTCAAGATCTTCCGACTTTGTTAGGGTTCTTGGATTCGAAGTGGAAATGTTAGATTTTTAGTTTTTTTCCTTCTTTCGATCCCACTAAATGGAGTCTTGTTCATTGAATTAATTTTGATACCTAGGCATTAGTTCCGGGTCAATCATTCGGTTTTTTATTTGGTTGCAGCGAGAGGCAGAATGGCGTCCCGAGGGATGCTATGTGCTCTGTTTTTGGTGTGGGTTTCATGTCGGAGCTTTGCTTGCAGCCTTGAAGCGAACTTGACGGCAGCGTTGACAATAGATGCCTCATCGGCGAAGGGACGCAGGATTCCTGAGCACATGTTCGGCATCTCATTCGAGGTGAATTGTTTGCACTTAGCTTTGTTTCCCGGTCAGTGCTTCAGTTTTCTTTACATTCGTGGTAAATTTTCAGCTTGGGGTCATAGTGGGATTTTGATATTTTTGGCCTTGTGTTAGAGTTGATACACAGAATACGAGCCCTTAATGCTAAAATTTGCATCTAGTGATGTTTATTGATTTTTTTTCTGATATTGTATGACTGCAAGGAAGTGATTTCCCATATATTCCACCCATATGATAATTTTGGCTTTAAAGATTCTTTGTCGTGTAGGGTGTTTTGATCCGTTTTCTCGAATTGATTACTTGGTGCTTCTATTTATATACCTTATTTGTGGACAGTCATTGCGAGATTATTGTTCTGAAGAGGTTCTTTTGGAATATTTGATGTTCTGCAATGATGATTCCTTTCCACATTCTCTTACAACAAACCACACAGCTCTAGATATTTTATTGAAATTCAATTAATTTTTCTTCTCTCCTCCTTTGTGTTTTAAATAATATTCCAAAGCTCTAATCATAAAGTTATGATACTTTGTAAAACTATTTGTAGGAGATCAACCATGCTGGAACAGGTGGATTATGGGCAGAGCTCGTAAGTAATAGAGGTAGTCATCTTCTATGTTAAACCAATATTTTACATAGATCATTCTCATTAATCTAAGTGGAAAGGATCCATGTGGCTGAGATTTGATGATTGATAAATTATAGTTTCTGTGGTTGTGTTTACCCATATCAGCATCCTAATGGTTGAAAACTCGAAAAATTTAGAAAGGGGTGATCGCCAACCCCCATGCATGTGGTTTTTGCTAGTATGGGATTTGGAAATGGTGAGCAAATGCAAACAACTTTACCCTTGCATAGTGAACAAGTTATTTTGGTGATTCAAACCTTGGTCTCTAGCTTGCAATGAGCAGCCTTACCATGACTCAAATCCTACCCATATTCCCACAACTTGATTCAATAATCGATACATGATCAGATCACCCAACTATGTTATCGTTATCAAAAGTCATAATTTCCAACCAAGTTAAGTTTTAGCCTTTTGCTTTTGTAACAATATAAGTTTCCAACCAATGACTTCTTCATTTTAATTTTTTAATTCAAGAAAAACCTTTCAGATAACCTTGAAAATTTGGTTCATAGTTGTGAGGGCATTGACCTATCTCCTAATTTAAGGACTGATTTTTCTATGGTCTTCATGTGAGTCTGTAACTGTTAGATTTGTTTGTAATGGTAACAAATCTGAAAAGGAAATGTATAGAATTTTGGATCTCCAAGCTATCCTCACTCTGGTCCAGACAATATTTGAGAAGATTCCTTAAAGTAACAAATCCATGGATCTTTCTTTATATACACTGCACTTTGTTTTTATTGCCTAGTTATTCCTCTCTATCATCTCTTGTTCTGTCCAATACAGCCTTTGCAGAGGCCAAATATTTTCAAGCTTGTGAATTTATGAATCATAAAACCATGAGCTATATGACAAACTATACAGCAATGACTGTGACAGTTTACACTGGGTACTGCCACCATCATTTTCAAATCAATTGCAAACTTACATTTTAAATGACAAGTTAATCCTAAATTTACTTATTGGTATAAAATTTGGTGCATGATGGTTAACCTACTAGCATATGCTGTTTTAATCCATGTTCAGAACACTCAAATTTTGGCCAAACCCATTGATGAAAAAAAAATGATTGTGAACTAATATAAATTTATCTTATACTATATTTTGGGATAGGAAATCTACAGGAATTTTACATATAATTTCATTTGGTTCTTTATTCATATCTCCCATATTCTTTAAACCCTGAAACCCAAGACAAACATATTTCCAGGTTTTGAAGATGGCGGCCCCAACACTCCTTCAAACATTTATCCATGGTCCATAATTGGGAATGATAGTTACATTATTGTATCAACTGATCGAACATCTTGTTTCACCCGCAATAAGGTTGCACTTCGAATGGAAGTACTTTGTGACGATGATGGGCCCAATTTTTGTCCAGCAGGAGGTGTTGGCATATACAACCCTGGTTATTGGGGCATGGTGAGACATCCTTTAATAATTGCTAAGATATCTAATTTTATAATTTATATTGTATTTTCTTTACCTTATTGGTTTTAAGATCATGAAGGCATACAACAGTAGATCTTCTATATTCATACTTCCATTTTAATCAATGAAATAACTTTTTCCTTTATTTTCACATTAAAACTTAGCAATAAGGAATCTACAAAGTTTCTGATATATTCAGTTTCTTTTATTTACTTCCAGAATATTGAGAGAGGGAAGTCGTACAAGATTGTTCTTCATGTTAGGTCATCAGAGCTGATGGACTTGTATCTTTCATTGACAAGCTCAGATGGATTGGAAAACTTGGCTATTGCTACAATTGAGTGAGCCTTTTCTATCAGTTTTGACAAATTTAATATTTGGCATCTGATAGAATTTAGAATTCTCCTTAACATTTTTTTGCTAATTTGTTCAAATGATTTGGGTTTCTTTTTTAGATCTGATGCTTTAGACATGTCAGAGTGGACCAAGGTTGAGCTTCTTGTCAAATCTAGTGGAACTATTACAAATGCAAGATTTCAACTGGTAACCAACAAGAAAGGTGTCATTTGGTTGGATCAAGTATCTGTTATGCCAGTAGATACATACAAGGTATAGGTTTGTTTGACATCTTGCTGAAATATTTGCACATGTCTCTGTGGCCAGTAAACTATATGCAAATTTTCTGCAGCTTCTGCTAAAGAATTGTTTGCTGATACATCATGTTGCTTGTAATTAAATTATAAGGTCAATATGTCTTCAGAGACTCTCTTTTTTTTAGATTTGAGAAATCCCAATGAAAATATAGTTGGAATCCCCTGAGCATTTTGGATGCTTAATTTTCTAGACAGTAGAACATAAATGTTACCATTTGGTATGACGATATACAACATGTATCTCATGGCGGATGCACAACTTCTGCCTGACAAAGTAGGCATACTAAACTATGTCTATTGGGAAAATAACGCCATAGTGCCATACATTTTGTCACTGAAGGCTCCTTATAGATGACTTGGTGTGTAGCATGTATAACTCCCTATTGCAAATGTGTTGACAAGGAAAAAGCCTCACAATTTAGTAGCTTATGTTAATAGAAAGTTCATGATCCCATGCTCCCAAGCTTTTATCTCAGATATACGTATGCATATGTATGAAAAGTCATTTATCTTGGAAAACCTTGTTAATATGTGTATACTACTTTTTGTTATCTGACATACTGATTTATTACAATAATTGGAGTTTACCAGTTATTTTTTAACCAGTGACCTTTTTCCCTTTTGAAATGCATGGAAGATTTTATAACTATTGAAATTTACTATTTATTGGGTTTATGTAATGCAGGAGCATGGCTTCAGGAATGAGCTTGTGTACATGCTAGCAGACCTTAAACCTCGATTCCTCAGATTTCCTGGTTTGCTTTGGATTTTTTATTCTTGATGCTTTAATGCTTTGGTGCATTTTTTTCTGACAATTCATACATTTAAACTGAGCTTTCACAGGTGTTAATATATTTTATATGAACATGAAATTAAAGGTTGGTCAGAAAAATGGCTTAAAAAAATCGAAAGGCAGCATTGCAATTGTCATTACAAGATGCAAATCATGAAATCACGGGTGCTAATCTTCACAATGCATGATTAAAAGAAACAATTGCATATGGCCTTGCATAAATCAATGGTTAGTCTGATATATGGTGTGAATGCTATATGGTGAGGCAATACTAGTGGATTTATATGTTGATTGCATAACATTTTGCCATAGGGTTTCTAATCATTTGACATAGTGTAAAAGGGCATTAAGAAAAAATATTTGGATATGTACATGTATAATGATGTGAATTCTAAGTATCAAATCTTAGTTGAACTTATGAATATGCTTTTTCTGAAAAGAAGAAAAAGAAAAAGAAAACTAAAGAAAACAGGAAGAAACAATGAAACATGAGATCAGTAATTCACATTAAGTTATTAAATTCAAGGGGCATTCTTATAAAAGGACTCTGAAAAACAAATCCAATATTAAGTGTTTGCTCCACCGCTATGATAAATGCAAGTTATAGAACAACATGTTAATTGCAGTAAACTTTGAAACTGATTAGAGTAGTTTTAAGTGAACTAGCTAGGTTTACGTCCAGTTCAATGCATCTTAAATAGCTGAAAACAATTTGATGATGCATGTTAATGGAATTATAGAATCTACCAGAGAACTCCATTTGTCTCAATCTGTATATGGTCAAAACCAAGTGAAGTCCGGGTGTTTAATTGAAACAAGCCAAAACATTGTTTCTTGTCAATAACAGCTAGTCTGTTTTACAATATATGGTCACAGCTACACATACTGGTGAGGAAGCCTGTAGGCCATCTATGGCAGCACCATATAACTTATGTTTTTTAAAAAATATTTAATCTCAAAAGATTGAAATAATGATGTTAGCATTTATTGCATTTATTATCATAATGTGCTTATATACCATAAAATCTATTGCGTGCTTTGTTTAGCTGCCTCTGTCCTATGTGTAACTTGTGATAAGACTTACATAGCTGTGAACTGACAAATGCTGTTATTTGGTCTTTTGTATTGTTGTAGGTGGCTCTTATGCTGAAGGTCAGTGGTTAATGAATGCATTTCGGTGGAGAGAAACAATTGGTCCATGGGAAGAGAGGTCTGGTCATTTCAATGATGTCTGGAAGTATTGGGTAGATAATGGGCTTGGATTCTATGAATATCTTCAAGTAGGTTTCTGATTGCAGACCATCTTTGATGTGTTCTCCTATAGCTATTTTCTCTTCCAAAAGCTTTGCGTAATGATACTAGCTTGCTGCAGCTAGCAGAGGACCTTGGTGCACTCCCATTGTGGGTGATTAATGCGGGTACAATAATACTTAGCTGTCAAATTAGTACTTCTGAAGGAACTATATGAACTTTTAAATTATCTATCTAATTTGGCTATGACAGGAATCAGCCACAACGACCAAGTTAACCCCAGAAGCATATTACCTTTTGTAAAGGCATGCCCAAAATTCACTCTTCCTCTCTGTTTCTTGTTGCCTTCCAAATATTTTATCTCTAATATCATAATTAGTCAATTGTTTTCTAACATAAGTTTCATTTCTTGAAAGAGACAAATTAAACTTTAAGGTTAACGTACAATTTGGTTCCTCAAATATCGTCGGATTTTCATAGTGGTCCCTTAAAAAATAACTCGGTCAATGTGGTCCCTCTAAAATATGACTCGGGCAAAAATAGTCGGGTTTTGGGGTTTTTGGTACCTGTTGACGTTCATGTCAGGGACTATTTTGCCTGAGTCATATTTTAGAGGGATCATATTGACCGAGTTTTTTTTTGAGGGACCACTATGAAAATTCGGCTATATTTGAGAGATCAAATTGTACGTTATCCCTATACTTTAAACCAACATTACTGTTTGGGCCTTTATGCTGAATATTTTCTGCATTTATCCACATTTCCCTGTATGTTTATACTGTTGACCTGGGGATTGGGTGTTATTTTATTACTCTTCTTTGTTTATTAGTATGTAATTAGTAATTGTTTTGTGCACCGAATCTTATTCTTTTCATTAGTTGAGCTAGGGCCCATCTGCTTTTACTAGAAGGTAAATTAGAAACAGAAATTGGTGGGGCAATCAGGCACCAAGTAGACAATGTTGCATATTGTTATTATCTAATTATATGAAACAGGATACTCTTGATGCAATCGAGTTTGCTAGAGGTGACAATCAATCTACATGGGGATCTGTTCGAGCAGCAATGGGGCATCCAGATCCTTTTCAACTAAACTACATTGCCATCGGGAATCAGGACTGTTCAATGCGTAACTACAAAGGCAAGTTTATACTGTGGTATGGATTATCTATCATGCCAATCTGCGTGAAGTACTTGTTTTAACGAAAGAGTTTTGGCCAGTTATAATTCTCTTAATTATACAACAAAGATCACTTTGTCAGAAATCTGGATATATCTAAGCAACCTATTTTACTTCCTATATTTCTATGCGATAATGAAATTTACAGAAGGCCAGTACTTGGTACTCCTTTATTTGAGTTTGTTGATCTTTTACTCCTTTACAGAAGATCCTTTTCTTTTATAGCCTAACAACTTCTAATCAAATAAGAAGCCTTCTCATAATGTTACATTTGTTTCCAAAACTAAATAAATGTGTACAGTATCAAATATCATCATAGCTTTGCTTTCCAAAATCTGCACCCAATGTTCTAGATCATAATTTCTTTTAATTTTCTGCTCAAAGAATAAAAGTTGCTGTATCAGATATATGAAGGATGTCCCAACTTGTCATTGTACAGGAAACTACTTGAAGTTTTATGATGCCATAAAAGGTGCTTATCCTGATATCAAAATTATAACAAACTGTGATGGGTCATCTGGTACCTTAGATCATCCTGCTGATCTATATGACTATCATGTGAGATCCTTATAATTCATTAGTTAACAACATTATTTGTTTTTATGGTAGATTCTTATCTTTCTCGTGTGCTGATAAGCAAAATGTAACTATACGACTTCTTTAATAGGCTTATTCCTCTGCGGATGACATGTTTTCCATGGCTCATCGTTTTGATAATAAACGGCGTGGTGGCCCCAAGGTGTGAATGTTTGCTACTGTAAATGTTATCTTAAGAATTCTACATGGGACCTTACTATTGATTTATACTATGCTTATTCAGTAACATTTTTTATAAGGATGTATTATCTCTGGAAAATCAATCATGATGGTGTATTTCCAGCATGGTTTAAAATCTCGGTACCGGTACCGGTTTCGGTCACCGGCCGGTACCGGTACATACCGGTACCGTACCGTACCGTACCGACACACGGTACGGACCGGTATGAAAATGCATACCGGCCGGGTTTTTTTTAATTTTTTTTCGTGACATACCACCATATACCGCCCATACCGCCCATACCGGGCGGTATACCGGTATATACCGCCCATACCGGGCGGTAATGCGGTATACCGCCATATACCGCCCGGTATACACAATATACCCGATTTTTTCAAATACCGGGTATATCGTATACCGGAAACCTAAAAAACCGGTAAATACCGGACTTACCGTACCGTACCGACCGAGATTTTAAACCTTAATTGCCAGGCTTTTGTCAGTGAGTATGCTGTGACTGGAAATGGTGTTGGAAAAGGAAGCTTTTTAGCAGCTCTAGCTCAAGCAGGCTTTCTAATTGGGTTGGAGAATGATAGGTATCTGTTTCTTATTTCCGTTCATAATGAGCATATGATCGAGTGCTTTAAATTTTATCAATGCCTGTACAATTAAATGTAATTCCTAACTATTTGGGTCAAATATAGGGGCTCTCCATAGTTTAGGGCCAAAATCACTACTACGATTAGTGGTTATAAAAAATATAATTACTAAGTTTCAATTAGAAAAAATCCAGCTACTGAAATTAGGGGTAATTCAAAATTTTCATTAATGTGCCCACCCTCTTCTCCCATTACATTAACCAACTGATACTTTTATGTCTGCTTTGTACGTGACAAATCCGCTTATAAGTAATCCTTTCTTCTTTTCATCCTTTTTTTTGGGGCACCTCTAATTGTTCATAGAAGCATGCATTTCTGAACCATCTTTTCATTGAATTCTAATTTTTGGCAATCCTTTTAGAAGTACTTGCTGGAGTCACTCTAGTTGCTAGTATATTTTCTCTAATTCTAATGTTACAACCGGCTTGATTAAATACTAACCTATCTATTAACCTTAAAGGCATGAACCATCTCAAAGACATGAACCATTGGTCCAATGCTTTAGCTGAAGTTAATAGTAGTACCCCCAAGTTAAGTCTAACACATATTTCATACACACGCCCTAGTTGGCAGCATGCGAGATCTAACCTAATAATGGTTCCATCCGATCCTTGGCAATTCTGTCAGGGGAAAAACTATGAACTTCAATTTGCAAGAAATTGTCATATATGTGATGCTTCTGGTCACTAATTTTGTTTGCTCGATGTCAATGTAGTGATGTTGTTGAGATGGCAAGCAATGCACCACTTTTTGTCAATGACAATGATCGCAGGTAACTCCTTTTAGCTAATGTTTCACATCTTGATCAATGGAAATGAAATTCTGATGTTGACTATGAAACTTTAGGAACAGCAGATTGTTCACTACAGCATGACAACACTGTTCTTCATTGATCACTGAACATTTTTGTATCAATTTTTTCTTTCCTTGAATCTGATATATGGAATTGTTATTTGGAATCAAGTTGGAATCCAGATGCTATTGTCTTTGACTCGTGGCGGCAATATGGAACACCAAGCTACTGGATGCAACAGTTATTCAAGGAATCCAGTGGTGCAATTATTCATCCCTTCAAACTACAATCTACTTCCACCAAATTGATGGCATCTGCAATTACATGGAAGAGTTCTGAAAATGGCAATGACTACTTTAGAATAAAGGTGTTCAATTTCTCAAAAAGATTCCAAATCAAATGCTTTTCAACTCATTTTTCATTTTGGTGAATTTAATATCTATTTTGTTGTAGTACTTTAGTGGCCTAAATTTTATACTTCCTAGATTACTGAATTATCATCCAGGTAACCATATCTCCTACAAAATCATCAACCAAGATAAGTAATTATCTAATTCTAATTTTTGTATATCATTATTGTTGGGTTCTTTTCCCTTGATTACTATCATGAATATTTAGACACTGCTGTTTTGCAAATTGATTTTTATTCTATGCATTATTGTTTTTTCCCAATACTTCATAGTTTTGCAGTTTATTATATTCAGGGGCAAACCTACATTAAGACAAGGAGGGGAGATACCCTTATATATAGATTTAGTGAATATTCAAATTGAAATTAAACATTGCTGAACTGAGGTTGGAACCATGTTGGAAATATGACTAAACTGAGATTTAAACCATGATTTTTTAGTAAGATAATATATATCTCTACCATTAGGCTATGACTACTATTATATTTATTTTGCACTGTAACATCTGATAATGATACATTAGCTTTTTGTTTATTATTTTAAATTCTTTTATATTGTTATTTGTTAAATAATTTGGACACTTCAAAAATATGGTTTACGTTCCATCATTGATATATTGGTTGGTTTAGAGTAACACAGGTGAGCCATGAGCTTCATACGACATCTTGTCCATCATATCACATTGGACTTCATTTTTATTTTTCATATCCTATCTGATAAAGCATTTTGTCCTTCGACATTAAGAGCTCAACTTATAGATTTGATATGGATACATTTCATTAACCAGAGGAAGTGCTTCATGCAGATAGTCAATTATGGCAGCGATCTTGTGAATCTAAAAATCTCTGTGGCTGGACTACAAAATCTAGTTAGACCATTAGGATCAACATATACTGTGCTGACCAGTGAATTGTCAGATGAGAATTCATTCAGTGAGCCAGAGAAGGTTAAGTGTGCCTCTTATTGCATTTCACATATACTAAAATTATTCCATCCTTGAAGCCCATTGTTGAGATCAAAGTATGAGTAATTTTAAAACATTAGACCATTATGTGTCTGATAATGCATGACTTCTTCATCCATGAAGGTCATTTCTTATTGCATATTATATTATCTTGCACTCTCTTTTATTGTCATATAATTGCTCATCTTTATTCTGATATTAAATGGCATTTATTGTCACAAAAAACAAGTCTCAGGATGAGAAATATTTTTGTTTTACATGATTCAAAGTATACATTGGATAAGATTGCTTCACTGGATTGAATAGGATATGATAAAATAACAAATGAAAGGTAGAATTGGATAAAATCTTTAAATTCAATGTTTATCGGATATAATACCAATTTTTTATTTATTTTATTTTATTTTCTTCTAATCCATGTACTACACAAACAATGGATAAAAAATTATATATTATTGTGTCCTCCTTTATCTTGTGAAGCAAACAAGCGCTTAGTCTGTTACAAAATATAATCGTTTTCTTTAATCTGATATATAATTTATATGATTGATATTGACTTATTTGTTATTTCCTTGCAATAGGTGGTGCCAACTGTCTTCATGCTACCAAATGCAGGAACTGTGATGAATGTTGTAATATCTCCATATTCCATCAATGCATTTGATTTGCTTCTTGCTCCCAACAAGTTGCAATACATGTAAAAATTCTAAAAGAAAAAGAACTACAATGTACAGTAAAAGAAAATTATTCAGAAACAATAAGGAGAAGATCCCAATCATGCAATAATGGGCAAATTCTTGTGCATTATGAACTTATTGAGCAATGTTATGTAAACATTATAAATCAAACTCTTCCATATTACATTTAAGCATGCCTTGTAATTGTGATAGGAAATCTGCTTGTGGGTGATTTGTACAAAGCACAATGTGATTGTATAGATATAAAGACAATTTACTTCTTCACGACTAGTCTCCATTTTTCTCTCTTTTTTTGCCACAACCATGTTCAGTAGGGATGAACGGGTCCAGATATTTTATATTTTTCATGATACTTGGATCTTATCATGTATATGATCAATTCTTAGGTTTTGAATTCGGACTCTATCCTATTGCGACATGAAATCAGATTCTATCCGAAACTTGTGGTGAAATACAAGTTTCAGGTACCATGTTGAAACCTGTAAATGAGTTCTAGGGTACAGGTTTCAGGTATTCTGTTGAAACATGTTCATTTACAGATTTCATGATACAAGTTTAGGGTATCTTGTTGCAATTTGTTCATTTACATGTTCTAGGTATAGGTGCTTGGAACCTGTACCTTGTTGGAATATGAACTTGTTCATTTACAAATTTCAAGGTACAAGTTTTGAATATCGATTTCGATTTTGGATACCCGATGTGTTGGACTCGGAATCATAATCGATTTTAATCGGTTCCTTAATTTTTGTCTCAGATCTTACTCAAATTTAATTCGGGTCTACTTGAAATTTATTCGATCAGGTAGGTTTTAATTGGTTTCAGGATTATTCGGTACCATGCATATCCCTAATTTTCAAGAAATAACAGTGCCCATGATATATTTAAATAATAAATCAATATACGTGGGATTAAAACTCAAAGGAAACAAATTTATTTTACCATAACTTGCTTCCAAAATGGAGGCAAAATATCACTAAATGGTCCAAGCCCCCGGTATTCCTCTACCAGGTGTAAACATGGATATGTGTATCCATTTCTGGCCAATAGTATACATAATTTATCCAAAGAAACATCTAAAATTTTCCTTGACACATGTCAACATCCCATTAGAAGCTATAGATTTCTTGGATTGGGAGAATCCACTTCCTCTCGTCATCTTATAGCCTCAATTCCATCTCCAACGGAATTCCCTTGAGCTTGAAGCCCAGCCTTAACTAGCTCCCCCCCGTTTCCTTCTTTTTCCTTCATCAGTCAAACCTCAATTACTCCACTCCAAGCTCAGGAGCAGCAACAATGGCGGCATCAGCAGCAGAACTTGCCCTCATGACGCCCATCAATCCCATCTCCAAGTTCAGCAGACCCTCCTCCAAATTTGCCACCTTGAGGCCTCAGCATTTCCGCTTCAGAGTCTCAGCTTCTTCACCACCGGCCGCCGCCACAGCCCCGCCGAAGAAGAAGAAGGCCAACAAGACCGAGATAAAGGAGTCGCTCCTGACGCCCAGGTTCTACACCACGGACTTCGACGAGATGGAGCAGCTCTTCAACACCGAGATCAACAAGAAGCTCAACCAGGACGAGTTCGAGGCCCTGCTCAACGAGTTCAAGACCGATTACAACCAGACTCACTTCGTCCGCAACCCCGAGTTCAAAGAGGCCGCCGACAAGATGCAGGGACCGCTGAGGCAGATCTTTGTGGAGTTCTTGGAGAGGTCTTGCACTGCGGAGTTCTCTGGGTTCTTGCTCTACAAGGAGCTCGGACGAAGGCTTAAGGTTTAATTCTTTTATCTTTATAGTGATTTTAGCATCTTAAATTAACTTTTCTATTGTCAGTATGCAAAGTTTTATGGTTTGTGCACAAATTTTGCCGCGTTAGCAATTTTTAAAGACTCGAAATTCTAATTTTGGTCCATTTTGATGATATAGGAAGTAAATAAAACATTTTCTGGACGAGTCTGTTCTTTCCCTTTTTGTTCTGGATCTTGTTTTCCCTATTCTTTGCAGACTTGAGAACTTATAACTTATTGCTTTAGCTGCCTATCAGTTTTTAACCTTCATTTTTCACCACTAAATTAAGTTTTTGAGTTATTGCTATCATTCACTATCCTAAATAATGAAGAGGGTAATTTTATTGATTCATTTTGCTGATTTTTGACAAATTTTGTGGCAGAAAACCAACCCTGTGGTGGCTGAGATCTTCTCCCTCATGTCAAGAGATGAAGCCAGGCATGCCGGGTTAGTAAAGCAACTAATATCTCTATTAAACGTCTTGTTTCACTTCTTATTCAATGAAAAATCATAACTTTATTATTACTTGATGTGTTTTATTAGGTGAATTCAATTCCCTTTAGTTGAATGAATTCCTTTCAATCGTTTGAGGATTCAGTTAGTACATGTAATTGTAGCCTTTTAGGGAGAAAAAGCTTAAAGTGACATATCAGGGTCCAAATTTTGGGATGCTGTAAACTTACAATGATTAATGTTTTGCAAATGTAAACTTCTGCAGATTCTTGAACAAAGGCCTTTCTGACTTCAACTTGGCTTTAGATTTGGGTTTCCTCACCAAGGCTAGGAAGTACACATTCTTCAAGCCTAAGTTCATTTTCTATGCCACATATCTATCAGAAAAGATTGGGTACTGGAGGTACATCACCATATACAGGCACCTAAAGGCTAATCCTGAGTTCCAAGTGTACCCAATCTTCAAGTACTTTGAAAACTGGTGCCAGGATGAGAACCGGCACGGTGACTTCTTCTCTGCTCTTCTAAAAGCTCAGCCTCAGTTCCTTAATGACTGGAAGGCAAAATTGTGGTCCCGATTCTTCTGCCTATCGGTAATTCTCATTGCCTCATCTCTTGTTATTATGAGACAATGTGATCCTCTTCATGTTCTTCAACTTTTAGATGATGATTTCTCACTTATCATCTTCACATTATTGCAGGTTTACGTCACCATGTACCTGAATGATTGCCAGCGTACAGCCTTTTATGAAGGCATTGGTCTTGACACCAAAGAATTTGATATGCATGTTATCATCGAGGTAATCAAATGATCCTTTAGCCATTTCATAAAACCTTAGTCCATTAGAATTATATATCACATGTAGCTTGTAAGTTTAGAATTGAAAATTCCCCTTTAAACTTTAGTTTTTTTTAGAGGAATCTTTAAACTTAGTAATTATTAATTCAGTTAAATAAAATGTTTTCAACTTCCTGAATTCTCAAGGAGTACAGAGTACAGATAAATGAATATGAACCTTCTTGTAATCTTGCCATTCTTTTAATAATTATATCCTTCAGGTGTAAAGTTAGAACATACAAAGTTTCTGTTTAAACTTCAGTAGTTAGGTAAGCTAGTAAATGTTTTTAATTTCCTGAATTCTTAGGAACTACATGTAGATGAATAGGAATCATCTTATAATCTTAGCATTCTTTGACAATGATATCCTTCAGTTGTAAGTTTAGAACTCAAAAGTTTGTCTTTGAACTTAATGCTAGTTAGTTCAGCTAAGTAAATATTCTCAACATCCTAAATTCTCAAGGACTAGATCCTATGTTGTGCATGACTCAAACGCTAGTATAGTTCACAGAATTGTCTTTGTCATTACTCATGGATCCAACTACAGCCACAAGCTCCCAATTTCTTTGAGTATCCATTTATTAGGTTTTTGTCTATTCGTCAGGACTTGTGTGCTATGCAATTAGGTTTTTTAGTAACTTTCGCCTTGGGACTGTGTACTTTATACTTCTACCATCACCATTCTCCTTCATCACATATAGTATTGTTCCCACTTTTTGGGTCTTCCAGAAATTGCTTCAGTCTTGTGGTTTTACTTCTTTTCTCCTCTGATGAATAGGAATTCTCTTGTAACTTTGTTTTTCTTTGAGAAATATTCTATAAGAGATGCCATGCATGTGTTTTCCCATTCGAACCAATTGGAAAATTCTAGAATTCATTTACAGTACAATTCATGTTAATCTAAAAATCTATTTTTTCAGACAAATCGTACGACCGCGAGGATTTTCCCGGCTGTTTTGGATGTTGAGAACCCCGAATTCAAGAGAAAGCTGGATAGAATGGTGGAGATCAACCAGAAGATAATTGCTGTTGGAGAAGGGCAGGACATTCCTCTTGTCAAGAACTTGAAGAGGATACCTCTCATTGCTGCACTGGTTTCAGAGCTTGTGGCTGCCTATCTCATGCCCCCTGTCGAGTCTGGATCGGTTGACTTTGCCGATTTCGAACCTCGACTTGTTTACTGATTTTGTAAAGAAAAGGAAAAGAAAAACGTTTTCCCCAAATTCATGATGTGATGATCACTAAAAAGCTTTGCAATCAGAGAATTCTTGTATCAAAACGAGGCATCTTTTGCATGTACTTCCATATTTGTATGCATATGGATGAATTTGCCACTTCTCAGTCATCTCTTGTACTGCTTCAGATCTGGTTTTGTGGGTTTTGCATTTAAGTGACATATAGTTAAGCTCCTTGTCTTCTTTATTTTAATGCTTTTTTTCTTCCCTTTTTAGCTAAAATTCTCCCAACTGTAAAGCATGATTGTAAATACTGTATCCCCGGGTACGATGAGGTACTGACCCGATATCGATGATACCGAGCTTGTACTGTAGTACCGATTTGTTTATATCAATTTTGAGATTTTTAGTAGATTATGTGTGTTTTAAACTTAAAATTATGTTTTCTTTCCCGTCAAGTGCCACGTCACTATTCTAATTTTTCTACATTTGAACATATGTGACACACGTCGATGTGGGATAAGTTGTTGGGGGTGTATATACAATTTACCTTTTTATGCTAATGGATTACGTATTAAATGATTATTTGATATCCTATTGGCATGGTCTCAATTGTGAAATAATAATAATAAATTAGATGATTTGCGAAATAATATGATACTTATCCCATTTACCATATACCTTATTTTTCATGAGTAACAGCTAATAAATTTAGACGATTTGTTTGAATTCCAAATAAAACTTATGGTAGAAGGGTGAAAAATTAGCAAAAAAAAAGAGTACCCATTTATTTATAATATTTAGTAAATACATATTTTAGCCTATTAAATTTTCGTGAGGTGAAAAGTTATTCTAAAAAAATGGGATCAATGTAAAAAAAAAAAATTCTTAAAATTCTAATGAGCTTATCTCTCAACTCATATGAATAATATTCCTTATGATTTTTTCTAATATTATCTATCAATATTTATAATATTATATAAGAATATGAAAATAAAATTATAAAATTAATTTTAATAATTACATATCTTAAATAGATAATTATTATTTTATTATTAAAATATTGTTTTAATAATTATTTTTTAAGATTCAATTAGTTTTTATAAAAATAAAATAAATAATATTTTTTTATTATTTTAAATTAATAAATTATAATACAATTTTAAATTTTTAGAAAGACATTTTAGTTATTTTTCTCTCTCAATCTTTTATTTTTTGTTTTTTTTTTAAAAAAATGGCTTTATAACACAGCCATTACAAAACGTAAACGTAATAATATACACACAAGGTATTTACAAGACGTACAAAAACGTGAAAAAGATGCACAAAGCACTACAACTAGGGATTGAACCCAAGACATAGGCAACATACCCAAATGCTACTACCACTTGAGCACAAGTAGATTCACTTCTTAATCTTTTGTTTATTTCTTATGCTAAGCAAACAAAATAAAATTATTCTTGATCTATTTCTTATACTAAGTAAATAAAGTAAAATAGTTCATTATCAATTTATTATGTCAATCAAATAAAGTAAAATTATTCTTTGTCTATTTCATTTCTTATTTATTCATATTCATATTTTTATTTCATCCAACCAAACACACACGTAAATACTGCATAACATATAAAAGTAAGAATTTTGATTTGCCTCCCATTCTTTAATATTTGTATTATTTTGGTCCTTGAACTTTCCAAAACCTCAAATAACCACCAATGTTTGATTTCATATCTCAAGACAGTCCTTCCCTCAAATTCTTGTTCGGGAAACATCCATTTTGAAACACGGAATCAAATTCTAGGATAAATGAAGAAAATTAAAAGGTTTGTGCAAATTTTTAAAGTACAGGGGGCAATGTAAAATTTTTATTGAAATAACATTACATTATCCATTTTTCCAATAATGATCTCCCGTCAACTAGCCGTAATGTCGCCCGTTAACTTGCTGACATGGTGATCCAATTTTCTTTTAAATACCGCCACGTCGGAATGGATTCACGTCGATTTAAGGATTATTAGACGAAAATGACCTCAACTTTTACAAATTTCTCAATTGTGGCCAATCTTTTGATTAGTCTTAATTGTATATAAAAAGTTTAAGTATTTAACATTGGGTCCAAAAATAGTCTCATATATATATATATGTATCATCAAACACCACACTGCACACTAATATATATGTATCATCAATCACCACACTGCACACTGATATATACACCACATTGCACTATACTAATATCAGCACTTTAGCAGTATCAAAAAGAAAGAAAATACTTCAATATGATAACATCAAATACACCATCTGGATTGGACTAGAATTACTTGGCCCGGTCGTAGAGGCAGCCCAAGAAATATTGTGACCTAAGACAAAATTTTAAAATGAGGTCTTTCATTTATTCAATAAATTAAATTAAAATAATTTTTTATGTAAATTTTATTTTTTTTACTATTTGAGATGAGTGTTTGAGGAAGTTGAACATTGCTTTTATTTGGAATTGTGAATGGCCGACTATTAGAGGCTTAGTCGCTTGGAGCCGACGAATATAAAGAAGACGAAAAGTTCAAAGATGGGGCAAACATTACGTTCGGGTAATCTGCAATTACTTCAAACATGATACATCTAATGATCCCCATGAATCATGACCCTCAGCCCACGTATTAATTTCGACGATGAGTGAATTCTTTGGCGGAATTCAATTATCTAACAAATTGTCGAATAATACATGTATTATGTTCGTCTCTTTGCATGTTTTAATTTATTTTGTTCATTTTCCAAAAATTAAAAATCCTCTAAAAGAGAACTATAACTTGTGAACTAATAAAAATGTTGATTTTTTTTTTGCGCAAAATAATAAAATTGAATTGAGTCTATTTAATTCTAACAGATGAAAATTAATTAATTATGCACACAAATTCATCGTAAAAAAATAATTAGTAAATAACAGAACAACCTAAGGATAATTAATGCAATGCAAACAATAATTAAATTATACCCCAAATTAATTAATTAATCAAATCATATAATATCGTACTAATCAAAAGCACATTGCAACGGGCTTTAATACTTAATCCTCTTATTTAAATTGAACTTTAAAAGCATGCATACATTAATTCCATGGTATCATAGTCTTGCCTTTCTCATTCTTCCACGTGCGTTAATTCATATGCATGCATGTATTAATTGCATGGCATCAGGCCATCCACCCCATGCCTAAGGCAATTGCCATTGGCCCGGTCGGATTAGATCCAGCAGTGCCCCATCATTCATCTCGAACCAAACCACATGGCTCCGCCCAAACTACACCCTTGAGCCAAACTCAAGCCTGGTCGAACAACTCCATTTGATAACACCAGTATTGTGTTGTATATTTTATGGTGTATTTTTGATGATGTATGTTTCAGTATAGTATGATATTTTCAATATTTTTGATGGTGTATTTGATGTTATCATATTGAAGTATTCTTTTTTCTTTTTGATACTGCTGATATCAATATAGTGCAGTATGGTGTATATATCAGTGTACAGTGTGGTGTTTGATGGTACATATATATAAGTGTAGTGTTTGATGCTATATACATATCAGTGTGCGGTGTGGTATTTGATAGACATATATATGGGATCATTATTAGAACCAATGTTAAATTTTTTATATATAATTGAAATCAATCAAAGAATTGATCAAAATTGAGAAATTCGTGAAACTTTGGGTCATTTTCATCTAATAATCCTTAGATCTACGTGGATCCTTTCTGACGTGGCGATATTTAAAAATTATTTTTGGATCGTCATGTAGCAAGTTAACGACGACATCACGACTAGTTGACAGGGATCCATTATTGGAACCGATATTAAACTTTTTATATACAATTAAGAGTAATTAAAGGATCGATCAAAATTAAAAAATTCGCGAAAGTTGATATTATTTTAGTCAAATAACCCTAATCGAATATGTTGCTGACTTATAAAAAGACCAAGCCAAGTGCTAAAAATTAATCTATTTGCCTATTTGGCAATGGATGACAATAACAGATTCCAAACGAAGTGCTTCACCATCCACCACTTATTTTTTTAGCTTTTTTATTTCTTTAATTTTTTTTTATTCATCGAAGAAAAAGAGGCGAAAGAGGATCCTCGATCCCGATTCCAGGTAGAGAGGGCGGAGGAGGGGGTGGAGGCGGGCGCGACCGATGGCGAAGGCGGGGATCATCCTGTGGGACGCGGCGATGTCGTTCGCCTGGGTGTGGGCCGGCTCGCTCGTCAAGCTCCTCGTCTTCGACGTCCTCGGCCTGCGTCACCGCCCCGAGGGCGAGGCCCTCAAGCTGGCCCTCTCCGTCGCCTACATGTTCTTCTTCGCCTGGCTCGCCCACATCTCCCGAGGCGGCGCCTATAACCCCCTTACCGTCCTCTCCTACGCCTTCTCCGGTGGCCCCAATGGCTTCTTCTTCACCGCCTTCGGGAGGATCCCCGCTCAGGCGAGCCCCTTTTCCCTTGGTTCCTTTCCGCTCCGTTTGTTTCATTCGTCGGTGCAGTTTATCTGAGAGATGATGTCTCTGCTTGCTTCCTGAATCTTATTGCTTCGGTGTTTGAACACTTTTCTAAGTGATCAATCTCTTCAATTTTGGATTTTGTGGTATCCCTTTTGTTCGATAGGTGATAGGTTATCCCTGCATAATTTGAGTATTTTATTATTTTAAAGATAAAATCATATTTATTCAATTTTCTTGATAAAGAATTTCTAATCTCTGGATGCTCAGTTGTGGGGCTCTTCAATAGGCATGTTTTCATGATATATAGGATATGATCTTAACTTGAAAGGTGTGAAATTAGATTTTCTTTATTTTCTTTTTTTTGAATGTGAAATTAGATCTTAACTTCAAATGAATGTATCTCATGAAGTTCGTATTTTATGGTCATACACGATTTAATGTGTCATTTTATCTACTTTAGCAAACATGTTATGGAATTGCTAGAGTTTATCTAGTGTTAATCTTGGTTAATTGACATTGTTATAATTAAATTAGTTCTTGAAGAGCTTCCTCAGTTTTGGATATGTCCAAGCAAAAAGTAGTTGAGAGGAAGACAGGTCCATTTGTAATTTTGTGTTGTACCAGTTTGCACCTTTTTTGCAATTTAGTCATTAACTATGTACTCCTTAACCTAAAATTGTCATATTCAGGTGATTGGAGCAGTTGCTGGTGTTTTGCTGATTCGAGAAATCTTTCCTGCAATAGGTCATGGACCTCGTTTGAGTATTGATATCCATCGAGGAGCATGGACAGAAGGATTGCTTACATTCATGATTGTGATGGTTTCTCAGACACTAAAGAAGAAAGATCCTAGAAGTTTCTTCATGCAAACATGGATTTCAAGCATCTCCAAATTGACACTTCATATCCTTGGTTCTGATTTAACTGGAGGAGTTATGAACCCTGCCTCTGTAAGTTATCCCAAAACTTGCAGAGAATATGTCCCAACTACCAGCATCCTAATACACACATAACATGTTAACATCCAAAATTTAGCAAAAGTAGAAGAGTTTGACCACTTGATGCAGTTGATAACTATATTGTATTCAGATAAAACTAATAGTTTATAGTTCTAATGCATGCCTTTGAAAACTAATCTAACCATATCTAATTATTCTACTACGTTTTTTGTCTTTCTTTTTGTTCTTATTATCATGGAATTTGGTATATAAAGTTATCAACTCCATTGATGCATTCTTTTGCACAGATAATAGCATCTTATGACCAATCATGGCCCTTGGTGACATGTCCAGTTTATAATGCACATGTTCACTTTGTTCTGAGAAACATCAATTGGCTTATTAGCAACTAATTTATAAGATCAATCACTTTTTTGCATTTCATCACTTGTTTATACTTAACTTTCTTTAAGCGTTTTTTTTTTTCAATGCATCTTTTGTTTGACAGGCTTTTGGTTGGGCATTTGCTCGTGGTGACCATATAAAGCTGGAACATATAATTGTCTACTGGTTCGCACCCATTCAGGCAACTATATTTGGAATTTGGACATTCAGATTGCTTACTGAACCAAAAAGCAAGCAAAAATCTGAAGAGGACAAAGTTAAATCAGAGTGAAAAAGAACTCTATAAATTTTGCATCCTCATTCTTGATTAACACAGATCTGTAATTTTTGAAATGGTAACTTGCCATCATCAGCTTGTAGGCAAACTCCTAGTCAACAGAAGTAGGATTGTAAAATATTGTAATGCTTCAAATTACGTGTTATGTATGATTGCAGCAGAAGTAGTTTTCACGTGCTATTTATGTTAATCATCATCCAACTCATGGTTCAAAATCTTGTAGCATGGTTTGTTATGGATGGTATTTATTTTCTTTTTCCAACTGTTCGAGATCAATATTGGGGGATACATGAAAATATCTCTGTACAGTTAGATTGTATCTATTTTCTTTTTTATGTTTGTGGATGGTCATTCTTTCAAACTCAACTTTGAATTCTACTCTCGATTCTTTCAACGAAGGAAAACAACATCACTGTCATATAGCTTTGATCCATCCATTAATTAGTTCATTAGGTCACCAATTGATTGAGGCATGTCTTGAGTTCCTCACTTGCTAACTCTCATGAACCTAGTATAATGTTTTTGGTTTATGTTCAAGATAACTGTTTAATATTTAGTCGAGTTTTATTGACTCTTACATTTATGGTTAATGAGTCATTTATTTTATGTGATCACCTTAAATGATTTAACATGTTAATTACCTTGATGCCCTAAACAAAAACTGTGGAGTGGTAATGACTATTTCACAAAGAAGTGCCACCATTATGGCTATCTTATAGGTGATCAAGTGTGTGAATTTGGAAGAATAGACTTCTTAAATTTATAATCCAAGATAGTATAACTTAATGTTTTAAATAAAATTTGAATGTTATGCTCAATTTTTAAGTCGGTTCAGTCGAGTGTTATAACTTCGCATGCTCCTTCAAATGTGGCTTAGATAGTCGGCATGGGCCATTCGACCCTCCTGTCATGATCGGTTCGACTTGATTGTCTGACCTCTTATTATGTTCGAAAATATTCTTGAAATGCAGATTTAGTAAATTTTGTTGAGTTATTTTAGGTTAAGGGTGATTTTTTACCCTCGAACTATTGAAAATAGAGTAAAAATGTCTCTAAATTTTTCTTTGATTGATTTTTATCTTTAAGCAAATAAAAATAATTGAAAAATACCTTCGAACTATTAGAAATCGGTAAAAATACTCTTAAAATTTTTTTGGTAGATTTTTTATCCTTAGACAAACGAAAATAATTTTAAAAATACTAATATTTTTACTCATGTCTAAAGGTAGAAAGAGTTTTTTTTCCTTAGAAATAGATAAAAATATTAGTATTTTTCACTATTTTCATTTATTTAGAGGTAAAAAATTTATCAAAAAATAAATTAAGGAGTATTTTTACTCATTTCTAATAGTTCGAGGGTATTTTTTAACTGTTTTCATTTGTTTAAAAATAAAAATCAATCAAAGAAAAATTTAAGAGTATTTTTATCTCATTTTTAATAGTTTGCGGATAAAAATCACATTTGACCCAATTATTTATAAAGAATTATAATAAATAGTTTTATTGTATAGTTACCATTTCAGAAATGAGTAGGTTATATCACTAACCTATTGCATATTTTTATATTTATGTATTAAATTCTTGATTTATATATTTAATCATGAATAATAAAATTAATGCTATTAGAATTAGAATAATACTTCAGCAATATTTATTATAAAAAAAGTATTATTATTGTTATATATTATATATCCATCATATATATATATATATTTTTTTTCAATTATCAATTTATCATATATGGTAATATACATTGCATAAAATATATAACATATAACATATATTAAAAACAAATAATATTTATTATCTTACTTGATCGATCATTTTGACTCAATGGTCAGCTCGAGCCGCGGTCCCTTTGCTTTAAATTGATTTGACCATTTATTTTTTGGTTGGGGGATATTATCATATATAATATAATGTATATTATATTAACATATTTAAAAAACAAATATCATTTATTATGTCACTGTTATCGACCTCGTGTCTGACCGGTTGACTTTGACGGTCAATTCGAGTTCAGGTCCACAGGTCCCCTTGCTTTAAATTGATTTGATCATTCATCGAATCCAATTATAAAGAAATAATAATAATAATAATAATAATAATAATAATAATAAATCTTAGTAGTCAACCGTAGATAATATAATATAAGTTGTTTAAAAATTTAGGATTCTATTTTTAATCACGTATTATGATTTTTTATTTTTATTAAAAAAATAATAATAAATCCTAGTTATTTAAGTAGGTTTTATCGAGTCCGTTGGTGTTAACTTGAATCAATTTTGTAGGAAATCATAAACCATTAATTCTGGATCACATGGGTTGAATCGTCTGATCCAATCATCAAGCTGGTTTTGGAAGCAAGCACGAAGGACTGCAGCCCATGAATAATTACATAAATAAATAAATAAATAATATATATTGAACAAAATAATAACAGATGGCAGCTCATAAATAATTAGATATCTATTTATACTTAAAAGTCAAACCCTAATAATTATTTCTCGCTAAGTGTCAAAAATAAAAATTATCCATTCAATCAAACTCTGAATTTCATATTTCTTTTTTTTTATACATTAATTTTAATGAAAAATAATTAACTATAGATTATTTAATGTGTTATATTTTATAGTAATATTTTTTATCATTTGTCTGCATCAATTTTAATAAAATTTAAATATTTAATTATAATAAAATATTTATTATAAATTTATAAATTATTTAATATGTCACTTTTACAATAATATTTTTTCTCATTTATCTACATCAATTTCAATAAGATTTAAATATTAAATTATAATAAAATATTCATTACAAATCTTCCTAACATATTTAAATTTTAAAAAAAATAATCAAAATGACATCTAAATAATAATAATAAAAAAACTAATGAAGCAAAACATTAAAATTTTCAAATTATTTATATAAATTACATTAGTTTTAATATTTTCTTCTCATTATAAATAAAATAAATATTAATATTAATAAATATCCCATCATATTTAACTTATATGTTTATTTATATTTTATATTTTTTAATTATTGATAAAATATTTTACAAAATAAATATAATATAATATAATTATTTCAAATTCATTATTAATATTATCTATATAAATATATATATATATATATATATATATATATATATATAAAAGCTAAACTGTAACAATAGTTGGATGTCAAATGTCACAAGAAGAATTTATCCATATGCATCAATTCAGATGTTAAGTTATGAATTCCATGCAATTGTTCCATATATTTTGAATTAATTCAATTTATATTATAATAGTGAGAGTAGTGTTTGGAGAAGAGTACTTTATAATGTCTCATGATACTAACTATAATTTATAATTAAAGTATGAGTTGTTTCAATTTTTAATGTCTACTGTCTTTTAAAACTAAATGATGTCTCTCGAAAGTTGCAATGCACTTTTTAAATTAAAAATTAAAAAATTTGCATATAAAATTTATGTTTTATCAAAATAAAAATTAAATCAATAATTTCATAATCAAATATCACGTAAAATCTTATTTATCAACTTTCATAATAGGGAATGAAGAAAAGTGATTCATGTTTTCACATGATTTTAATCTAATTATTTATTTTATGATGTTTAAATTTTAAAAAAAATGAAAAGATATTTGTACTGACAATATAAAGTCATATTTATTTAATTCAAACCCAGCGTGTAAACAAGCATCTGAATTTACGAATAAAATATTACAATTGGGTTGACACATACTACAATCTATTGATGTCTTATGTATTAAAATATTTGTTGCATATTATATTATAAATTAGGTTAAAATGTGGTTTGAAAAGTAAAAAATTTTAAAATTAAATTTTATATTTTTATATATTATTATATAATCTGTAGTTTTAAAAATAAAAATAAAATTTTATATTTTTACATCATATTATATATAAATAGAATAGTCTATCGATTTTTTTTCATTTTTTTCATATTTTTTAACATAATTTCAATTTGAAATTATATAAAATTATATTAAAAACTAATTTTAAAAATTTTAGAAAAAAAATAATATAAACTTAAATTATAAATTAATTTTTTTTATTTAAATTTTAAATTAAATTTGTAACTATAATTTAATATTCTTAATAATTTAAATTAAAATTTTATATTTAAATATTAATATACCTAGATTTTCAGAAATAAATTATCATATTTTTTTAGAATAAAAGTCGATACTTAATTGGAAGTGAAACCTGCTTAATTTAATGAACTCGAAAAATTTCTAATTAATCATACATAAATACGAAGAGAAAATAATGTTTAAAATTAAATAGGCATAATATAATATATATATAATATTTGAAAATTAACCCGACATAATTAATTTGATTCTAATCAAATAAAAATTAATAAAATTTAAAATTAAGCATGTTTAGTTAAGCAGACATAATAAAATTCAAAATTTTATAAATAATTATTCATATTTGAAATTAATTAAATTCAAAATTTTATTAATTTTTAACCAAATGTCGGAAGATTATTGGCGGTCGACCGACCTCTCTTGGCTATGAGCGGTCGCACTGGCGGTCGATCCGTCGGTTGACCGACTGATCGATCGGCCTTGCGATCGAACGGCTTCAAAGACCTACACCTGCGCACCCCCTCTACTTCCATTCTCAAGAGTGAATCCAGGCGCTGCTTCTTTCTGCTTCAACTTGGCTGCATCCATTGAGTCATCTTTCGATTGCAAGTTGAAGACAAGAAGACGGTGGAAAGAAGCTTGGTTCAATCTTTCATTCTCTAGCTCTATCCTTGTATTTGATTTTTGTTGTATCTTGTTTTTAAATTGATAGCTTGCTAGGTGTGCTAAAAAATACTTAGGGTTAACTTTGTAGAATTGTGTTTTGCCTAGGTGAATAGGATTGAGGTGTTCTCCAAGTGTGGAAGAAGGGTGTCCTCAAGTGTATTCAAATGAAAACATAATTTCTATAAAGTAGTGTTTAGAAATCCTTGGTAATGAGCCATTGTAGTGGAGTAGGCGGTTGGTTGAACCATTATAAATTACTTTGTTTGTATTGCTCTTTACTTGCTTTCATCATTATGATTGAATTGTGATCATATCATTCATTAAAGAACAATCCCATTAAGCTAAGATAAAATTAAGTTAAAAGAAATTGAAAAAATAGGATTGATATTATTCAACCCACCTTCTAGTGCTAAGGACCATCCAACATCCACTTCACCCCCGAGGACATGCAAGTATTGTACATAGAGGATGTGGAGAATCTTTCGTTTGATCCTCATCTCCAAGAGATATAGTCCTCGTCCTCATTCAAATTCGGTGTGCCTATGAAGTTCATGAGGCTTTTTATCCTTCCGGAATCCGCTTGCGAGGCCCAAATAAGGTCCCAACCCCCTGAAATCATGTCCACGCACTGGCTTACTGTTGCTCTTTTATTCCTGTGTGCAACATAAACGTCAGGGAACACTAAGGCCAGTTTGGAGTTTCTGCACCATCTTTCATTCCAGAAGCTAGTTGCTTCCCCATTGCCAATACACTTTTCAATTCCCAAATCAAATAGTTCTTTAGCCTTCAAAATACCCTTCTAGATGTGCGACCAGCTAGCGGCACAAGAGTTCTCGAACCATCTTTTCCGACGAAAGTAATTAGCCTTTACGATCTCGACCCATATCATCTCTCTTCCGATCGCTAAGGCCCACCACCACGTACTTACCAAGGCGCGCATTGTTGTGCATCTCTAAATTGAGAATACCCAAGCCACCCCAAATTTGAGGCCTGCACAGGTCGTCTCAATTTACTAGTCCACTGGACCTGCTAGAATTAGAGGTGGCAACGGGTCGTGCCCGGGCCCTATCGAGCACGGCCTGAATGTGTGTCAGCCAAGCCTAGCCCGGGCCCGATCCCGCCCGGCCGGGCTCGGGCCGGCCCAAAAATTAATTATTTAATTTAATTTTTTTAATTTAAATTTTTAAATTTTTAAATTTTTAAACTTCTAAATTTTTAAACTTTTAAAATTTAATTTTAAAAATTTATGGTTACGGATGAATTTTGAACTTGGACCTCTAATTTTATTTGAGATGGCTTAATCATTGTACTAAACTTTATTATATTTTTTGCTTAATCATTGTACTAAACTTTATTATATTTTTTACACATTTTTTATATGTAACATTGTAATGCAGTACAAATTAATAAAAAGATTTTTTAAAATCAAATTATTATTATTATTATTATTATCATTAATAAAAAAATATTCATCCAATGATAAAATATTTTTTTAATATTATAATAGACCGCATCTTAAAATATTGTCTACGTACCTTCTATAGCTAAATTTGTACCCCCAATGATTAACTATAGAAGATCAGGTTTACGTAATTCATTTTACATTTTTAATCACCCGTAGTCCCGGTGATTTAACTTGTACTTGGACTAGCAGCACCAGCTTCACTTGTTTGAGCTTCCTCCTCTCTCGATGATGAAGTGTCGTGTCCTCCCTTATCTTGTAATCTATCTTCAGCATCCAATCAGTCTTTTAAGCAAATGCACATTTCAATCGTTTCTTCACTCATTCGGCTTTTTTTTTCGTCGAGAATTCTATTTCCTGCACTAAAATAAGACTCAGAAGCTATTGTAGACACATGAACAGTTAGTATATCACGTGCCATGATGAAAATAATAGGATACTTATTTTCTTATTTTTTCTACCATACTAAAATTTTATTATCATCTATTTCTTTAGAATGATTATGATCTAGAAAAAAAATCATTAAAATTAATAGATTTAGTTTTTTTATTCTACGACCAAATTGAGAATTAATACTATTTTCACTATCATCTCTTAATCTAAAAGAAGAAAATGTTATCTTATTTGTAATTCTATATATCACCAAATTTTGAAGCGTAAAATATAAATAGAGAATTCAATAAATTCAAAATTTTATTTTTTTTCTTCAACATTATCTAATTTCATATTGTTATAATAATCATCTAACAACATATTTAAACCATCAATTTTTATTCTAGGATCTAAACATATTGCTAAACAAAATAAAGTAAATATATTTGACCAATACTTGTTAAATTTATATTCCATTAAAGAAATAATTTGTGCAAATAAAGGATGGTGTCTATATAAAAAAAATACTTCACTAATACGAACTATATGTGAAAGAGTTAAATTACATGTAGGATAATTAACACCGAAAAGTTATTCGGTAGCTTTATTAAAAAATTTTAAAATTTGAGTAATATGTCCAGCAACTAACCAATCATTATTATTAATTGGATCGCCAGACATTTTGATTGTAAAACATTGTAAGAATCTCTTGATATCTTATAGTAGACATAAGCATATGATATGTTGGATTCCATCTAGTAATAACATCACCATTAAATTTTTTAAATGGTTTATTAAAAGATTGATATAATTTTTTAAATTCTTGTGTTCTTGCTTTTGAAGAACGCATATATCTAATAACATCTCTTATTTTTTTTACATGTATATTTACTTGTTTTAAACCATCTTGTACACATAAATTAAGAACATGACAAACACAATGAACATGAAATAATTCACCATCTAATACTGAGTTAAATAACTGTATAAGAGGAGGAATAGCAGCATCAATATTACTAGCATTATCAAAATTAATTGAATTTTTTTTATCATTTATATTATAGAAAGATGTTACAAATCTAATAGCAGAAAAAATGACAACAGAAGTTTGTGGATATTCAAAAATTTTAAAACTAATTATTCTTTTTTGCAAAATAAAATTTCATCAATCCAATTTGCAGTAACACAAAAGTAAGAATTAGTAGTACGTTAACTAGACCAAACATCAAATGTTAAAGAAATTTTTGATTTATTATTTTGAAAACTAGTCATTATATTTTCTCTATATATAAAAAATAATTTTAAAGCATCACTTTTTATTATATTTCGAGTAATTTTTTTATATTTTGATTGTAAAATATTTTGAATCCAACTAGAAAATCTTGGTTGATCAACAAAACTAAAAGAAGATTCACTTTGAACAATTAATTTTGCAAGTTCTCGACGTTGAAAATTATGATCATGCAAAAAAATTATTAAACTAGAAGAAGATAAATTAAAAATATGTTGAGCTTGTGCAACCTTAGTATCATGATCCTTTGCACGACGAAATATATGATCAGTTCCTCCTGTTGTTGAAGCTGAAATTTTTTTTTGACATTTTTTGCATCGAGCTATTGTTATGGTGCCATCAGGTTCAATAATTTTCTCAAAATATTCTCAAACCATACTTTTTTTCTATCTGATGGACATAAATTAATAGATAAACTTATCTCTATGTTTTGATTTTGTTGAGTGGTAGGAGTAGCAGGAAGCATTTCTTATAACATATTTGATCCAGCTTGTGGAGTATAACCTGAAAAAACTCCATCCGCCATTAGTAAAAATTAAAAATATAAAAAAGTATAAATATTATACTAATCAATGAAACAAATTAAAGAGATTAAAAATTTTTAACAACAATCTTAAATTCTTGTCTTCTTGATGAGCTTAAAATATTGTTGAGAATGACTATAAATGAATTTAGATTATTGAGAGTAAGAGAGTTGAGAGTTGAGAATTGAGAGTTGAGAGTTGAGAGTTGAGGATTGAGAGAAAGAGTTGAAGATGAAAATAGAAGAAGGGGTATTATAGGAAAAAAATTATTATTTTTAATAATATATTCGTCGGCTCGAGCCAGACTTGGCTCGGGACGACCTACGTCTGCCGAACGCCAGGCCTCCCGTGCTTGCCCAGAGCACGGGCCATGCTCGGCCCGCGTGTCGTGCCGAGCACGACCCGTGTGCCCAGAAGGCGAGCCTGGCCCGTCTTCTGGGCACAACCGTGCCGGGCCAGGCTCGAACCGTGCTGCCCATGGGCTGGCCTAGCCCGTTGCCACCTCTAGCTGGAATCTCCGCCTCCCTTCCAAAATAAGAGCCTTTTTCTTTTGTCAATCGCCTTGATCACCCATCTCGGTGCTTTGAAAATTGAAAGGCAGTATCCTGACATCGAGCTTAACACGCTGTTAATCAATACTAGTCTGCCTCCTCTTGAGAGAAGTCTCCCCTTCCAAGAAGCTAGTCTCCTATCCACCTTCTCAATTATGTTGTTCCCGTCTTCATGCCTTAGTTTACCCTCTCTCAAAGGCAGGCCCAAGTATTTCAGCGGGAATTCAAACTTCTTGCACCCCAATATTTCAGCTGCTTCCGCGCTTCGGTCCCCATCTCCAAGTACATGAATTGCTTCTGTTTTCTCATAGTTCGCTCCCAATCCTATAAGAAGTTTGAAGCTCGAGAGGAGGATTCTTAAGTTAAGAAGGTCGTCCCTATCCCCCCTTGTGAACACCACAAAATCGTTCGTGAACTCTAAATTGAGATCTCCAACTCCCTACTAATCTTAATCCCCTTTATCAGATTGTGTTGTATTGCCCTTTTCATCAATCTTGAGAAGACATCTGCTACTAGTAGAAAAAAGTAAGAGGATAATGGATCCTCCTGTCGTAGTCCCCTCTTGTGTCTTATCCATTTACCCGGTTCCCCGTTTAATAACACAGATGATTCACCCGGCATAAGTAGCAAAGAGATCCAATCCACCCATGTTGTAGGGAATCCCCTTTTCATGAGAAGATCACATAATAACCAACTGAGTTCATAATATGATATATTCATACAACAATCACTTGTTTGGTTGTAGCATCTTCTATGAACTTTATATTCCGAAAGAATATATATGATGATTTTCATTAGTTAATCTTTATACTTCGATTGCATGTTCTCCATTCATCCCCTCAATATCCCTCATTAAACATTTAAAATCTCTTCAACATAAATTAACCCAAATTATACAACATAATAAACATTCGCACAGACATCAAAATTAAAAACATTATGATTAAATATACTACTAATATATGTAGATTTATATACATATGAATGATAAATTCCAAATTATTCCAGTAGATATATACTTTATTATTAAGGTCCCTACTTATGAACATATATAATTTACACACACATATGTATAATAACACGATATAAAACTCCGCATAATTAAGCATCATATGCTTACTCTTCATTTGTACTCACACAAATGACGTCACTGAGTCTCCAAAATCCATCTCGTTAACGACTCGTAACACAGCGCCGACTGCGGCAGCCCCGGCGGCGGCAAGCTCTCCATCATCTGCGCCGCGAACACATCGTCGTACACCTCGAAGGGCAGCGCCTCCGCCGCTTCGCTCTTGCACGGATCGAGTAGCACCGCCCCCAAATCCGCTCTCGGACCTCGCCGCGCCGCCACGGCAGCAGCGCCGAAGTCGCAGGCCGCCGCCGCGGCTCCCGCCCCAGATCCGGCCCCGGAGTCCTCCGCCGACAGCTCGTCCGTGTCGTCGTCGAAGTCCACGAAATCAGACGACTGGTCCGCCACGGGCAGCTGGTCGGCGACGGTGGAGTCGCGGCCGGTGAGCCGCTGCACGAGGCCGCGGAAGTTGGCGGCGCTGGTGGTGACCCTCATGGGGTTGGAGATGTACACCACCTTGATGGGCCTCGACTTGCTCGTCGTCTTCTTCTTCGCTCTGAAGCACTTCTGCTGCCCTGCGCTCGGCCGCCCCATGTCCGCCACAAAAGGAAGGACGACGAAGGCTTGCAGGCGAAGTGTTTGGCTTATTGCCTCACAGATATAGATGAAGAATTCTATTAATGAGGAGACTCGTTCGTATGATTGAGCCGTTTTTTGGGGGAGGAAAAAAACAAAGCGTAGTTAATTTCCTCGAAGGTAATGCCGAAATAAAACAATAATAATATCAAATAAAAGGAAAAAGAGCGAGGAGATGGGAAAAAAAGGTTTTCCGTCGCACGTGGTGATGGCATTTGGAAGCAAATGAATACAGGTCAATAATTTATACCACGTGGCGAGCGAGGAAGGAAGGCCCAAATTGGTGACGCGCAGGGTGAGGACCAGAGTGGCGTCATCGTGATTGTGATGTATGTAAAGCTGTCCGGCTCGGCTCAAGCCGCCGTTTCTTGCATGGCACGAGTGAGGCTTTGCATTGTTGTAAATATCTCGGGGATGTAAAATATTTTTTAAATATTTTAATATTAAAATATTTTATTCGTGGGAGTTACGATCAATTGCGAATTTGATAAGATTGAGTTAATCTTGTAATCTAATATTTTATTATCTTAATCTAATTAGCGGCTGATGACTTGTTATGGACTCTTAATTAATTAATTGAAACTTCTCCAACTCATCTTATTATATCTCATATTTTAAATAAATATCTGATTGTAATTAAATCTGGATGAGTGTGTGAGCAGAAATGAAGAACATAACGTGTTGGGCAAAGTTTCAATATAAATTATAAGTCCATAAATACGAAAATAAATACATAAAACACTATAATCAAAAAACACATTCATACCTTATTAGCAATATGCTCGTATATTTGACCACCAAGCTATTAGTTGGTCAATTAGTTAGTTAATAAAAAAATTAATATATTTACAATATATTCATTTTAATTAATTGACTCTAGTCTTATGTGTAAATTAATTTTTACTCAATATAATTATTATGAGATTTTTGAATATTTGCAATTTTGGGTCAATATAGATAACTAGGGGGTGCAAGTAAGTCGAGCTGCCTGTGAACTATTCGGGATTGACTTGATGAAAATTCGAACTCGACTCAATACTTATCGAGCTCGAGTCGAGCTTGACCTAACCAATACTCGACTTGAGCGACTCACGAATTAACCTAGTCGAGCTTTATATATTAATATATAATTATATAAATATTAATATTTTCAGATCGATCGGGCATAAACCTAAATCGAGTCCAACTTAATCGAGCTTGTTCGGAGCTCGAAACAAATAAACGAACTTAAACAAATCGAGCTTGAGTTGCTCGAGTATAACTCAAGCCGAGCTCGAGCCTCAAGCTTGAAGCGTGACCGAACTTGAGCTCAACCTACAATTCTTAAATGAGCCTAGCTCAAGTAAATTGATCAGCTCAATTACTCCTATAGATAACTAGAATCTATATGTGTGGAAATTAAATGAGGTGTTTTTTTGAACCCAAATGTACCAGTCGGGCCAGAAAAGGCAATTAATTAATCATCATCACTGTGAAAAAAAAAGTAGAGAATTTTCTCTGCCTAATTCCACAAACCATTTATTGAGTTGGAAGCTAATTTGTGCAAATTAATGTAATCGTCCTTCCTCGGAAATTAAAACTGATGTGAACCGGCATTGAAATCTTAACCCTTCACCGTATTAGTAATTTGATATTCGAATATGGTTTCAATAAATCTTAAGTTCGATTGTGCTTAATGCATTTAATTTTATATTTATGTATATAAGCTTATAAATATGTTTTGTGCATATAAATTTTGAGTTAGTATACATCTTATGATTATATTATAAAATTAATTTTTAATAATATAAAAAAATAGAGTGAAAAGCCACCATAACGAATAACGAATCAAAGTGAGCTAATTTGACATCCAATCGTAAAGGGCTAGCTGACTAAAGACAGACCACAACACTTTGCTCAAACAAAACATTGACTTTTATATATCTATTCCTATAATTTCTTAATTAATTATTCCAACTTAAATAAATATGTCGTTTTGACTTTTGAGTTTGGTGTATATGACTACGTACCTCTGATGGAACAATGTATTCGGGATTTGGCACATGATAGGATTAATCAACTACGTACATATGCATCTCATTATTAATTTCCTGCTCCTTAATTTATTTCATATGTACTGATTATGTACCTCGTGCATCCTCCCAAAATTTAAAGCACATGCAATTGATTAATGCATCAATTATGAGAGACAAGACGGGTCCGCTACCACCTACATATATAGGTGCACAATTATATACATATATAGGTGCACAATTTTATATATATATATATATATATATATATTTAAAAAATAAACTTTATAATTAATATAATCGTTACAGGACGTAAACAAATGTGAGAATATATATCCACGTACGACTGCAACTAGAGATTAAATAATTGACATTAGATATTAATATAGATTGATATTTAATCATTAAATTACTAATTGATTATTAAAAAAATAGTAGATCTAATACATTTCAAAAGTTAGTTCACGAGAAAAGAATTATTCAAATTATTAAAGATTATTTTAAATATATTTTTAATCAATATGAAATTTTAATATTTATTGACAATTTAGTAAAATAATATAATACAATTTCATGTTATTTTATTATCTTTTAATCAATTTGGCATGTACATTGTTTTATCTTCTACGTGAGTAATGAGTAGATTTTTTACTTGTTGTTAGGAACCAGTGAGGAGTATTCATTGAATTAAGCCATTGGCTTTGAGGCGATCTGAGCCAAGAAAAGTGAGGAGAAGGCGACTTGTCATGTCACGTAGCAAAAGCCTCCTCAGAGACATCAAATCATGCAACAATAACCGACACCTGTGTCAATATATAAATGAATGATGCTGAAGCCACCCCACTTTGTTGTACAAATGAAACTCATCTTATCGTTTCTAATCATTTTTACTCTCTCGCGGTATATTTGATTCATTGAATAATATAATAGACTAGATACCAAAGAGGAGAGATCAAATTAGATATGAATATTTTAAATTCGATGTATATCAAATATTATATTAATTTTAATATATATATATATATATTTTATAAAATAAAAAAATATGATAAAAAATGAATTATTATTTATTATTTATTTAATACATAAATTTTAAAAAATAAATATAAAATTAAAATTATATTCGATGTATATCGAATTTAAATAGTTCATATCTAATCTGATCCTATCCAATCCAATGAAGTAATTAAACACATGCCTTATTATATTATTTTAATTATATTTTTTTCTAATCAATACACTAAACACATAATGTATTAAAATTCATATCTTATCTTATCTCTCTTAGTCTTATGAAATAAATAAGTACTTGTATGATTCTATCTTTTACGTATTGACATTATATAATCATACAGCTCAATGTCCTCGCTGATTCATCTTTTTTTTTTCATGACAAATATTTTATTAAATAAAAAATTTATTAAAGTAAAAATTTATGAAATAAATCTATATTTTATTTTGCAATTATTTTGATTTCCATATAGAAAAATTAAATAAGATCATATTTTCATTTTCTATATTGAATAGTTTTTGGGAATAGAAGGGGGAAGGAGAATATGCCAATGAACTTTAAGCAAGGTTTTGACCTCAGAATATGCCAATAAAATAATTTGATTTTACTAATTATTATTCTAAAATTTATGAAATTAAATATAAATAATTAATTTAAATATGATAATATAAAAAATGGTAAAATATCCTCTCAAATTAAATTAAAAATTTTAAATCGTAAATATGAATTCATGAAAAATACATAAGTACAATTTTCTCCGTGCAATGATAGATGGTATCTTGAGAGTTTCTTTTCTTATTGAAAGAAATATTTTGAGTTTATTTTAATATATGATATATTTATTCTAAAATAAAAATTATTTTGATTTTTTCTTGAAAAATATATTTTTCATAAAAAAAAAAGATGAACTGTGTGAGCTGCGCAATCATGAGTGGTGTTTGTTGCGTGTGATCGAGAGCGGCGATGATGCACGAATTGACGCGGTCAAAATAAAGTGAATGAAAAAGAAGGAAAAGAAAAGGAAGAAGAAGGAGACGAACAATATGTGTATATATAGAGGAGAATAAAAACGAGAAACAACGTCTATTCACAAAGGAGAGAAGAGATAAAAAAAGAATGAGAAAGAGAAATCACGTTTCTTCGTAGAGAACGAGAGAGGAAACCTATCAAACGCAAAAAAAAAAAAAAAAAAAAAAAATTGTTTGGTTAAGAACTTTTTGAGGTCATTTGAGATAATTGGCTAAAACAAAAAGTTATTTGAGTGCTTAGTAGAGAGCTTTTCAATTAGCGGATTCACCTTAAAACAAAAAAATTGAAGAGCTCACGAAGTATATTTCTTCAAATGAACTTTCTTTAATTTTGAAGATTCCTTGAATAAATATTGTCACTATATATATATATATATATATATATATCACATCATGATAAGCCTTTCCAATCTGAGAGGAGATAATGAAATTTATTTTACATATAAATATATTAAAATAATGAAACAACATACGTTGATATCGACACAAAGCTAAATATCTTAAGTTTTTAAGTTAAATTGAGTTTCATTCATGTATGAGTTGTTTGACTCTACATAAGTGGCTCGGATTTAGTTCAATCTCTTGACAATTAGATATTAAAGTTTAGTAAATCTAAGTTTGAGTCAAGTTCAATTATTCGTCATGCGATAAAGATTTATTGAGTGAAAAACATGAATGAGCAACGTCACCCGTGTGACACCTAGTTGGGAAGCCTTTTCAATCATGGAGATAATGATATTTATTATATATGAAAAGATAAAATAACTTATATTGATAGACTCACAAAATATGACTTAAATTTTAAGTTAAATAGGATATTGTTGATGATAATATCTTGTATGTTGTTTAAAAATTTAGAATTTAAATTTTAATATAATCATCTATGATAATTTTATATCTTTATTAAAATAATTTGAATTAAATCTTCAAATATTACTTTCACTATTTAAATCTAAATAAAAAGGTACTAGAATTCGACTCAACCACGTTGAATACATGGGAGAGCCGAACAAATTACAACTAATTGGCTATTCCTAAACTTATCCCCCAATTATCTTGTAAATTATTATATGCGCATGACTAAAAAACTATGGCCTATTCATATACTAAACAATTAAAATTATTAATTTAGAATTAGAAATATGGAAATAATATTGTACAAGAGGTGATGTTTCTCTAATTTTTAAGTTCATAGGATTTAGAAGTTAGCAGAAGTGGAAATTTTTTAATTATATTTATAAAAAATTGTTATGTGGCTACAATAATTCCATCTTTTTATATGATTGGATAGGTGGAAATGCACTCTGATTGAGTTGATAGACCTGATGGTCACCAGTCAAGTCTTTCAATTCCCACATTAAATTTTGGTTGTATTCGAGACAATAAAATCTAATTAAAAATAATAAAATTCAATGGAACAAAATAGAAAAAATATCAAGCTTTGAAATTCTTAATTATTTTATTCTACAATTTCTGTCACATATAGCTACAATTTTTTATTCTATATAAGTATATTTTAAAAATCTCATCATCTCATCAGCCACTTAGGTGAGCGAATTCAGGTACCCTATAATTTTTATGATATCTGAACTCTACTATATATACGATCGGTTCCTAAATTTTAGAATTCGACCTTACACTGTTGGAACCTAGAATCAAATCTTACATGGAACCTATGGTGTAGTACCGGTCAGTTCCAGGGTACCCTGTCGGGTAGGTTTCGGGTACCCGATTTATTAGATTCAAAATTGGAATCGATTTTCATCGATTCATTAATTTTGTCTCGGACCTTACCTGAGTTTAATTCGGGTCTATCCGGAACCTACTCAATCGGGTAGGTTTCAATCGGTTCCAATTCTATCGATACCCATGCATAGGGATGATAATATTACCCGTTTAGGTGGGTACCTACGGATACGTATTTACCCATTTATGACGGGTGTGGGGGGTAGTTTCCTACTCGCGGGGATTTCGCGGGTAATTTTTTTTCCGTTTATTATATGGGGCGGGTACGGGTATTACAATACCTGTACCCACGGGTACTCGTTACTTGCGAAAAGTACTAAATTATAATATTACTCTCGGTACATATACTAAAAAAATTCTAACCTAATTTAATATTCATATACTTTATATTTTGAAATCTTATGATGACGATGTTATCAAAATATTGTATGTTTATCAAAATAAAATTGTTATACTTGAAGTTGTTATCAAAATACTTGAAGAGTTAAAGTGTTATTAAAATATTATAATTTATATTTTTTAAAAATATTATGGGTACCCACCAATACCCGTGGGTAATTAAATAAGTATTCATTTTTGATATACGCGGGAAATAAACGGGTAACGAATACCCGTTTATTTCGCAGGACGGATAGCGAGTAGACACCCCTCATACCCGCCCCGCTCCATTGACGTTTCTACCCATGCACATCCCTAATCAGTCAACACATTTAAGCATATAATATTAAATTGAAAAAGAATTGAATCAATTAAATTCATAAAAACATAGTACTCTTTTCTACATTGGAAAAATGTACAATTATACTTAGCTTATGTTTAAAATATGGTATCTAAATATATATGAAAATATACATAGGCACTAATTTTTCAAAAAAAAAGAGGTTCTAGAAAAGAGGAAAAAGGAGGTCATTGAAGACTTGAAAAAGCCAGTTGAAATGGCTCTGTGCTGCAAAATTTCCACACTTTGTCAAGAGACAGTCCCTTTCCAATTAATCCTATTCTCCAGCTTATCTCCAGATAACATGGACCATGCCGCCTTCTGTCCAATCTAATCTGCCCTTTGTTTTCTTCCTACTATTAGTTGGAGATGACATTGTCAAGGAAGGAAATTTAATCCTATGCCAGCCTCTTGTTTCTGATTACCATTAGATTCTACAAAATCTTTTGAGAATTCTTTCCTAGAATATGCTTGTCAGATGAAGACAAATAGTATGTTCCATTGGTTAGAATAAATCAAAAATACATATTTCATTTATCGTCTATTCTTATTATCTTATTTGATCGTAATAATAAGATCACATTTATTAATTAATTAGAAAGATATGTTTGCTTATGCTATTATCTTTCTTTTTTCTAAAATCAGATGAGTGATGTGAATTCTACCAAAAGGCAATTAATCCAACCTGGTTGAATTGTAGTGCCCAAAAATTGGAACTTATAAACATGGATGAGTTGAATTGGTTGGACCAATCAAATTGAGGATGAGGGCTGGATCAACTCAAAATCTTGTCTAGGGTTTAGAAACATTGGATCTAGTAGAGTACAGATCTTGGAACTTGTCATCTGTTCAAACTTCATGACCAAAAATATTGGTCAAGATTGATGATCTGACCTTTGAACTGGCTTGTGTTAGTTTTCCTTGCTTTGACTGTGCTCAAATCTTTGTGCTGCAAGTAACCACAAAACATGGTTTGGTTCATCCCCTTAAAACTTCAGGAACAATGGATGTTTGTTGGACAAACTTGTTGCAGAAATATTTTGACCAAATTATTTAGTGGACAATTTCTTTGGAGAACTCGTTTTTCTTTTGGATAGAAATTTAACATTAATTTTAGAAGCCAATCCAAAAGATAACTGCTATTGGTATTATGATTCATGTACATGCATTCAGACATGTATTTGATCCCTACTAATTTTGCAGAAAATGTTATCAGACAATGTCAAAGGACTGACTCCAGAAGATGTTTGCCAAAGTATAAAAAGCTAAAATCCAGTATACATTGCATTTAAAGTTGAGGACCACAAAGAGTCATTGGCTCATTAAGTCAATATAAATATTTTGTTTCAAAGAAATTAATGAGCACAACTTGCAGATTTCATTTACTGATCAACAGAGTTCCATTTGAAACTCTAGTCTGGGTGTCACTTTCAGAGCAGAGTCAGCCATTGATGGCTGAAAGTGGCAGTCAACCAATGATTGAATAGGTAGGTAAAAGAAACAACACCCCTTCCAAGAACAACTATGGAAAACATTTCCTGTGAAGGATTTTAAAAACATGATCCCGATGAAGCAGTGCTACAATTTTTGAGAAGGATGCAAGTTCAAATTGTTGGATTAATTTTTAATAATATAACGTGGGTTAATGCATATCAATAGGCATGCATTCGTCACTATGAAAAATTAACGGCCCAGATTTTAAGTAATCTAATTATAATTTATCTGTGGATCTGTGACATCTCAATAATATATGATATTTAATTGTACAGATACCATTAGGGTAATTTCTAATTTTATGATGGACAAAATTGAAATTATCATTACCTCAGGATTTTACTATAAATAGAGAGGTTATTGTCCTTGGGTCATGCACTTGATTCCAGTCTCAGAAGTCCCATTATTCAGAGACGTTTTGTGGTTGGTGCATAGACTTGGAAGGTTGTCCCCATCTCTCAAATTTAGTAATGGATTGAGGTAAGTTTTCACATATTGTCGTTTTAAATGATTTAGCATAAAGATTCTTGGCTTTCGGATTTAATTCCTATTTCAAAAATTTTCCATCAATTGGTATTAGAGCCATCTACATGCTTGAATTGTTAAGGAAATTAAATTATATATGTTGTTCTTGTTTTATCTTCACTACTAGAATATACTACATCAGCAACGGGGATCAGCGACGGCCGCCAGAATCGTCAGAATCATTCACGGCTTTGCGTCGGCCTCGTCGACCGTGGCTGATGTAACAAAATCAGCCGCGGCTCGCATACGACCGACTAAAGCCGTCGCTCTTAGATCATGGCGCGCCCGACCCATGGTTTTTCGACGGCCGATGAGCTGTCGGTGAAAATCCTTGTGTTCGCGTCCGACCCGGCGCACTTCGGTTGACCAAATTTGCTACTGCCAATTTTTCGCCACATTCGATTGACCGTTCGGTCGATCGAATTGCCCTCTGCTCGATTTTCTCTTTTGTCGGTCGACCGAATCTGGGCAGGGCAATTTATTTGTGATTTTTTCTTGCGCGCTTCGTCTTTGGGTTTCGGCCTTCAGCGTGCGTCAACTTGGTGAGCTTTCCATGTGTTCTTTAGACTTGTCCAAGACATCTTTGGTGCACACGTTGAACTTCTAGATATTTCGGCGATGAACCCGAACGCGTCGATCATGGTCCTTCCAATTTTTTGATTTTTTCAATATTTTCGATCGAGAACATTGACTGTTAATTGATATGGAACCTGAAAGTATTTCTCAATGAAACATTAGTTCCATGTTTGTTATCATCAAAATCGAGATTAAGACCAAGGTAGAAAACCTTAGACCAATAATCTCCCCATTTTTGATGATGACAAACATCCTTAAGAAAATATATATATTAAAGCACAAAGAATATCAACTAAGTGATTTCTCCCCATATCAACATGCATATCTATATAATATAACTCCCTCGATTTATATGCATGGTTTTCCTATATTTTCTTCCCCTTTACTTATATTTTCTCTCCCTTTTGACATCAATCAAAAAGGGCAAGAAAAATCAATCTAGTCAAAGTTGAGACTCTAAAATTAGTTTTCATGAATCATGAAGATCTCAACTCAAGGGATGAAAACATGCATACAAGTGAGACTAATCAATACATGATATCATAGAACGATCAATATAATCTAAAACTGAAAATCATGTACTAATTCAAGTATTGATATTACACGTATCGGTCAAAGATTCAAAAATCATTTTAGAAATGAGTTTTTTTAAAATAATAATAAATGAGAACAATACCAAGGGTAGAATTATAATATCATATTTGACGTCTCATTCGAAGATTGGACCAAAAATTAAAGTATCGGAAAAATAAATATTTGGAAAGAACGATACTTTAAAGTTTTGAAATCCAATTTCGAAAACTCATATCAAATCATATTCTAACCGAAATTTTTTGAAATTTTTACTAAAGAAACTAGATTTTTCAGAGAACATGCAGTTTAAAGAATCATTGAAAAATCAATTTTTTTGCATTTTTCTAAAAATAACTGAAATCTAGTGGTATTTTCGTAAATATTAGCTATTTTTTTAAAAGTTCCCAGTTTTCATTCAAACTTTCCCGATATCAAGATCTAATCATTTAAAGCATGTTTATCAAGTTTGAAATAAAAATAATGTCATTTGGTCAAAATTTTACCTTAGCATGATTTCATTCAAAAATAAGTATATTAACATGAAATTGCTAAGTATTAATCTTTAAAATATACTAATAGTTTTTCAAACATAGACACATGAACATCTAATATGAATAAATCTAAACATGTTTGTGAAGTTTGAGCTCAAAAAGAAATTTCTAAGTCAAATTATTGACTTAGGTCAACTTTTTCAATTTTGAGTCTCCTAAGGTGAACTAATTGTCATTTTATTCATTTACACATGATTTTTCAATTTTAATCATATTGAAGCAAATCATGAGTGAATTCAAACATGTTTATCAAGTTTCAACTTAAAATGAAGTCTCTAAGATGAATTTATACCTAGAGCATATTTCATTCAATCTTTTTTTTGAACCGGGAAAACTTGTATTCTATTCAGGAGGATTGAAAAGGATACAAGTGAGAGGGGGAGAGGAAAAAAGAAGTTAAAACTAGACCAAAACTACACGATAACCGTAAGCCTAGATCTCCATAGGAGGCAAGGCAAGATTAGAACAAATTACAAAAACTGGCTGAGGCTTCCGCTGCAAGCTCAAAGAGGGACTTAGCGGCATTCACAAAGATTCCCTGATTCCTTTCTTGCCAGATCTTAGATCGCCAGACCATCACTAGACGAAATCGCTCTCTTTTGGTTACCGACTGATGGGAAGACTGCAGGTGCCATGGAGAATAATCGATCGAGAAGGAAGCATGTCTCGAGAGGTGGAGGAAGATTACCCATTCTTGATTAGTGTACTCACGGTCTCAGAAGAGGTGGGAATGAGATTCATCGTCGTTGGAGCATAAAGAGCAAGAGGCCAAGACATTGACATTGTGCTTGATCAACCGATCCCTCGTGGGAAGTCGAGCCTTTTCAATCAACCAATTATTCAACGACAAGGATGGAGGGAAATTATTTTGCCATAGGAAGGAGACTCGGGAATCCCCGACTCCTCTGAAGCTTAGGATCCGGTATAGAGAGCTCGTTGAGAAGATCTCGTCCCTAGTCCACCTCCATTCATATCTGTCTGAGCCTAAACAATTTAGAAAGGGAGTCAAGTCATTTGACAATCTAGATAAAAGATTTGAAGGGACTAGGTATCTGAACTGGATGGACCATCCGATAGATTCACCAGAAGGTGCCCTTGTTATTGCCTCTTCGATAAAAATATTTGGATTAAGAGCGGCGGAGAATAGTGCGGGGTATCTGTTGCACAAGCGCTCACCAATGAACCAAGGGTCTAACTAGAACCGAAAAGAAGAGATCTCGCCTGCCTGGCATATGAGAGATATCTCGAAAATCTCAAAGAGGTTGCAGATCCCCTTCCAAATGGGGGATAGGCCATGGCGATCGGCTAGACCAATGAAATGTAACCTTGGGTACAACGCTAAAAGGACCTCTTGCCAAGGCATGCCCTTAGGCTGAAGCAGCCTCCAAATCCATTTCCCTAAACGAGCAAGGTTGTGCGAACCCAAATCTAAGATCCTCAATCCCCCCTCAGATCGAGGGCGAGTAAGGACATCCCAGCTGACTAAATATTTTCCCCTGATGTTTGCTTCTTGATTCCTTATCCAAAAAAATGTACGTCTTCGCTTATCGACCTGCTTAATAACTCATCCTGGGGCCTTGAAAATTGAGAAGATATAGGAAACTTGGCTTGTAAGCACACTATTAACTAGAGATTTAAATCAATCTAGATGACATGAAATTGCCTAAGTATCAAAAATTTATCTATTCATGAGATTTCAATCAATTATCATGCAAAATCATTCATGAGCATAAAGAAATTATTTTGTTAAGAAAGTAAAGGTGTTATGCAAGAATTTTGCCAAAATGAAACTCATACCTCATTTCTTGAAAAATTCTATAGTTTTCATTTTCTTTCCCAATTTTCTTTAGCCTTCCAAATTTGTCACTTTCTCAACTTGCAAGTAGGCTTGATTAATACCATAATAAAATCATATTTCAACTAGCAAGCTAACTTACTAAATAACAAAGGTTCAAAGCAATGTTTCATTTAAGAATCTCAACCTATGCTAGATAGTAAAGATTCATTTTTAAAAAAGTTAACATGATATCAAAATGAATCAAAGAGATATTAAAATATGAAATATTTGAAAAATAAGATCTCTAAACATGTTTAACTAGTTTGGACTTAAAAAGAATGTCTCTAATAATGAATATCAACCTAGAGCAAGTTTCAGTTAATGAAATTTGCCTAAGTACTAAAATTCTACATACTCATGAGAATTCAAGGATTTAACATGCAATTCTAATCATGAGTATAGAGACAAAATTTAAGCTTAAACATTGAGGTATAACACTAAGATTTTGAATTAATCAAAGTTATACCTTATTCATGATGATTTGCCAAACATATCATTTTCTTCCTAGTTATTAGTCTTCCTAAAATACTCATAACTTGCAAGTAAGCTACACTAATATTTTAGAGAAAATATAGCTACTTAGCAAGCTAACCAAACCAAAAAGCAAAGAGAAGCATCAAGTATCATTATCAAAGTTCACTTTGCTAAATAGTTTGAAATTTGTTTTAAATAGAATCAAATGATACCAAAACGAATTTTAAGATATCACAAGAGTAATAAATATGAAAATATGATCTTCAACCCTTCCTATTGGTTGAAAACCGAAAGACTACAATTAGCCTACGATTTAGAACCGCAAGGTCGCTTAGGCCCATTATAGGCCACTTAGGTCTCCGAACAGACCGGAAATCAAAAGTTAAAAATATTTTTGAAACTTATCAAGAGCGGAAAATCTACTAATATTAAGCATATATCAAACTCCAACTATAATTTAAGCAAGAGGGTATATGAGATGATACCACAGTACTTTTGATGCCAACCTTACTAAGGCATCAAGATGACTTGAAGTTGCAACTTTGAAATGGTACAATCTTTGAATCCTCAAGTAACTTCAATCAACCAACTTCATCTCACCCTTGTGTGGTAGCCCCCCTACAATAAAGCATGAAATTTTTGGTACCAAAATGACTTTAGTTCCTTGCGGGTTAGTGGACTTAGGTACCCAAAGTGTCTTAACAACACTATGGCTCACTTTAAAAGCACGATCATAAATTGCATGCTCATACATGCCACAACAAAAGCAATGACCATGAAATTTTTTCTTTTTACCACTCTTATGACCATGAGGTCTAATGTTAGAATGCTTGATATGAGAATTGAAACATGATGAGCATTAGCATTCTTAGATGAAATATTTTTTTTCCTAGGATTTCTAAAAGATGAAGCATATGATAAATTACTAGTTTTCCTACTTAAGAAAATAATCTCATTTTTTAAGTCATTAATGGATTTGTGTAAAGCTTGTATTTGAGATTTCAATAAGCAATTTTCATTTATTAAAATATCATGCTCAATTTTGAAATCATTTGTACAATCCTTATCATTGATATTCACATTATTTTTCTTGTTCTAATTATTTTCATCTCTAATTTTTGAAATCTTAATTAACAACTCATCATCCTCAATTTCTAATTCTTCATTTCTATGTTTCAAGTTCTTAATTTCAAGTTTTAAAGCATCATGCCAAGAATCAAGAGAGCTAGTATTTAATTTTTTATTTTCTAATTCATGCACACGAGAACTAAGCCTTAAAATTTTCTTCTTTAATTTCTTAATTTTCTTATTCTTTTTTATGAGCAAGTCATACATATTTTTATATTTTTCTAGTAGTTCTTCATGCGACATATCAATGAATTTTGAGCTACTAGAATCACTATCATTAACATTTTGAACATGACTAAAAGATGAAGAATATACCTCATCTCGAAGACCCATGAGGTAAAAGTTTGATGTAGTTTCATCGTCATGTCTAGAAGTGGCTTCACTTGATTTGGATGTGGATGATGAAGCACAATTCTTCTTTTTGGATTTCTTCTTCAAAAGTGGACAATTCTTCTTCTTCTGTCCCTTCTCTTGGCAAAGGAAGCACCTAAGTTTTCTTTTTCGATTTTTGGTGTTCCTTTGACTAGATGAGCTTTGGGCATCAAAAATTTCATTAAGACTAGAGGTGTGACAATTGTCATCACCTCCTTCATTGAAAGTAATAAGCTCCTCGGTTTTTACATAATTGTAAAGCATGTTTACACAAGCCCAAATATCGAATGCGGATGAACAATGCATAATTTTTTCATGTATATTATTTGATAATGAGCAATACAGAAAGTGTGTTGTTTTAGCATTCAATTCAAATAATCTAATTTGATCTTGAGTCCAATCATTAATGTTAATGGTGGGTTCAACATATTCATTTTTTAGCATGTACCATAGATCTAAACTTTATGTTTTAAGAAAAGTATACATCATACTCTTCCAAACATCAAAAATTTTATCATCAAACCTAGGTAGTGCAAATGCTATACTCTCTAGTGTCATTTTCCAAATCGAGGCAAGATGTAGACGAGATGATGAAATCTCAATCTACGACCCGCTCTGATACCAAATATTGGTTGAAATGACCACACTAGAGGGGGGTGAATAGTATGTTATCTTGATATTATCGCCTAAATTCAATTTTAAACGTTTCTTAGATTACTTAGGCAATACATGATTAAATGACTAAATGCGGAAGCGATAAATAACAAAGCAATTAATACAAACAAGATATCAATGCTAACACAATGACTTATAGTGGTTCAACCACAATGCATACTCTACAACCTAAGAATCGTGCTTAGGATTTCACACCCAAATCCACTAAATTATGAGTAGCTTACAATTGAGAATTTTACACCGGAAAGACCCTACACTCACCTCGAAGACACTTCTACATCCGGAAGTATCCTGCCTTCCTACCGAGTGAGCTTTCCCACCTCAATTCCTAAGACCTACTTCTAACTTAGTTTACACAAGTGGCTTTACACTTTCTACACGAAGGATATCACTTAATCACAAGACCTAACACTAGGTCTTCTTACACGCTCAAGTAAATCAATTCAAAATAAAATAAAAATACTTTAATCACAAGAAGAGAGTAAAGATGACTTATCACAATAAGAATACCTCTTCTTCTTGAGCCTAGCACCCTTGATGAGCCCTCCAATGAAGAACACTTGAAGATGAGGGATCAAGAGCTAGGTTTGAAGGATTTGATCAATAAGGAGCTTAGAGAATGCTAAAGATCACTCTTTGAGGATTATGGGCATCATTAAGAGCTTGGGAGAGAGTTTGGGGTGAGTATTTATAACCCCCAAGCAAAGGGCTCGTCAACGGGCGTATTTTTGCCCGTTGTCGACGCTCGATCGCTTGCTGGTCGATCATCGATCGACCGATTGATCGATCGCAGCATTCTGCCGCTTCTGGGCGCACTTCGGTCGACCGAATTGGCTACTGCCAATTTTTTGCCACATTCGGTCGGCCGAATTACCTTCTGCCGATCGACCGATCGATCGACTGAATCTGTGCTGGGCAATTTCCTTGTGAATTTTTCTTGCGCGCTTCGTCTTTGGGTTCCGGCCTTCAACGTGCGTCAACTTGGCGAGCTTTCCATGTGTTCTTTAGACTCGTCCAAGACATCTTTGGTGCACACGTTGAACTTCTAAATATTTCGGCGATGAACCCGAACGCGTCGATCAATGTCCTTTCGCTTTTCCAATTTCTTCAATATTTTCAATCGATGACATCAAGTGCTAATTGATATGAAATCCGAACGTATTTCTCAATAAAACATTAGTTCTATGTTTATTATCATCAAAATTGAGATTAAGACCAAGGTAGAAAACATTTGACCAATAATAATAATAATAATAATAATAATAATAATAATAATAATAATAATAATAATAATAATAATAATAATAATAATAATAATAATAATAATAATAATAATAATAATATAATTTTTTTAGTTGCAGCTCATTTTACAACATTTAGTCTTTGGCTGCAATTACTAAATGCTAACAAATTAGTTGCAGTTGATTAAAGAGAAATTAAAATATTTGCTGCGAGCCTGCAATTAAATTTGCAATATATTCTGTTAGAAACAACCAAATGCTCGTAAAATATTTAGCAAAATTAAATACTTCATTTGGAAAATGTTTTCGACTAATTAAACATTTGAAAAAGCAAAACTAGTACTAACGTTCTTTTGATCTTGGGGATGACAATTAAATTGTTAAATTGGTACCAACTAATCGAATTGTAAAATTCGGACATGTATGATAAATTTTATGGTTTGATTTCTAAATTTAGTTCTATTTAAGTTAGCACCTCGCTGCTTTGTTCCCCAATCTACTTATCTACCTATACAGAGCAACTTTTAATTCTTCAAGGAAATTGTACTTCTAAAAATATCCATCGGAATATTCCTTACTTCCCAAAATATATCTAATCATTTAATACATATCAATCATAAATTTCAAAAAAGATTCCATGATAACAATTCCTTTATAATTTTTCATTTTAGTATCAGTAGAGCTATTTTTTATTGCTAAAGCTTAATTTACTAAAATTGAACCCTTATTAATGCACTTACCAACGGATTCCAGAAAATTGCATTTGCAATCAAAAGACCACATAAATTTCTAAACCCGGTCGAATTGGACCGGACGATAAGATTCCACTTTCCGACCGGAATTATTGGGTCCATTCATTTCTCTAACACGGTCAACGAACAGTGAACCGATAATGTACAGCTCATTTTACAACTGAGATTAATTTGTTTCCACTTATGATTAAATCAAATCAAAAATTAATCCCATTAACCAAGATATATTACAAAATAATTACATCTTTTCAAGAAAACGAAGCCCGGAGATGGAGATTTGATCGCTCTCCCTTCAGCGTCACCCGTTCCCCGATATCCGATTGATCCACCCCTTTCCATGTGGAAGCGGTATTCTCCGTATTTTGATCGCGGGGAGGAGTAAGCAACAAGACTGAGCACCGTCGAAGAGTGGAGTCGAGGTAATTAAGTAGCAGGAGTAGGACGGAGTGGCGAGTACAACGTCTAGGGTTTTGGAGGCTGTACCTGGTTCACCTCGCCCTGAATTTCGCAAAAAGCTTTTCTTTTTGGAGTAGGATTTGCGGGGCCTCGATCTCTTCGTCAATAAGCTGACTTTTGCTGCCAGTGTGCTCACAGGATCGGTCGGGGAGATTGGGGCAGTTGGGTTTTAAAGTTGAAATAGATTGTCTTTGGCGTGCTGGAGCCTTCTAGGGTTGGAAAGTTGATTTTTTTTGGGATCGCTTGTGAGTTCTGCTAATTCTGCAGCGGCTGCGGCGGCGAGATGATGGTGAGGGCTGATGAGTAGAGCAGGTGTCGAGCAGGTGCGAAAATGGTAGGCTAGCTGATTCCGGAATGCCGGGCTTTCTTTCGTCGCTGGCGGTGGTTCAGAACAAGTATGTGCTCAAACGCTCGACTTTTACTCTATGCTTTGTTTCTCGATGAGCCATGTATCTTTCAAATTATTTTCTCGATTCAGCTTTCTTTTCTTTCTCTCTAGGTCTTATTATCATGTTGCTCCTGATCGATATTGTTAATCATCCTCCATAGTTTATAACAATTATTTCATATGCAGAACATAACTTTATTATCTACTTACTTTTTAACCTATATGCAGGATCAGATTTGATTCATTTGAAATAATGTCATCTTTGTTATACAAAAAAGAATTAAATTGTGACTTAAATTTTAGTTTTTTAGTTATACATTGAAGTTTGAAATTCTAAAGCATGAAACGACCTATGCTGTATTATTATATGGACCTTGAAGATTAGTAAATGATCCTCATCAGTCATCAAGTACTTAACTTGCCATCATGTTAGTCACTTGGTCTTGAGGATTACTATTGGTAAATGATCCTCATCAGTCATCAAGTACTTAATTTGCCATCATGTGAGTCACTTGGTCTTGAGGATTACTATTGGCAAATGATCCTCATCAGTCATCAGTTATCAAGTCATCAGCTTTTTGACTTGAAACCATTTACTTTATAATGACGGTTTTCTAATAAGAATCCTTTGGAAAGCTATGTAAACTGTGAACAGTTGAAAAACTTGTACTTTCTTGATTTTGATATAATAAAAATTCATATAAGAAATGGCATGACTTTAAAAGTTATTGAGCCTTTACATGCTTGGTTCAGAAATATCTACATCTTAAATCCAATCTATTTGTTGGTTGGGGCCAAGTTTAACTTTCTTGATTTTGGTTAAGCTTACAACATGAAACTATCAAATTTCAAATTCGAGACGAAATGGTATACCCTATTCCAATAGCACAGTGGTCTTTTGGTATCATGATAACATACTTTGGCACCTCTGCAACATGCATTAGTTGTTCCCAACATGCACACATGTTACCTTCTATATGTATGTCCCTCTGCAACATGCATTAGTTGTTCCTAACATGCACATATGTTACCTTGTGTATATGTATGTTTGTGTATATACACCACTCATGTGCATATGCACATAAAAGTATCCATCCTTAAGCTTTCTCTGTTGTCCATAATGGCTAATGCTTTCTGATTTTTCTAACTATAGCATAGAGGAAAATACAACACATCCATCTGGAGAGTCAGAATTTGGTTTGCTGAACCAGTCTATTCCACTTCATATTGGTGCTGCTTCAGTCCCCAACAGTAGTAAGTTCTTGTTTATTTTTATTATTCATTGTGAAATAGCAAAGAATCTAGCACCTTTTAGATTTATTCATTATAATGCATACTCTCTAGTCTCTAATTACTTTAACATAATTCCTCCACCATCTTTTATGTGCAATAGACAATGTCACATTGTAATGCAACTGTTTTTTCTATTATTAACTTGTTTGATAGAAAGATATACTTGAACCAAATTGTGCAAAGGTCTGTAGAAAGCTTCCTTTGTCCCATTTGAAATTCCTTCATAGGAAACATTTAGGTCTTTGTTTTTGTTGTAATGTAATGGGCCAATGGTATATTCTAAAATATCTAAGAAATTTGGGTAAGAATTTTAGAAGAATAGATAGACATCTTACTTTTGCAAAAAAAAGTGTTGCATCCATCTTAAGTAAGTTCCTCTTTGGTTAGTAAAAGTTAACTGACATGGTAAAAGTTTTCATAGTTACTGGAAGAGTGAACTAGGTAGATTAATTAACATTAAGATTTGAGATTGTTTATCTTAGTTTTCATATTTACTGGAAGAGTGAACTAGGTAGATTAATTAACATTAAGATTGTTTATCTTTAAACTCACGTAATAGTAGGATCCATGTGCTTATGCAAAATTGTTTGCATAGAAGTGTTTTCAATGGCTAACTTTTTGTCACTTATGCAGATCCCCTAGCTACTGTAAAACAAAGTGAACAAGAAATTACTTCTCATTCTTCTCATTCGCAATTTGGTGTTTCCAGTGAAGTACGATTTCACATATTGTTGTCTGTTTTATGGCTTTGTATGCTTATCTTTATTAGTAGAGAAAATATACCCTTCTGATTTTTCTTTTTCCTGCTAGTAGCGGTTAGTCTCAACTGATGTTATATTGTTATGTACCTTCAGCTGCTAAAATTGAGTTTTTGACTCACTTTAACAGAAGGGGCAGCAACCTAACGTGGTGTCATTCTCCAGTGGTCACTTAGAGAATTGTGGAGATTCCATAATGGCAGATGCTTTGACAGATACCTCTACAGATGTAGACACCGATGAAAAAAATCAGAGGGTAATTTAGATTAATCTTCGATCTTTTTATAAGCAATCTCATTCATGATTTAGTTCATGCTATTTCTTTGTATCTTTCTTTGGTCTGGTTTTGTTTATTTTGTTGCTATATTAAATTACCAGAAAACTAAGTGTTATTTTTCTTTGTATCCTAAAAAATCAAATGCATAAAAGTAGGTAAAACTTTAGATAAGAGTAGTCTCAGGCATTATCAAATATGCATCACAGTTTAGTGAAATAATTTAAGAACTGGGATGCTAGACAACATAGAAGATGTCCCGTGTATGCTTAGTCTCTGTCCATTACTTGGTTGTATTTCTTGACCACTTGTATCTTCTTTTATCTCTTTATGTTTGCATCTTCTGAAGTGTAGCTAATTACAGATTTGTCAATAACATGAGAACTCCTGGAGCATATTCACCCATGTTATATAATAATATATATGTCATTAATGTTTTCTCCAATTTGTGGAGGATAAAATGTCTCAAAAAAGGAATAAGAAGTATAAATTGAATTATTTCGATTATGTTACCCTAATTTATTGTATCGAAGAAAGAAGAGTTGCCTTATTTGAAAAATACTGTAATTCCTTAGCATTTTTAAAGATATATCAAGAACTCTCTAGAACTGACACCTAAAATATTTAAGGACTTCCACTATCTTTTTACAATCAAAATGGGGCTTCGAAATAAGAATACAGCTCAAATACTATGTTAAAATTGATTCATGATAGTAGCTCAAGATTAAGAGCTCGTTTGGTTCACATAGGAAGTAACTTTCTTAGAGGGTTGAATTTCATCTAAGCATCTTTGGTTGATAGTAAGGGAATTGCAATTTCTCACTACATGTTCAACTATCTACTTCTTACTTCCCAGGAACTACATATCAAATCACTAATATGCCCTCCATTATAGCTATTTAATAATATCATTAATACAATATAAATAACTTTATAATTAATAATATAATAATATATTTTATTAATTATAATATTATAATTAAAAAAACTCTGGTAATATTGTATTTTTACGTAATTTGCTGTCAATCAAACAAGCCCTAGAAAGTGTCATACATATGAAAACAATTGAAAAATAGCAATTAAATTTTTAGGGAAAATTAATGAAAATATCCCGAACTATTGAGGTTTTAACAAATCTGACCCGTACTTTTATTTGTAACTAATTTATATTCGAACTTTCATTTTGATATCAATTGTATATTCCCGTTAGCTGGGTGTTAAAGTAGTCATTATTTACTGTCGTGGACTGCACAGTCAGCATAAATAAATTATTTTTTAATTCAAAGTTGCCCCGTCAGCATGACCACGTCATGTTTGCTGATTTAAAGGGAAAATTAATGAAAATGTCCTGAACTATTGAGTTTTTAACAAATCTAGCTCATGCTTTTATTTGTAATTAATTTATACTCGAACTTTCATTTTGGTATCAATTGTATACTCCCGTCAGCTGAGTGTTAAAGTGGCCGTTATATGCTGACGTGGACTGCACAGTCAGCATAAATGAATTAATTTTTTTATTCAAAGTTGCCTCGTCATCAAATAATCCATGCCAGCAAGACCAATTTAAAAAATATTAAAAACCTCTTCAATTGTTTTTTTTTTCCTTTTTTTTAAGGTACGGCTGACGTGGCATTGAAGATTTTTTTTATATATATATTTTTAGCTGATCTTGCAAACGTGGATCATTTGATGACGAGGCAACTTTGAATAAAAAACTGATTTATTTATGCTGACTGTGCAGTTCACGTCAGCATATAACAGCTACTTTAACACTCAACTGACGGGAGTATACAATTGATTCCAATGAAAGTTCGAGTATAAATTAGTTACAAATAAAAGTATGGGTCAGATTTGTTAAAAACTCAATAGTTCGGGATATTTTCATTAATTTTACCCTTTTTAAAATGGTCATGCTGACGTGGATCAAATGCTGACGGGGCAATTTTGAATAAAAAATTATTTATTTATGCTGACCGTGCAGTCCACGTCTGCAAATAACGACTACTTTAACACCCAGCTGATGGGAGTATACAATTGATATCAAAAAGAAATTTCGAGTATAAATTAGTTACAAATAAAAGTATGGGTCAGATTTGTTAAAAATTCAATAGTTCGGGACATTTTCATTAATTTTCCCTATAAAAAAATATTGTCATCAAAAAGTCTGATAGCAGATGAACAAATCATGAGTTTCAGTCCTTGCTATGGTATTGTTTCATATTTCATGATTGGTATAATATGTGACAGTCAATGAAGGGATTACTTCCAGATTGAAGTGACCAATACAAATTCTTTATTATTTTTGCCAATACCAATGAGTATGACTCAAGAAAACTCTTGGTACAATGGCAAGGTTGTTCCATTGCGATATGAGAGATCAAGGCTTGAGTTGCAGAAACAGTCTTTTTGTTGTGCAAGGTTAAGAATGCGTGCAATTGACCCTCCTGAAGTTTGCATTGGCGACAGTTTCATTCATTCATATTGCTCTTTTATCATGAAATATGATACAATGTATCATTCTGCAATGTTGTCAAGATAGGGATATAGCAAATCATCTGAGGGTTTGCTATATAATGAATGACTTCAATAATTATGAGATTATTGTAGATATCTCGAGAATACATCAAAAATGAGGAGTTTGTGCCAGTTGGAAAGGAGCCATTATGTAGAAGGGCATTAAAGTTTACATATGTATAACCATAAACCATAGGATCTGACAGATTGGAGAAGTGGATATCATTATTACATCTAGTCGTAGTTTTCAGTACCAGATCAGAGATCAACCTGGCCAAGCGGTTGGATGATTGGTTCACTGGTATAATTATTAAATAAGATTTTAAAAAAGATCGAATATGTAAAAATTAGGGGAAAAAATAAGGTAACAAAAAGAATACTTCTCAAATAATAAATTCACCTAACAAATGGTATTATTTTCAAATAATTATAATTATGATTTATTGACAATTGTAAAGAAAATTAAATATTTAAGTAAAGTATTTTATTTCTCATGTTTGCTCTTAAGCTTGGGTTCTAATTTATTATATGTACCATTATGTTTATAACAAGGAGACTGCAGCTTGGTCGTAAAGATTTGTTTGATTAATAGAACGACCATGGTTCAAATCTTGACAAGGGTAAAATAGATAATTTTTTATCCATTTATAAAAAAACAATATATTTGAACCAACGGAGTCCATTGATTCATCCAAAAAACCACTACTTAACTGTCTTTAAATCAAATCAGACCAGAAAAGTGGTTGCATCGTCCAACCAGTCGGACCGGCCAGTCTGGTCTGAGTTTTAAAACTATGCATCTAATGCAACATGCTATTTCCTCTATTTACTATGGCATTATCTTTGTTTCTCCAAAACGAATTCTTTTACACTGTTTTGTAGCTTGGGGGAAGGGAGGGGATGGCAGTGTTTTGTCTTTAGTCAACAATGACAAGGGGAGGATCCTCCTGTTTGGTTGGACAGGCAAAGTGAGGGGTGGGGAACAGAGGGGAGAATTTTATATTTGTTTCAACAATGACAAGGGATAAAGTTGATCAAAACTTATAGAAGTTCTAATGATACCCTCCTCTCCAAATTCCTCCACTTTTGGAGGTAAGCAATTTTTACTATTTTGCGTCCCCTCCAATAAAACAAGAAACATTATCAAACTGAACTCACTTCCCCTCCCTGTCCTCTAGAACTCCCCAACCAAACAAAGTGGTAAGGATTGAAATTCTTATATCCTTGGTAGCCATGATCTTTATGTCTCCTAATTTGCAGATAGAGCGAGGGCAACTTGCTTTAATTGCAGCATCTGATTCTAGTGACAGGTCGAAGGACAAAGCAACGGACCAAAAGGCAATCCATATGTTGTGTTTTTTAGTTACTTGGTGCTTTCAAGTTTTAATCAAAATTACATGAACATTTATATTGTATAACTTTTTGCATAGACACTTCGCCGACTAGCTCAAAATCGTGAAGCGGCCAGAAAGAGTAGGTTAAGGAAGAAGGTATTGATCTAGATTTTTACTGCAATTTTTTATTCTGCTTTTTAGCAACATTCAATTAGTACTATCCAATGTTATTAGATATAGCAAGACTTTAGAAGTTATTATTACTTATTAGGAACTAGTAGATGTTAACTTTGATTGGTGACCAAGTTTTCCAAAAGCTTAAGCTTGTAGGAAATAGACCAATCTGTCCACTTATATTCTTTACACACCTCATGTGTGGCCGAACAAAATTCATTAAACTGACCCAAGCCGGACACGTTGACTGATTTAAGCCGGACACGTTGACTGATTTAACTTAACTAGGAGTCTTTTTTTGTAAAAAAAAATACTGATGCTCATGGATTCAAACTTTTGATCTTCTACTCTTATATCCTGTTAAATGTTAAATTTTTTATTAGATGACAACTTTTCCAAAAGTTTAAGCTTATAGGAAAGAGACGAAGTTATATAACATAGATGTTGGTTGATGACCCTGATAATGGTATAATAATGTTTGTAGAATGATAATAAGCCATCTCTTTTTCTTGATTGTTTGTGCATGTAAAAGGTCAGGTTTAGCACATTTTGGATAAGAAAAATTCAATATGCAGTCAGTCAGTTGTTGAACATATTCTACACTGTTCCTTTTTTTCCCTTTTCATGCAAATGAGATTGCGTGATAGTTTCGGTGATATTTATTTTTAGTTACTTAATTTTGTACTTGCAAGGCTTATGTACAACAACTTGAGAGTAGTAGACTGAAGCTTACTCAACTTGAACAGGAGCTCCAAAGAGCTCGCCAGCAGGTCTTGTCCTTTTTCTTTACAATCTCGTTTCAATTTGTTCAGGTCACTTTTTTACCAGCATTTGAATCGTATAATCAGGTTGAAATATATCCTCTCTGCAGGGAATTTTTATTTCTGGCTCTGGAGATCATTCCCATGCCATTGGTGGAAATGGTAATTTCTTCTGGTCGGTTACTTAATTTGTTATTTATTATGGTAGCCTTGTCCATAATATACATACCAGTAATAACATACTTTAACTTTGAACTGACACAAGAAAAACTTTGGAATTTTAACAAATGCTGTAGTGCTTGTTTGGATGTGTGCAAGTACCCCAATCCATTTTTGGACCCATATGCAGCCCCTTGCAATCACTTGCACCCAACCAAACAAGCATTTATAGTGAATTTATTCAATATCACTATACTAGTTGCTCTTCTGGTCAAGAATCGCCTTTATTTTTCTCTTCCTGAGACAACTATGGAGAAAAACTAATTCACCTATTTGCTTGCATCTATGAAGTGCTCATTTTTTCTCTATATAATATCCTTGGTAAGGATGCAAAATATTTTCTATTAATTCTTGTCGGGTTTTTTTTGGTCAACTTGCATGGAAATATATTATTTGATTAACCAATACAAAATTACAAAGACATAGATTTAGCTCAAGTATTCTTCCAACACTGGCTATGTTACGCCCCGCCTAGGTTTATCCCTATATAAGGGACCTCACCTAGGAGAAGCGCAACTAGCAACAGAACAACAACATCAAATGGACTGAATTTAAATTTACAACCAGATTCCAATCAAATGTCCAACCAGATAATAATAAAAGTTTAACAGTCCATAAGTGAACAATGAATTCTAGAGTCTAGCTAAAAGTGCATAGTTCAACTATGTAAATTAGGAAACTAAATGTTGTGCGGAAGACGACTTCTCCTCCTCCAAAACTCTAGCTACCCCATAAGATAATGCCGTCATACCTGGGAATTTGAGGCAAAAACAACAAACATCAGCAGAAGGCTGAGTAGGATTTCAACAAGATGCTATGCTGCCATGTGTACAACAGAAAATATGATTCAACCATCTACTCGATGCACCTATACCAATCGACTATGTCAACTATGTCAACTATAATCTATATGAGTATGTGTCATAAACCCAATCAAGAGCGTAGTGGACATTGGGTTTCCCCCGCACTCTCGCACCCCGAGAGTGGCACCTCAAGCCCGCTCCAGCTAGAGATGCGACTATCCAAAAATGGTAGTCCGCCGACGTCTAACACCTCGACGCCGTTCACACGACCCGTGTGATAAATAGGTGATCACCAGTGTCACTTGCCCTACACCTTAGGCAATATATCAACTGTGTCCAGGGCTATCGCCCAAAAGTAGGTCAACTATGCATCATGTCAACAACTACTCTACTACAACTCAACTAGTATAATGCTAGTAGTCATGTCATCATGTATGAATTAAATATATAAACAACAGTATAAGACATGCAACGTCTATACTAGCATCCTCAACTAATATGCATATAAAAATATCATGCTGGCAACATGTATCAACAACTTATGCATAAGGAGTTTCAACAACAGTAGATATCAACTTTCAATGGAATAGAACAACAAGATAATATTTCGACATAGGGTAACAACCGATCTAGGATGAGATTCACCTTGACAACAACTACAACAATAGAACAACTTGGGTAGAAACCCAAAGAAACGAATAAAATAATATTTTCCGACGCGGCGCGATAAACGAGGCAATAAACACATACCGATTTCAAGATCTGAAAGCCAAACGGCAAAACTGACCCTACCAATGGATTCGGGGCGCCGAGTAGGTATAAAATCATATATATTATGATTATTTTCATCCATAAAAATCTCAATTTAATATTCCAATATTAATAATATTTCAATTTAATCTTTTAATAACTTTCTGTTACAATACCTGTAACTGTGCTATGAATGACTATAGCTGTTACCAAATCAAATATAATATCACACCGATATATAAAATAACATTGCTATAATTACCCCACCACAACTTAAATAATACCACTTCTAAATATATTATATAACCTTACTATCACTAATCTAACACTGATATAAAACATAGCACCAGTATATACTACTCCGCCCTTTCATCTCCTCCCTCGCCCGACGGCTCACCTACGCCTCCTTCATCCTACTACCGTCGCTGCCAGAATCGAGCAGGCGACGAACTGGGCGGCGCGATCTCCGACCGGCGAGGATAGTTCACCGATTGAAGCCACCGCTCATCGCTGCCGCCACTGCGGACGAGCGGTGGCGAATAGCCAGGGGCGGCGTCCCCCAAACTGGGACGATCGCGCCCCTCGCGCGGCCGCCTGCAGAATCCTACCCGACGGCGAGGTGGCGGCACTATCGCCAACTTGATCCGCCGGATTCTCACCGCCTAACCACGACTCGTCGTCGCCCATCGCAAGACGACGACTTGCAGCGGCAAAGCCCGGCCGCCCCATGGGTCGAGGTGACCGCATGCCGCCGATCTCGCGGCACTTCGACGGCATGGCTCCTCTGCCTTGCCGAGTGCCGCGCCCACAGCATCCTCGCCGCCTACGCAGCCGCTACTCGGCCGACCACACGATCCGACGACAAGAAAACACGACGAGAAAACTCAAAGAAAAACACGAGATGAACAATCCCTGAAACATTGCGGAAATCATCGACGACAAAGCAAAACCCGAAATCTCATCCTATGAACAGCGTACCCTACGCGAAGGAAGAAAAGATGGGACGAAATCCTACCAGAAATCTCCTCCGAACTCCGATTCACCGGAGTCTTCTCGCCACCGACGTCTCAAGATCCTCTGTCGACCGCTGCTGCTACAGGAACCGAGAGAGGAAGAAAAGGATTAGAGAGGGTTTAGGGTTTAATTATATAGGATTAGCATTTTTGCGAAAAGGCCCCTCTAAAAAATATATTTACAACTAGGTCCAAAAATTTCTAAGGTATAACAGGCTAACTGCTTTTGTATCAAACAATTAATTCAAAGTTGCACTAAGAATAAAATATTATTCTCCCTTTTGTTACAAGCTGGTATATGTTTATTTCTAGTTTTAATTGTATTGTATCATGTAAGTACTATAATTTTTAAAGTCATTGTTGCAGGGGCTTTAGCTTTTGATGTAGAATATGCTCGATGGCTTGAAGAGCATAGCCGGCAAATTAATGAATTGAGAGCTGCAGTAAATGCTCATGCAAGTGAAAATGATCTCCGGTCTATTGTTGACACTGTAACAGCACATTATGAAGACATTTTTCGGCTCAAGGGCATTGCTGCCAAAGCAGATGTCTTTCACATCTTATCAGGCATGTGGAAGACACCGGCAGAAAGGTTTTTCTTATGGCTAGGGGGTTTTCGTCCATCTGAGATTTTAAAGGTGGCTTTTTAACTTGCTCCTAATGAAATCTCTGTTTTTATCTTTCCATTTTCCCACATACCAGAACTTATGCAAATGCAAGCAAACTAATGAGGGCTTTTTTTGGGTGGCCTTTATGTTGATTCACTAATTCATTTCTTGATCCACTGTAACATTGAAGCTACTTGCAAATCAGCTGGAGCCTCTTACAGAGCAGCAACTATTGGGCATATGCAACCTCCAGCAGTCGTCGCAACAGGCTGAAGATGCTCTCTCTCAGGGGATGGAGGCATTGCAGCAATCCTTGGCGGAAACATTGGCCGGATCTCTTGGTCCATCTGGATCTTCAGGGAACGTTGCAAACTACATGGGTCAGATGGCTATGGCCATGGGAAAACTTGGAACTCTTGAGAATTTTCTCCGCCAGGTAAGTCAATTAATTCAAATTTGCCACTCCCAGTAATGGATGTTCCACAAACTGTGATGGTATTGTTTATATAGCTCGCATTGAATTAATTTGTTGTTCTATAGTATTTTCATTTCTTTGGTGGGAGTTGTTGATAACATCTGCTCACCTTTTAGGCTGACAACCTACGGCAGCAAACCCTACAACAGATGCATCGGATATTAACTACTCGTCAGTCTGCACGCGCTCTTCTCGCCATACATGATTACTTCTCACGTCTTCGTGCACTAAGCTCTCTTTGGCTTGCTAGGCCTCGGGAATAATATACCAAATTGGATTGCTTTGTTCTATTTACTTACTAATCGAAGGGCCAATTTGCAGCAGCATTTGTGCATCATTTTGGTAACCTTATCCTGAATTGTGGATGGCTGGGTGGTTATTTGTTGGATCTTAGTTTCTTAGCGTAGCTGAATCAGATGATGTATAGCAGAGTTGTCCATCATGCCCCATGTAACATTAATTGCTTGTATAAGAAGTGAAGAACTATCTATTTTTCTTTCTGTATGTTTGTAATGCTCAGTTAGGGAAACAGTTTTATGCAACAATCAAATAGCACTTGTTGTTAATGTTTCATTTGTTTGCCATTCCTCAAAGATAGATATCTTGAGAAATATCAAAAAAGTATTTGTTGATAGAAAGTTGCTTCTCATGAAATATTTTTTTGCAATATGTTTGGCATGAGTACTTGAAATGTTTTTTCTTTCAAATATAGTGCGAGAAGTACAGTTTACTTTGATCCTCCTTGCTATTTTTTTTGCAGAAAATGTGTTCCTTAAACAATGTCACAGTTGTTTACTTCTTGAGAAGTTGTATTTTCTACACAAAATTATATCAACTAAATAAAACCTTAGAAAAATAAGGAGCTCTTCTAAATAGCCAAGTTGTGTACTCACATTTTGGTGGGGTTATATGCTTGAGGTGGCTATAATTTGGTCTGAATTATTGATTAAGTGTTGTGGTTGAGACTTGAGATGGTCAGGCCTATATAATTGGAATTGCTTATCATGCCTCTCCATTATAAAATTGTGAACAAACACTTGAATTGTTAAGATTATGGCTTGGTCTTGTTGGAAATATTAACTTTGTTAATTGATAATTTATTTATTTATTTTTTAAAATATCAATTTTCTTCCAAATATCACGCTCTAGTGCAAAATAAGTAAATAATTGAAAACATTTATAGATAGCTCAATCATCTTTTGCAATTGAGCCAAGATTCTTGGTACTAATTATTTAGCTAATAAAACTTTAGAGTCAGATTAATTAAGTGATTATGTTGTTGTTGTTCACGTACATTTTTAGAAATTAATTTGGAAGAAATTTTTGTGTTTGTTAGTTGCTAAATATAAAGATTTAGTGGGAGGATTGATTCCATTCAAATCAGAATCTATTACTAAAGTGGATCAAGAACAAAAAAAGGAGAGAGAAAAAAAAAAAATTGCTCATGGTGGTCTTGTTGCTGCCTCAAATTGCTCAGAACCATTACATGCCTCAATTGCTCATGTTGCTATGATGATATATTTTATGTAGATTGATCGGTCAAAGGAATTAAAGTTGCACGCACCCGTTCAATTCTCCAGTGCCTCCAATTACATGTTCAAATAAAGAATTGAAGCTTTCAATTAAGAAGCCTTCCGCCGCACCAATTTTCTTGGTCAAACATCAAACAACGACCGTGTGATTAAATCAAACGGAGCGGCAAATTACTTGGAGATTTTTTCTCCAACGAACCAGGCATGAGTCGGCTCTCCCCCTCTACTATAAATAAGGGCCTAATATGCAGTTTCAAATCATCACATCATCCCATCTACTCCTTTTCTCAAGCAATGTTCTTTTTTCAGCGGCTCTCTTCCCCTTCACACCGTCTCAGGCAGAAGCAAGAAGATCAAGGACGCCGTGTCCACAGTTTTCAGGCAGAAGCAGGAATCCAAATTTCGGGGTGCAGAAAAATATCCAAGTACAGATAATATTTTTCTTTTACAATTTAGTTATCAGTTGTATTAAGTGTCCTCTTCTCCCCGTGGAGTATGTCTAATACCCCGCCGGATCGGACTACGTAAATTTTGATGTTCTTTGTGTTTTCTGGATTTATTCGTTTTGGTATTTTTTCTTTTGACATTTGAATTTTTGGATCCTTGCAGGAAGACTCATTTTCTTCCTAATAGTTGTGGTATCAGAGCCAACAATCCACAATGTCAGGGGAAAAATACGAAATCCATAAATTAGACCACAATGTCAACTACTCATTATGAGCTTTGAAGATGAAAATAATATTGGTTAAGGAAAACCTATAGGACACTATTCGTGGACGAGCTGAGATGGAAGGCATTGAAAGGGAAAAGAACTGGGCTGATGAAAGTGCTAAAGCAACCTTGTACATGAGCGTCTGCAACGAGGCACTACGAGAAGTCGCATAAAAAAAGACCGCTGCAGATGTATGGAAAAAGCTTGCTACAATCTACCAGGATAAAACTCTAACAAATAAGATGACACTTAGACAGAAATTATATTTTTTATGCATGACCGATGACACTTCTGTTAAAAATCATATTAGCACTTTCTGTTCTATTCTTGCTGATCTTGAGGATATGGGAGTTACTTTTGAGGAATAAGATAAGACATTTATGCTTTTAATTACTCTCTCTGCTTCTTTTAAAAAAATTTGTGAAAGTTTATTATATGGCAAGAATACTATTACTCTGGATGAGGTGACAACAATGCTAGTATCCAAAGAGGTTGTCGACTCTCAACTTACCACAAGATCTTCTAGAAGCCGTGGAGAAGCCCTGAACAATAGATGACGAAATAGGTCACGGGACAAAAGTCGGGGTAAGTTCAAATCTAAATCCAGGTTCAAAAACGTACAGTGCTATTATTGCAAAAAGATAGGACACATCAAATCAAAATGTCGTAAGTTGAAACGGAGACAGAAGGAATAAAATCAGAACGGGGAAACATCATATGCTGATGAGGATGAAAAAGTAGAGGTACTTATTATTTTTGCTTATTATGCTAGATCTCAAGATGAATGGATTTTAGATTCAGGTTGCTCTTTTCATATGACACTACACCGAGATTGGTTTACCACATATGAACATGCTAATGGAAAAGAAGTGCTAATGGGAAATGACTCATCATGATAAGTATTAGGAGTCGGCTCAATAAAAATTAAAATGTACGATGGCATTACAAGGACCCTAACTCAGGTATGGCATGTTCCAAGTCTTAAATGAAATTTAATTTCTTTATCTTCTCTAGATGCACTTGGATACAAGTATTCAGGCTAAGACGGAGTTTTCAGAGTCACAAATGGATCCTTAACAGTAATGAAAGCACTAAAGGTAAACCAACTTTATATTCTGCAAGGCACAACGGTAACAAGTGGTGTGACTATGGTAAATTCTGAACACTCTGATGATGATCTTGCTAAATTATGGCATATGAGATTAGAGCATATTAATGAAAGAAGCATGCTAATACTTAAACAAAAGGGACTACTTGGAAAGCAGAATTTGACTAAACTAAATTTATGTGAACATTGCATCTATGAAAAACATAAAAGAGTCTCATTCTTCACATGGCAACACTATGCTAAAGGAAAATTAGACTACATTCACTCTGATCTATGGGGGTCATCACCGGTTGAATCTCAAGGAGGACCTCGATACATGCTCACATTTATTGATGATTACTCCAGGAAGGTATGAGCTTATTTTATTAAAAAGAAATCTGATGTATTTTCTAAATTTCAGTCTTAGAAGGCAATGGCCGAGAAGCAAACCAGTAGATATGTTCGGATCCTACAAACCGACAATGGCCTAGAATTTTGTAGTGGAGAATTTAAATACTTTTGCTCTATGGAAGGGATCATAAGACATCACACAGTTCCCCACACACCTCAGCAGAACGGAGTAACAGAAAGGATGAACTGCACCATCATAAAAATGGTAAGATATATGCTTTCTAATGCTAATATTTCTAAAAGCTTTTGGGCATAGGCTGCATCCACCGCTTGCTACCTGATAAATCGATCTCCATCTTCATCAATTGAATTCAAGACGCTTGAGAAAAAATGGACCGGGTCACCAGCTTCTTATGACCATCTTAAAATTTTTGGGAGCACTGTCTATGTCAGGGTGAATGAAGGAAAATTAGAACCTAGATCAAAGAAATGTATTTTATTAGGATATCTTAGCGGAGTGAAAGGCTATAAAGTGTGGTGTCTAAATAATTGTAAAGCAAAAATCCATAGAGATGTGATTTTTGATGAATAGGTACTCTTGAAAATGAAAAAGGAGGACCAAGAAGAGGAGGACTCTGAGGTACCTACACCTTCCGTGCCACAAGAAGAAACATCACCTCAGCCTCTACCCAAGAATTCTGATTCCCTACACCCGCACCTCGACCACCTTCCACATAAGCCAATGACAATGACACTGCTTCAATAGAACAGATCACTGAAGAACATGTTCAGGTCCAGAAGGAGCCACACCGGGTCGAGGAGGAGCAATATCAAGTTGAGGAGTATAATTCTTATTCCATCGCCCTCAACCGACCTAGGCGAGCACCACGTCTTAATCTTAGGTATGCAAATGTTGCTACATATGCTCTAGCAGTGGCTGAAGAAACTTCATGCGCTGAAGAACCAGCCTCCTATAAAGAAGCCCTAAATCGGACAGATTCAAGAAAGTGACATGAAGCTATGACAGAAGAATTCAAGTCCTTGCAGAAAAATAATACTTGGGAACTTGTGAAGCCCCCACCGCACAAGAAACTTGTTGGGTGCAAGTGTATCTACAAACTCAAAGAATATAATATCTATAAAGCTCAGCTTGTGGCAAATGGATACAGTCAAAAGGAAGGTATTGACTATAAAGATATTTTTTCTCCTGTGGTTAAACATACTTCTATTCGTGTTCTTCTAGCATTAGTAGTCATGCAAGACTTGGAGTTAGAACAGCTTGACGTAAAAATAGCTTTCCTACACGATGACTTAGAAGAACATATCTACATGACACAACAAGAAGGTTTTGAAGAGAAAAATAAAGTTGATCATGTTTGCCTCCTAAAGAAGTCACTATTTGGCCTCAAGCAATCTCTCATACATTGGTATAAAATGTTTGATCAGTTTATGCTCAGTATCGATTTCAGTGGATCATCTTTTGACAGTTGAGTTTACTTAAAGAAATCAGTTATCTCTATGATTTATCAACTTCTTTATGTTGATGATATGCTCATTGCGGCAAAAGATATTACTGAAATAGACATGCTTAAGAAATACCTTAAGGGTGAATTTGACATGAACGACCTTGGGGCTGCAAGAAAAATCCTTGAAATAGAGATAAAGCGAGACCGCAAAATAAGAAAGTTGTACCTAACACAGGAGAGTTATGTAAAGCAGGTGGTTGAGCGCTTTGGCATGCAAGAAGCAAAATTCGTCAAGACACCTCTTGCCGCTCACTTTAAATTGTCAGAACTTCTATGCCCGAAAGATGAAAAAGAAAGAATTAGTATGTCACAGGTACCCTATGCAAGTGAAGTTGGCAGTCATATGTACGCCATGATCTCTACCCGCCCAGACATAGCACATGCAATCAATATTGTGAGTTGGTACATGGCAAATCCAGGAAAAACACATTGGGGGGCAATTAAATGGATGTTGCGCTACTTACAATGTACTTCTAAAGTCAATCTTATTTTCGGTGGAACTAATAAATCGTTTGCATGATACTCAGACTCGAACTATGTCGGTGACATTCATAAGAGGAGATCGATCACCGTCTACATCTTCAATATAGGCGGTACTACAGTAAGTTAGAAAATCGGCCTACAACCCATTGTTGCCCTCTCCACCACTGAAGCGGAGTGCATGGCTATTACAAAAGCGATTAAAGAAATAATCTGGCTTGGGAACCTGATAAAAGAACTAACTTCTCAAAATAGGGACATAGTCGTGCATAGTGACAGTTAGAGTGCAATTCATCTATCAAAAGATCAGATGTACCATGAAAGGACAAAGCACGTCGATGTCAGATTCCACTTCATCAGGGATATTCTTTCAAATGGAGAAATAAAGCTACAAAAAATTAACACGGCTCACAACCCTATAGATATGTTGACTAAAGTCCTACCAATGGCCAAGTTTGATCATTGTCTGAAGTTGGTTATGTTGATTCGAGGCACAGGTTAGCCCTACTGGGCTCTTGGGAGACGAGGAGAAGACTATATTGGACTCAAATCTCATCAAATGAAGAAATTATGATGGTTGATTCGATTCAAACCCGAATCTATTACTAAAGTGGATCAAGAAAAAAAAACATGTTCTGGGCTTGGCCCAACTCTATTTGCACCATTAGCATTGCACATGGTGGTCTTGTTGCTGCCTCAAATTGCTCACGCAATTCGAGGCAGCACCATTACATGCCTCAATTGCTCATGTTGTTATGATGAATATTTTATGTAAATTGATCGGTCAAAGGAATTAAAGCTGCACGCACCCGTTCAATTCTCCACCGCCTCCAATTACATGTTCAAATAAATAATTGAAGCTTTCAATTAAGAAGCCTTCCGCCGCACCAATTTTCTCGGTCAAGCTAGCATCACACAGCGACCGTGTGATTAAATCAAACGGGGCAGCAAATTACTTGAAGATTTTTTCTCCACCGAACCAGGCATGAGTCGGCTCTCCCCCTCTATTATAAATAGTGGTTTAATATGCAGTTCCAAATCATCTCATCATTCCATCTACTTTGTTTCTCAAGTAAGATTTCTTTTCCAACGACTCTTTTCCCCTTCACACCGTCTCAGGCAGAAGCAAGAAGATCAAGAACACCGCATCCACGGTTTTCAGGCAGAAGCAGGAATTCAAATTTCGATGTGCAGAAAAATATCCGAGTGCAGACAATATTTTTCTCCTACAGTTTAATTATCAGTTGTATTCAGATTCTTTTGTATTAGCCGTGTTTTCTCCTCTCTCTAATAAAATCAAGTACCCTCTTCTCCTCGTGGAGTAGGCCCTGGACTCCGCCGGGCCAAATCACATAAATTTTGGTGTTATTTGTATTTTCTAAATTTATTCATTTTGGTATTTTTGCTTTTGGCGTTTGAATTTTTAGATCCTTGGAGAAAGACTCATTTTCTTCCTAACATTTAGAAATAATTTAATTTGTCTTTAATTTTATATCTATATAGATCGATTCGTTGTAGTATAACCCCAAATAAAAGTGTACCTGGAAAATTTAAAAGCTTGCAATAAGCCGAAGTATTGCTCTCCATAATTAGCTGAATTCATCGTACAAAGTAAATGTACAAAGAAGAACAAAATAGTAAATTAAACAGCAAGTGAGAGACCTGGACACCCTTAAATTAGGTGCATTCAATCGTTCTGCCACCTAACAAAGAAAATATAACTAATAAGTGCCAAATGGTTCTGATGGTTGCAAACTCATATTCTTGTTTCCCTTCTTCCATGACAAGCGAATGCCTCTTCTATAAATCTGTGTGCTCCTGTTGACTTGAAGCATTCATCCAACATTTTCCATTGTCCCCTTCCAAGGGACAACCATGGAGAAACGCTCGGAGGTAGTAAGATTTCGTAAACCAATAAAATATTTCTTTGCTTTCTCTATTTGAAGTTGTTTTCAGTTATTTGTTGGGAATAAAAAGTTCATAATTTTTCTTTTCTTTTCTTAGTGTATCAGCAATTTCCAGTCAAAATACAAACAGCTTCATTATCTTGTTTGGCTTTCTTCAGTCATCTGTTTAACCATTGTGGTTGTCTTCTTTCAGAAGAGGAACTGGATTTCTGTTCCGCAATTTGGAGGATGGGATAAAAAGAACTCAGCACTTGATTATTCCATGGTATTTTCACGGGTTCGCTCTAATAGAAAAAAACACATGAATGAGCTGAGACCCTGCAGCCTGTTCAAGAATGACAGCCTTGACAAGAAAGAGAAAAAGAAATGTATCACTTATCAACAACGCGAGAAAAATCAGCCCCCCTTGGTAAATAGTTCTTCCTACATTTCATTTTTTTTCACTATAGCAAATGAAGCTCCTACATCTCTCTTTTGTAGTGAAGGTTTCCAAATCTTCAGTTCATTAGTTGCATGGTAATTTTGCTTGTTGATTATAAATCAGGCAGTAATATTCTTATCTAGAAAATAGTAATCTTGCATGTATGATTACAATCAGAAACAAATCCCCACCTTGCAATAATAAATATTGAGAATATTCTAGATCAGAATATGATAATGACAAGATCGAATGCAATATAAACATAGACAACAACCATGTTACCTACTCCTACTGATGGAAACAAGCCTTTCCATTTAGAGAAAGGAGCAAATTTCCCCAAGTAGGATTTCAGTTGTATGAAGAGTCAAAAACAGCCAACCACTCTACTGACTGAAAGATATATGCTCTTGTAAGGATGGTCATTGAATCAAAAGAATACAGAAACATATGCATGAGTATAAACAATTTAGGTCATAGATGAAAATAAAGCTGACTCTGAAATGTAAATTGATTGAAAACATAATGTTATCTGCAAATACACACATGGTGAACAATCACTCCAGAAATGATCAAGAAAGCAAGTAGACATTTGCAGAAATGCAGTAGTACAATCCCTTGGCTATCAATGTAAAGAATGAAATATTAGAATGTCTTATGAACTTCCGACATGGCTCGCTAGAATTAGTTTTGAGAGTAATAGATGCCAAAGGATATTAATGGAAACCATTTCTTGTTACATACATGTGCTCTTTACAAATGATAAGCAAAAATCTAACATATGCTTCATCCAACTTTAAGTTTGTGCATTTTGAATGTTTGAAAGATCACAATTTGAGGTAGTCTATGAACAACTGCAGTTTTTTGGGAAGTAGCATGCAGCTTCCTGGATAGACATTTCTAGAAAAAAAATCTAGTTGGTTTCAAACACTTCATGTCGAGGTATATACTCAAGTGAGTGCAGGAAATGAAATGGACAACTTACAGTTTGATTTAGTTCTTCGACTGAGCATTTGTCAAAGAAAATTGAAGCCACTGTCATAACATTTAGGCAGCACCTCTACAACTGTATTTCTGATATGGCATGTTTGGTTGCTAGACTTCCAGTTGAGTTAAAGGTAAAATGCCTCAGGTTGATGTTAACTCTATAACCTTGACTAAATTTTGTCCATCTGACTTTACCTTTGAGAAAACCTTAAAGTCAGTTTCAGAGGAACTGACTTCTTAGTTCTTACCTTTCTCAATTGTGCCAAACCAAACAAACAAAGAACTAACAAAGTAAATCAAGGTCAGACATTTGTAATGTGTCTATAAAAACACATTCTATACTATTGTTTAACCCTTCCTATTCATTTGAAAAATAGTATGAGAAACAAATGCACCAAAAATATATATATACGTGTCTGTGCGCGCGCATGTGCGCGCGCTTTTGATCCTTATTTTTGGCATTATTGTCTTTGCATATATACTTTGCATAGATAACCTAAGTTTATCACTGAGATCTGCACTTCTGCAGATGGACACATATTAAAGAAAAAAAGGGACTAAGTTTACAGACTCTTAACACTAACATCACTCTTAAGCATGGTAATATGAAAATCTTCAGAAACGGTATCAGACATGTATACATGTTAGTCTTCAATAATACTGATTGGTGTTTAATAGAAATTTAATTATGGAATACTTTTCTAAAACGTACTAAAACAAAAATTATTTTTCTCATCAGTATAAATTATCTGTATGCAGAAAAAAAGGAAGACACTGTGCTATCTCAGTTGCTGTATCAGGTCTTGATTTGCTCTATGCTGAAGACGGAGACGTATTATAGATCTGATTTGTAAATTGAGACCTATTTAAGCTCCTTATTAAACAATTTATCTCTGTACTATTCAGGAATTTTCATATTTCTTTGGTAACTATGCCAAGAAAGGCTGGAAAATATCAAATGAAGAAATACAAAGTGCCAGAAAGATAGGAGACATCAATGAATTTAAATCATTACAATTTCAAACTTTTTCCTGCAATCTAGATAATAAGAAAATGATTAGATAGTTATACCATGATTAATATGTCAAGAACCAATCATCTACATACACCAATATAGCCAACTTCATAGTATATGTAGATTCAATCAACTAAACATATCAGTACTCATCTTTTCCTATTGTATTTCTCAATCAAATATGCAATGAACAGGAAGACTATCATTGTTAGCATGAGCCGAAAATCATGCAAAAATTGCCCTCAACTGGGAACGCATGAAATATGCTCTTTGGAGACAGATCAAGACGAAAATAGTACCACAGCATGAGCAAATCATAATTGTAAAATTGGGTATTCTCAAGAAATGAACATGGTATATGGATAGTTTTGGTTTGTTAGATTGGCTACAAACCTTTAATTTTAATTAGAGATAGTATAAGTCATTACCAAACCCTACAATGCATCAAACAAGCACGCAGAAATAAAGCAACAATCAAGCACCTGATACAATTCCATTGAGTAAATCATGGAAGAAAGAGTTTATAACAACAATTATTTAGAGGAAATACATCCTAAGCAGCATCTAATCCTTATTATCAAAGATTAGATACTACTTAGAGACTTTCAACTAAGATGTCAGAATTATATATACATGTGCATATATATTGAGCAGCACTAGGCAAGCACCAATACCTCCTTATTTAACTTACAGTATTTCAACAACTTTTAGTACAGAGATGAATCTTCTAAGCGTCAACTGAAGAGGAGATGAACCTTCATCATCGAGATGCTCATAAAAGTAGTTACAAACGGCACCTTTTGCAGCAATTCAATTCACACACCAAGAGAAGCATCTGCCTTAGGTTTGTCCAGGCTTGTGGACTGATTTTCTACTCAAAACCTCACAGTTACTATAGGTCAGTGTCTCTTTTCCACTGTGATCTACAAAGGGATCAATCTGGACATGAGAACCTGTCAGTTCTTCAGGTTTTATAGTGTGGTGGTTCCTATCCACCATAAAATCACATGATGATTCATTATATTTTACTTGGAAGCCCATAGTTTGTGATGTTAATGAATAAGTGATGAATAACGTTTTGCTATGCATGAGATAAACAAGGAGGTGGGCAGTGTTACGGGCATCATCAAGGCCACAGTGTGGGCGGCCCACCCATGTCAAACCAGCAAGCTCAATAGCATCCTTGAGACCACAGTTGAGACCTTGAAACAATTCTCAAAATGGAACCTTTAAGTTGATCCACCTGATAGAAATTATGGGATGAATTCTTCACATCACTTTTAAAGGAATGTTACTCAAATTATGTTTGTCAAATGCCTTAATTTAGAAGAAAATTAAGACCCATAACAGATGTTGATTAAATTGTTAGAAAACAGACTTATCACCAAGAAACTGTTAAAATAGATGAGAAAATTCTATCTTGTGCATTGACAAAGAGATGGTAACAATACAATTTGGATATTAAACGGTGAACAGGCATCTCTTCTTACTCGGATTATACAGGAATACAGGATGAGGCAACAGCATTCTTTGATCTGGGGTGTTAAGTCCAATTAAATTTGACAGAAAGAAGAAGCTGAAAAGTTTATACTAGAACTCCTGTGGTTAAATAAAATGTGGTTTTGGTTGACAAAATCTAAATATAACTACTATCCATCAGATAAAACACACAATTAACTGTGAGGTAGTACTTCATCTGTAAAGAATATTTTAATCAACCACTGCAATGCATCATGATGATTACCTGTTAAAGTAGGCAGGCTTTCTGATGTTTATAAATTTGCACTCAGATTCTAGCATAGTACGGCAATCCCAGTCACCCCATGTTACTACGACAAAGTTTTTCTGCTTGATTCCTTTCTCTTCTAACCATTTATCATGCATGATTAGAGCTTCGCTTAGAGGAACACCTCTATCTCCTTGGAAATTCATTTTAGAAGAAATGAGAGGGAGAAGCTATAACTTATGAATTAAGCATCATGCAAGCCTACTTTAACTGGAAATATGGCCGAAAAGGTTTACATTTCAAATAGCAACTCACCCTTCAAAGTTCATCTATGAGGTCCTACTTCAGATTGCCTTAGTTTAAGAGAGATACTTAGTCCAAGTTTCTGGAGTTCTTGAAGACTTGAACTATGTTTACAAAAGATTTTGAAATGGTGGAAGGGCAAAAAATTGAATATCATGAGCAATATTAGCTATGTATGAAAACCTGAAAGTCGATAATTGGAAGAATCATTAAAATTCTTCAATGGTTTCGTTTAATAAATGTTTTCCAGTTTTCTGTCTGTGTATATCAATTGAAAATTGAATTTTACCTTTCTTATTCTACATAGCATAACGAAAGTAGTTATGTTAAAGTTATTAACTTGTAATAGCAATCTGAAAATCTATTAGATTCTGTAGGTGCCTACATATTTTTTGCAACTTTATATTGAAACAAGCTTGCATTAGACAAGTCAATACACAAAACACCAGCCCAGACAACCACAGGTAGAGCCAAACTTTCACATTTGAGTATGTTATAGTATTTTTCTCATTACAATTCAGAATAACCTAAATTGAGGAACTTTTTGTTTACACTATGTTGTCCTATTATGTTACAAAGTTTTTACTTATAGTATGTTATCTTATTCTGCATAAGAAAATTTCCATTTTCCTAATTCAATGGATGTAACCAAATCAAGTAAGACAAAAAGGACATAAACCATTTAACTAATTTGAATACCCCACAATTGTCATACATACAAAATTGGGAAGCATTAGAAACTCATAAGGATCGGTATTATTTCAGCTAAGAACTTGATGTAATAAGTAATTACCCTATGTTGAAAAACTCAAGAAGAACAACAAGAAGAACAATAAAAAGAGGCCTGGGCAACATTGGGAAGATTAAACCCTGATGACCTGAATTTGCTGGATTCCTGTGAGCTCCTTGCAGTAATCAGTTAGATGTTGATGATATGCAGGCCGCACATATGTTTGAAAGAAAGCTTCGATTTGACCAGTTGCACTGTTGACTAACACAGATGGAAACTCAATGATCTCCTGTGGATATATCTTCCCTTCTTTCCTTCTCACAAGTGGCCTCGAAGTCAATAACTAAAAAGTACTGAAATTTTTGAATTTGAAATTTATGGCAGGGAGCATGAGAAAACACCCTTGCTGGTGGTACATAACTCTATATCTATTATCAATAGGAAATGTATAATCATGATTTATTGGATAAACATTGTTCTCAAAGATGTTCTCTGTGATTTGCTGCATTGTTATAAATTCAGGATGAACATATGGCTGTGCAAATATTTCTTGTCCATAGAAAGGTCCATTATAACACTGATCTGATATTGCATAATTTTCCCAGATTGTCGAGTAGTTTTCTTGCATAGAATGTAGAACCGGCATGCCCCTTTCACCTTTTGGCTTGGGAAACCATTGGCTGAAATTTCTACTTTCTTGTGTGTTATAATTAGATGCTTTATTTTTTGAACATCCTGGAAATGCCTCATGGTTCCCTTGCATTTCATCTGCATTTCAAAAGATACCACGAGCAGAAGTCATTAGTTGTGCATGCATTTCATAATGTGAAGAGTAGAAAGAAGATGCTCGTGAATAGCAATTGGCAATGATTATCAAGAGCTACTCCACAGAAATTACAAACAGTTAACTTCTAAAGAAAAGTCGAAATTCCAGAATTCCAGGTATCAACAATGCAAAGGTGCAAAACAATGCCAGAGAACAATAACAGTACACCAAGTTTCATGAGAATGCAAAATTTGACATGCACAAGCTTTTTTAGGCAAAGGTGGAAAAACTGCAAACTGGTCACAACATCTCCAAAAGTATAATAGATTTAACAAATTTATAAAAGGAATGACCAGCGAAATTATCACAACAGTTTAGAAGTTATTTCCAAAAGCTAGATATACTTTACGTTGCTCTACCAGCAGTACATCATCTCCAAGCTATTCTAGTCAGAAGTATGATAGTCCAGTCATCCAGGCAAGAGGCATTTAATTAAGATCATGATGGACTATGGCTCTCTTAGATAATGCTTGAGGATGCTGCTCCAGATGTGAGGAGGAGGGAGGAGAGGAAAGGTCACATGTTGCTCATGCATGATGTAGAGAAGGAGCCTTTTTAGGCGCAGGGTTATCATAGAGAGGATGCTGGTTTTTCTCTTCGAGGCTGAGACATTTTGGGTGCAATCCAGGTCCAGGAGCCGTCAGAAGTCTATGGAGATAGGACCTAGAATTCTCTCAAGAACAAAATGGTAACGATCAACTAACGGAGCATAAATCTTCGAGATTAAGAACCCCACCAACTCCGAGCCTCGCCACCCACAATTCACGCTACCAAGCTTTCGCCAAAAGAACGCACAACAAATTCAAAGATCTGAAGCAGGAAAGCTATCAGAAAAACCCTACCATGGGCCGCAGGATCATTCATGATCCTCGAAGAAGCCATTTCCCTCCAAACTAATGCTCAGGTTTTGCACCCAACGTTCAATCTGAAACCCACGACCGAAATGAAATCGAAATCCAACAGCGCAAATGAACAAATGAAGTCTGAACTCGATTAAGGGCAAAGGAAAGCTCGGGGTTTCCGAGTCGCCGTTCTTATATTTTATTTTTATTTTTTTAACAAAAATAGAAAGTCACGATAAAAAATAATACTATGATTTGAATCCTAAATCTTTAGGTAACATTGAATATGTTGTCATCAAAACTCATTATTGTATTAGTTTAACACTATATTTGAATTGAGGGTATCAGACGGTTTTTGGAGGGGTTTAGAGATAAGAGTTTTGGAGGAGTTTAAAGCACTCTTTTAGATAATTTTTGAGATTAATTAATGAATATATCACGATTTTTATCGAAATTTTTAAATCTATCATAACTTTTTATTTATTTCAAATGCAGACTTCAACTCTCGATTCGTTTCAATTGTAGCACATTGTCAAACTCGTGTTAAGTTTTTCGTTAAACTGCTGATCTGGCATCGATGACGTGTCAACCTAAGTCCAATCAACCATTAATTTAATATATAAAAAATAGATAAACTAACGTGTATTAGTAAGTACAGTAATTTAATAGGTAACCAAAATACTATACTTACTAATACACGTCATCTTACCTATTTTCTATATTAAATTAATGATTGACTGGACTTAGGTTGATCCGTTGATACATCATCGATGTCAGATCGGTAGTTTAACAGAAAACTTGCAAGAACAATCGACATTATATATATTTAAGAAGACATTAAAAAAAAGAGATTTAATTATATTTTTAATCCTTCAAAATATTTTTTTTTGTTTAATCTTTATTTTTTTTAAAAAAATCATTTAATCCATCAAAAACTATTTTCGCTTCTTTTTGGTCATTTCGTTAATTTTTCGTTAACTTTTGTTGTTAAGTACCAACATGACAATACTGACATAAATTAAAGAGAGGTCAAATGAATATATATATATATATATATATATATATTAAAAAACTAAATGAAAAAATATATATTTAAATAATCTAAAACATAACAATATACATTTTAATAATCTAAAATATAATAATATATAATTATGTTTTAGATTATTAAAATATAAATATTTTTCATCTAGTCACTTAAAATATTTTGTTTTTTTTCGTTTGGTTCCTCTTTAGTCCATATCAGCATTTCATGTTGGCACTTAACATCAAAAGTTAACGGATGAATCAAACGAAAAAATAATAATTTTTGAGAAACTAAATATGAACTTTTTAAAAATAAGGGATCAAACGAAAAAAAATATATGATATTTTAGAGATCATAAATATAATTAATCCTAAAAAAGAAGTACATCATTGGTCCAAGTCTCGTGTACATGAGACGGCTCGGGCCTTACTAACCTTTTAGAAAATTTTGAACTATTTTATAACTTTTTAGTTAGGAAAAATTATACTTTTAGTTCTCACAATTTGCTCGAATTTTGATTTTAATCCCCCTGATTTTAAAATTTTGATTTTAGTCATCATACTTTATTTTCATTTAGGATTTGGTCTCTGTCGTTACATGATGTCTAAACGGAACTGACATGAATAATAGATGTTAATTGGACATTGCTGGCATGGACTTGCAATGACCAAGTTTGTAAACTATGGGGATTAAAATCAAAATTTTATAAATTATGCGAATTAAAACCAAAATTTAAGTAAACTATAAGGATCAAAATTATTATTATTTTCTTAAAAAATATGAAAAATCAGAAGATACTTTTAAATTTATTTATAAATAAGTATAATATTTAAAAATATTAAAATTGAGCACACTATAATAATTTACATTAATTTGGGTGAATTTAAACCGACGTCGTCATTAGGCATTGGTTTTTATTCATTAATTACTCTAATTTAGCGTGAATTCCATAGTTGTTGCATAATTCGAAAACATGCTCTTCTGATTTGCTCATCTCTTCACTGATCACCTCTATTTTGATATTAAATTTGGTACATTTAAAGCGATTTAAATTAGATTTCGAACGTCAAAAAAATATTGATTTTCACTCTAATAAATATCGATTTCTCATGCATTTGTTGTAGTGACAATACCATAATACAAGATTATTGCTATAATTTCGTGAATTCACTTATGCTCTAGTGGTAGTAGCATCCAGCTATGTTGCCTTTGGTCTTGGGTTTGATCCCTCATTGTAGCGCTTAATGCGTCTCTTTTCATGTTTATGTGTACGACTTGTAATGGCTATGATATAAAGCTAATTTTTAAGAGAAAAAAAAAATTATTGCTACGATTTCGTAGGCATTATTAACGGATATTCAGAGATACATAACATACTGCAAAATATTAATATGTTTCATGTTCAATTAATATTTTCAATGCATGAATACGAAATCAGATGTTTGTGTTTTAAATAGAAAATAAATTAATCTCGCAAATATTAAACTAATTTTCTAAATATATAAACATGCTATCGCACTTTTCAAAATAAATCACCATCGATAAAAAGTTTGTTCAATTTTAATATTTTAAAATATTATTAGGAAAAATATCATGTGATTTTTTATATTTATTAGGAAAAATAATTATTTAAAATTTGATTTTAGTTCCTATAGTTTACAATATTTTGATTTTAGTTATCATATTTTACAAAATTTTAATTTTAGTCCTCAAGATTTACAAAGTTGGTCTATACACGCTTCATGTCAACAATATCCAATCAACACGTGTTATATACGTTAGCTTTGTTTATGCCTAATGCGACGACAGAGATTAAATCTTAAATGAAAATAAAGTGTGGAGACTAAAATTAAAAATTAAAAATTATAGAGACTAAAATTAAAGTTGGAGCAAAATGTGTGGACTAAAATATTTTCCATTTTAGTTAAAAATAAATTATTTGACTTTGACTTTTGACTTTTGACTTGGGTTAAAGAGCATTCTTTTCAAATTTAAATAGATAAAGGATTATTTGCCCCAAAATTAATTGATCTATAGGTTAATTAATACATTTATCCTAATTTTTTATTTATATCTAATTTATTTAAAAATTTTAAATTCATATCAAACGGCTCTGCTCGAGGACTTCATTCGATCATATAAGGACATCCACGTCATTCCTTATCACGAGAGATACGATATTACAAGCTCGTTATGTTCGGAATCAATCTCAACTCATTTGAGCAATATCCTCGTGAGATTGTCGGGCAACGTCATCACCTCCACCTATAATAAATACATGTATAATGTCTTAGGTAATCTAAGTTTCATTTTCTATTACCTCCACTTTGAAATTTCACTAACTTAAGCGTCGAAGTGTCTTTTGCAGGTCCCTCCAATCGAAGTTGCACCCGAGCAGAAAAAACATCAAGTCGGACCGAACTACTTCAATCCTCAGGCAAGAACATATGCTAATACAATAGCCCAATCGACAACAAAAATATATTATTATTAAGATTTATCACGTCGACAAATGCCAACATATATTAATGGAAAAAATTAAAAATAAATTTTAGCACACGAGAACACAATATCGAATAGAAGGAGAAAGAATTTCTTCATTTTTTTTTATTTACTTACAAGACAAATTTTAATAATAAATTTTTTAAATGCTCATGTCACGTTAGTAATTAATAATTACATTAATAGGAGGCCTATGATGATGATGATGATGTGATAGAATTAATATGAATTTAAAATTTTAAAATAAATATATTAATTAGTTTATAATTTGAGATAGAGACTATAGAGTCATTAATATATTTTTTACAATTCATTCGTTCAGAATTCGTAACATCAAGTATTAAAAATTAAAAAGTAACACCAAAAAAATCCATAGCTTTACGCCTTATCCAATTCTTTAAATCAAATTTAATGGATTCCATATGCAAAAAGAAAATCATAATTAACTCGGATTTAATCTGAGTTCTGATTTATCAAATCGGTCTGCCTCATTCAATCGTCAAAACATTATAAAAGGATGGGAAAAAGTATAAAAATATATATAGGACATTTTCTCACGAATATTAAAATATTTTTAAAATACTTTTGACATCTTTTTACGGGTACTAAAATATCATTAACGTTTTCTCACAAGTACAAAAATATTTTTAATATTTGTTTTGGACCTAAAATACCCCTAAGACTATTGAAAATGATATAAAAATGATATCGGACAAATTTTGTTAGGTGAGACTTAACGGAGATGTCATGGATGTTGACAAAGATGTTGACTTTACACGTGACACATATGTAGAGAGCAACTTACCACGCAATCGTATGGATAAATTAAAAAAAATCAAAATTTTATTTAATTAAAAAATCGGTTTGAAATCGAACCAAAATTTACGGTTCTCGATTTATTATATGTTGCTTATGTGGCAAGTTGCTCTCTACATATGCGTCACGTGTAAAGTCAACATCTTTATCAACATCCATGACATATCTGTTAAGTCTCACATAACAAAAGTTAGTCTGATATTATTTTTGTACTATTTTCAATAAACACAAGGGTATTTTAAGTCCAAAATAAATGTTAGGGGTATTTTAGAACTTGTGAGAAAATGTTAGGGGTATTTTTGTATTTGTGAGAAAATATTAGAGGTATTTTTAGTACCCGTGAGAAAATGTCAGTGATATTTTAGTACCTGTGAGAAAACGTCTTGGCCCGCATGCGTGTTAGATGTCAACGTCATCAGTCTCAGTCATCAGTCACGTCAGCTCCGTTATCTCTCAACTAACACCGTTTATCTATAGGAGTATTTTTGTACTCAATTCATAACATGAGGAGTATTTTTGATCTCAAAAAAGTATTAAGAATATTTTAATACTCGTGAAAAAAAATGTCAGGAGTAATTTTCTCTACCTTTTTCTTAATAGGATTAACCACATGGAGGTGGAGTCGTGGAGACTAATTTCATTTTAACTTCCTGAGTTTTACTTGATTTTTATTCTAGTCCTCAATCATTTTAGCCACCCATTCCCTAAGCCGGCCCAAATTAAACCGGTGCGATGAGAACCCGATCCGGCCCGAATTTTTAGGGTTTTGGGGTTTTAGGCAGGGAGGCTTCATTCGCTTCTCGAACAAGTACGAGTTTGCAAGATATTAGCATCTCTCCCCCACTCCACTCCAATCTCTCGCAGTTGGAGAAATGGGCAGAGGAATCGCCATATCGGCGCTGCGAAGAGCTGCTGCCGGTTCCGCAAGGTGAGCGCTGCATAATATTTTTGCTGGTGGTTCTTGATGATTACACCACTTACTTCTAACATCTGCTTCATAATATGTGCGTATGAATCATCCACTGTGTATGGAACTGGTCAGGTCCAAGTTGCTGATCTCTGTTTCGTGTGCTGAGAGACCAATATTGTTATATTCCTTGTGATTCACTACGTAATTGAAAGCCATTCAATTTGCTTAGCATTGCTTTGGTATAAGAAACAAGAGAGTAGTTAAATCTAGTGACATAAATTTCTTAGGTCATATATTGCTTTTAGCTAAGCTCGATTTGGACTGAAGAGTACAGGCAACAATAGATGTTTTTTATTATCAATAGTTTGATTTATTTCTGTGCTAAACTCAGGGGTCGAAGTCACAGAATTATGTTGACTCGTGAATACTGCGATGATTCAGAACTATCAAGAAACAGTTTGGTTCATGAAGAAGGGAATCGTGACAACGGTTCTAACATATCTGGGAATTGCATACAGTCAAAATCATATTTCAGCAGATGTTCTTACTCTCCAAAGTCTTTCATATGGTCCCGAAATCTTTCTTCTCATGTTAGAGCGAGATTGGGCCAAAAGGATGATGATTTAGAGAATGGGTTTTCTGATCTAGATGTACTTTCAGAAGCTGATTCTATTGTTGAACCTCAGGAGGAAGTAGATGACGACAAGTCAATATCTGAAATTGAAGGAGAGATGTCTGAAGAAGACCCAAATGGAGGTACTAATGATTTGCTGTCAGACAACGAATCAGATTCATCTTTCCAAAAGATAACAAAGCAAAAAAGTATTTTATCTCCTCTTGCCAAGATCGTAATGGAAACACCACAGAACTCACTTAATAGTGCACTTGATAAGTGGGTGGAAGAAGGTAACCCTTTGGGTCGAGGTGAAATCTTTCTTATAATATTAAATCTTAGGAGGCGTCGGCTTTATTGGAAGGCTTTGCAGGTCAGCCATTCTTTCTAACTAGATTTTCCATCAGTGTGAACTTTGAACATTGTGTGGCTTTTTTATTTGTTATTGAACTTTATTGGGGTTCTCTTGTTTTCTTAATTGAATAATTTAATTACTCTATTATGTGATCTTTTGTGTGTATCTCATGTTTGGATATATAGATAAGAAAAACTATTTGCTTATGTTTTTATTGACTTAAAGCCTACAATGAGTCTGTAGAGATTTATTAATGTGGTTTTAGAACATCCGATAATTATATTAATTTGTTAAAAAATATATAAGTATGAAATCTAAGTAGTTCAAGGATTATGTAAGAAGTGGCCTTAGAATTCAAGCATTAGTTAAGTCATTATTTTTAAGTGATGGTAATTGGATAAGGTTACTAAGATAAATCTCGATAGTGTATATTATTTGCAGACAGTGTTGGTTTCTCCGAGAAGAGTCTACTTGGAGTTAATTATAAACTTGAATTATGGAGACAAAATTTGAGATCCACATAATAAAAATTATAGGATGAAAAATGAGTATATGATACGTAATTTTAGCAACACTAATGAGTACAAGAAGAAAGTTGTATTTTAAACAATAAAAGATTATTTAAATGCCCTTTTATAATTAGAAAATTATCCTTATACAAAGCTCAGTCTAGGAAAAGATCCATGTAGTGGACTCAATCACTTTAATAGTTGCAATTTAATGGCTTGTAGCTGTTATGTTTCACCATGCTATTGGTCTATGGAAAGAGGACAAAAGTTGGCCCTGCCTTATCATTTTTTATTGCATTTTAAAGGCCTCAGGGCTATACCATCTTAGCAACCCACCATGTTGGCAAGGGAGGAAGGGCAGCCACAAGAAGAGGTTGAGAGAACCCATCTCAATGCTTCTCCCTCAGCAAGTGCAAGCAAGAGATGTGGACGTGACCAAGAAACAGATAATCTTGTGTAGTTATCCATTAATTTCTATTTTATTTAGGTTTTTGATCAATTCATTGTAATGCAGCTTTAGTTGAATGAGCTAGGTATCCCATGTATCCGATTGAGTCAGCATAAGGCCTTATCAGATGTATTTGATTAAGTAATGAATTTGGTTTTGTCCTATTGAATAGTTAATGCTGAGACTCTGAGAGATGTAATTAAGACTACTATTAGCCAACCAATGAAAAAATCATCTTCAATCGGAACAATTGGGTTTATAGAGATTTGAGAGTTCTCTCTTCATGCATGAGATCTCCCTTCTTTGGTTTGTATAGGTCAAAAGAAAAATATCAAGCTTCAGAGAAGCACAATCAATGCCTCTTTTCATCCTTTTGTTGGTCTCCCCATCATGGACTCGTTTCAAGGTTTCAAAGCATTATTTTACCAATTACCTTAGGATTGAGTCCACAAGCATTGACTGGTGATGGTTAGATTGACAGAGGATGAAAAATATGAAGAGGTCCTTATACTTCTTTTCACCAATGTTGACAAAGGGGAAAAACGATAGTGCAGCAAGAGAGAACTATCAAGTCTCTGTAAACACAATTATTGAGATGGAAGGTGATTTTTTTTCATTGCTTTGTTGCTATTCTAAGTAGTAATCTTAATTACATCCATCGCCTTTGACTCTTTAATACGATAATGCTTGACTTAATAAAAAACAAATGATAATGCCTAATGTTGACTCAAGCCAATATATGAGATACATGACTCTTTCAAACTAAAGAATGCATTAGAATGACCTGAATAAAGGATAAATGAACAAAAAACTCCAAATGCCAATTTTTTCTTGATCATGTTTGCATCTCACGCTTCTGCTTACCAAGAGAGAAGCATTAATAGGTTCTCTTGACCTCTTCTCATGGTCTCCCTTCCTTACCAACGTGGAAGCTTGCTGAGGCAGTACATTCATGGCATCCTAACATTACATCCACATGGATGACATTTTTCCCTTCCAGCTTGAAGGCAAGTAGCAAGAGCACAGGGTAAGATGCCTTTATCAACAATCCCATCGACTGTACAAGAGTCTAGCACAGCTTAAGGTGTAGGTTAGCAGTCATTGTTTCACATATGGTAGCATACCTTCACACCCACCGTTGTTCCTTTGATAAGACAAGACATGGAAAACTTGATAATTTTTAAGTTGATGGGAAGATCCAATTCATATTCAACAACTTCAATAAGATGCACAATTTTGAAGGGCGTATAGTAGCTTCAGAACAACTTCCAATTGATAATGGCAACAAGTAGTGAGTTTAAGCAAAATCAAGTCACCTTCCTCCAAATGAACATTGCATTGCTTTGCATCAATTGTCTTCATGTGGCTTAAGCTTAAAGCAATTAGTTACATAGGACAACTAGCATTTCATCAGGCTAAGGAGCTCTTAGCTTTCTGCTCAACCTCACCTCTTAACAAGTTTTTTAATCAACTCCTCCACCCTCAAAACATGCTTTACCTAAAGCACGAATTATGAAGTTGCAGCGGCAGCGACTTACTTGATAATGAAGTGGGGTCAACCTAATGATCAAGGGGTTTCAACTTTCAACCCTTTGAACGGTCCAAACCAATCCGAATAACTCCCACCACAACTAAACTCTCTACTAAGAAACCAACCTATTCCATAATGACCCATTACACCATTCAATAACAACCCATAACCATCTAATAATCTCAGTACAACTCTTTCATAAACTAATAATAACTAATTGTCAATTCATGATGACATGGCATAGTAGGCTATATGACATCAATGACATGGCATGATAGGCCCATATCAGAAGCTGTGTTTCCAATTTCTACAGGTGTTTTTGTTAGTCTGGACAAAGATGATAGATACAAAATCTTTTTATAACCTCAGACAACATATATGTACAATATCTTTGAATTTAAATTGTTATACTTTTCCTTTATGTGCTGCTGCTTTCCTAGTTATTCCATTAAGTGGTTTTCCTGTAAAGATGTGCTATTTGTGTTGTCACATTTTGGGGGTATATTTATTTCCATGCTAGTACAATAACCATGACCTTTTGTAGTTTCTCGAGTGGGTTGAAGCAAATAAGCGTATCGAACTTGTTGAGCGTGATTATGCTTCTCGTTTGGATTTGGTTGCCAAAGGGCATGGTCTTGAGAAGGCTGAAAGATACTTGGAGAAAATTCCAGAAAACCTCAGAGGGGAGATAGTTTACAGAACTCTTCTGGCTAATTATGTTACTGCTAACAATGTAAAGAAAGCAGAAGATGTTTTTAAAAGAATGAAGGAACTCGGTCTTCCTGTTACAACATTTTCTTGCAACCAACTACTTCTGCTTTATAAAAGGTTGGATCGGAAGAAGATTGCTGAGGTCCTCTTGATGATGGAGAAGGAGAATGTGAAACAATCTTCTTTCACATACAGGATACTAATAGCCGCAAAAGGTAGTTTAAATGATATATCAGGCATGGAGAAAATTCTGGAAACAATGAAGGATGAAGGCATTGAGCCTGATCTGATGATTCGCACTACGGTTGCAAAGTATTACATTTTTGCAGGACTCAATGAGAAAGCAGAAGCAACCTTGAGAGAGATGGAAGGTGATGACACCATAGAAAACAGTAATGCTCGCAAGTTTCTTCTTGGTCTTTATGCATCTCTGGGGAAAGAAGATGATGTCCGAAGAATCTGGGAGACTTGCAATTCTAACCCACGAATGGATGAGTGTTTAGCTGCAATAGAGGCCTGGGGCAAGCTTGGGAAGGTTGAAAATGCCGAGGAAGTTTTCGAGAACATGCTGAAAAAGTGGACAAAGTTGGGACCAAAGTACTACATTGGCTTGTTAAAGGTTTATGCAGATAATAAGCTTCTAGCCAAAGGAAAGAAATTGGCTCAACGCATGTCCAAAGATGGCTGCTTCATCGGTCCTCAAACTTGGGATGTGCTCGTGAAGTTATATATGGGGGCTGGAGAGCTGGAGAAAGCTGATGCCATATTGCACAAAGCATCTCAACAAAATAAGAATAATAAGCCTCTTTATACGTCATATATAGCATTGTTGGAACAGTACTCTAAAAAGGGTGACATCCACAATGCCGAGAAGATCTTTCTGCGGATGCGACAGATTGGATATTTTGGGAGAGTGAAGCCATATCAAGCATTACTCCAGACATACGTAAATGCAAAGACTCCACCCTATGGGTTCAGGGAAAGGTTGAAAGCAGATAACATTATTCCTAACAAGGCTATGGCAGCACAGATAGCAGCAACTGATGCGTTCAGGAAGACTCAGATTTCCGACTTGCTTGATTGAGTTGGGAACTTTTCCTGCAAGCAAGTTCAAAGAAACAACCATTTTCTTGTCTTTCTTATAAAAGAACAGTTTGGAAGTGTGATCTGGTCCCGTTATTGGACCTGCTTCTATTATTAAATAGTTTCTTCTACTGTTGGCAGTAGAAGGATTGAGGATACCCGATCTTACCTTCCAGCATGAATTTTTCCTTGTTTATTTATCATGTTTAAGACTGGTGAAACTTGATGTATTCCTTAGATGTTAAAAATAGATATGCAATGTCTTTAACTTCAATATCTTCTGCCTCTTCTTTGTGGTACGACATGAACAGATCAACAAGTCCTACAGTGGATTTCAAATAGGTATTTGCCAGTTCGACCAAGGATGGGTACTGAAAAGTCGACTCTGCACGACTACACCGATTGGTACATATATCATTTTATTATATGCTGAATATAACGGTATAGACATTTTATGTACCAGTTGGACCGTATTGATGTAACCAGAAAGCCTTGGATACTTAAAGATAAGCTACCTTACAGCACATGCTTCTTCTCTTGCTTAAATATAAAATTGGGGAGGAAACTTATATTATAGGAAGAGCAAGAGAGACACAGAAGGCATCATAAATGGAAAGTGATCTCATACTGTACTTAATGAATTCATCCAATGCAAATAGGAAGATCAGTGAATTATTTTTTGAAATCAAGTGAAATTGAAATTTTACTTTCGAAAATTAATTATGATTTTTAATTTTTAGTTTTCTGAAAACGCGTTTGGTTAATGAAAACAACATCAATTTTAATTGATTTTAATTAGTTTTAATTGGTTGAAATCAGTGAATATTTATTTGATTATAAAAAATAATATTAATTTTCCTTGAATAATTTTAGTAGTAACTTGATTTTTGATTAAATAGTAAACTAATTCATATGAAAGAGTTCATAAAACTTAATAGGATTGTAGAAGAAAGTCGCATATTGTATTTATAGTTAGTTTACAAAATTAATTATTTGCTAATATGGTTATAAAATATTTGTAACATTTAATTAATTAAGTTATTGATAATTTAATATTTTTTTGTTCGATTAGATATAAAATTAATTAATAAATATTTTAAAATTTTAAAAAATTAAGTCTAATGGTATAAAATTAATTATGATTAAATTATAAATAAATTGACTTTAAGAAAATTGAGTTATTTTAAAATTTAGGTTTGAGTCAATTAGATATAAATTGATTTAATTAATTTATCAATTTAAGATAATGGATAATATACAAAATGATCTCTCAAATATACACGAGTTTTCAGAGTGATCCCCCAAATAAAAAATTGGTCAAAGTGGCCCCTTTAAAATATGGCTCGGGCAAAATAATTCCTAGCTCGGCCAAAATAGCCTATAAAATATATTAGTCAAAAATATATTATCTCTAAAATAGGAGTCGAGCAATAATGAATGTCAACAAGTATCAAAAGTCGGCTATTTGCCCGAGTCAGGGACGATTTTGTCCGAGTCATATTTCAGAGGGATCACTTTGATCGATTTTTTCTTTGAGAGATCACTCTGAAAATTTGATTATATTTGACAGGCCAAATTGTACATTATCCCTTAAGATAATAGCTTAAGTTGTTAATGAAGATTTTTTATTTTTATAAATTAAATATAAATTAATTTATTTTTAAATTAATTAATTTTATAAAAAAATTATAATTACAAAATTGTCACTGCATTTTGATAATGAAACTGACAATCGAAACCACATAAAACAATCTTCTGGCATTTTCATTTTTATTAAAAAAATTGATTTCGTTGAAATCTATTTTCATTCCAAACACGTTTTCGTAAATAATTTTGATTTCAATAAAATCAAAATCATAAAAACTGATTTAATTTTGCTAACCAAACAAACCCTAATTGGTTCCCGCTAAGCTCTACTTGCATAGGGATTTCAGTTTCAGTGGTTCCAACCTCCAACCAATGAGGGTTAAATTAAATGAGCAAAAATGAAATCTTATAGGTTCATTTGAAGTGTCAAATAAAGATCATGATAGAAACGCCAGTCCTTTATCATGAACCCACAAAAAGGGTCGCCCTCAATGGGGAAGAATTCAATCTCGGGAGACTTTAGATTTGGATAGTTGTAAAATACAAATATCTATTGCAAATTTGTTCTATAGAAAGAAAAAAATTGTATCAGCATATACAAAGAACATTAAGTCCTGACCCTTATAAAGAATTAAACAAATCAAAAATCTCAATATCATCCCAGAGTTTCTGTATGCCATCTCCCTCGTGCTTCTTGGGGGAATCAAGAAAAGAAAGCTAAGTGCATGTCTTGAATGTACCAATTAATATCAGCTTTCCTTAGCCATCCATGGTAAAAACAGGAATTTGCCAGTTCTTAGTATTCTTCTTTGGGTCATCCGTAAGACTAAGATCATGCTTATCTTCCTTGTATGTCTTGACAAATGTTCTAGCACCTGCCAAAATCAATCTTTCTACCATAAAAAGTTGGTAGTTATTCTCGATGACAGGGTCCAAAATGTCACTAAAGTTTGATGAGTAAGCTAATTTGTACCTGTAACATGTTAATCATAAGTGAGTATCAAATAAAGCATCAAGATGACAGTATCCAATTACTTTTGCGTGAGTGGTATATCAAATAGTAGATGAAAAATTTATCATTCATAACCAATTGCAATGAACATACCAAGAGAATGGGAATATTGGATTAATATTCTTGCCAACATAACTTGAACTTTCTGCATCCTTTGATTTATAACAAATAGCAAATTATAACCAAATGAAATCAGACAATTATATCCTGAATGTGGCATTTGCGTGTTTTCACTTTTCTTCTTGCCCTCATTTTTTTCCTTTTAGGTTGATTGCAAATAAAATCCAACTTATTATTTAATTGGCATTCAATACTCTTCTTTCCTCATCTGGTTCCTTTGCATCTTTTTCATGAAGAATGGATCAGCCAGAATCGTATTGGACAAACAATGAGTCAGATGTATCCTGCACCAAAACTGAGTTGTGTGCATATTGGTGGACAATGATGTTGGTCTAAGCATCAAAATAGCAATTTTATAAGCAGCATATGATCTACACTTAAAATTTTAGTATTTTCAGAAGAATTCTAGGAACATATTGTTCAGAATCTAGACAATAGAAAATTGATATGTATTATGCTGAATGTAGTTGCAGTAGTGACGTCAAGTACTAAAAATGTCCATAGTTAATCAGAAACTTCTCAAGCACACATGATTTTTCTGGAAGGTAAAACAGTGCACAAAGCCACAAGCATACAATTAACGGCTATAAATAGCAAGATTTCAGCACTTCAACATTTCATTTCATAGGAGGTGCAACAATCATCATATTAAGATATTTGAAGTAGTAGATCTAGATGAGGAATGAAGCATATCAATAACTATGTTATTTGAATGGCTTTAGAGAATCATTACACTTTCTGACCGTAGATATATAAAAAAGTAGTTTACCATTATCAGCCCAAAACAAGTAATGCTGTAAAACATACCTAACAGAGAGTGGTGAAAAGAAACCAGGTTTCCTCTCATTTGAAGCAATAAAAAGTATTCGCCCTGGTGGGATCCATTTTGCAATTCTCTGCTGAATAAATTCAGGGCGGGTATCTCTGTCAAGATGAGGATGAAGGCTCCTCTCCACTCCAAATCGGTCTTTCCTGGTCTTTAGGATATCCCCTCGACGCACGTGAATAGCATCATAATCACCAAGTATTTTTGTAATCTGTAAAAATAGTTTTCTTTGAAACCAATGATCTGCAAAAAAAATTTAAAAAAAGACTTCCAATCTATGCAGAAAGAAATCTCAAGCATTATTCATGCAGAAGGGCCAGTAGGGGAAGTGGGGAACAACCCAGCGAAGAGTGTGTGGGCCAACATGTGGATATTTCATATTTTCTGGATTTACTTATTTTTCTTGATTTCTTAGCAATTGCATCAAAACTAAATATTCCTGATAGGTCGCTTCTTAGTGAAATTTGAATTTGCATCCCTTCTCTGTAACATATCAACAACACCATGCTTGGAGATCATATCTATTTTCTATCAATTCACGTAATAAAGCTGAGCAATCAATTTGCAAGTAGAACCACATGATACTATTTGCCTGTTGAACACCTCTGAAACTCCAAATACTTAACAAGAAAAAGGATTTCCCATAAAGAGTAATTCTCAAAGAGAATACTGCCAGTTACATTTAGTCAACGAATTTCCGAAGTCACCTAGTCAAGCTACCATATTCAAGAAAAATGGTACCTTTGGAGAACAAATACCTTATCTGCTGCTTCTCTTAGTTTTTTGGCAGCCATCATTGGAAGGAAAGTATGCGGTAGCATAACAGAGCTGCGATTGGTTCGATCCTTGCACTCCATAAACCTGGATGTTTATCATGATCAAGACTAGCGCTTGAGGTTTCAAAGATCACCTAGAAAAATTATGCATCATTTAACAATGGTGAAATCTTGGAAAACAACAGAATTTCGAGTGTGAATTATTACCACGCAAGAGGACTTGCAGTGCGGTTAATCAATAGGATATTCGAGTACTGGCTATTTTCCTTGAGATCAACCCTACTAACTCCTTGTACTGGTGCCACTCCCTTTCCTCCTAATTTCATACTTGTGGATACTATATGAAACCAAATCTTTGAATTGTCTAAAATCACCGGCACCTTACTTGAAATAAGGTCCAGATCATACAAAGAGTCCATAGCACATGAACTTGCTGCCCACCTAAAAAACATGAAAGATAAGTCACATTTTTAGAGAATATAATACACTAAGTTACGATGACATAATTAGAGCTATATCATCCACACTCACTGATAAAATGTCAAATATATGTACACACTTTCCAAAGGTGGACTCTGTTTTAGTGGATAATTACAAAATCAGGTCAAAAATAATTTACTAAAAAGAACCCTGGAATAGTGGAGAAGAATGGAGGGGTATCAACTAGAACAACGAAGGACCACATAAATGATCACACAGCCCTATGATAGAAGATGAAAAGGATATCCATAGATACATGCCATAAGATCTAACAATGTTCTAGAGTAGCAATGAACCTCTTCTTTAAAGGCTTGGGACTGATGATGAAAAAGATTTAAAAAATAATACACAAGGCAGCATTAGAAAGGATTTTCAACAAATGAAGTTCATTTCCTTCTAAAGAAACTGAGCGAAAGGTCCAGGAAAAAGAGAAATAGCTATCTGATAAAAAATAATTTAGAGGACAATACATAGTTTTTAGAAGATTTCCAACTAAAAATTTCAGACACAAACTTAAAGAAATAACTAACCATTACTGGATTATATCAATTCAATTAAGATCACTTACCTAATATTAATGGTATTACAATTATCAATTGACTTCCCAAGTGGTTCTCTATTTCTAGTATTTTAGCAAACTACAAATAAGAAAGACAAATTTCCTTTTAAGAATTATATATAAAGAATATCCCATAATTAAGCATTTGATATGAATGATGTGATTTTAAGGAAACAATTAGTTTTTGCTACTGCATCCAACACCCAGATCGAGTAGCCTGGCAAATAGTTAAAAAGAACATGGAAAAAATAATTTAGAAATACACCAACCAGCCAGTCTAGCAGAGATGATCAGTAATTCAAATGTCAAGGATAGACAAAGTCCAATGTGTAAGTATATTAGAATGCATTATGGCTTATAAAACATACACTATACTACAAGCTGATGCATGAAAAGTGCTAACAGAAACTAATAAAATTTGTCTATGACCACTTACAATGGCGTTGGCAGATTATAAAGTGAATAGTAATAGTAAAATGTTTTAATAGAAGTTAGATCGTTGCAAAGCTTTTCTTAATCAAGAAGATACTGTAATACGCAAGATCATAATGTGTAAACAACCATCCTAAATATAAGCAATCTCACAACTAAGAGCTTCTCTTACAGATAAGCAACGGCAAATTGTTTGAGATTCAGGCTTAGAAGTAGCATAATTCTAAATGAAATAGAGAAAAATTTGTACTGATTAACCAGACGTCAAAGAGAAAACAAGTTATCGCACATTTCATCTGAACTTGAGTTGCTGGGCTGGTGCAGAATACCCTTCGTGTTATGTGTTGCACTGATGCACATTCTAGATGGCATCACAAATACTCTAAAAAGAAGAAAGAAATGTGTCAGACACCGCATCAAAAAAATGGCTCGAAGAATCAACTGTTTTATGGCACAAGACATAAAAATTCTACCACTACCACATAGTATATGAAAATGAAATGGAAGAAAAAAACCTCTTTAGCTCAAATATAGGGCCAATTGCCTACTTCTTTATTAAATTCTAAAACCATCATAATTTGAAAGGGAAAGTTGACAGACTTCACAAACTCTTCGAAGGGTCATTGTTCTATAACCATCAAGGAAATATAATAACCACCATAAAGGAACAAGATTTACAGTCCAAAGCAAGCACCCGTAGCCAAATCTAACAAACCCATAAATCCCAAGAGTGCCGAATCCCAATTCAACAATGGCAACGAAAAAAGTCACTTCTAAAAATGATTATAGTAATAACAAGGAAGATAGAACCGGATAATCGATTGGACCTTTGGAGGAAGAGGGCTTCTTCGAGGGCGCATCTGAGGCTGGACTCCTGATGGCCCAACCCGGCGCAGGAATCGCAGTGCTTCCCGGGGCAATCGATACGGTTACCCCAGTACAAGTACTTCCAATCCAGACCGGCCGGATCCATCACCTTCTGGGAGTCGGTGGCCGCCCCCATTGGCGACGCGTAGGAGAACAGCGAAGCTCGGATCGCAGAGGAGTAGAAGATCCATAGGAGGGCGAGGGCAGCGGCGGAGACGGCGAACAGTGGTATGATGAGGGATCTCGGCCTCTCCTTGCTCCTCTGGAACCGAACTATCGCCATGGGAGCGATAGAGTGGCTCTGATGCAGAAGATTCCAACACGTATCACTCTCGCAATCTCCTTCTTTGCCCAGTCTTGCTAACAGCGAGGTTATTACAATAAAAATATGATTTTGTCATTAATTATGAAAAATCTAAAATTGGAATGATCCTGATAGGTAAAATAAGATATTAATAAATAAACAATATAATAAAACTGGAAAACAAATAACATGGGGATGTAGCTCAAATGGTAGAGCGCTCGCTTAGCATGCGAGAGGTACGGGGATCGATACCCCGCATCTCCACCTTTGCATTTTCTCTTAGCTTTTTAATCTCCTTCTTCAGTTGGAAAATAAGATACTCATTATTCAAATAAACAAAAATAGAATTTCAAAAAACACGGGGATGTAGCTCAGATGGTAGAGCGCTCGCTTAGCATGCGAGAGGTACGGGGATCGATACCCCGCATCTCCAAATTTCATTTTCTTTTCTGCTTTTTTTCTCTCTCTACAGTTGTAAAATCTGGTCTTTCTTTTTTGAGAAGATGGGCCTCCATGGTCTGCAATATATAAATAAGTAACCTCCAAATTTGGGTATCATGGGTGCCCTAGAATTTACTTCATTTTGTAATATGAATGGAACCGATGCTAAAAGATCCACTTGCAATTTCTATTGGATTTGTGAGATTTGAACCACTATTTATGTGTAAGGGAATTGATTCTCATCTAAAGAGGAAAAGAAAAAAATATTGGGAGAATTGATTCACTAGTTGAGAAAGGAGATCAAATAGAGGTAATAGTTAAAGGAGGCAATCCTCTTAAAAGAAGTATCCTCCAGAGCTTGTTGTGTCATTTGAAGGATATGTTCTTTAGTAATAATTGAAATTTTTTAATACGCAAACTATACCAGTTGCAAGGGTAAAATCAAAAAATTATTTTAAGAAAAACAAAATATAAAATCACATATCACATAGTCAATTATATAATAAAAAAATATTTTTAAGAAAAGCAAATATAATCAAATACTAATATATATAATATTAATTATTATATATTTTTAAGGAGAAGACAAATGTCGGAGGCAATTCCCCTCTCCCCCCACCCCCACCACACATTATGCTGGCTCCGCCCTCGCCAGGTTGAAGGTAAAAATTGAAGGTAAAATAATGTGTAAGAATTTTTTTAAAAATTTGATCCGTTCTAAAAATGATTAAATAATATAGCATCAAAATCTAATTTCTTATTAATTGTTTTTAATGTAATACTAAAAAATCAAATCTTAACATATATTTTCGTAAGGGCCGGGGATAAACAAAATCTAATTTCTTATTAATTTTTTTTTTTTGCCAATCAAACATTTAATTGGAAGGTACAAGTATACATGAGTTCATTTATGGATAATCGAATAACAAAATTGTATTATATAATTTATAGCTTTTTTTATATGTATAAATGTTATTTACAGATATTTTAATTAACTTACGTAGAATATAACGTTGATGCTAAAAGTTATATAACTTTTTCTTTAAATAATATATTACTGCAGCTTGCAAAATTATACATTTGTAATGTTTATTATTTACTTACCAATAATACTTGCATTATTAGTTTATAGTAACTGTAGTCAACTAAATACACCCTTTTACAGTATTAATTATTATTTGTCTGATGTAGGATACATCATTTGTGAGCTTCATTTTGGCTCTTCCAATGGCAAAAACTAATTTATACCAATTTTACTCTCCCAAAAATATCTAATCGGTTAAATGTTTTGGTAATAATATATATTTATGATGAAAAAAATTATTTTTAGTATTAAAATTGATTCAATATGGTGTGAATTAATTTGTAAAGACCATTAGACGGCCAATATTTTTATTTGTGCATTTTAATTTTTTTGCTTCGTATTAATATTATATATTTTCTGTGATAATTTCTAACCGATTAGACACTTTATTAGAACAATATATTTACGATATAATAAATTATTTTTAGTATTTAAATTGATTCAATACGATGTAAATTTATTTTTAAATAAATTTTAAATTAATATTTAGAATGATATATTTATGTATTTTAAAAAATTTACGTCACATCATACATTTTATGCAAAAGTGATCTAACCCATTACTCACTTTGCACATATTTACAATGAAAAAATTTATTTACGTCACTTAAATGAATTCAATAAAATTTGAATTGATTTACAGGATATTAAACTAATATTTGAAATAATATATTTATTTATTTTGAATTTTTATTTCGCGTTATACACTTTCTGTGATAGTTAGACACTTTTGTAGAATAATATATTTACGATGAAATTTTTTTTTTTCACTTCAATTAATTCAATGTGATGTAAATTAGTTTCTATGGATATTAAACTAATTTTTTGATAATATATTTATGTATTTTGAATTTTTACTTCACGATGACTTAACGATAGGATATTATTAAAATGAATTAAAACTATGGTATAAAATTGATACAAATGAAAGTTTAGATCAAAATTAAGAATATACATGAAGTTTAAAATATATAACGTAATTAATTCTTTATTTTTTACATCATATTAGATAGTTTTTATGTAAGTGTCTAATGGATTAAATATTTTTACAGGATAAAATTAATATTATTAAAGTTTGATTCTAGAATTGAGAATTTCTATGATCATAATTCACGTACACGTATGAAAATTTCCCTTCACCATAACTAGATTTTGGGAAATTATTGTTTCATCTACAAAGTATAGTCATTTGCCTATTTATTTGATTGGAACGGCAAATTACTACTAATTAGATCGAGTTGCTTTTTTGCAATTATATTAATACGTGGTTCATGTGCTTTTTTTTAGCAAAGATAATATATACTGAGATTTAAATTTTAAATTTTTAAAAAACATCCAGATACTATCGCACCATCAATTATGCTACTATCGCACTATCACATGCTCATAATTGGCACATGTGATTCATGTGTTATCACATAGACCAACAACCATATCATTTTATATTACTAAATTAATTGAAAAGATAAGATAAAATATAATGTTAGATTTAAATAAGATTGCATGCAAATTTGGTATCTATCTAATCGATCTCAAGCTATATATTAATTGATTCAAATCAATCTATCAAATAATTAAGCGATCTATAGAAATTAAACATATTGATTAGCTTCAAACATAAACTATCATTATAACTTATTATCGTGTCATACCTTAAGTTACAAATTATCATTTATCTCCAATATTTTATTATCTCTTGGATTAACGCGGGAAAAAAAACATAACAACGAGTAAGCCCACTAAATTACTCAGAAGGATTTAGTCCATTAATCATTATTGTGCTTCTTGTCCCTTGTATTGCATAGTACAATTAGTGCTCATTTCATTCATAGAATTAAGAGAGATACGATAAAGTATAATTTTTAATACATTATTTATTTAGTACATTAATTTAAATAAAATAAAATAAATATGATATTCGATATACATCGAATTACAAATTCAATTTTATCTCATTTGTTATCCAATTATATTCAATAAAATAAATATATCATTACATTTATCGCATTGGATATTAAGTAGTATAAGATATGAGACTGAAAATATATAAACTAATTTTATAATCATAATTTTGCCAATTATATTGTTACGTGAAAATAGTGAAATGGTATAATATATGCCATGACGGGAAATAGAGAGATATATTTAAATAGACATACGATCGATATATATATTTTTTAAATAATTCATTATATTACATAAATTAATAAATATAATTCATACATAATTGATAAAAATAAAAAATATCTTAAATTTTATAAAAATATAAATCTTTTCGGTGAGCTCTATGTGTTGATTAGGGGGCGGATCTGGTCAAAATTCGATCATACCCAAATAATTCAAATCCGAATAAGGAAGCTTCTACACCATTCGGCCCTATTCGAATAAGAGTTAGGGGCTTGATCCGATTAACCTAAATAAGATCGGGCCTCAACTCGATTAACCATAATAACTCAAATTCAGCATTATAACATTCAATGAATTTTGTTGAAGAAATTAGAGCTCAGTTTGGAAATCATTAGGTTTGATCAGCTTCAACTTTAACGACATTATAGGTGAAGGTAGTCAGGGGTTGAACTTGACCGACTTCAGCTTCGGCGATGTGTTCGTGGTGGATGAGTTGCTGACACTGGGATCAAACTTGAGCTCTGCCCTTGTCGATCGTGCACAGGGGGTTCTATGACGTGGTGTCCCAATCATAGGACAGACTTTGCACTATTGTTCATGATGAACTCGGTCTCCGCAAAGGGTTTTGAGCAATATGGGTTTGAGGGTTTTCGAGCGGGTGAATTCGAGAAGTAGGGATTTGAGGAATGAGAACTAGCTTCACTTAAATTTCAGTCGGATTAGGTATATCAAAGTTTTCATCCGATCCGACCCAAATAAGGGGTATAAGATCCATGAAAAATAGACTCGAACAGATCTGACTTACTTGAATAACTCGATCCGAAATAGATTTTTGGATCGGTTTTTTTAAATTATTTGGAATGATTTGAATTTTGTTCGCACCTAGTGTCGATAACATTAGGTAATAATCTCGTGGTAAATTGTACCAACTGCTATCCCCTTCTTAATTGTACTAACATGGCATAATTTTAATTATCCACCTTTTTTTTTTGTCAAATTCTACATGAAAAACATGCAACATGGCACCCCCCAAGCGGCCAAGCCCAATATCGTACACATCCTCCTGCACGTGGCGTGTGGGGAGCTAAACAAAGGACGAAAGCCCATGTGACCGCAGAGAACTACACGCATTCTTATCTCCTCCACTCCACGGCTGTTAACGCACGCAGAATTCCAACCTAGGGTTTTGCGCTCGCAGCAGCACCGACCCGCACCGCATTTTAATGCCTTATGCGGTGCTGTTACACTAAGCTAATCGTGCGCCTGCGCCATTGGGCTTCACGTATACGTACTCGTCATGCTCCCGCCCTCTTTTTTCCCATTCGGCCGAACACCTTGCGTGCGTCAATAGCTGGCCACGCGTCCCGCTCCACCGCCTGCACTTCGACTCGTAAACCGGGCCGCGGCTCGGTCCCACCGGTTCAATTAGCTCAATCGGTTTAAAGGCCGGTCCGACTAAAGCCCTGGGATAAGTCATAGGGGGGGGGGGGGGGGGGGGGGTTGGTGGTTTGAGCAGCGTGTGGTCCTTAATTTTAGCAGGACATGATAAAGGTAGCGGTCAAATCAGGCAAGTCGTGTACTCGTGTATTAAATGAAATGAAATGAAATGTCTGCGCTGTCCATTTGCATCTCCGAAATGTCAATTACTCAATTGCCCATGCTTGTCTTATTTTGGGAGAAAACTCCTGGCTCGGATGAATGGCTCGGGGATCGAGCGAGTTGGTCAAGTCCTTAGTCCGCTGGGGATCGAGCTGCTCTTTTCCTTATCCTATGCTCTCCATCGGGATAAGCAGACGGATAGGGCCGGCGGATTTGCCATCCATCATACTCTCTCTTTGCCTTTGACAACTGCGAAGGGCAGACTTAATTCCGCAGCATGTGAAACATGCATTGTAGTGCTGTCCACCTGTCGCCTCAAGAACATATTTATATGTGGATGTTGTGGCTGAATTTTTAAATAAACATATCATTTGAGAGAATTACTAGTGTTGATCAGCTAGTATGTATGCTAATTAAGAAAAAAATATCAAAAAAGCTGCATCACCAGTACAGGAAAAGCTTGGCATCTTAATTAGTGTTCCCTACACAGCATTCTAGGCCTAAGGCAAAAGCAAAAGGCCAAGAGGAGACCAAACTCATCCTTTCTCTTAGTGCAAGGATGAATCATCAGATTTGAACACTTTACTACTACTTCAGCAATATTACTTCAAGGAAATTCTTTGGTTCATTCTAATTTAGAGGCTTATTCAACATTCTAATGTAGAGGCATATATTTAAAAAATTAGGGATTATATTGAATTATTCAGAATATATTAATTATAAAATATGCTATGATGGTTGAGTTATTTAATTTTATATAAAATTAAAATAGAATTATAATCTTGCAAATAATATCAAAATTATCATCCAACAAATTAATGGGAAGAAGAGATTCAAAAAGAAAGAAATTAAAAATAGGAGAAGTGGATGAAGCACCAAACTAATTGTGATCCATAATTCTCACACTATGTCACATTGTCTCCAGGGTCTAAATGTCAAAATTGTTAAAGTGAGATAGTGGCATGTTTTGATTATTTAAGGAACAAAACTATCATGAGACCTTGATGAAACATGTTTTTGTCTTTTATTTTCCCCTTAATTGGTAAAGAAACATGCCCACAAGTTATATACTTTTTCCTAGATAGACTATTTTCAGCTAGTTTAGCTTAAATTTAGATTCAACTCGAAATCTAAATTTAAGCTTAATTAACTCAATGAAACAATTAATTAAACATTGTGTTGAGAATCTAAATTTAAGCTTAGAGGTGCAACTTTCAAAGTTTTTTTTAATGGAAGTGAGACCTAAGTAGGCCACACTGATGTATTTATTTTTGTAATAGGTACAAAGTTTGTACATATTTAAATTGATAACAAGAAGAAGAATATGCGGTAGCTATTAATAATGGAGACTTATCCATATTAATACCCTGTTGTCTCAAACTCAAGGACCACTACCTAAGGTGACCGCACCTTCCAAACGAGTCTAAAAGGAAACAATCGTCCTAATTGTTCCAATATCTATTACGTTATAATCATTTTCAAGATTCATTGAATTCTTGGTTTGCCAAAGACACCAACACCAAATCAAACATGCCAATCTCCTTGCTGATGACCCGATTACGAATTTTCTTGGTGATTGGAGTACAAGTGAGAATCTTGACATGCAACGTTACCTGAGGAATTACAAACATACTATCCTTGTAGCAGTGCAGCTCTCAAAAAGGTGCTCCGACGACTCGAGCTCCACCCTACAAAAGATGCAAAGTGGATCGTCGATGTCAAACTCTATGCTTCAAGGATCTATCCTCGGTGTTTAGCCTAGCACTCCATGCAAAAATATTACTCCGTGCTCCATTCTTATCCATGTTATTCTTCAATACTATTATATCATTTTGCATCATTTGGTCTTAGTTGTAATTAAATATATAGGGTTTAATTTATTTGTTAAAGTCAGATTTACAAACATTTTAATTATGCATTTAAACGATAATATATTGTATGTTGCCTCAATAAAAATAATATTAATTTCATGTGACTTTTAGCTTTAAACGCCAACATATTGTATGTTGTCTAGATATCTAGAATTCGAACTCTAGTATGATTATCTATTATAATTTTCTACATTTGTTTAAAAAAAATACCATCGGAAAAAAATGTTATACAATAATTTTATATTTATTCTTTAAATGCCATAATAATCTAATTATTCTTCCTGAATTTTTTTAAAAATATCCACGGAATATGGTTCAATACATAATTTCAATAAAATAATATATTAAACTAACAAGAGTAGAATTATATTACTCAATCCATTGCAACAATGTATCATCTTTCAAAGTACACTATTATGAATTATAAACCTCCACTAAATTTTAGAGGATAATGTATTTATAATTCGAATAATTATATATTATATTTTGTTATCAATAAATTAATTGCTCACATGTAGTTGCGGATCCACACTAGTGCTGAGGGGCATTAATGGCCTCTTAAAAATTTCCAAAAATATTAAATATTAAAGAAAATTTATTTATTGTATAAATAAATTTATTTATTATATGATAATATTGTATAAAAATTATTAAGGTTAATTTCTTTTGTAAGTTTGTCCATAGTCTATTGATTAGTTATTTATAATTTTTATTTATAGATTTTAAGTTCGAATCTCAACGTTAGTTTTTGATATGCATTATTTAATTTTCTCATAATGGTAAATATAAAACCTCAAATTTTTTAAATAAAAAGCTTCAACTTCTTCTTTATTAATATTTTCTAACTTAATTCAAAATTTTTACAATTAATTTTTTTACATCTAAAGCTCTCATAATTTCATTCTTAATATATCTTTCTATGTTATTATTCATGATCATATTATTAAGTTGTATAGACTTTTATGGATGAGTTATTCAATATATAATTGAATAATTAATTTATTCATCAAGCATTCAAGAAAATGAATAAAACATATATAATATTTCATTTATGATTGAAAATTTTATTTAATTGAGAATCTAAATTTTAAAAATAATAAAATTTATTAATCATCTATATTAACTATATAATACATCTTAACGATGAATACGATTTATTTTTGCAACATGAATCATGCATTAAAGTTAATTTTTACTTCTAATGTAATATTGAGTACCAATTGTTCTTAATTTATGCACTTGTAATTCTGTTAATCTCTTACTAATTTTTTTATTTTTTTCACATATTATGCTTCATAAAATTCGCTCTCGAGACGAGCAAGGCAATGCCTGCATTATGGTAGAATTTGTTTTAGATAATTGAGATGAAATAATTCTTTAGAATCGTTATATGAGTCCCCGCACGCACGCTGAAAGTGAAATTAACTTTTTTTTTCTTTTCTTTCTATTATTTATGGTATTGATAAATGCATCCTCCCATTATATGATATTCCATCACCCCACCAACTCGATCGATTGATGAAGTGGCTTCAATTGACATAACGTAGAATAAGCCTTATATATTCTTCATTCTTCCTCTTAATTAATTCTTCTTTCTTTGTCCTCCTTGGCAATTGTAATTTGTTTTCGCATCGTTGACTTGTGATAGAAATGTTTTCTTTTCTTCTTTTTATTCGCCCGCAACAAAACAGAAGGAACACTTTTTGTATGTTTTTGCAAAGTTGGCATCTTTCATATATTCCTCAAAATTAATAATTCTGTGTGTTTTTCCTAATATGAAGGCACTTTAATTATTTCATAATATATAATTCTGTATGTTTTGTAAAATTAATGATTTGCTACCCCTGTGCTTAGATTTGAGGTTGACCTCAAATTTGCAAGCTAACCTCATTATAGAAATAGAAATCAATTACAACGACGTTTGTTCATGGGGTGTCAATATATACACATCTTACACTACAAGAATATCGATCATCACCGACGACTTTAGTTATTGCTAAGCCGTCGATGAAACGTACGTATCATTGATAGGATCCGCAAAAGATATTTCGACGCTCAAATATGAATGTATTTGAGATGAAGCTAATAGAAATTAAAATCTAAGGTACTCGAGGTGTGTCGTGTCTGTATTTAGAGCATGATAAGGGATGTCTGTCGAAGATATCGCTCGATAATCTCGTAGGAATATTGCTCAAAATGAATCGAACTGATCGTGAAGATATCGAGCTCGTAATTATTGAATCTCTCGTAGTTAATGAGGATACAAGTATCATTGTATGCTTAACTTGAATATGATTCATGAATGTGAGCGCTTATATACAGGTCTAATCCGATCAGATTCAAATGTATTAGTCCAATCCATATGTATATGAAAAAATAATAAATGTTAGGGCAATATAAATGATATGACAATTAAGTGATACAAGAGAAGTCAAACATTTTTTTTAGCAAATATGATAGAAACTTCTATTAATATTATATTAATCTATCATTATTACAATTATTTATTTATATTTTACTATTTCTTGAACACCCAAACTTCTAGTTTTTCTATCTTTAATTTCGTTCAAGTTCTAAAACTTTCTAGTAATAATTTTTAGTAAGTTGGTGTTTCAAATTTTCCTAGATTAATTCAAAACTCTATATATATTCATCAAGAAAATCGAAAAAGAAAGTCAGACGAGTATATCTTAAAATAGTAAATATAGGAATACTATCAATTGTACGAATCTAACGAACCCATATATGTTATGTCTCTCTCGGCACTGGTGGAATAAATTCAAATTCTCGTATTTGTCTGATGATAAATGCGAAATGAAAAACAAAAGAAATAAGGATCCCCAGTGAGGATTAGATCTTGCTTCCTGTCTTCATTTTCTGTGAAAATGGAGAAATAAATTTCTCCATTCATCGGATCGGATCCTAGTTCGGGACTGACGGGGCTCGAACCCGCAGCTTCCGCCTTGACAGGGCGGTGCTCTGACCAATTGAACTACAATCCCGGCAAGGTGTATAGTATACATATTCTTAATGGTTTCAAAAAACCATTTTCTTCATCGTGTTGTAACAGAGACAGGAATGATACACTAATTAATATCATATACACATAGATATGTACTATTTACTAGTAACCTGCGTTTTTTATTGCCAAATATGGATAATCAACCTTTCAATGAGAAAAAATGGTTTTTCCTTTCCTATTCATAATCTTTGCTTTAATTAATATTAATTCGAGATCGTTAGAAAGATCAGAACGAATCATAAAAACATGGATAGAGAAAGAAAAAAGGACTCTTTCTCTTTTACTTTACGGACCAGGTATTTTTTTTCTGGAGCACAAATTTCTTATATCATTGGTTATATCATATTCATAGAGCGGCGAATTTTTGGGCCGAGCTGGATTTGAACCAGCGTAGATATATCGCCAACGAATTTACAGTCCGTCCCCATTAACCGCTCGGGCATCGACCCAGGAAGAATTCCTTCTAGGCTTATTGATAAGATAATCCATGATCAACTTCCTTTCGTAGTACCCCCAGGGGAAGTCGAATCCCCGTTGCCTCCTTGAAAGAGAGATGTCCTGAACCGCTAGACGATAGGGGCATATATGTTATATCTGCAACGGTGTTCTAACGGACACGTGAGCCGTTGTTGATAAGTTTATATAGGGCACGCGATCGCATCAGCCCCCTTCTTCCTCTTCCTCTGCCCGCCGCCGCTGCTCTCTTCCGACGTCGCCGCCCCGTCCTCGACCTCTGATTCCGACCTTCGATTCGAGGTATTTCTCGCCGCCTCCCGTTCGACCTCCGCCCCCTCGTTAGAGCCGGCCGAAACCCTTAAATAGGGTTTCGATCGGTGGTTTATGCAATGTTCGGACACTGGACTCCGGCGCCGAAAATACTTATAATATATATATATATATATATAATTTTTAATTAATTGTTTGAATTAATTATTTAATTAATTGTTTAATTTTTTAGATTAATTTTTAGGGTTTAGATTAATTGTTATGATTTTTAGATTAATTGTTAGAGTTCAGAGTAATTTTTATATTAATTTAGTTAGATTAATATTATGTTTTAGATTAATAATTATAGGTTAATTATTTAAATTAGTTAAAATATTGCAGATTAATATTAATTAATTAGTTAAAATGTTAATTAATCTGGAGTAGTCCTCAGTGGACTCGCGCCAGAATCGTCCACTTCGGACTTGCGCCAGAATCGTCCACTTCGGACTTGCGCCGAAATCGTCCACTTCGGACTCGCACCGGAATCGTTAAATTTAGACTCTCGCTGGAATCGTCTAATTTGGACTCGTGTCGGAATTGTCCACTATGAACTCGAACTGACTCGAAATATTTAGAAAATAATCATCAATCTAACGAGTTGATATGTTTCACGTACGCATCGATGAGTCAGATATGATTTAGCAAATACTTAGATCCGTTCGGGAGTTGTATGTTCGTGTAAAAAAAGTAGATGATCTTTTATACGACGTACAATCCTTGAATTGTCACTGATTGGATAATTTGGGAATATAGTTATTTGTATTGCACTTTCATTTTTCTTTTAACCGTTAACATATTCTAAATTTCGGCAATATCTCTCTTGTTCTCCGATACGCGCCCAGATGATATGCGTATTCGGAGAACTGTAGAGAGATGCTGCTAAAATTTAGAATGAAGTTAACGGTTAAAAGAAGTACTTAGTGCAATATGAATAACATAAATCTCGAATGAAATAAGATAATCTCACCTAAAGTCATTAACCAAAGAAATTATCATTGATTGATAGAATCATGTCAGCTGATTGAAGTTGGATGTACCGACGTCTTGATCGTGGAGCTTTAACGAATGAGTTTCGATTAGGCGTAACGTACTTCTTAAATTTTGACTATTCGAATCAGAAATTCGTTAGCGTTAGTGATAAAATCCGATATCCGTGCCGCATTTGCTTGAATGGACGATTTTTGGATCGGGAGACTGTCACTCTGCATCTATATATCAAAGGATTTGCACCAAGATATTTTCTATAAACTTATCACGGGGAGTCACGTGAAGTCGAGACATCGAGCAATTCTGTCGTTCAGACATATGGTGAATCTTTCTCTACTGGTGCTTCTTCATCCAGTCAATCTAATCCCTATAGAACTATGATACTTGATAGTCTTGAGGGTCAATTTCACCTGAATGATAATGTTGATCGGCCAATTACTCAAACATCAGTCCACCACCAGATACTACAACGGTTGATATCATAAAAGTACAAACTACGGTAGAGATTGAATTGCCGAATAAAGAAGATGCAGAATTTTACGAGATATTGAAAGCTGCTGATGAACCTTTGTATAAGAATTGTCCTAAATACACTAGGTTTTCAGCAATGACACAACTCCTAAATATCAAGACCGATTATAATATCAGCGGGGTTGCGTATGATCGGATTGCATGATTGATTAATGGAATGTTGCATACTGATAGCAAGTTTGAGCCAACTTTTTATAAAACTAAAAAACTGATGAGAAAAATTAGAGCTTGGGTATGAAAAAATACACGTGTGCCAAAAAAACTGCATTTTATATTATAAAGAAAATGTGCAGTTGGATAAATGCCCTGTATGTCAACATCCTCGTTACAAGAAGAAGAAATCGGTTTGATAGAAAAATATCTCATTTAAGGTGCTTCGGTATTTTCCAATAACACCGAGGCTCCAAAAATTATTCATGTCGGAAAAGACGCCCCCCTACATGAGTTGGCATGCAAGAAGTCGTGATGATACAGTAATGACTCATCCATCTGACAATGAAACATGTAAATATTTGGACACATGTTATCCTTCATTTGCTAGGAATACTAGAAATATCATATTGGGATTATGCACAAATGATTTTAATCCGTTTGCATATTCTGCAACTCCTTATTCAGTTTGGCCAGTGCTGTTGACAGTTTATAATTTGCCACCGTCAATGTGTATGAAAGATGAATTTATTTATCTTTCGATGATTATTCCGGGTCCTAAGGGTGGACGCGAAAAGAAATTGATGTGTTTCTCAGACCCTTGATAGATGAATTGAAAACATTGTGGATTGAAGGAGCTGTCACTTATGATTGTCATCGGAAGCAAAACTTCAATTTAAAAGCCGCGATCTTGTGGACTATCAATGATTTCCCGGCATATGACATGTTGTATGGTTGGAGACTTGGAGCACTCACGGCCGACTCTCTTGTCCGTATTGTATGGAACACTCTAAATCAATCAGTCTTCAAAACGGAAGAAAAATTTCATTCTTTGATTATCATCGTCGATTCCTACCGGCTAACCATCAGTATCGAAAGAATCATAATAAATTTACTAAGGGCATAGTTGAAAGAGATGAGCCACCACCGGTGTTGTCTGGTGAACAAATGTTAGCACGTGTTTCAGCACTTTCAGAGATAGTATTTGGTCGGAATGAAAGAGTGTCAGGCTTTGGTCAAACACAGAACTGGGTGAAAAAAGTATCTTTTGGGAATTGCCCTATTGGAGTTCATTATTGATTCGATATAATTTAGATGTCATGCACATTGAAAAAAATATGTTTGATAAAATTTTTCAAAACTTTGATAGATGTTTCCGGAAAAACTAAAGATAATGTCAAAGTCCGACATGATCTGAAAATACTTTGTAAGAGGCCGAAGTTGGAGTTACAAGAGGTCCATGGATGATATCTGAAGCCGAAGGCCCCGTATGTGTTAAATAAATAACAGATCAAAGATGTTTGTAAATGGATAAAAGAACTCAGATTACCCGATGGATATGCCTCAAACTTATCTCGATGTGTGAACGTCGAAGATTGCAAAATATTAGGAATGAAGAGCCATGATTGTCATGCATTCATGCAGAGATTGCTTTCGATCGCATTCCGATATCTTCTACTTGATAATATTTGGGGTTCGTTGACTAAATTAAGTATATTTTTTAGAAACATTTGTGCAAATGTCATTCGAGTCGAAGCTATGTCAACACTTGAAAGTAATATTGTTGAAATTATATGCAAGCCGGAGCAGTTTTTCCCTCCTGCCTTTTTTGACTTGATGGAGCATCTACCGATACACTTGACATACGAGGCATGAGCTGGTCGTGCTTTTGGTTCTCGTCCATCTCGACACTTAAGTGAGGAAGAGTATCATTTGACACACTTGTATGTATTACTCAATTGTCCAGAGATTGAATAATTCATTAAAATATTTGACATTGAGATGGTGCAAAAATACTCTATTCACAACGATCAAGAATTAGAGAGATTACGAAATCATGATTTCCCTACATGAATTCAAGCTTACAGCAAAGATCATCGAGCTGAAATAGATGAAAGAATATTTGAATTTGTTAGTGGACCGTCGCGACTAGTGTCCTGTTATAGTGGATATTTTGTTAATGGATACAAATTTCACACGGTGGAATATGCATTTACAAAAAAGACGATGAATGTCAGGGTCTGCGTGAAAGGGACAACCTATGTTGAATGTAATATGAATTTTTATGGACTAGTCGAAGAAGTGATAGAGTTGCACTACTTTGGCTTGAAATCAGTTATTCTATTTAAATGTCATTGGTTCGATACAACAAAAAGGGGCATGAAAGTTCATCCAAAATACAAACTTGTTGATGTTAATTACAAATCCAAATTGGCAGCAAATGAGACTTTTATTTTGGCATCACGAGCCGAACAAGTATATTACGCGAATTATCCGACTCGAAATAAAGATAGAGCAGATTGGCGTGTAGTTTGTAAGACTAAAGGTAGAGGAAAAATTGATCCGATAGTAGGAGAAAATGAGTTGATATCTGATATAACAGATGGTTTCTATCAAGAAAATGATCCTTTTGCTGTATATCGTATTATTCCAATACTTGAGGATGCAGACACAACGTCAATTCAATTAGAAGTTGAATATGCTGATGATGACGATCATTAAATTGATGAAGAAGATGAGGAAGATGAAGAAGAGGAAGAATTCGAAGACTACTACTCAGATGATGAGGAATAATTGTAAATTATATCTTATATTAAATATATCTCTAATATATATATAATAATCTAATTATATACCTATTTGACAGATATGTTTGGTCGTGACTATCGTCGTAGGAGAGCTTCGGAGTCTCTGATTGGTGAGACTCCAGCACTTACTCATGCTGCTGATCCTCCTACTGTTGATCCTCCTACTGCTGATCCTCATGCCGATGATACTGCTGAGGCTAGTACATCCAGACGCAGACGACCACGCAGGCTGAACAGGTGGCATCCTCCACCAGCCACAGAGTCACGTAGATTCATTAGCGTGATTGGGGAGTGGTAATATATCATGAATTATGAATCATTACAAATTCATTATATCATAATATAATATAAAATTTTATTTTTGTTGTGCAGGTTCGAGCAAGAAGAAGTGCCAATGAGCATTTCTTCTACTATTCGATGATACATGCACGGGGCATGGCCCACGTGCCCAGTGAGCACGTCGACATGCTATGGCACGAGTTTGAGGCACGTATTAAATTATTTTTTATACATGCATGATGATTAATATTTGTACTGATATTATTATTTTGCAGACTCGCTTTACATGGGCCGAGGACCAGAGGCCCTTCATTTACGCTGCCTAGGAGGCTATTTCCTGTGCGAGGTACAACAAGCAGTTGGGGTAGGCTCGCGATGGCCCGAGCTGAGACCACTAACATCGCAGAGACTCGGGGATACAGCCCCGATTGGATTACTCCAGATATATGGGACCAGCTCGTGGCATTATGGTCGATAGATCGATGGCAGAAGGTTTCTAGGACTGCGGCTAGAAACCGCATGTCGGGGGGAGGAGCGCGTCACACTGACGGCTCTGTTGCATTTGTTGTGCACGCGAACCGTATGGTAAGTATACCTTAATTTTAATTTTATATTTTATTTGTTACTCTGTGTACTGATTAATATATTTGTTTTGTAAATGTAGACGATAGTGTTAGACGACGGGACTGTCCAGCGACCCTCCCCGATGGCGGTGTTTGAGCGAACACATTGTCGAGTGCATGGGACAGGGGAGTACGTCGACAACCGCGCTGCATTTATTATGGTAAGTATATTTGTTTAAATTATTTATTATATATTTATAATTTAAGTTTGACGAAAAATATTAAATAAAAAATTAAATTCGAGTAGGAGACCTACAGTCAGACGATGATACAGCGCGGAGGCACCCCCGAGGACTTTGATGCAGCAGCGTGGGTCGATGCTGCAGGTGGCTGGGACCACGACCGTGTGTATGGTTTTGCAGATAGTAGTCATGCGCGAGCCGTGCTAGGGCCACTTGGGGCACTGACCCCTCCGCATGCTAGTGAACGACCGTCGACTCCAGGTCCAGAGATGATCATAGTAGCAGGATAAGGACACTGGAGGAGACGGTCGCGCGTCAGACTGAGTTTATGGAGCATCAGAGTCAGATGATGGCAGATATGCAAGTTATGCTACGCAACTTGTCAAGTCATCACGGAGCAGCATCATCTGATCTATCGTCCTCGAGTCAGTTCACGCCGGTGTACACCCAGGCACTCCAGACTCCGCCATATGATCCAGATCATCCTCCATCGTCATCGTGAGATTTATTATTTTTTATTATATTGACTTTGTTACTTCGATACTATATATATTTTAGTTTTGTTTTGTTTGATATTGATAATTCAATTTTGCATTTGAATAATTTTTATACGATTGTGGATAATTATAAATATAAGTATAATTATTTTGATATATATTTGGGTGTATTTGTGATGTGTGAATGAATGTGTGTATGGGTGTATAGGTGTGTGAGTTATGTATCTGATTGTATCAATGTATTAATGGAAATTTAAAATTTTAAAATTTTTCTTATTCTAGGTTTTAGTCATCAGCAACGATTTTCCCACGATTGTCCGTGGGAAAGCCGTTACTAAAACTGTATCGTAAGCCGTTGCTGTATAGCATCAGTAATGGCTTAGTAACGGTCTTTCACAAACGGTTTTGCCACGGCCTCACGGGACCGTTGCTAATAAGGTTATCAGCAACGGCCCGGTGTCCGTGGCAAAGCCGTTGCTGATAATGTTATTAGCAACAGCCCAATTAGGCGTTGCAGCGCCATTGCTAAATTATCAGCAACACGCTTTTCTGCCACGACTACTTTGCAACGGGCCAGACTGTTGCAAGCCGTTGCTGATGCCCATTTTTTCAGTAGTGTATATTTTATATATCATTATTATTTTTGTTTATATCTTATTTATTACTCTATTATCAACTGTGCGCATACAAAGAAAATGTTTTTTATTAATTTAATTTTCAAGTTTTTTATTAAATTTTTATTTTATTTAATTTTTTATAATATTTTTTTAAAAATAAAGATAGAAAGTCACAATATGTGATCATATTAGAATTTAAATATTAAATTTCTAAACAATATATAAAATATTATCATCAACTGTGTTATTATGATTAGCAGCTTTTATGATGTATTTCATTTTAGATATTATATTAAAATTAATAATACAATTAAACGTCAAAAGTCATACATCTTAATCTTTTCTTTTTTTACTTTCTATTTTTTTCTTAATCATATTTTTTTAATTTCTATTTTTTAATTTCTATTCTCTTTACTTAATTTTTTAAACTTTATTAAAATTATAATTTTCTTAAATTATGTTTCTTTTTAATTTATCAAGAATCTTATTTTGAGTGTTCATGCATAATGCTATTTCTATTTATTAATTTTTTATTGATGTATTTATTTCTTTGGAAAAAATTATATATATCTTTGTTAAATACTTACTATTTTTTATTGAGCATATTAAAATTTATTATTATTGTAAGATTGATATTTATTTTTAGATATATTAATAAATAATATTATATTCATATTACAATGTTTATTATATTTTATTCATTATATGTTTTAAATATATAATCATTTTATACATTTTTATTTTACCGAAAGTGTAGCAATATTTTTTCTTAAAAACTTTATTTTTAGTAAACTCTGTTAATTTTTAATAAGTAAGTTGTTTTGAATGTTTCAAGTTTTGTTATTTTTTATTTTAATAATTTTTATTACTGTATTTGTTTTTAAGATTGTATCCATCATTATTACATTTCACTAATTTTCTATTTAGAAAGTTGAAGATTTGCTATTATCGTTGAATTTAAATTTGATTTTGTAAGAATGATTTTTTATATCTACTTATATTAATAAATGATCTTATTTCATATCTTAACATTTAATTATATTTATTTTATATATTAATATACAATCAATTTTATCATTATTAATTAAAAATATTTTATAATATATTTCTGATGCCATAAGTTATTGGAAAAGATTAGAGCATGAATGCAATATTAAATTCAAGCACATGGACGTGTGGCACACAGGAAAATGATTATTAGACGATGGAAATGAGAGAACTAAATTGAAAACATGGATGAAGAAACTAATTGCTGCTTCCTTTTGGCAATTGTGGAAAAATAGGAACTCGTGCTATTTTAATAATAAGAAGATAGGCATTAACACACTGTTTTGTAAGGTTCTTGCTAATATCCAATGGAAAGAGTTGTAAGGAAGTAAAAATGTTAACACTATTAACTCTCATACATCCGAAGATTGTATTCAGAAAGGTCACTGCCCACACATGGACAAGACTACTCATATTATAAGCTGTAATGCTGCTTGGATGAATTATAGTTCTAAAACAGGTTTTGATTTTAATATTTTTGAGTTGAATGGTAAGTATGTTGTAGAAGGTAGCAATTAAGGAAGTGCTAAATCACCTATGAAAGCTGAAATTAAATCTATTTGGCTGGGAGTGCTCAAAGCTAAGGAGCTGAAACTAGAGCATGTATTTGTAAAATCTGATTGCAAGCAAGCTATTGACTTCCTTAACAAAAAGCTAATTCCTCCATGGAACCTGCAGTGTGTAGTGATGGATATATTAGCTGCTGAAAAAATTTTAGTCTGCAAGTGATCTCATATGAGTAGAAATCAGAACTTTGAAGCGCATCATCTGGCAAAGGAGGGCTATAAGAAAGGATTATCTAATTCTACTATTATTGATAGATCTGTAGAAAATAATAATAAGCTTTGTGTAAATAATTGTATAGCTGCTGTTTCTTCCAGAACCTCTGTTATGATTGTTGATATTAATAAAATTGATCGTGCTCATGAAGAATATATCGCTACTCATTTTGCAGGTGAGGGGATTACGACCAGTGACCCGCTGCTACCCTCAGGTGAGTAGAAAGTGACTTCATTTTGAGTATGTTTTTGGATATATATATATATATATTTCCGATCCCGCCATGAAATGCGAGAATCATTATAGTATATATTTCAAAATACACTCACTTAGAATTCAAATCGAGAACTAATTCTTTTCATATCATATTAAAACTTCATTAGATGACTAGGCACAAAATTTACTTATTTATAAAATTTATACAATTGATTTACTGATTAATTCAATTAATCAAGAGAATTATTTTGTGCATATAAGATGAATGAATTGCTTTGGTAAGAAAAATTAGATTATAGTAGCATATTAAGCAAATTATTTTTTTTCCATGAAATTCTTTTTTACAACGAAAAGTTGAAAAGAGCAGAAAAAAAAATTACATCAAACTAATTAGATCAGATGGTCAGTCTTTATTTCAGACAAAATTTTGCTCCATGAGCCTTGCATGCTTTGTGAGCCAATCTGCAGTTATATTGCTTTTTTTTAATAAAGTTGAATTCGATATTCTTAAATTTTTTTGCAAGAAATTTAATATAAAAAATTATATGATGAATATTTTAATAATATTTTATTTTATTTTTAGTAGAGTTAATTATAATACTTGAGTCACTTTCTATAATGATGTAGTTAAATTCATCGTTTATGGCAAAAATTAAAATAGGTTTAACAGCCAAAGCATGCAAACAAACATGAAAGAAAGATGGTCTTTTAGGTAAGCAAGTGGCACATTTGTAATTTGTAAATAGTAAAATGCCAAGAACTTTTACACGGGCCCCTTGCCATGAAAAAACTCAATTTGAAAATAGGCCCCTTTTTAAATTTTTAATTTTTATTATAAACTATAAGTTCTTGGCATTTTACTTATTTTCCATAGAAAATTGATTTGGTCGGATACTTTGTTTTTGGCATCACAAGAATAATTTCACAACTTTTTGGACTTTTGGTAGAAGTTTTACCATGAAAATTTTCACTTATATAATAGTTTTACCGTGAATGGGGGATGTATTTGAAAAAATTAATGAAATATTTCTCACTCATAAAATTCAAGACCAGTAATCTTAAAATAGTAGAAAAAAATATTTGTAATCTATCCTAGTTAATTATATCTTGCTGATTAATTTATAATGTTCTGATAAGCCTTTTTTAAAGAATCATTAAAATATATATCTTATTCTATGTATTTCAATTGATTTAGCTTGAAATATCATTTTCCATCAATAACTTTTGTAATCCATATAATTGTAATAGGGTTAATTAACCTATTGTTATTTTAGTATAATATTGACATAATTTTTTGACAAATATAAATTGCATAACTAACTTGCTAATTCAACAATAGGTATAATTTTTTTTACCGTCAATTGTAACAAATTTAGCATTTTTAAATTTAAAATATGAGTTGTGAACCCATTAATAGCTTAGTAGTTAGACATTAATATAGGTTTTTAATTTTCAATTAATCTTGGATTTGATATCGAATTATAATATTTTATAAGTTTATTTTGTATTTATGTATATTTGCAAATGTGTCTTGTAAACATAAGTTTTATTAGAATATTAGTACAAAGAATTTGATTGTGATTGAATTATATATTATGATTTTCTAAAGATCGAGCCAATTATAAAATTAAGTTTAGTAAATAATTAAAGAGTTACCATTAGTTCAAACTTGTTAGAAGTTAGGACATTTGTATTTAGTCCCATATGAGATAATTCATCTATGTAAATTTTATTTTCATTATATAAATATATGTGGTAGGAGAGGTCGATCACAATGGGGAGTTTTTCATATTATTTTCCTCCCAACATGATATCAGAGCCATAATATTTTTAACCCTATTTTTCATCCCACTCTGCCATGGCACCGTCGTCATCGTCAAAGAACTCCTCTATTCTCAGGCCAGCAACTACACCTTCTGCTTCCCTGCGTTGCACGCTTCCCAAAGCAATGGAGGTGCCTTCCTGTGTTGCATGTGAATCATCCTTTTGCACTATTCCTGTGTTGCACGCCTCAGAAGCCGCAACTACAATTTGTGCATTCTTTCCTTGTGCTGCACATCCCTTGTGTTGCACGCACGACGAAGCCACATCTCACAAAGCTACTGCTCCAGCATCAGAGGGTGCGTTGCCACCTCCTTCATATACCGTGAGTCGCTCCAGAATCCTTCTCTGTAGCCTAGGCGATGTTCTTGAAATCGGCCTCATCTCTCTGCCTTGATGCGGAAGTAGAGCAGCCTCTCTATAGCTCTCTGCACCGCACAAAGAAGACCAGATCTCCTTGTTCTGGTGGAGGAGAGATCGAACTAAGCCCTAATTCTTTTCTCATCAGCGCCGTCGTTGCCCAAGCCACGACTTCCTCACACACTGACGCCTAAGGAATCGCATCCATCCTCTCTGCTTCGTCGCACCCCCCCCCCCCATCTGCCACTTTAGGCCGTGTTCCACATTGGCGTTGAGCTCCTGCTTCCGAGTCGTGATCGCAGAGAGTGCATCCCCCTTCACAAACACCTGTTCAGATCCGGATCCGAGATCTGATAAGCCTACAAACTGGACTGCATGGAAGGAAGCAAAAGCATGGAACATAGGCTCAATATTAGTATTTCTATTGAGGAGTATGCTCGCTTTCTCCGGTTTCAAAATGCTCAAACATCTATCTTGCAATTTGTTCACGAATGTGCATCTACTGCTTGTTTAACACACACCTCAGGGCATGGTCATTGGATTTTGGATTCAGGAGCTTCTGAACACATGTCTGGTAACATCTCTTCCTTCTCTCATCTTAAGACACATTCTCATCCCATCACAGTTACCATTGCTGATGGGTCTCACTCATTAGTTAAAGGAATTAGTATTGTTTCTCCTATACCTTCATTATCATTATCTACCTTTTATATTTCAGAATTTCCTCTAAATATTTTATCTATCAGCAAACTTACAAAAATATTGAATTGCTCAATCACTTTCACTTCTGATTCTGTTGTTATTCAGGACTTGCAAACTGGAAGGGTGATTGGCACTGGGCATGCATGAATCTCGAGGCTTATACCATCTTGCTACAAAACATACATCTGCATTAATGGCTGAGTCATCTCCTCTCCAAATTCATAGTCATTTGGGTCATCCTCATTTTCGTAAGTTTCAACAAATGGTACCATCTCTTTCTCATCTTCAGAATCTTGATTGTCAATCATGTCAGCTAGGAAAACACACTAGATCTTTATTTCCCAATAGAGCAAGTGCTCAAGCCTCTACACCTTTTTCCTTGATACATTCTGATATTTGGGATCCTAGTCGTACTTCCTCTAAATTAGGGTACAAATATTTCGTTATATTTATTTATGATTATTCCAGGATGACATGGTTATTCTTGCTCAAAGAGCGTTCCGAACTCTTTAACATTTTCTCTGTTTTCTTTGCTGAAATTAAAACTCAGTTTGACACTCCTATTCGCGTGTTACGAAGTGATAATGCTAAAGAATATTTTTCAAACTAATTCCAAATATTTTTTGCACATCAAGGCATATTTCACCAATCATCATGTCCTCACACACCTCAACAAAATGGAGTTGCCGAACGAAAAAATAGACATCTCGTAGAAACTGCTAGAACACTTCTTCTTCACATGAATGTCCCCCCTCACTTTTTGGGATGATGCTATTTTGACGGCTTGCTATCTTATAAACCGTATGCCTTCCTTTGTGGTACAAGGATAAATTTCTTTTTCCATCATTTTCCAAATGACACTCTTTACAAACTTACACCTCGAACCTTCGGTAGTACTTGCTTTGTTCATGCTTTATCCCGAGGAAAAGACAAGCTAGCCTCACGTGCAATTAAATGTGTTTTTCTTGGGTATTCTCGTCTTCAGCGAGGTTATCGTTACTATTCTCCTGAACTTCAACGTGGCTTCATCTCTGCTGATGTTTCATTCTTTGAGGATATACCATTCTTTACCAGTTCGCCCTTCACATCTATGACCATTACCGAGGTTTTACCTATTCCTGTACCCTTATATACTACACCTGACCCAGTCCCTTCCAACCTTGCTCCGACTCAGTCATTACAGGTGTATCGTCGTCGAACACAACAAACTTTTCATGATTTCGTTGCCCCACCTACTGCCCCTATAGTTCCGAGTCTTCCACCTGACACTGACATTGATCTTCCCATTGATCTTCGAAAAGATACTCGCCAACATAAAACACCTTATCCCCTGACGGATTTTGTTTCTTACTCTGCTTTATCACCAGACTATTATGCTTTTATTTTTTCCCTGTCTTCTGTTACTATTCCACATTATTTTTCAAAAACTTTTTCCCATAAAGGATGGCGACAGGCTATGATTGAGGAGATGTTCGCTCTTCAAGATAATGGTACATTTTCGAATACTTTAGGGGTAAATATGATTCAAAATTTGGACGACAATGATATTTTTTTTAAAAAAAATGTAAGAATAAATTTATACATTTTCGAATACTTTAGGGACAAATATGATCATTATCATTGTCTCGTAAGCAATCGTTTGCTGACTTGTCAAATCGTTACATGCAGTGATATTTTTGGTCCAAAATTTAGACGTCGATGATATATATATATATTTAAAAAGTTTGAGAATAAATTTATATATTTTCGAATATTTTAGAGACAAATATGATATTTATCCTTATGAAAATTGCATCTAGCTATTTTAGTAGAGTAAAAAAAAAATATTTGCTTTTTTTGGACTTCCATTAGATCTTCTCAGTGAATGTAATCATAATAAGACACTTTCTCTGCTATTAGTATTACTTGACATTTGTGATAATTATTTTCAAATAAAACCCGCTTACATATTTATATATACTTATAGAAAAGGGTTTAGTTGAGATAAAAAATTCCTCTTGGGTAAAATAGCAAACATTTAAGACTCAAGTCCTCGCAAAGAAAGAGGGTCTCGGTAATGTAGTAAAACCATCATGGAGGTGTCTCCACGAAATCGCCCTTCCCATTGCGTTTACTGCTTTACTTCACGACAGCGGATGACCAACGCGGCGCGCGTGGCGGCGTGTGTGTGCGAGCGAGAGAGCGAGCGAGCGAGCGAGAGAGGGAGAGGGAGAGAGAGAGATGACAACAGCATATTTTTTACATTTTATATTTTTCCCAATTCGAGAGGGATAGAGAGTCTTTGGTCGCGACCTTTTTTTCCCCCGTTTTACCGAATTTGGCGGTTCTAGTTTCGTCGAGAGCGAGAGAGAGAGAGAGAGAGAGAGAGAGAGAGAGAGAGGAGAGAGAGGATCCGGATAAGTGTGTGGGCTTGAAGAAGAGATATAGTCCTACGCCTAAAAGGTGGAGCCGCCGCGTCGATCGACCTTCCTAGAGCCGATCGGATATTTCCTCATCATCCTCACCAGTTGTGAGAAAAATTTACATTTTGGGGAAGAGATCGACTGGAACCGTGTGTTAATGGGCGGAAAAGGCCGATTTTTTCCTTTTTCCTTGAGGAAAAATCTGATATTTTTCTTGTTTACGTGAGAGCAACCCGTCAGAACCGCCGTTGATCGGCGAATAGATTTGTAGCATTTAAGTCTTTCGGTCACTGGACTTGGAATCGGCGGCAAAGATTCGATCTTGAGGTCGTTCCTGACTTCAAACAGCCTGATTGGAACAGGGACTGGCCTCTCACTTCGCCTGCGTTCTGGCCGCCACCGCCGTCCCCATGGGGAGCTCTTCTGGATCGGTTGACTACTGGAGGAGGTTCTTCCGGACCGCCGACGCCGATATCTTTGAAGTGATGGAGCAAGCGATTCTCGTCGCGTCGTCCGATTACCCGCAGGAGTTCAGGAGCAGAAGGGATCGGATTGTGGAGAAGTTCTTCACCGCGCTGCTGCCGCGGTGCTTCGGCTGCGACCGCCTCGAGCTGCAAGGGGCCGAGGGCGAGGAGGGGCGTGGTAGCGTAAGGAGGGTTGGGGAGAAAGAGAGCAAGGTGGATAGCAGCAACGATGCGCTTGAGTTCTCGAACCGAGTCGCGAGCAACTACACCTACGACGAGGCGGAGGCGCTCACCGAGGAGATCGAAGAGGAGGGCCAAATTGTTGGCGAGGTTCTGAGATTAAAAGAGATCCTTGCAAACCAGCATGACGAGGTCAATTTCTTTCTATTCCATATATTTGTCTTTGCCCTGATCTGCTAATGCATCAAGCATCCCATTTTTTCAGCGAATTTAAGTAGTATTAATGAATCTATATATGGTGTATTTCCTTGGAACGATTTAAACATCTGATCCTTGTTTTAACTGGAATAGTGTAAATATAGATTGTTGTAGCAAATTTGGATTTTTAGATGATTGGGCTGTGTGTGCTTGACAAGTTGGTTCTGCTTTGCAGTCTGATAATATATTGTTCGAGTCATTAAGAAGGCTGCAATTGATGGAGCTTTCTGTTGATGTCCTGAAGGTGCTGATATAACATCCCTGTTTGTTCCATGTGGTTTCTACTGCCCTTCAGAGACATGACTCTTGTTGGTGATCTTTTCTTGTTATAGGCGACGGAGATTGGAAGGGCTGTTAATGGCCTGCGTAAACACAATTCAAAGCAAATACGCCACCTAGTTCGCACTCTGATTGAGTGAGTTACTTTACTACACAGTAGATCATGTATAATGGCAAAACACATGTTACCAACAGTAGAATTTGACACACTGATCTTATTCTCATAGAGTTGTGAAAATTCTAGGTGGCATTTTTGCTAATTGATAGCTTGTCCCTCCTTTGTTGCTGTCTTATGTGTATATATTTTGGTTTAAGTCACATATAAGATTGTTTGTTCATATGTGTGAGAACAAACATATTGCTCATGAGACTGCTTTCACTATCTACAGTCAATCTTACTTTGTACTACATTTTCCTGCAACACTACTTAGTTTAACCTACAGCAAATATTTTGTATTCTAAGAAATCATTACCTTCTTACTAGAATAAGAAATTGCTCCTTAACTTGCATTATATTCTGGACATTCATTGCCTCTCAAAATATTTGGTTGTAGCCATGTTGAAGGAAAATTCAAAGATTTACATTAACCGCTGTGAGATTTTTCTAATCATTTTGGTTTATATTTGTATTGCAGTGGTTGGAAGGTTTTGGTTGATGAATGGGTTAGTGCTTCAGCTTGTATTGCTGGTATATTACATATTATACCCATCCTATGTCTCTAGCATTGATTTGACATATTCATTATCTCGTAGATGACTAAAAAGTTATGATTCACAGGCAACTCTCCGGACTCTCTAAATCCTTCTGTTGTCGATGATGAGGAAGGGCTTCCATCTCCTCCGTTGGACGAGGGAGCACTATTTGCTGCTCAGACTACTTCCATACAGCTCTCCGGGGTATAAGAGGAAATACTTGTAGCATTTGCCTTTTATTTTTTATATATGTTCTAATGCCTTCTGATTATGCTTACTGATTGTATTCCATTTTATGTCTATGCAATGTTGGGTTGTGAAGTTCTTTGATGGAATGGACGACGATGGAAGTGAGTGCTTGTGCTTCCTTCACTGTTTTGGTATCTCCTTATTGAATTCGCCAGATTATTAATATCATCCTTCTGCTGGCATTTCACTGCAGATTTTAGAAACAATACGGAGTCTTACAAAAAGCGGGAAAATGGTAGAAGGCCTACAGAAAATTATGGAACAGTAAAGAAACAGGAGCCTGTGCAGCAATCTGTTATTCTAGAAAAACAAGTAGAGATGAAGAGGCAAGAAGCAAAACAGTCTATTTTTATAGAAGATAACATGAGGAAAGAAGCATGGCAACCAGGCTTTTCAGAAGAGAAGCTTAATATGAGAAGGCAAGAAACTGAAACGTGGCAATTTAAGTCACACAACCAAGACATTCCTAGCAAACAAAGCAAGCCTGTGATTGCTGAATCTGGGCCTGGAAGACCAGCAAAGCTTACCTCTGAGCGAATAGTAAGTAGCGATACGAAGCCTAAACTGCAACAAGATACTGCCAAACATCAAAGAAAGCCACCAATGATTCCACAAGATGTAAGTTTGATGGGACATGAAAACCTGAGTTTGTAATAGGTTCTTTAGGAGCATAGATTTCTAAATTCTAATACTCTATTCTTATCTCCTTTTAGAAACCAAAGTTCTCTGAGGAAGCTTCAGTAAGGGCTAAGCTGGAAATTGCAAAGCGGAAGCTTCATGAAGGCTATCAGCAAGCGGAAAATGGTGATAAACTTATTACTTCAACCTATCTGTCTCAGCTTATTTTCATAATGTAGGTTTAGTTAATTTCATATGGAGAAGTCGCAAGTCTAATAGGTGCCTTATGTCTCATTTGAAATGCAGCAAAAAAGCAGCGAACCATACAAGTAATGGAGTTGCATGACATTCCAAAGCAGACTCAGAATAACAGGCAGCCTTTCCTTAAATCCAGAAATCATTTTAGGAATAATTGGGTAAATGGGCGGCATTAGTTCTGGTAATTATCCATTTGGGAGTATGACATCACAGCAATGGACCTTCCTTCTCCTTTCAGCTGAAGATCCGCATCTTGCTCTTAAAATTTCTATGTACAAGCTTATCTCTTTTCCTAAGACGACCTGAAAATTTTTGCTCATGCATGCTAATCAACCTGAAAGTTTCATCATTATGACATTTTGGAAGGTCCATTGTATTTAGACCAGTTGTACATTTTTACCTGAGATAAATTTCTGAAAAAATGAAATACAAAAGTTCGCAAACTGCCCACTTATTTCCATGTTTCCATTTATTTGCCTGGCCCTGAATGATCCACATCTTATCTAACCTGCAAAAATGAGCATTTTCTTGTTGCACCTTTGATTGGATGAACAATTTTGATTTTTGCATGATCTCATTGTTGCTAAATGATTTTGCTCTTGCTGTTTCTCATCTCTTGCCCCTTTCCTACCCCCAGAGAGTAGAGTTGTTTTTTTAGGTTCATTAATTTATGATGCCGACATATTTCGTTGTCATTTCTTTACTTGCTTATTGCTTTTGGTTATGGGCAAGTTTGTCTTGAAAACCATGTTAATTGTTTTGGTGGAGAAAACAGTAGTGTCATAAAGACTCCACCTCATGCTGGTGTCTGTCCAAAGCATTCTTTATTTATTAGTTCCCATAAAAAATATTCAAGTCTTCTGCTTTTTCCTTTTCTTATTAAAACTTGTGATAGCAAATGCATGATTCTTTTCAGCATGAGATTGCAGTGCAAGTTGTTCAGTTAACAAAACCTAGATCTCTGCCCATGGTTTGCTTGTATTCAATTCATCCCAATTGAATTGGTTCCAAGCACGAAAGACAAGTCTGAAATGTTTGTTAAACCACAAAAGCAAGAGCTTTCTTGCTGTGAAATGAGCTGAGCCTTAACATGTGGAGGACAAATGAAAGGCATCAAAGAGTTGTCCTCTAGTGATGGCCCAGTGTTAAACTATTGAATCAGATTATTATAAGGAAGACTTGGGGAGATAAGCTTCTGAGCAATGACCATGAATTTAATGGCCCCAGTATGTCTCTATAACACTCACCAGCACTTTAATTTGCAGCCCCTTTTTTTTGACTATTCTTCATCAGTTCTGTGACATCCTTTTCCTACTTTATTTATTCCTTCGTCTTGAAAGAAAACAATGACTTCTCATCTTCATCTTCATCTTCCCTTAGTGGACCTTTTCTTGCAAAGATGAGCTTGGTGGCAAGTAAGTCTCATTGCTTGAATGGTCTGCCATGAACGAGGGGGGAACGCATGCTTTCCTTTGTTCCAGTTGTCAACTCATCTGTTATCTTTCCGAGGCCACTAATTGTTAGATAGTTGGTAAAAGCTCCATTAAATGTGTTAAAGGTCTTTCAATGCTGTTGGGCACTGTTCATAATGCCACCGCTGTTCTTTTATGTCGTCATCGCATGCGTCAGCACTGCACAGTAAATTTGGAAATTTGGAAAGTTTTTCTTCTCATTGCGTTTCTTGATTGGGTAAAGGTAAGAATTTTTGAAATGTCCAACTGTGACAAATACTTTGGGAATGCCTTTATCCAATGTGTTGAAAATTGAATTAGACTAGTTGGTTTGAGCTTGTTTGACTTGAGTTTGATTTCGGAATTGGTGCAGGTTAGACCTCAAATAGCAATCAGTTAATGTGGGTCATTGAAAGTCAACCAGTGGTCCAAGCAATTGAAGGCGAGCCGAGCCCGGGTTATTAAAAAAACCCAAAACCTATAGACCCGGCCCAACTCTAGAAAAATCTTTGGGCCCGTTTGGTTTGCTAAAAATCGAGAGACTGGACTGGACATCCGCCCATGTCCTCCGTTTGGTTTGCAAAAGAAGCTTCAAGACAAGGACTTCTCCTTGTCCGGGACAGGATTTCCACCCATTTTGGTGTATCGAGAAATTTCTCGGTACACCGAAATCGGGCGGAGGACAAGGGCTGCAATTGTCAAAATTACCCCTTCCTTTGATCGTAGAATCGTCGGATCGAGTCGAGGTGAATACCAAAGTTGTAAATTTTCACGTGCTGAACGCGATAGTGGTGTCAGATTTTAGATTGGAAATCGTTTGGTATGATTTTTATATTTTTCGGTATAATTAGTTGAACACTTATTAGTTAAACTAAAACTTCTTATTGTATTAAAGTATTTGATAACTATATATTAATATTTTTTACATATTAATTAATTTTAAGACTAATTTACAAGGGTATTTTAGTCATTTATCATATATAATACTTTGTTATAGCGAAACAAACGCAGGACAGAACGGAATATTGTGTCTTGTTCTTGACGAAACAAACACGGTATAGCTATTGTTTCAGGACATCTGATGTCATGTCCTTGTCCCTGTCTGGTGTCCTGTGATGAGCAATTTGCGAACCAAACGGGCCCTTTGTGTCCTCAAAAATAAACACCAAGCCATTGAGGATTAATTTCCATAATTGAAATACTCATCCACTTACCCTATTTTGACTCCCTTTAAGCAATCTAGTAGCAGAAAACTTGTGGTTTGATCCATTCTTTTTCGGTTCCTTGAAGTGGAAACCAAAATGGGCAAGTGCAGACATTAGAATAACAAAAATGCAGTTGTGTCCTTGAAAAAGATCATATGATAAGGCACAGAATTGGATTGGGGGCAGAAACTAGAACAAAAGGCAATTTTGTTGTCCATAAGACTATCTATTTCACTAAAATTTTAAATTCCCAAACATTGGATTTGGACTCAAATCAATCTCGATTGGGATTAATTCTACGCCGGGTGCGATTCTAGTAGACTCACACCCCATGATGTGTCTCTCTCTCTCTTTATATAATGAAGAGATAGAAAAAGATAGACACATGTTGAGGTACGAGTCTGGCGGATTCGAGTCCAACATAAAATAAATCCTCAATTGGATATAAGATTTGATTATGACCAAATCCACTCTTTAAATTTTTCTAGTTGAAGAGAGATGGTAAAGAGATTAGAAGAACAATTACTCGTAGATATGTGTGATCGAACATATTAAATCATCTTATATTATATAATTGGAATGTTAATCAAATTGTCATGGAAATTGATTTGGGTGAATTGAATTAGTCGGCTTACTCGACACGGGAGAGTGAGCATGGATGATGAAGCATATATATGGCATGTTGGCTCATCTAAAACACGGCCGACGGCGCGAACGACCTAATCAACACGAGAGAGCTAGAGATGATTCTCCTCTGAGCACGAACATTCTACTCGACATGAGAAGAGGCTACTTTTCTAGAGCGCAAACAACAATGCACTCGACTTGCTCGTTGTAGTTGGAACTGATTAATTATGGTTAATCGATTAATCGAATTGTAAAATTCAATTTTGAATGGTGATTTTGCGGTCGGTATCAATTTCGGTTAATGAATTCAAAATTTCTTTAATTCAGTTCCATTTTAGTTACCGATTATTCAATTCTAATTATCGATTTGCGAATAATCGGCAACCAAAATCAATTATATAATATACATGTGTATAATAATAATTATTTTTTGTTCTTTAGCAACAGTTATCCATTTAATAATTTTTTAACGTACCGTATAATAATGGGTTGACCGCATCTATTTGAATCATTTAAGTCGGTTCGTTTAACCGTCAAACATCCAATGGTTATAGGGTTTAAGTTTCGGATAGCAATATTAAAAATCAATAAGTTTCAATTTCAATGATTCGGATAATAGTTATTGCAAACGGTTTTGATTTCGATTATTTATTAAAAATATAATTAGTTGAACCGTTGTCATCCTTAGCACGAAAGAGAGACTCCTCCTCTAGAGCGAGGATGGCGAAGCAGATGGCCGGTTGTATATGGTTTCAGTCATTTGCAATGTCTCAGATTTGTTGGAATATAGGCTTCACAAAAAAAATAACTTCACATCAAACGAGTGACATGTTCTCTCAATTCGTAACTATTATATAATTTTATAATATATCATAGTTTTATAATTAACAAAATTTATAATGACACAGATAAACTTGATCTGCAAATATCATATTAATAAAATATAAACGATAAGTTAATGATATTATAATAAGTCAATTATAATTGATAATTTTACAATATTATTATAAATATATATGGAAAAAAACAAATTAATTACGTGTGAGGATGGTGATATATGGCGCATGGCCTAATGAAGGATGTAAAAGACAAAAAGGTAAAGTTATATTGTTATCTCCTATAAAATGCAATTAGTACAAGTTACCTAGATGGGATCGATAAGTGACTTTGGTGTTTTCCAACTTGCCATCAACCAAGCAAGAGGATAAAACTCAAGGGAATGAAGTACAACTTTCCATATCATTTCCTTGCAACTAAACAAGATCAATATTTTGATTGGGACCTCAATATATGTCTTTGAGCAACAATTGAAGGTCTTGGCCTAACGAAGAATGATATTCAAACCATATGTCATGTGTAGTGCAAGAAACAAATTTGGGTAGGGAAAAATGATTAAAAGTTCACAGGTCCACTAAAAATCTTCACAATGGGCAACAAGGCAAGAATTGATTGGTTGTGGCATGGAAACCATCACTAAAACTCATTGGTACCTTCGGAGGTATATAGTTTCAAAATAAGACCATTTTTTAACGCAAACTTCGATTGAAAACTATTATTGTGCAATCGAACGCATATACGGAGGAAATTGTATATGTTTAAAAGGATGTAGAGAAAATCATAATTTATTTTGATGATCTCCATGACATGTCATGAGAGTGATATTGTTCTTTTATTCAACACCGCAAGCAATACCAAAGCATTTGTTATGCCCAAAAGGTCCTATTGGGTATATTAAATACACCACGCAATATAAATAGTTCATGCTTTCATTTCTTCCATGGTTATTTTTTGTATAGAGCATTTGTTGATCTCATATGTGTCCATATCAATGGAACATGTGACTCATTATTTCGATGAATCATTTTTTCGAACAAATTTTTTTTTTTTGTAAACACTTACTCGAAATCTCACTTATCCGAGTCCGAGCCTATTGTGGAAGAATCTTCTGAGAAATTGGTCATGACATATTTGATCCATGCATAATATCATAAAAAATTGATACAAATTTATGACTACTACTTAGTATCGACAATGAATTTGAAAAAATATTTAAAATGAAAAAATTTAAATATTTGCACCCTGTCGAAGTAAGGAGCTATGATATATATGTTTGAGAGATTCTTTTGTGTTTGCCTCTGGTATCCCATGGAGGATTTTGAAGTCGGGGTTAAGTACGATGCAAGATCTTGTTGGGAGAGAGCTAAGACAATAGGGCATGTTTACTTCACATGATCGATAAGGAAGAGTACTATCAGAGATAATTAATATTTATTATTTATTTAATGTATGAATAAAAAATATGTATTAAATAAATAATGCGAATACGTAAAACATAAATAAATAAAAATCTCAAATCTTAATTTTATCCTGTTCAATAAAACAAACACATGCGCAGACATATATCAAGCAATGATAACTATACATTAGAACACTATTTATGTTAATGTAAGGTAACTACTTTCTACCTTCACATCAAACAATGAGGGCAACAAGTCCTACTTTTACTAGTGGTAAATAATATGAAAGGACCACTATACCCCATGTATAATGCACACCCTACTGATCCTGTCACCCTATCAATTCAGATCTCCCTTCACCAACCACTCCCTCTTCTTCCCTACAACTTACTTCTCTTTCCCCTCTGATTACTTTGATGCATGAAATAGGTCAATATAATGGTGGAGAGTCCTCTCACTCAGTCCCTCATAAGTACTCCTCCATTGCATGACCTAGAGTACGTTTGCCTCCCCCTATATCTAGCTATTATGTGGCACCCTATATATGTTTCCAATCAAAATAATTATATATGCCTTAATACATTTGACATATTATAATAATAAGAAAACAACACGTACATGGAAAGAAAATCTTTGCCATATAGGAGTTACAATAGTCAAGTATTTTTGGTACTTGAGCCTTTCAAATCAACTCGGGGATTCAAAATGAGCAATTTCTAATATATAAAAAATATAATTTCTAGTATTTTATATTATATATATAATATAAAAAATAATTTTAATTTATAAAATACTTTTTAGGATAAAAATAAAATATTAGATAATAAAAAATATTTTTTTTAAAACTCTATAATGTATTAAATATTTTTGTACAAAGTCTATAAATTTAAATTTAAATTTAAAATTATAAAATATTTTTCTAGATCATAATATATTTTTTGCATCATCAAAAAATTATTTTATGAATTTAAATATTTTTTTAAAAAAATTATAAAATTATTATAGACTTTGCACAAAAGTCTCTAATGAATTAGATACTTTTGTTTATAATAATTTTATAATTATAAAAAATAAAATTTAATTTGTAAAAAAAAATATGATATAAAAGATGTACTAAATTCTATCAAAATATTTTGGACAAAAAATATTTTACTAACATTATAATTAAAAATTAGTTTTATAGACTTTGGACAAAAGTCTCTAATGCATTAGAGACTTTTGCCCAAAGTCTATAATATCAAAAATATTTTACAATTTTTAATTTAAGTTTGGATTTATAGACTTTGTGCAAAATTCTCTAATGATTTAGAGAGTTTGAAAATATATTTTGTAGACTCTAACACCTCATTTCTATATTATTAGAGAGTTTGAAAATATATTTTTTAGAATCTAACACCTCATTTCTATTATACATCTTTTTTTATAAATTAAAATTATTTTTTATATTTTTTAATTTTTAACCAAAGTTTTTGGCCATGGGTAAAATGAGTATTTATTTCACTTAATTCCGATTTTGAAAATTATCTATCTTTAGATTCAAATTTGAGAATTTCTCATTCTCAAAATCAGAATCGAAGAAATTGCTCATTCAATATATATATATATACTTAAATTGTACTAGCATTTGAGTTAGAGCAAAATACGAGTTAAGATAACATTAGTACAATTATCTATATCACCGGCTCACATAAAATGCAAGCTGAATATAGGGGTGCGCATGAATGACGAATAGACCCGGAATCAGTTAAAATCTATCCGATCGAATAAGTTTCAGTAAGATCCGAATTAAATTCAAATAAGATCCGGGATAAAAATTAAGGAATCGATTGAAATCAATTTCGATTCAGGATCCAACACATCGAGTATTTGGAATCGGTACGTGAAATATGTTCATTTATAAGTTCCAAGCTATAATTGGAATATGTTTATTTATAGATTCCATAACAAATTCCAACATGATATCCGTGACCTACACTACTAGAAAAATGGGCATCAGCAACGGCGTGCAACGGCTGGCGCCGTTGCAATGGAGCCATGGCAGAAAATCGCGTTGCTGATAACTTAGCAATGGATCAGCAAGAGCGGCCGTTGCTAAAAATATTATCAGCAATGGTTTTGCCACAGACGCGGAGCCATTGCTGATAACATTAATAGCAACGACTGGTGAGCCCTTAGCAACGCCGTTAGTAAAAGCCCGTTGCTAAGCTGTTGCTGTAGGTCATCAGCAACGGCTTTCCTACGGACGGCCGTGGGAAAGTCGTTGCTGATTATGTGAACCTGGTAACGAAAAAAATTAAAATTTCAAATTTCCATTGATACATTATTTGATACATAACTCACACACTCATACACACATTCATTCACACATCATAAATACACCAATATATACATCAAAATAATTATATTTATATTTATAATTATTCACAATAGTATAAAAACTATTCAAATGCAAAATTGAAGTATCAATATCCAAACAAAATAAATTAAACAAGTATAATATCTCAGTAACAAAGTCAATATAAAAAAATCTCACGATGACGATGGAGGATGGCCTGGATCATTTGGCGGGGTCTGGAGTGCTTGAGTGTACACCGGCGTGGATTGACTCGAGGACGATGGATGAGATGATGCCGAAGAGATGCCTGCTTCAGGATGACCTGACATGTTGCATAGCATAGCATGCATCTCCGTCATCATCTGACTCTGGCGCTCTATCATCTCAGTCTGACGCGCGACCGTCTCCTCTAGAGTCCTTATTCTGCTACTATGATCATAACTGGATCTGGAGGTGGACGGCCGCTCACCAGCGACCGGAGGGGTCGGTGCCCAAGTGGCCCTAGTACGGCTCGCGCATGACCACTATTTGCAAAGCCATATACGCGGCCAAGGTCCCAGCCACCTGCGGCCTCGACCCACGTTGCTACGTCAAAGTCCTCGGGGGTGCCCCCGCGCTGCACCACCGTCTGGCTATAGGTCTCCTACTCGAGTTTGATTTTTTATTTAATATTTATCATAAAACTTAAATTATAAATATATAATGAATAATTTAAACAAATATATAGTTACCATAATGTATGCAGCGCGGTTGTCGATGTACTCCCCCGTCCCATTTGCTCGATGGTGAGTCCGCTCAAACACCGCTATCGGGGAGGGTCGCTGGACAGTCCCGTCATCCGACACCGTCGTCTACATTTACAAAACAAATACATTAATTAGTACACATAGTAACAAATAAAATATATAATTAAAAGGTATACTTACCACACGGTTCGCGTGCACTGCAAATGCAATAGAGCCGCCGGTGTGACGCGTTGCTCTCCTCGACATGCGATTTCTAGCCGCATTCCTAGAAACCTCCTGCCATCGATCCGTCGATCATATTCCCACGAGCTGGTCCCATATATCCGGAGTAATCCAATCGGGGCCGTATCCCCGAGTCTCCGCGATGTTAGTAGTCCCAGCTCGTGCCATCGCCTGGGACTGGGCCTGCCCCAGCTGCCCGTTGTACTTTGCCCGAGAAATAGCCTCCCAGGCAGCGTAAATGAAGGGCCTTTGGTCCTCAGCCCATGTATAGCGAGCCTGCAGAATAATAATATTAGTACCAATATTAATCACCGTGCATGTAAAAAAAATAATAATATGCGCCTCAAACTCGCGCCATAACATATCAACGTGCTCGCTAGGCACGTGAGACCACGTAGGCCATGCCCCGTGCATGTATCGTCGAATAGTAGAAGAAATGCTCCTCGACACTTCTTCTTGCTCAGACCCGCGCAACAAAAATAAATTTTAATATTATATTATGATATAATGAATTTGTAATGATTCATAATTCATGATATATTACCGCTCCCCAATCACGCTAATAAATCTACGTGTCTCTGTGGCTGGTGGAGGCTGTCACCTGTTCGGCCCGCGTGGCCGCCTGCATCTGGATGTACTAGCCTTGGCAGTATCATCGGCATGAGGATTAGCAACAGGAGGATCAGCAGCATGAGTAAGTGTAGGAGTCTCACCGATCGGAGACTCTGAAGCTCTCCTGCGACGATAATCACGACCAGACATATCTGTCGAATAGACATATAATCAGATTATTGTATAAATAGTAGAGATATATTTAATAAAATATATACTTTATAATTATTCCTCATCATCTGAATAATAGTCTTCGAATTCTTCCTCTTCTTTCTCTTCTTCCTCTTCTTCATCTTCAGCTCCCTCAATTTCATGATCGTCATCATCAGCATATTCAACTTCTAATTGAATTGACGTTGTGTCTGCATCCTCGAGTATTGGAATAATACGATCTACAGCAAGAGGATCATCTTCTTGATTGATATCATCTGTCATATCAGGTATCAGCTCATTTTCTCCTACTATCGGATCAATTTTTCCTCTACCTTTTGTCTTACAGACTACACGCCAATCTGCCATATCTTTATTTCGAGCCGGATACTTCGCGTAATATACTTGTTCGGCTTGTGATGCCAATATAAAAGGCTCATTTGTTGCCAATTTAGATTTGTAATTAACTTCAACAAGTTTGTATTTTGGATGAACTTTCATGCCCCTTTCTATTGTATCGAACCAATGACATCTAAATAGAATAACTGATTTCAAGCCGAAGTAGTGCAACTCTATCACTTTTTCCACCAGTCCATAAAAATTAATATTACATTCAACATAGGTTGTCCCTTTCACACAAACCCCAGCATTCATCGTCTTCTTTGTAAATACATATTCAACCGTGTGAAATTTATATCCATTAACAAAATATCCTCTATAGCACGACACAAGTCGCGACGGTCCACTAACAAACTCAAATATTCTTTCATCTATTTCAGCTCTGTGATCTTTGCTGTAAGTCTGAATCCAAGTAGGGAAATTACGATTCCGTAATCTCTCCAATTCTTCATCGTTGTGAATAAGTATTTTTGCACCATCTCAATGTCAAATATTTCAATAAATTGTTCAATCTCTGGACAATTGAGTAATACATACAAGTGTGTCAAATGATACTCTTCATCGCTTAAGTGTCGAGATGGACGAGAATCAAAACCACGACCAGAGTGACAAAATATATTTAAACGTCCATCTGAATGTCAAACACGTACCCCCGTCGTCGTTACGTGGAAGACGATCAAATCTTGTATGTACTGTCGATTCAAAGTAAAATGAGCAGAATGTTGAAATTTCTTGGATGATATACGATTCATATATTGATCATTCAACAGCTGCGGTGTTCTTTACTTTTTTCTTCAGACGATTCATGTATCTTTCAAATAAGTACATCCACTGATATTGAACGGGGCCACCAACTCGTGCCTCGTATGCCAAGTGTATCGGTAGATGCTCCATCGAGTCAAAAAATGCTGGAGGGAAAATTGCTCTAGCTTGCATATGATTTCAACAATATTATTTTCAAGTGTTGACATATCTTCGACTCGAAGGACATTTGCACAAATGTTTCTAAAAAACATACTTAATTCAGTCAACATACCCCAAATATTATCAGGTAGAAGATCTCGAAATGCGATTGGAAGTAATCTCTGCATGAATACATGACAATCATGCCTCTTCATCCCAGATATTTTGCAATCATCGACGTTCACACATCGAGATAAGTTTGAAGCATATCCATCGGGTAATCTGAGTTCTTTTACCCATTGACAAACATCTTTGATAAGTTGTTTATTTAACACATATAGGGCATTCGATTTCAAATATCGTTTGTTGATCTCTTGTAACTCCAACTCCGGTCTTTTACAAAGTATTTTCATATCATGTCGGGCTTTGATATTATCTTTAGTTTTTCTAGAAATATCCATCAAAGTGTTGAAAATATTATCAAACACATTTTTTTCAATGTGCATGACATCTAAATTATGTCGAATCAATAATGAACTCCAATAGGGCAATTATTAAAAGATATTTTTTTTCACCCAGTTATGTGTTTGGCCAAAACCTGACACTCTTTCATTGCGACCAAATACTATATCTGGAAGTGCTGAAACACGTGCTATTCACCAGACAACATCGATGGTGGCCCATCTCTTTCGACTATGCCCTTAGTAAATTTATTACGATTCCTTCGATACTGATGATTAGCCCGTAGGAATCGACGATGACAATTAAAGAATGAGATTTTTCGTCCGTTATGAAGACTGATTGATTTAGAGTGTTCCATACAATACGGACAAGAGAGTCGGCCGTGAGTGCTCCAACCAAACAACATGCCGTACGCCGGGAAATCATTGATTGTCCACAAGATCGCGACCTTTAAATTGGAGTTTTGCTTCCGATGACAATCATAAGTGACAACTCCCTCAGTCCACAATATTTTCAATTCATCTATTAAGAGTCTGAGAAATATGTCAATTTCTTTTCGCGGACCCTTAGGACCCAGAATAATCATCGAAAGATAAATAAATTCATCTTTCATACACATTGACGGTGGCAAATTATAAACTGTCAACAGCACTAGCCAAATTGAATAAGGAGTTGCAGAATATCCAAACGGATTAAAACCATCTGTGCACAATCCCAATCTTATATTTCTAGTATCCCTAGCAAATGAAGGATAATATGTATCCAAATGTTTCCATGCTTCACTATCGGATGGATGAGTCATTACTATATTATCACGACTTCTTGCATGCCAACTCATGTAGGGGGCTGTCTTTTTCGACATGAATAATCTTTGAAGCCTCAGTGTTAGTGAAAAATACCGAAGCACCTTAAACGGGATATTTTTCTATCGGACCGATTTCTTCTCCTTGCAACGAGGATGTTGACATATAGGACATTTATCCAACTGCAAATTTTCTTTATAATATAAAATGCAATTATTTTGGCACGCGTGTATTTTTTCGTACCCAAGCCTCAATTTTCTCATTAGCTTTTTAGTCTTATAAAAAGTTGGGCTCAAACTTGTTATTAGTAGGCAGCATTCCAATAATTAATCATGTAATCCGATCATACACAACCCCGCTGATATTACAATCAGCCTTGATGTTTAGGAGCTATGTCATTGCTGAAAACCTAGTGTATTTAGGACAATTCTCATACAAAGGTTCATCGGCAGCTTAATTTCAACATCTCGTAAAATTTTGCAGCTTCTTTATTCGGTAATTCAATCTCTACCGCAGTTTGTACTTCTGTTATATCAACCGCTGTAGTATCTGGTCGGACTGATGTCTGAAGAATTGGCCGATCAACATTATCATTCAGGTGGAATTGACCCCCAAGACTATCAAGTATCATAGTTCTATAGGGATTAGATTGACTAGATGAAGAAGCACTAGCAGAGGAAGATTCACCATATGTCTGAACGACAGGATTACTCAACGTCCCGACTTCACGTGACTCCCCGTGACAAGTCCATAAAAAATATCTTGGTGCAAATCCTTTGATATATAGATGCAGAGTGACAGTTTTCCGATCCAAAAATCGTCCATTCAAACAAATGCGGCACGGACATCGGATTTGATCACCGATGCTAACGAAATTCCGATTCGAATAGGCAAAATTTAGGAAGTACGTTACGCATAATCGAAACTTATTCGTTAAAGCTCCACGATCAAGACGTCGGTACATCCAACTTCGATCAGCCGACATGATTCTGTCAATCAATGATAATTTCTTTGGTTAATGTCTTTAGGTGAGATTGTCGTATTCCATTCGGGATTTATGTTATTTATATTGCACTAAGTACTTATTTTAATCGCTAACTTCATTCTAAATTTTAGCAGCATCTCCCTACAGTTCTCCGAATACGCATATTATCTGGGCCCGTATCGGAGAACAAGAGAGATGCTGCCGAAATTTAGAATAATTAGTTAACAGTTAAAAGAAAAACGTAAGTGCAGTACAAATAACTATATTTCCAAATTGTCCAATCAAGGACAATTCAAAAATAATACGTCGTATAAAAGATCATCTACTTCTTTTACAAGGACATACAATCCCCGAACGGATCTAATGTTTTACTAAATCATATCCGACTCGTCGATGCGTACGTGAAATATATCAACTCGTCGGATGGATGATTATTTTCTAAATGTTTCGAGTCAATTTGAGTCTATATTAGACAATTCCGACACAAGTCCAAATTAGATGATTCTGGCAGGAGTCCAAAATGAACTATTCCGGTGCGTGTCCAAAGTGGACGATTCCGGCACAATGCCGAAGTGGACAATTCCGACGCGAGTCCACTGAGGACAACTTTGGACTAATTAACAATATTTTAACTAATTAATTAATATTAATCTACATCATTTTCATTAATTTAAATAATTAACCTACCATTATTAAATATTAATCTAACTAAATTAAACTAAAAATTAATATAAACTCTAAAAATTAATCTAAACCCTAAAAATTAATCTAATAAATTAAACAATTAATCTAAATAATTAATTAAATAATTAATAACAAATAAATAAATAAATAAAAATTAATCTACAATTTTCGGCGCCGGCGTACAGTGTCCGGACACTGTACAAGATCCGACGGCGGCCATCGGCCATCCACCGCCGGCCGCAACGGGAAGAGATGGCCAGGCGGCGATGAATACCTGAAATCGGTGGTCGAGGACGGATGGCAGCGTCGGCAACGGCAGCTCGGCGGCATCGGCGAGAGGCTGGAGGTGGAGGCGGCGGCAGCAGCGGGAGGAAGAAGGGGCGGGCGCGATCTGCGACTTATATAAACTTATCAGCAACGTCTCACTCGCCCGTTAGAAAGCCGTTGCTAATAAACTATCATCAGCAACGGCTCGCGTGTCCGTTAAAAAGTCGTTGCAGATACAACATATCTGCAACGACTTAAGCGACCGTACGTAAGAATGCCGTTGCAAATAGCAACGGCTTGAGCGGCCGTTGCTGATAGCCATTACTGAAGACTCAATTTCTAGTAGTGCTAGAACACGTACTAAATGTACATGTTTCAATAGGGTATTCGAAATCCGTATCTTATAACTTATAAATAAACACGTTTCAACGTGATATCCAGAATCGAAATCGGACATTGTGATTCCGAGTAGCTAGGGTTTGATTTCAACTAGTTCCAATAGAATAAGATTCGATTCCAATACATAAAAATTGATCCTATACGAAGTAGCGTTTGAATATCATAAAATATATATGGTACGCTAACCCGCTCACCTGGCTGGTAGAATATATTAATAAGCCTGGTATTTGTGTCAATTCCAAGTGCATTAATTTCATCATTTGTTGCCTTGCCAATTGATCAGACCATCAAATGCAGACTCTTCTTCCCACATGCACATGCTATGAAGCACAAGTTTCTGCAACCATGACGTCATAAATCTTAATAAATCCTTCACTCCTCTACAAACCAGATTAAGAAAATATGATCTCACATGACCCAACACAATGCACGATGACTACAATACAACACACACTGATTCCTCACAGAGAAAACTAATCCATTAACCTCTCTCTCTCTCTCTCTCTCTCTAATTAATTATCTATCAGGCTGCACTGCTACTATCGACAGCATCGACAGAAGCATTGCCGGTGGCAGAGGTGGTAGCGCCGTTGGCAGTAGCAGCGGTGGCGCTGCCCATGCTCAGCATCATCTGCCGGATCCCGCGCGCGTACTCGAGCAACTTGTCGATGGCCGGGATCGTCTCCTTCACCTCCTTCTGCTCCTCAAATTCTCGCAGCCACGCGCTGAAGAAGGGGAAGGCTTCTGGGTCGACCAGCTTCACCTGTAAGATTTTTTACTTCAATACATTTATGTTCGGTTTCCTAAAATCTAAATGGATTGACGAGATATATATAGAGACCTCCATGACTTCCTCGAACACGGCGAGCCAGTAGGAGCCGCAGCCGAGGACGATGTCCAGCAGCCCGATTCTGTCGCCGCCGAAGAACCGGCGTCCCTTGAACGCCCCCTCCCTGAGCTCGCCCTCGAGCAGCTTCAGGTTCTCGTGCACTTGCTCCACCGCCGCCTTCTGCCCCTCCCCGGACGACGAGAACACCAGCCCCACCGCCGGCCCGAGCTGCATTGCCGATTACAATTCCCAACATCACGAATGCTTGCGATATTATACACACGCATAGATAGACGGATCGGAGTGTAAGAAGGTCGAGTACCTTGTCGTCGGCGAAGTGGCACCAGAAGCGGACGGCGGCGCGGTCGAAGGGGTCGGCGGGCATGAGGGGGGCGTCAGCCGCCGCTGGCCAGGCCTCGTCGATGAACTGGAGGGCGATGACGGAGTCGAGGACGGCGCGGCCGTCGTGGAGGAGGACGGGTACCTTCTTGTAGACGGGGTTGTGGTGGAGGAGGTCCGGGCTGGGGCTGAGGAAGTCCTCCTCCTGGTACTCGAACTCCAAGCCCTTGAGCTTGAGGGCGAGCTGGACGCGGTGGGTGTGGGAGTCCGCCCACGAGCCAAGGAGCTTGAGGGAGGAGGAGGAGGAGGAGGAGGGTCGATCCATTAATTAATTAATGTCGATCGCTGAGTTCGATCTCGAGGTAGAGGAAGGAGTTGATGAATTGGAAGGTCTAAAACCCTTGTAATATATAGAAGGGGGGAGGGTGCGTTCATGGGGCCCACGTGTGCAATGTGGAAGGAAGGAGGACGAACCCTAGAGCTAGCTAGCTAGCTAAGTTGATATATATAATTGAAGGATCGAGAGATCAAAGAAGACACAGGAACAGATTGGATTTCTAGGGTTTGGAATATAGGAAAGCCATGTTCATCATCACAAGAGTCAAGAGGTCATCTGCCTAAGCCGAGAGTACTATGTGCATATCTGAAGAGATTTGGTGAGGAGCTCGACCTGAGCTGTGGAGGTGGGGGAGGAGGCAGGACTAGATAGGGCTCATAAAATCTGACAGAATCTGTCACACGATGCAATGCGACGTGATACAGAATTAATCGGCTTAATTAATTCGTGTTTATTAATTATTAGTCTATAATCTTGTAATTAATTTCGTGTGCTAAATTAAATAGATAGTACATATATATCATAATTAATTAAGGGACTTTAATTAACATAATTATTACGAATGTGACGTAACTAAGTTAGGAAATGACACGACAGGAAGCAGCATGATTACGAAGGTGATGAATTCAAAATGCATGAATTAAGAAAAAATTAACCATATGTTCTGAATTATAAAGTTTTTAATAAATATGTTTATTATTTTTATTTAAAATAATTATATATTCTAACTTTTAATTTTATATCAATTATATACTTCTATTAATAAATTATTAATATATTAATGTGGAATCCTATGTCAATATTAAAGTAATATTTTTAATCCAAGTGTCATATCATCAAAATTGATGTTGGAAAATTATTATTATTATTATTTAATTAAATTGTCACGTCAACAGACATGTCCTTGTAATGCGTGAGCAGGTTCGAGTATCATGTAATTTTAATGATACTCGGATCCTATCTTGTATAGAATTAATTCTTATATTTTGAACTCGAATCCTATTATGTTGGAACCTAAAATCGGAGTATCCTGTTGGAACACCTATATAATTTTGTTAATGTTCATCATAATTTTTGTTATTAAATAGAAAATAATAAATTAATGAACGAAAAGATTTGTTAATGTTCACCGTAATTTCTACTGTTCTTTGTGGCAAAAATATCGAGTACCGGTTTCAGTTCCGATTTCGGATACCCGACGTATTGGACTTAGAACCGAAACTAGTTTTAATCGGTTCCTTGATTTGTTATCCGGATCCTATCCGAATTTAATTTAGGTATACTCGGAACCTACCCGATCGGATCGATTTCAATCGGTTTTGGGTCTACCCGGTACCCATGCACACCCCTATCTTATAACAAATCTATCACAAACTTTGATCCTCGTAATAAATCTATCACAAACTTTGACTCTTATACTAAATCTATCACAATCTTAAATTTTAAATACAAAACAAAAAAAATCAAATAAAAATATTTAATAAATTAAATAAATAAATAAAACATAATTATAATCTTAAATTAATTTTAATGTTGACATAGGATTCCGCTGACATAATAGATATATTAACAATCAATTAATGAGAGAATATAATTAATATAAAATTCAAAGTTTAATATAATTATTTCGGACAAATTTACTAAAAACCCTATAGTTGACAGTATATTCATTAATTTTATTATGGCCGGCCTAAAGGACATAAGCTAACCTAATTTAACATCATCTCTTTTACTGGTGCATAGTACCTGTGTCTGTACTTGGCCACATGAGGTCAATAAGACGATGCATCATCTCCATGAGTCTTGTATGCTTTCATTAAAGGAATTGTGGGCCATTCGGATTGTGTTTGAGATCATATATATCTTCGTTCAATTATAACCTATAATTTGGTTCCACTTGATTTTTCATCCTAATATATATATATATAGAGAAAATGAATTCCATCCAAGTCTGACTAACCCAATTTGTATATTGGGATTTGAATTTTAAATTTTTAAAAAATATACAAGATATTATCATCAACGGTACTACTCACAATTCACGTTCATTCGTCAATTTTAGCTCCACTTTAAAATATTAATAATAAATCAATAATAAATTTAAGTTGTACCAAACGCCACTTTATTACTAATACAATACAATCGACCTGTAAAAATATAAAATTAAAAATAAATTAGATTTTTATTTTTAAATCTTAAATTAATAATAAACACAAAAATTATTTTAAATTAGTCTCTAAAGATCTATAAAAATAACATCAACAAAGTTCGACTCTAAAACTTTTAGGGACAAATAATTGACTCATAAAGGTATATAACACTGTCTCAATATATAAGTCATTTGTGTTGTAGTGTATAGAACTAGTCTTTATGCATGCAACTCTTTTGCTCTTCAAACATGGGAGATAAATCTTTGATTGCATTAAAGAGTATTTACATACTCGAGAGTACTTCAAATGATAACACGTACCGCATGTGGGATAAGCTTCCCGCGACACATGCATAGTTCTAGCAACATAAATTGTGTCCATTTTTTATATTATCATTTATGGTATATTTTTTTTATTAGATAGAATACGATTGAATTAGATAATAAATAAGGGATGATCAATAATAAAAATTTAAATTAGATGTACACGACCGATTAGGCTGAAGTGGAGAGGAAGTCATGTTTTTATCAAATTCTGTGAGAAGTTAGGTTCCTTTTATTAGGTTGAATTTGAGTGAAAACATGACCGATTCGATTTGGGTAAACCCTAGGTTAACTGAAACTCATCCGACATTTGAGTGAAAGAAACAAAACACTGGTTATTGAATCAACAAACAAATTAAACTTCCAAGACTTTGATGAATATTTTAAGCAAACATATATATAGATGAAGAAAGATATATAGAGTATTAATTGAAGCTTTCACATGCATTGCATGCATGCATTCACAGATGTGTGCAGTGCCCGTGCCAATTATAATTTCCAAGGTACAAATTGTGCAAGCTAAGAGCATCCAAGGCAAATGAGACAATTTGAATTAGATCATATTGAACATAACATTTTTGGTACATGCTTAATTAAACCTGATTCGAGCCCGAATAATTTGAACTAATTAAACAAATGCAATCGAATCAAGTCGAATTTAACTAGGCCAAAAGTTAATTGATCCTACATGTGTTTTGGGTCGGATCATATTCATGTACATTGTTATGTGTTTCTTTGTCTTGATTGTTGACTACGTACAAGGGAATTACATCTTATGGATATCTGCCATGATCTCTACTTGATTCAAATGCACCCAGGGCTCTCATTGTTGATGCAAAAGATTGTGAGCCGAATGGAGATATTCGGGGCTGGAATATTTCGTTTTCTGACTTTGTATCTTTCTCTAGGATTGCCTCTCCAACTATGAATATTTTCTCAGCCCTCCATGGCAACGGGGATGACGAAAATATTGTGGAAATGAAGTGGACACAAGACATTCACATCAAATTATCTTTATCGTGTTCTCACCTTTCGGGGCATAATTGATCCATCAATTGATTTATCATTTGGAATCCTTGCTACCTTGTATCCATCTCTATACCGAATTGGCTCTTAATTTGGAAGCGACTACTCAAAAAGGATCAACTTCTCAAATGAAACATTTAAGTCGACCCAGCCTTCTTGTGTCCTTTGTGCTCTATAGTCCGAAACGCATGCATGATCATCTCTTTGGTACTTGTCCCTACACAGCCCACGAGTGGAGACAATATTGCTCACTCTTTGTGGCATGGACTTCTTCCCGATCACGTGTTGCCCCTGGACTCTGCTAAGGCAGGGTCTAGAATTAAGAAAATCATAATACATCAATACTATGCGATCATGACAAGAACAATACAATCAATACTTTGCAGGAAATTCTTGCGGAAGGGCCCTTCAAACTCACTGCTCTATATATGATGTTAAATTGTTAAGAAATTAGTGGGCCTAACTCATCCCAAAAGCTAATTCATGAGAAGAGAATTGCCGATTGTCGAAATTATTTAAAGATTATATTGATAATATTTTTAACCAATACGAGACTTTAACATAATTCTACATCTATTGTTAGTTTTTTCATTTCTCCTTTTTATTTTTTATCTGCTCCTTATTCTATTTGTATTTCTCAAATTTTTTGATAAATTGAAGCGGTCTCCTTAAAAAAAAAAAAAAATTCATGTACATTTGGATTGGGTTCATGCACTGTATTTGCATGATTTAATCGGATTCAAAACTGTGTGTCATTGTTTTAAATGTGAAGGTAGATAGCAACATCGTGAAAGGGTGCATTCCACAATATTGATTGCAAAAACATATATATTCAAAACACAATTATACGTATAGGGCAACATAAAGACATTCCTAGCAGAAATGAAACTTTACTGCATAAGACGTACATCTCATTCTGCCTTGTCTTCACTCTCTTCTAAGTGCCTTTACCTGCAAGAGGACACTGACTTCTCTTAAAGACTCAATGGCTCATGCTGTAAAAAGGAGATTAAAGACACAAAAACCTAACTCCATCGACCCCACTGCAATTGCATTAACTTGAGCTAGGTAGTGATGCATGGATCGGACAAAAGATCACCCATTCCCTTGTCCTAAGGCAAAGGTTGAGCTTTTGATCTCCTCAAAAGAAGGACGGCAGGTCTCATCCATGGCGGTGTAGGAGAATGGTCACATCCATCTCTCTCTGTAGAGCTATTCATCAGCTTCTTCCGTCTCTCCCATGTCTTCTCAATTCTCCTGCTCATTCTTGGTCAGTTTACTGTGGCCGCTGCTTTCAGTAACAGTGATGAAATATCTTCTCCAAGGTGAATTGCAAATTAGACGGTGATGAAAGGTCATGATGAGGGGCGCGCACTGTTCGGAGGGGGGCACACTTTTCATTAACTCACAGTAGTACTGGCTGCTTGCTTGCTGCAGTTTCCTGTGCACTGTACCTTGCGATCAGGTCGCTTCTCAGATCGAACTAATGCAGCTCATTCTGCCATGCCTAATTAATTTACCAGTTTACCTTCTCTATCTCCATGCCATGGAGGTGGGCTTTTGCTGCTGCATGCCTGCATGCCATCAGAACCTGGACCATGTTTGGGCAAAAAATACCAAATCCTATTTATTGCAATAGCTGAATGTATAATTGTATATAATACTAGGTATTATAAGAATGTTTGTCAAATTCAAGAATATTTGTTTTGAGAAGACAGAGCTAAATAGGGTGGACCTGCAGGCTAGCTAGCTATAGAGTCACTGTTAATTGAAGAGCCATGCATTACCCTGCAGACAAATTAAAAAGGCTTGCACATGTGCGTAGACATGAACTGAGTCTTGTTGAGGTCAGAATATTATCATAGGTTTGCATGGATGCATGATTAATTCTGTGTAGTCTAATGGTCTAGCTAGCTAGACTGCTAGAGATATATAAATATATGCATGGAAGAGAGATAGAGTCACTGACTGAGTAAAGTCAACTAATGCGGCTTTTAGTTCGTTGACTAATTAAGTGAGCTGAGAAGAATGCTAATCAAGTCACAGGGAGCTCAAATGATGATATATATATATATATAGGACTCACATGGATCACGGGGCTCAAGAAGATGCTTTGATCGTTTTCTTCCGTAGTTACTTGATGGATTCAGTGCACAATTAAGTATATATATATATATATATATATATATATATATATATATATATATATATATATATAGGATTTAAAGGTTTTGTTTTAGTAACATAAAGATAATAATATTTTAAATTATTAAAAAATATTTTTTTATTTAGTTTTTAAAATATTTTATTTTTTTGTTTGATCCATCTTTAATCTATGTCAGCATTTTATGTTGGCACTTAACATCAAAAAATAACGAAAAATTAACAAATGAATCAAACAAAAATAAAAATAATTTTTAAGAAACTAAATAAAATTTTTTATAAAAAAATTTAAATAGAAAAAATATAATATTTCATAGGATCAAATATATAATTAAGCCTAAATTTTACAAACATGTGAAATATGAGATTTGTTACATACTAAACAATTTATGTACTAACGTATAAATTGTCTACCTGGAGTCTTAGAGATTTTGATCAAAATTTTTAATTGTCAATATTAATAGTAGTTAAGAACTTTTCGGCAAAGTTCTTAAATCCGATTCAAGGAAAATGAGACAAATCAGTGAACCAATTTGGTTCTTAGGGATGATTTGAGTAATTATCAAAAAAAAAAAAGACTTTACCAAATGGCATCTATAAGTTAAGCCTAATCAGTGAACATGCATGCTTAAGCCTAGAATTAACTTAAGTTAGTCCTGATAGCATAGGATTCATTAATGGCCTAAAAAGTATAAGTTGGGCTTATGATCTGGATGGGCCCAACACATATAGTCCCTACCCAAATTATTGCACCACTCGACCCAATTCGACTCAAGCCCAATTGAGTGTGATCTTGATTTGTTTAGGACTACGTTTATTTGGACTCCTAAAGTTTATATTCTAATTAATAAACTATAGGGAATAAATAGTATCACTTTTTATTATATGATATTTACAAGTTAATAATATAATTAATAATGCAATTTATTGTTATGTGAGGTACGAAGGGAGGGTGGATAATGTTATATATTTATATTCCAAAAAATGTAATAACTATAACTTATATTAATGGTGCTAGGTAAATCACTTCTTGAGTTTTGTGAAAAGTAGAGATAAGCCTCGATCGAATCGGGTCAAAATCTGACATTATCCGAATAAGAATTAGGAGCCCAATCAGATTAATCTGAATTAGATCGGGTCCCGATTCTAATAATTATAGTAACATGAATTTTCTTTAAAAAAAATTAAAGATGGAGAAAAAAATTTAAAAACATGACTCCACCGAAATTTGAACTCAAAATAATGAATTTTATTTCCAATGTACCAACCATAGACCTAGCATTACATTTTGCAATTATTACGTACATAATTATATATATTTCGATTAGGTTAGATTTGGATTTTTCGGATTCTAACCCCATCCCGACCCGAACCCGAGAAATAAAAATTTCACTACCCTATCAGACCCAAATAACCCTAATTAATAACCCGGCTCGAATGCAAATTTTGGATCAATTTATTTGGCCCGATTCTAATTTTGCACAATCATAGTGGAATGTATAACTTCTTTAGAAAATGTAGTTTTTTATAATAATTTATATAGTGGGACAACCAAGAAAATTAATATTTGATAATTAAATTGAATATAGTGTATTTAGCATGTTTTGTATAATCATCTATGTGATATCCTCGGGAAGAAATTCAATATTTTGATAATTAGATTGAACCAATTGAGCAGGAATTAGTCTACCTAAAATTTAGATAAATTCGAAATATTCAAGAACTTACTTGTGACCTAATACTAATAATTAAATAGTCAAAATAGAAACCCTATTTATGTATTCAATCAAACGATACATCTTCCAAACGTAGGAGACGATGGAGGGCGACCAACGAGAAGAAGCAGAGCGCAAGCGGTTCGCTCGCTGGGCGGAGCAGCCGCCGCCAGCTGAGCTCCCTCAAAGACTCATCAACCCCGACCTCGCCCTCTCCCTCCCCCCCAACTCCCGCTATCTCGCGCCCCCACGCCGCACGCCTCCTCCGCCGCCGCCGCCCCCCTCTTCTGGTCTCGAGTACTTTGCGGCGCCCTTCCCTTCCAGCAGCGGGGACGACGACAGCCCGACGTCACAGGCCCTCAAGCAGCCGCGCTTGGCCTGGACGCCGGAGCTCCACGCGCGGTTCGTAGACGCCGTGAACGAACTCGGGATCGAGAAAGCCTTCCCCACGAGGATCTTGAAGCTGATGAACGTGGACGGCCTCACCCGCGAGAAAGTCGCCAGCCACCTCCAGAAGTATCGTCAATACCTCGGCAGCAAGGAGCAACACGGCGCCCCCGACGCTGGTCAAAGGCGCAGTGAACCTTTGTCATTAGAGCATTAATTAAGCATCGGATTTGGGGTTCCATCAAAGTATCAAACTGCTCTTATGTTTGCATGGAAACCAACATTGCATTAGTCATTACAGTATCTCAATAATTATGTTTGAAGAACAAGGATAAAATAGTCCAAGTTGTGCTATCTGATATTAATTAATAGTGCACACTTTTAGAGTAATGATTTCCATGCCGAGTTTAGCATTTTAAAATATTTTAAAAAAATCACAATAATTCTAATTATAATTGATGAAATTTTATTATATATATATTTTTAAAAAATTAGAATATATTTTTATGATTAAATGATAATTTTTAAGTTTTTTTTTTTGAAAAAAAAAACACAAACTAGATCAGGTTAAGGCTTTGCTCAATCTCCATGGGTAAGAGGGGCATTGGTCCCTAGACATGCACCCTCCGCCATTTTATACCGAGCATTGCCTAAGTCCTATTCGGTATCTTTACTTAAATCAAAATGAATATCTTTATAGAGTTCAGTAGAGAGACAACTCACACCATTTACATAAGGTGGAGGAATATTATCACTTCTTGACATAATCTCATTCCTAGTCTTTGCTTTACCCACACTAGGAAGTACATTATTAGAAGCTAAATTCAACTCTAACATTAAGTAAATCTAAAGCTTTAATAGCAACTTTATCAACATTAAAGGAAGGACTAATTACAAAACTATTGGAGATTGGAGCCTCTCTACTGAGATACAGATAACTTTTGAAGTCTTCATCAGAGGTAGGATCAAGACACTTCCAATTTTTCAAGCTTAGATACTTTGGGAGAACACCTGTCAAACCCGAGTTTGCAAGCAAATGAGCTCTAATATTATCCTCTCTGCTCACATGAACCCAACCATTGACCTTAACCTTACATGCCAGCTGAAGTATATCATTCACCAGCTCTTTTGAATACCACAGAGCTCTCACTTTTCTTTCAAGGATGTCCACAGCCAGTTTGCAATCAGTGAAAACTTTAAGATGCTTAAGATTAAATTGTTCAGCTTTCAAAAGACTGAGCCAAATAGTATTAAGTTCAACTGAGAGAACATCCAGTGAAGAAGAATTACTAAAACTCATAAAGAAGTCATTTTTCTCCTTGTTCATAATATGAAAACCATGGCCAAATTTCTTGTTAAGTTTGACCCAGGCTGCGTCACAGTAGATCCAATAATTGATACTGGAACATTCAAGGACATCTCCCTGCAAAAGAAAGCTGCTAGCAATTGACTTGCGAGGAGAAGCAATAGAAGCAAGTTTATGTGAAGACTCATGACTAGTAGAGCTTGACATATGAGAATTCATAAAGGAGCATTCAGCAAGCAACTTGAAGACCAGAGAATTGAAACCACAACCTCTCCCTTTGAAACACTTCTCATTTATGTTCTTCCACAGATACTAGAGATCAGCTACTATGCAATTGATAAGATCGTTCCTCATATCTTTATCCAAGTGTTTTCCTTCATCAATCCACTTTCCAGTGTACCATTGATTTCTAAACTCGGAATTGTAATTCAGTGCTTTTTCTAATGCATTCCAGAAGTTTTTAGCAAAGGAACAATTGAAAAGAAAATGACCGCTACTATCCAAACTTTCTTCACAAGTGAAACAGCTTTGTGCAGGAACCTTACTTATTTTTGCAAGCAATTCAGATGTAGGGAGTCTACCATGTATTAGTTTCCAAGCAAATATCTTTATTTTAGGAAGCACCTTTAGACTCCAAAGGGTCCTCCAATCAAAATTGGGATCAGTAGGGTCTATGTCCTCATTTTTCAAAAAATTATATGCTACTTTACAGTTTAAGCTTCCTTTGTTGTTAAGAGCCCAAATCCACTTGTCAGGAGGCTTTCTCCTTGGAATATGAATCTACCTTATAGTTTTACAAAGCTCATCATTGAAAATTTCCTTTAGAAGCTTAACATTCCACTCTTGCTCATGGATAAGATCACTAACTATCTTCACATCATTGAGCTTTTCCATATTAATCATGGTTGGTCATCTGTTTAGGGGAATGCAACTAATCCATGGATCATTCCAGATGTTGATATTCTTGCCATCTTCTACCTTGAGTTTCAATCCATCTCTTAACTTTTCCATGGCAGAAAAAATGCCTTTGACTGCCCAACTTTTTTTCCTACTATTTCCAAATAATCAGGGATGTATAATAGGGTACTTGCTTCTCAGCAGCTTAACCCAGTCCAGATTTTTGCTATTTAGCAGAGGCAAAATCCTTTTTGCATGAATTGTGATTTTAATCAAATCTAAATCTTTGACTCCAAGGCCACCATTAAATTTGCTAAAAGTCACATTTTTCTAACTGATTAAATAAATGTCATGATTGTTAGGTCTTGCTTTTCAAAAGTACTTTCTAGTTAATTTCACATAGTCTTTGACCACTTTGTCATTGATCCCAGTAGTTGCAAGAGTGTGAATTGGGATGAAATTCATCACTAAATTTAATAAAATTGCTTTGCCTGCTTGGGAGATATTTTTGCTAGCCCAGCATTCGATTTTATTTTCAGCTTTGCTTAACAGTTGCTTTTGAATGCTAACAGGTACTTTCCCCTTGTCAATATTTGCCTCAAGATATTTTAAAGGCAGGGAGCCTTCTTTGATACCCAATAGATTGCATATCTATTCTTTTTGCTTTTTAGGGAAAGCACAAGGAAAATAACATTCAGACTTCTTAAAATTTATTTTTTGATTTTCAAATCATATCTGTGCAATACATTTTTGACTTGAGTACAGGTATTCTTACAACATTTGACTACCAATATTATATCATCTGCAAAAAACATGTGGCTCAAGGTATTTTTTCTGTACTTGAAGGCCTTAATGTGTCCAGACTCAACTTCCTTATCAATGAGAACCGTAAGTAGCTCTTGGAGAATAATAAAGAAGTATGGGGATAGTAGATCCTCATGACGAACTCCCATGTGACTTTTAAAGGTTTCAAATTGGATTCCATTAATATTGCATTTGAAGTTGGCAGCCCTCAAGCAAGCCATTAACCAATCAATGAGCTTGTCTGGAAAGTTCATACGCTTACAAATGCCTTTTAAAGCCTCCCAGTCCACTCTATCGAAAGCTTTTTCCAAGTCTAGCTTTAGAATGAAAAAAAGGCTTTTCCTCTTTGAATTACTTATGATATTGACAATTTCAGACAACATTATAATGTTATCATGCATATTCCTGTTCTTCACAAAAGCAGCCTGCTGGTTGGAGATAATAGACCATATCCAAGGCTTAATCCTATTCAGGATGGCCTTGGTGAGAATTTTATAGGCAACATTGCACAATGCAATTGGCCTAAAATCTTTTATTTCCTTAGGGTTATCTTCTTTTGGAATGAAAACTAAGTTAGTAGTTCCCAACGATTCGGGTAAAGACCCCTATTTGTAGAATTCACTTAAAGCCTCCATATATAACTTCTTAATTATCTCTCAGAAATTTAGAAAAAATCCGATGCTGAAACCATCTGGTTCAGGAGCCTTTCCTCTTCCAAGACTTTTCATGGCAGATAAGATTTCATGTTCAGTAAATTGACCTGTTAGCTCATTATGTTTGTACATAGGAATTTTCTTCCACTTGAGCTTTCTAATTTCATCCCAGTTGGTATGATATCCTGCTTCCTCCTTCCATAAGTCCTTGTACCATGAAACAAAACAATGGATAATCTGTTGAATGTCTGAGATCAATTTCCCTTCCATTGATATATCAAGAATGGTGTTTTTCCTCTTTTTGTATTTTGCTAGGTTATGAAAAAACCTGGTGTTTTTATCATTCATTTCAACCCAAACAGTTCTGGCTTTTGTCCACCATTTGATGTGCAACTGTCTATTGAGAGCTAATGCTTTATTTGTGAGAAGCTTAATTTTGAGCCATTCACTGTCAGCAGTTAAACCGCTTTCATCCATTCCTTCTAGAACTGCAAGCTCTTCCATAATCCTTCTCAGATTGTTTTCAAGAGAACCATTTTTTTCTTTGCTCCAGCTACAGAGACTCTTCCCAAGACTTACTAGGTTGCCCTCAAACAAACTGGCCATGTTTCCTATCTGAATAATTTTACCCCAATTATCTTTGATATGCTGCAGTAAACCATCATTTTCAAGCCAATAAAGTTCGAAAATGAATCTTCTATCTCTTTTAACCTTCCCTGAAAAGCCCCTTGTGTCTAAAAGAAGGGGTCTGTGATATGAAGCAAGCTTCTTTAAATGTCTAACATTAGCATTTCCATACTTAGAGATCCTATCACAATCAGCATACATTCTATCAATTCTTGTTATGATTCTTTTTTCATCTTGTCTATATTGCACCATGTGAATTTGAATACAGAGAATTTAATGTCAGTAAGCCCAGCCTCAAACCTTAATTTTTTGAGGGCCTTAGATGATTTTCACTCAAAAAATTTCCTGCCTCCCTTCTTGTCTTCCTGATGCACCACACAATTAAAATCTCCCATTAGTAACCAAGGGGTGTTTTCAATGTTTAAACTCTTTAAGAAATTCCAAAGAGTAGTTGTTTCAGAAGCACTTGTGCTAGCATAAGTTCCAGTGAGGAGCCATGGCCTATCTCTTTTGAAGCTTACTGCCACATGCATGGTTTGGCTGCACTTGTAAATAAGCTTGACCTTCATGACTTCAAATTTCCAAACAACAATGATGCCTCTAGATCTACCATCACCAGGCATATACAAACGACTCCAATTATTTCCAAACTTTTTGATACATATCAGTGAGTGTTCATCATCAAGGTGAGTTTCAACTAAAAGAATTAAGTTTGAATTTTCTGCCTGAATAATAAAATTTTGGAAGTTCCAACCATCTGGTTTAAGACCTCCTCTTATATTCCATGAGAGAAACTTCATTCTAGAATAATTTTCTCTTTCCCTTTGGAGTTCCCTGACGAAGGATCACCTTCATCTTCAATCCAGTCTTTGTCTTTTGTAGGTTTCTTTTTCTTGGCTCTATTCTGACTGAGGTTGAAGGGAAAAGCCTCAAGATGAATGCTTTGCGAAGAAGCTTTCCTAACTCTTCATCCACCAAATTCGGTGCTTAAAGACATTTCCTCATCTGAGTCCTCTTTTGTAGAGTTGACATTTTCCTTGATTTTCCCCACAGCAATAGCAAAAGTGTCCGTAAGGTTCCTGTGGAAGCTTTCTAAAGTTTTCTCCACCTCAATTTGAATTAGACTTGGCTCTTTGTAAGAGGATTTAAAAACTATGTTTTCACTATTCTCAGCATCCATGAGATTGGTAGCTATATCATTTGTCTGTTTGACCTTGGAAGTAATCACATTCCCATCTTTCACTTTAATATTTGATATTTCCTTACTGAATACATTGATCTTATCCAATTTCTTGCCGTAGCTGGTACTTATATCTTCTGTCATTTTAGTATCTTTCTCACTCAGATCTTTTAACGAGTCAAATCTGTTTTTGCTTCTGGTTGACTGGTTTTCAAATTTCTTTCCTTGAAATTTTTTCTTCTCGTTTATCACTTGCCAAGGGCCGAAGATGTCCTCATTTTCGTTCTTCTCTGGCACTCATCTTTCAATATTCATACTATCAAAACCAGGAAGGCTGCGCTTGTTAACAATGGATGGAGCTTCAATAGTTTTAGTTGCACAATTCTCAACTTTGTGACCTATTTTGCCACAGTGGAAGTACAATTTTGGGATATTTTCAAAAGCGATGGCCTGTAAAAATCTGACTCCCCCTCCGTTAACCCAAATGCCAGATGGAACCTTGTTACTTAAGTTCTACAAAATATAAATTTGAGCAAATTTTGTTTTTTGGCCTTTCAAAGTAACTCCATCAATTTTGATTGGTTGGCCTATACTTCTTACAATGTTAATCAATATATCATTTCTTAAGTATTCCAATGGCAGTCCAAGGAGTTGAATCCAGATAGGGATGGCCTCAATTTTTTTTAGGAGAGGCTGAAAATTAGCCCTCCAAGGTGTAAGAAGCAAGGCTTGGCCTCTAAAAAACCAAGGTCCTTCGACTAGCACTTTATTGAGGTCTTATGTACATGCAAATTTAAAACAAAAATATCTTGCCGCAAGATCCACAATTTGGACACCACATTTCAGCTTCCATATCTTTGGCAACACTTGCTGTACTAGATGAATTGATGGAGTATTACCATAAAATTTGCCATAAAGGCTATTACTCCATTCAGATCTAACAATTGAGATGAGCTCATCATCTATGTTGACCTCTTTCGGTGAAGCATTTTGAATTTTCCTGAGTTTCTCATCGAGGTTCTTATTCTGAATCTTTTCATCAGTTAACTAAGTACCTCTGAAAAGGCTTGCCCATGAGACAGGCTGCTTAGGGCGACCTTTTGGGTCAATCTCCTGGGTGAAACTTTCTTTCACCACCTCATTTTCCCCCAAGGCCATCACAAATTAGACCAGATGCATTTATGTCAAATAAAGGATTACTGACAGTAGAAAAATTTCCATCTATTCCGAAAGAACCATCCATTTTTGAAGTAATATTCATGTCATTCATACCTGACAATGTCGAGGCAAGTTTTCCATAAGTTGGGCCTAACTTCTTCATATTTGCTTTTGCCCTTGCCTGCTCTCCTAGTTGCCTCCCCATAGAAGAGAGGATCGCATGACCGCCAGCCTCCTTTGATCGATCTCCTAAATAATATATGTTTGGATTGCCACTCCACAATGGATCACTTGGCTGATCCACAGAAGACCGGTGGATCACATTTCTTCTAGTCTCCCCATCGCCTGGAGCAGAGATGCCCGTCGGTAGTTCTGACTGAGATGGGTCTCTGATCCCCGTCGGCTTCAATCCGTCTCCCTGCCCACCTTTGGGGGCCATGCCGACGAAGCACTCAAAGCAGCTTCCTGCCGCCCTAAACTTCATCGGCGCCGAGATAGGGAAGATTAGATGCATGCCCCTTTTCTCGTCGCAGTCTCCTTCACTTGTCGCAAGAGATAGCTCTCGAAACTCTAAATATAATTTTTAAGTTTCAAGTGATTATTTTAAAAAATACATTCTAAAATTTTAAAAAATTATAATAAAATTTAATTCACTAATTTAAAATTATGGTGACTTTTTAAAAATTTTAAGATGCATTTTCATGATCAAAATGACAACTTTAAATAATTTCAATACAAGAATATTTTAAATATTTTTAAAATTTAATTCTGATTTTTTATTTAAAAAAATATTAGGTTTTCTGATTTTGAGAATAAATGATTCCCCTATTATGATTAGGGAAATCGTTGAAAAAAATATGACTTCATGTATTATTTTGAGAGTCGATCACTTAAAAGACGGATTAATTACATTATATATTTTTATTTTAAATTTTTTTAATTATATATCTATTTTTTATTTGTATCAATGGAGTACTCTAATTTGTATTTTAATCCAATTATATTTTATTGCCTAACAAACATGAGATATGTCGTTTAAGTGGTAACGTCACTACAACAAAACCACAAAATTTTGACGTTAAAATATATTAAAATTTTGACGTTTCTTCCGCCGAAAAAAAAAAATTAGACGCCTGCATGGGCGTCGAAAATGCGTGTATAACGATGGGCGTTGAAATGTAACTTTTCGACGTCTTGCTCGGGTGTCAAAACGTTACATTTCGACGCTTTAAAAAAATAATTTTTTAAACACACCGGCGCCTGTCAAAGGCGTTGGTATGTTTTTAATTTATTTTTTAAAAAAAAATCCGTGTGCAGCGGAAACGAGCAGGTGTCACGCCTGCTCATTTTCGTTGCACACAGAATTCGAGCTGGCGCGCAGCTCGATGTGCCTGCTCGTTTCCACTGTACGCGAAAATCGAGTAGGGCGGAACGGGCCAGAACCATGTGGTCAGGGCCTATGCGTCGGATCTTAGCCCGTTTGATCCCCGCCACACGTCGAAAATCGAACAGGCGGTGGGTTCAGCTGCTCAATTTTCACCGTGTGGCAGAAATCGAGCAAGCGCAGTTCGCCTGCTCGCGCCTGTTCCAATTTTGCAGCGCGGAATTCAAGTTTTGAATTTCGTGTTGTAATTTTTTTTAAAATATTAATTAATTTTAAATAAATATAATTAAACAGAAATTAAAATTTAATTTAACAGAAATTTATATTTAATTAAATAGAAATATGAGGAGAAGAAAAAATTATATACTAACCTTTTAAAATTTTTGATGATTTGAACCGAAAATTTGAACAACTTTGATAACCGGAAAAGAAGATTAAAAAAAAATAGTGAAGAAAAAAAATGGAAAGAAGAAAATAAAAGAGGAGAGGATAAAAGAAAAAATAGATGAAGAGAAAGAAGAGAAGGAAAGAAGAATAAAAATGAAAGATGAGAAGAATGAAGAAGAATAGAGATATAAATAAAAGTAGAAAAATATTTATTTTAACTTGCGGGAGATTTCCAGCGTCCAGCCTGGGCGAATGCGCTCGCTAACTCGTGGCGCTGGCGCCAGCGGATGAGGGCGCTGGTTTGCACGCCCGCTACCCCGCGGCGTTAGTCGCCGCGGTGCCCGAGGCGTCAAAATATTTTGACACCTTTGCTTTAGGTGCCGAAATATTTCAGCGCCTGCTTTCAGACATCGAAATATTTCGGCGCCTGCCCCCAAACGTCGAAATTTTTCGACGCCTGCAACAAGTGTCGAAATTTATTTATTTATTTATTTTCTTTAACATTTCTGATGGGTGAAATGGCTATACTAGATGAGGGTGAATAGTGTGTTATCTAAAATTTATTGTCTAATTTCAATTTTAATCGTTTCTTAAATTATTTAGAGAAATTGTAATTTATCGACTAGATGCGGAAGCAAAAGCAAACCAATTAAGAACGAACAAAGATACAATGCTAACACAGAGATTTATAGTGATTCGGCCACAATGCCTACTCCACTACCTAAGCACCCCGCTTAGAATTTCCAAACTAAGTTTACTAGATTAAATTGATTCCCTTACACATAGAACTTTGACCCGAAGAGTCTCACTCTCAACCTAATGCACTTCTACAATCGGAAGTCTTCGCCTTCTTACCGAGAGCATTCTTCCACCTCAACCCTAAGGGACAACTCGACTAATCATAGTAAACTATATTTACACAAGTGGCTTTACACCTTCTACTCCAAGGTAATCACTTACACACAAGACCTAACACTAGGTCTTCTTACAAGCTCAAATTCAATGAAATAAATAAGAAAATATACAAGTAATAGAGCAAAAATACAACAATACGAATACTTAGCTCCAACACAATGAATCCTAGCTCCTCTTGATGCCTTGATGATGAATGAAATCATGCTTGAAGACAAACTTAAGGAATGGAAAATCAAACTAGGATTTCTCTAAGAAGTGGCTCAATGAAAGCTTGGAATTAATCAATGATGACTCAATGAAGTGTATGAGTGATCAAAAGTTGCTAAGGAAGGCTTAGTCTTGGGTATTTATAGAGCCAAGAGAAAATGAAATGAAACAACATCTCAAACGGGCGAAAAACTAGCCGTTTCCGCCGTTCGGTCGCTTGCCGGTCGATCGTCGGTCGATCGATGGATCGATCGCCCGAGCAACCACGGTATTTCTGCCACTTCTGGGCACACTTCGGTCGACCGAATGGCTACTGCCCATTCTTCACCACATTCGGTCAACCGAATTGACCACTGCCGAATTTTGGCATCGTTCGATCGATCGAATTGGCTACTGCTAAATTTTCTTTACATTCGGTCGATCGAACTTAGACTGAACTTGATTTTTTCAGCCTTGTTCTTGCGCGCTTCGTTTTCGGGTTCAAGCCTTCATCGTGCGTCAACTTTGAGAGCTATCCATGTGTTCTTTAGACTTGACCAAGACGTCTTTGGTGTTCACGTCGATTTTCGAGAGATTTTCACGACGAACCTGAACACGACGATCAATGTCCTTTCGATTTTTTAATTTCTTCAATATTTTTGATCGATGACACCACGAGCTAATCGATATGGAACTTGAAAGATTTCTCAATGAAACATTAGTTTCATGTTTGTTATCATCAAAATCGAGATTAAGACAAATGTTGAAAATCTTAGGCCAATAATTTTGACGTTTATATCTTTCGTCAAAGAAAATTCATCAATATATTAAATTTTTATTACAGTGCGTGACATTGTTAACATGGATCAACGTACAGTCCAATCAACACATTCAAGTATAATAAAAATATGAAGTTATCACATCAATAAAAATATGGTAATTATATTATTTGTCCTGAATTTTAAAAGTTTTCTATATTATATCATAATTTTTTTTTATTTGTACCAATAGAGTACGGGATGAGTGTTTGATAAAATTAATTATCAAAATAATTAATTAAGAAAAAAAAAAATTCAAGAAATTAAAGGAACGTGATTAATTGGATTTAAAAATTTAGAAATTAAATAGACATAATTAATTATCAAAATAAAATGGAGAGAAAGGAGTGACATGCAGAAGCGAGAACTATGTTTTATATAATATATAAGATATAACTAAGATGCGAAGATATTAAATTACTACTTATGCAATTACAATTATAAATTTCTTAAATAATTTTATCGAATAATTTAAAATTAATTTTGAAATATGAAATGACATATTTATTCTTTGATCATGAGGTTGTCTTTTTAGTTAACTTTGGAACGTTTAATATTTTTTTAAAAATACACAACTCGAATCCTAAAGTGACACAAAATTTACTTTAAAATTCATTCACGGGAGGGACTCTAAAGACAGCAATGAGCCATGCCTATACCACCCCCAAGCCCAAACTAGAGTAGGCCCATTGCATCTTGGGCTATGCTTGATACGATCCAAATTCCTAAAGCAGTGGCCTATTAGGGTACGTGGCTCACCCCATCCGGACTCGAGCCAAGCTTGGAATTGTCCTAAACGAACACCCAGCATAGGTTAGCATTGGGCATAGCCGCACAGACGCACCTTCTCAACGCACAACTAACTAGACTGAACACTAAATCTTGCAGGCTTATGCCTGCGTGTCATGCTGAGCACGACCCGCATGCACGAGGAACAAGCTTAGCCACTAACGTGCTCGGCCTAGTTCAAAAAATCTCGGGCCGGATTCACGCCGCTCGTGGGCATATTCAGCCCAAATCCGCCCAATTAACACCTCTACGGCAATCGAACATAAATTGATAATACACCTTATTTGAATCGTTGTTTTTGCTTTTTCTGTTGCTCTGCCACGTGGGAAGACCGACAGCGTCAACAACTGCCATTCTTTCCCTTAGCACTGCATAACGTCCCACAACTACTCTTTATCTGTTTCTAGATAATGATGGAGACATGTGGATGTTGATTATTTAATTTCTTTTGACTGATTATATATTGCCACTACTCATACTCAACAAAAATACTTAGTCACTAATTTTTATATCATATTTGCAGGTTATAAATCTGTAATCTTTCAATTATGCTTATATAGCAATTTCCATTTATGACTACGTACAAATAAACTCATTAAATATTAGATACTGTGCATCCATTCATTAAGAAACACCTTTTTGGACCTTTCTCTTGCCCATATTAAGATCTGAGAATATTCTAGGTAAATAGATTGTCGTGGAATAATAAGTATTTTCCAAAATAGTCTTAAATCATATAAATTTTGGAAGATAAAGCCAAAAGAGAAAAATAAATATAGGCATTTATCCACACGGAATTCCATACAGATCTAGAGAACGAGTTGAGCTCACAGTGGGAGCCTGCTTTCTTTCCACTATAATGGTTTTGCGAGAGCGGGTGAGAGGGACAAGCAGAGATAAGCCTTTCCTTCCCCGAAGGACACGCTTTTTACTGAGTTGCTTCTACGGTTCGCAAAGCCAACGTGGGGTAGCAAGTGCATGACAGGGTCCGTTACCGAAAGGCAATCTCTTTCCAGCTACTCGTTCTTTTTACCTGCCTTCTTCTACCTCAAGTTGGCGGTCCCACCAATTACCAAGCGGTAGGAAAAGCGGGTACGCTACACGCCGGTAAAAAGAGCAGACCTGCGAAGCTTCCCGAACCCGGCACACGGCGTCCATTCCATTGGCCCCGCACGTCAACGCGAAGACGCTTTTGTTCGCCCAAACCCCAGGTCCTCGAGAGGCAAACCCCTCAATTCCTCCTTCGCTTCCCATGGCGGATCCGCCCCTCGCCACTTCGCTCCTCCTCGATCCCCCCTTCGACGACCTCTTCGTCGGCGAGCTCCCGCTCCCGCCCTCCTCCGACGATCTCCGCGACCTCAACTTCGACTTCGACTTCAACGATATATCCGTCGACGACTTCCTCTCTTCGCCGAGGGAGCCTCAGCAGGACCATCCCCACTCCTCCCATGCCTCCCCGGACCATCCCCACTCCGCTACCGACGGATCCGCCCTGTCCTCGTCCTCCTCCCGCCACCAGGAACGGTCTGCCCACGCCGATCATCCCTCGTCTCCCGACTCTGGTGACTCCTCCGCTGCCTCCGGGGTCTTCATCGTGGACCACGAAGTGAAGGCGGAGGAGAAGGCTGGGTGGTGTCTGAAGCGGAAGGTAGAGGCGGACGAGGATGGGTTTTCTGACCGTCATATCGACCCTGAGTCTAACCCCGACTCTAACCCTAGATGTAGCAAGTTCCGGCGAGGCGAGGAGGAGAGCCCGCCCTGCATATTTGGCTCGGGGAGCGAGGAGGAGGGCAAGAGGAAGGCGAGGCTGATGAGGAACCGGGAGAGCGCCCAACTATCTAGGCAGAGGAAGAAACAGTATGTAGAGGAGCTGGAGGACAAGGTCAAGTCGATGCACTCCACCATCAATGAATTGAACAGCAAGATCTCGTACATCATGGCCGAGAATGCGAGCTTACGGCACCAACTGGGTGGCAGTGGCGCTGCTCCCTCTGGTTATGCTCCACCAGGGGCGATAACACCCATGCATTTCCCATGGGTTCCAGGCTATGCTTTGAGGCCACATGGATCGCAGGTTCCTTTGGTTCCGATTCCCAGATTAAAGCCTCAGCAAGCTGCGCCTGCTCCAAAGGTCAAGAAGACTGACACCAAGAAGGGCGAGAACAAGACAAAGAAAGTTGCTAGTGTGAGCCTTATGGGGTTGTTGTTTATGCTAATACTCGGGGGAGTAATTCCCACACTAAATTTTGTGTATCTACCAAATGAGGTCAGTGAAGGTCTGGTTAAAGGCCAAATTTTGAGCAAGTCAAAAGGTAGGATTTTGAGCATTAGAGGTAGTGGTCTTAATAGCACAGATGAGATTGTACCGTGTAGTGCGAAGAAGGGTTTTGGAGAAGGTGATATAGATAGGCTTACAGGTAGGAGATGTAAGAATGCGAAGGTGAGGCCAGTTTTGAAGCCAACGGAAAGCAGTCCATGGCCTTCATCTGCTGCAGAAGCAGTTCCCACACAGAACTCGAGCGAGAATCTGCCTGCATTGCTTTATGTGCCAAGAAATGGAAAGCATGTGAAGATCAATGGGAATTTGATAATCCATTCTGTTCTTGCTAGTGAGAAAGCCATGCAACAAGCAAAAGCAAGGCAGTCTTCAGATGAAGAAAGTAACAAGACTAGCTTGGCTGTTGCTGGTAGTGTGATTTCTGCATTGGCCATTTCTAAAACGGAAAAGGAGGCAGATCAACATTCTAAATCTTATAGAATTCCCTCTGATACTGATGACACATACTTGAACAAATTAAAATCTACTTCAGCTGATGGCCCATTGCAACAGTGGTTTCGTGAAGGAATGACAGGTGAAGATTTCTCTTCTATATGTTCATATCTTGTTCGGTGTTGATGAATTTACAATATTTATATTGAACATGCCAATTTTGCAGATATTTTATCTGTATGACCTGTGCTATAAATCTCTATCTAATGTATGATGATTTGATTATGTTCTTTCAGAATTATTGCATTCATAAATTTGTTCCAGTTGAGTTTGACTATTGAGTTATGTTCTAACAACAGTTGTGTCCATTTAAACTACTTTCTTAATTGTACCAGTTCAGTTTTTTTCTAAAAAAATATTTATATGACAATTTGATTATGCTCCTTGAGAACTGTTATGCTCATTAATACTTTCATAACTTATCACTTTTAATGACTCCATTTGGACCACATTCTCAGTCATACTTGTTCAGTTTTCATTTTATTTGGTTCATCTCTCTTTATTGGCATTGGCAATGAGTTTAAGTCTTGGTACATCTACCACCTTCCAAGTTGAGTCTCAGCTGTATAATAGTTGGGTTTATTACGGAAATGAATGAATAACTTATGACATATGCTTCTCATCTGGAGTGCTGGACAGTCACATTTTTTTCTCTTGGGTTGTGTATTAATTGAACTAAAAATCCACATAGGCAAGGAAATTAATTGAAAATTAATTTTATATGGATTGCTGGGAAGAATATTGGAAATTGTTGCATGTGTATAACATGTTACATTTAGAAGGATTATCAATGAGGTAGAATTTTTTTAGTGTTGTCAGGTAGTTGGTATTTATAGTGACTTAGATGCTCTAAAGTATAAATTAATACATGAAGTTAGCTCAATGACGGAAAAGATTCATTATACGACTCAAAAGTGTTGGATTTAATCTGATGATGTTCATAAATGGAACAAATTAGTGGCTCTCAATAGCATTTAATGTGACAATCCATGGAGGAGACTGCAATCTCCAATGATAGGTTTGCATATCAATATGAAACTACTCAACCAATTTTAGCATTCAATTCCTATTATTCTTTGTTTGGATCCTAAATGCCTACCTATATTTCATGTTGGATTGATATTTGTATGAGATCATTTATTTTGTAAATATGAGTGATTTATTCACTTGTTGAACCACACCTGCAATTTATGACAGTGTCTGAATGTATAGTCTGTCTAAGTTGTTAGCTGTCATGCAAGTTGTGACCATTTTACTGTTTCTTAGTGGCAGTAATTTTGAGTAATTTCATGATATGTAGTCTTTATAGTTTTAAATAATAATTATGCAGCAGACACTTTAGAGGCATCATCATAGTCATCTTGATTTTCAGCATATATATCAATCTTTCCCATCCTGTTTATGGAACATGTTAGCATGGATAACAAAATTTCATGTTGTACCTCTAGAAATGTTCTTTTGGCACATATCTAAGGATAGGCAGTTTTAGTAATCATAAGTTTGTCAATCAAATAAATGGAGAGTGCCTGTTGTTCCAAAGATTGCAATCATTTGTATGAAATTTGTTATATATACCAAGGCGCTAGGCACACTCAAGGCGCAAAGGTCCCATAATCACCTGAGGCGCAAGGCGCAAAAAAAGCGCGCGTCTGACTGAAGCAAGACACATTTTTAAAAATATTGCGATCTGTCCACTTCCACTATCCATAATGCTGCACACTAAATGCTAAATGAAGTTTATGTTGAATGAAGGTGCTGGTAGTGGTAGTTAAAAGAAAAATAAATGATGAAAAACTCTGAAAATAAAAGAAAAATCGGCTGAAAAAAATGAAGAAATTTGTAGTAACAATCAACTAGCTAATACATGGTGATACAAGATAAATAATCCTTTATCAGAAAAACAATACAAGAAATTTGAAGTAACAATCAGGTAGCTAATACATGGACTTCATCCAGGCGCGCGCCTGGTGTGCCTGGGGCTTCAAAAAAAAGCGCAGAGGCTGCGCCTGGGTGAAGGCGCTGTGCCTTGGCCATGCAAAGGCGCTAGGCCTGTTTTGCGCCTCGCCTGGTGCGCTTAGGCGCCCAGGCGCTCGCTTTTGACAACCCTGATATATACTTGATTATATTATTCATATTTACGTTGTACATTAGTATCTGCAATATAAACTGGCTAGATAATCCATGCATATAAGCATCAAATGTGGATGTTAGTTATGGCAAAAACATATCATTCTGGTTAGAAGATTTCATATTGGCTTGCTCTCTTATAGGTTAGCTTTGGCTATGCAAATGCTAATTTGATGGATTTCTGTAGAATTTTTATGGTTTCCTGCAACACCCATCTTTTTTTTATATTATAAGAAGCGATTTTAGTAGTTTTGGTTTTACAAATGTGGTTAATTAAGCCGCATTCGCCCAACTATTGTGACATCTTTATGCTAATCTTGATGAAACATTCTCTATTGACTGGAAATGATCTTCACAAGATATGGGTCTCTGATTGCAGGTCCAATATTAAGCTCTGGCATGTGCACTGAGGTTTTCCAGTTTGAAGTTTCACCATCTTCATCATCTTCAGAGGGTATTATTCCCACTAGTTCAATCATAAATGCGTCGTCAGTTGTAAATGCTTCAGAGAATCTCCCTTCTAACTCTCATGCTGAGAAAATCAAAAGTAGGAGGATGATGTATTCTGAGCCCATTCCACTAAGAGGAACTACCATAAATAACACAGAACAGTTTGAGAAGTCTTCTGAAAACAGCAACTTCCACGACAATAAACCTGTTTCCTCAGTAGTGGTCTCTATTCTCGCTGATCCGAGGGAGGCTGGTGATGGCGAAAGTGACGGTGGTAGAGTCTCACCAAACTCCTTATCTCGTATATTTGTTGTTGTGCTTCTAGACAGTGTCAAGTATGCGACGTACTCCTGCGTTCTCCCTTTCATATCCTCTACGCCTCATCTTGTGAACTAATTTTAGTTATCAGATTATACCTTTAACGAAATAAAAGTTTGCATTACATTTCATGAGTTTTGTGCTCTCATATAATAACACGTTTTATTGATAGCCAGTCTTAAGATTTTCTCTATATTCAGTAATTTGTAGCTGGCTGACAAAAGTATGCATGCATATATACCAAAGGGATTAGTATAATTTCCACACTTGAAGCATTTTGCAGTATGATAAAACGGTGGCGTTCGTATTATCAGCCACAGGCTTGCAAGGCAAGTACTTGGCTAGTTCCTTGTAAATCAAGTTCCTGTACTCTATTTGTTTCAACTGAATTCCTTTATCAATTGTCATTTTACAATACGAACTTGATTGACATAAATATTAGGGGCCTAAAATAACAAGAGATATAGCTGACATACCTAATTCATCTTTTCCCTAAATAATAGTTTCAGTGATACAGAAGAAGTGGCATCATAAGCATGAACATCCATCAAAAGATTGGATTATTTACAACACTGTCAACGTAGAATAGGGTAAAGTTTCAACTAGGGCCAATTAAGAGGAAGAAACATCTAATTCGATTGAACTATACCCAATCAGCTTGCTAACGTACTTTTCCTTCATGAACTCCCTCACTCTCTCTGCATCTCTAAACCTGCCAACATCTGCATACAAGTTTGCTAAGCTCATGTAGTAGCCACTCTTCCGGGGGCTCATCCTCATCAATCTCTTCGAGACCCTGTCACCCACCTCCACGTTGCCATGAACTCTGCAACCTGCCAATAAAGCTCCTAACAAAGCCTCGTCGGGCTCCATTGGCATCTCCTCCACGAACCTCTCCGCCTCCAACAATTGGCCGGCCTTCGCCAACGCGTCGGCGACGCAGGCATAATGCTTCAACTCCGGCTCTATGCCATGCTGCCTCATTGCACCAAAAAAGGCCCATGCCTTCTCCACGAGCCCTGCGTGCCCGCACGCCGACAGCACTCCGAGAAAAGTCACCGAATTCGGTTCTATAGCTTGTGTTTTCATTTCATCGAACAGCTTCAGTGCGACGTCGGCATGGCCATTCAACCCATGACCAAGTATCAAAGCGCTCCATGAGATCACATCCTTCCCGGGCATTGCACCGAACACCCTCTCGGCGGAGCCGAAATCTCCGCACTTCGCGTACATGTCCACAAGAGCATTGCCCATCGCCAAAGGCAGCGCGAAGCACCTTCGTACACAGCAGGCATGGGCACTCTTGCCGTGCCGAAGCCATCCGGACTGGCCGCAGGCTAGCAGCAAGCTCACCAAGACTACGTAGTCAAGCTCGAATCCCTCACTCGTCATCTTCCTAAAGAATGCCAATGCCGCCTCCGAATCCCCGTTCTGGGCGTACCCCGACAGCATCGATGTCCACAACACCGCGTCCCTCTCCGGCATTTCGTCGAACAACCTTCGCGCGTCGGATGTCCGCGACAATGCCATGTAGCAGAAGACCAACGCCGAGGCGACGAAGAGGTTTCTTTCAACGCCCAACTTGACAGACAAGCCGTGGACGGACATGCCGGCGGCGGCGGCGGAACCAACGGTGGCGCAGGACCGGAGGACGGGAGGGAAGGTGAACTCGTCGACAGGGACGCCGGAGGATCGCATTCTAAGGAAGAAGCCGATGGATTGGCGGGCGCGGCCAGATCGAGCGAGCTCGGCGATGAGGGTGTTCCAGGAGTGGGCGTTGCGGCGAGGTATGTGGAGGAAGACGGAGATGCCGCAGGGGAGGAGCCGGCGGTGGCGGGAGTAGGAAAGGAGGAGCTTGGAGGAGAGGATGACATTGGAGAAGAGGCCGGAGCGGAGGAGGCGGGCGTGGAGATGGCGGAGGTGGCGGAGGGAGGGAGAGGCGTGGAGGAGGTGGAAGTAATAGGAGAGGACGTTAGCGGCTGCGGTGTTGGGATCGGGCTCGGTCACGGCGCCGGCGTGCATGGCTTCTGTAGCACTCGGTGAGGAAGATGCAATCATGCAATCATGCAATTTAGCATGACTCAGTTTGAATTCATTGCAAGAAAGGTATTTTTTGTTAGAATTTGGAAAGAGCTTCCTATCATCAAAATTCTGTTGGGATCATTTTTGCAATATTTCACCATTATATATTTATATATCGATCCAAATCGTCTAACACTGGCGTATACAAATGTTCGCCCAGTGACCACAACCTATTCGATCAATTGCCTATGTTACAATTATATATAACATATTGTGCAAATATTATGCACCATCCTGTTCATGTCCCTTCCCCTCAAAACTTGCACGAAGTCCCCAGCCTTTGCTTCATCAACGCCATGCTTTTCCTCGCCTCGAATGCCTCCGGCAGCAGCTTCTCAAACCTCTCCAAGAACAATCCCCACTCCTCCTCGCTCAATCCCTCGAAGGAAATGCTCCTACTTCCGTCCATGTGATCGAAATCCGCCACAAAGAAGCTAAAGCTCTTCGCCTTCCCCACAATCTTGTGCTCCTTCACGCTACCTTCGTCGCTGCCGTCATCGTCCTCGGCGCCCGCTTCTTTTTCCTCGCACCGGCCCCTCAGCCGCTCGTTCTGCAGCAGCGAGGGCACGTCGAGGACGTCGACGGCGCGGCTCTCCGGGAACCCATCGCCGTCTTCCATATGGAACTGGAAGCATGCGGCGGCTTCCTCGCCGTTGCTCTCCTCCTCGTAGCCACCGCTGTCATCTGGGGAGAGGGTGGTGTTCTTCATGGAGTGCTCCACTCTCTTGCAGAGGGCCTCGAACTCGCTCGGCTCCTCGTCAAACCCGGAGAACTCTCGCGTCATCATGTGCCCAATGTCAGCCAGGCAAAGCCCGGCGGCGACCGCCCTTTTCAGGAAGATGGTGCAGATGATGAGGATTCGCAAGCATGAGTCTTTTAGCAATGGGAGGTCGGCGCGAAGGAGATCGGCGTCGGAGAATGGGTCGAGGGATGAGACGTACTCTGCTTCGGCTTTGGAAAAGGGCACCGAGGCCTGCGGCCAGTGGAGCCACTCGAAGTAGGGGTCGTCGATGATCTCCGGCAAGCAGAGGCCATGGTCGATGGGAACGAGCTCGGCCATGGAGTCATTGGCGCCGCAGCCGCCGTCGTAGCAGCAGCCGCAGCCGCTCCCTGTCTTGACGAGGATATTCCCGGCGTGGCGATCGACGTTTAGGATCCGCACGTCGAGGATGCCAATGCGGTGCACGGAGGTGACGGAGAACCTCGACGGCCCGAGCTCGCCGGCGTCGAAGTCGTGCGGCACGAACCGCTGAATCGACGCTATCCTCTTGGGGTGCAGGTCGGCGTCGTCACTGTCGGAGCTTGGGCGGGTTATCATGATGAGGGCGGTGGGGGGCACGCCGGCGAAGCCGGCGTGGTCGAGGAGGTAAGCGGCGACTTCGCGGGCCCCCATCTCGCTCGCTTGCGTCGAGAGCTTCAAGCCCTGAAGGGTGCCGAGAGGGAGCGCCGCCTCCTCGTCCATCGGCTTGACGACAGCGAAGCTTTCGCCAAAGCGGTTGAAGAGGTAGTGCGCGGTGCTGAGGCCGTCGGCGACGGGGACAGGGGTGGCGCCGGAGGCCAGCGCGATGGCCGCCTCGACGACAAGGGCGTGGACGGTGCGCGACCGGCGGCCTGCGACGATCTCGAGGCGGGCGATCTGGTCTCTCCGGGGGGCGTCGGGGTTGGCGGAGTAGAGGCAGGAGGTCGAGAGGCTCCGGGAGAACTTGGCGGTGGGGCGGAGCAGGAGGCCGGTGGCGATGGCGGTGGGCTCCGGGTTGAAGATGACGGGGTTAGGGTGGGGGAAGGAGCGGAGCCGGCAGCGGCGCTTGGAGGAAGGAGGCCTGAAGCCAGGGCGGTGGTCGACTGCTGCGGCGGCCATGAGAGGTGGCGGCGGTGGGGTCGAGCTTGCGGGGTGGTCGGTAGGCATGCATGTGTTATAATTACCTTGGTTTTGGTAGCTCTAATTTTGTTGTGTTTGTGTTAATTTTTGATGCTGTTTCATAAATCACCATTATCATCTCTGCTTAGCAACAGTGAAGAAGCTACGTAAAAGGTGAGAAATCTAAATGAATATTGCATGGCAAATTGGATACGCACGTAATATGCTATCTATATATAATAAAATAATGGTAATTAACCTTTTTTTATATGTTAATTGTTGCTTCCTCCTCTGGTGTAAAAATAAAAAGACCAAGGTTGAGAAGAGCAAATTTAAAATCCTCCTGAGAGAATGCTTGTGTTGAGAACAGTAGGCAAAGGCCGAAATGAATGAACTGAGGTTGAGAATGCAGCGAAAGGAAGCAGAGGGATGTTGTCAGACGTCCTGCTCATCAGGTGTTTGCATTAATGCCGCTGTGACATCCCAACCTTCTTCTTCCTTTTCTCTCGTTCTCGGCCTGTTGCAGGGTCCTCGATGCGATCGATGTCCCCACACACCCACCCTTGTCCTCCTCTCCTCTCTCTCTCTCTCTCTCTCTCTCTGAGTCAGTCGTCTAAGGCTCATCTTTTTACTCCCTCCTCCGGCCATTTAATTAGCGGTGAGAGGGAGGATGAAGGAATTGAATGGCCACCGGCTCCTGCGGCCTGAGTTGCCGAGATAAGGATTCGGCAGCTATAAATGGAAGAGTAGATATATTTGGAGGATGCAGATATGATGAATATATATTCTAATTTGTTTGCTTAATTAATTCTTTTTCTTCATCATGCATCCTTCCCTCACTTTGTTTAGGGTCTTCGGCAGTCAATGGTTATCTGGTCATCTGGTGATTTTTCCTACCTGAAACAAAAGAACCGCCGCTTCATTTCCGGACCGGAAATAAGGAATGGCCGATCGTGAGTTGAACACTGCATGCACTTCATTGATCAGGAAAATATGGTTCAATTAACACATATATTTGGGGAGCTTAATTTCTATATAAATAGTAATTACTCATCACCGTGTACTTTTTTTTTTTCTTCCAAAGATAATTATCTATAATATAAGGTTCCACAACTGGAAATTACATAATTCAAGGTTTCCAAAGAAACCAGTAGCATCCAAAATACAATGGGATATTCCAAAAAATTAAATAATCAGATAATTACATAAATCAATCAAACTATAGACAAAAGATTGGTGTGAAAACGTCCAAACTCCTGTGCTAGAGAAAGAGAAACAACCAAAATGTCCTGATGAGAAGTGTTGACATCTTCAAAGATTTTAGCATTCCTAGCAAGCCAGATCCGTCATAATATGAAGGCTAGAAGAGCCAAGTTCTCTGCACTTTGTTGACCAATTTTCAACTTCTGATACAACGCAAGCCACCACTTCCAAAAGGCATCCGCAGGTAAGCACCACTCTTGAGAAATAAATCCAATCCTTTGCCAAATCTGGAGCACATGAGGGCATAATAGAAAACAATGCTGAATGGTCTCCACCGCCCCGTCACATCTAGGACAAAAATCCACAACTTGAGGAAACCTCTTCCTTAACCTCTGGCACACTGGTAGACCATCATGCATGAGTTTCCAAATGAAAATCTTAATTTTAGAAGGTACTTTCAACCCCCAAATTGATCTCCATAGCTCTTTAATATGCAAATTAGCATGTTGCACTCTTACATAGGAATGAATATTTTGAAAGTCTAATTTATAACCTGATTTTACTGAGTATAACTCATTCCTTTCGAATGTCCAAATTACTTTATCAGCATGAAGAGATGGAGTAGTTTGTAAGATAGCATCAGAAACAGGAGATGTAAAGGATCTTTTGACCAAGTCAGTCTTTCATGTTTTATCCTCATTTAAAAGCTGGCGAACCAAAATAAGATCCTGATTTAAACAAGCCGCCTGTGGAATGGTAAATGGGTATGAATTAAATATCCACGGGTCAGACTGAATGCGCACCGATGACCCAGACCCAATATGCCATTTGATTCATCTTTCAATCACCTTCCTTCCTTCTAATATGCTTCTCCAAGCCCAAGAAGGGTTGCTACCTACAGTAGCCTTCATGAAGGATCTATGACGAAAATATTTATGCATAAAGATTTTGTGAAGCAAGGAGTGATGACAAGTAAGGATCCTCCAAGTCTGCTTTGCAAGCATGATTAAGTTAAAAGCCTTCAAATCTTTAAAGCTCATCCCACCATCCTCTTTGTCTCTACATAAGACATTCCACCCTATCCAATGTATCTTTCTCTCAGATTCTTTCTGACCCCACCAGAAATTCACCATGGATTTTTGAAGTTCTTCAATCAAAGTATTAGGTAGTTTAAAGCAACCAAGGCTATAGATAGGAATAGCTGAGCCAACTGCTTTAATAAGAACCTCCTTTCCCCCAGAAGATAGAAAAGAACGTTTCCAATGTTGTAGCTTATGCGATACCTTCTCCTTGATATAATTGAAAGCATTTTTTTTTATCTCCCAACCAAAGATGGCAGCCCAAGATATTTATCTTGAGCACCCACATTAGGAACTTGGAGGAGAGCTGCCAACTGCTCTCTAATCGGCAGTGAAGTGTTTTTACTGAAGAAAATAGTGGATTTATCCAGATTCACATTCTGACCACTGAAGCTGCCATAAGTGTGAAGGATGTTAATCAAATTCCTACAGTGAGTTTCTGATGCCTGACAGAATAAAATGGAGTCATCAGCAAAAAGAAGATGAGTGATAGGTGGACATGTTCAACTGAGCTTGATCTCACGGACTCTATGGAGACATTCTTCATTATAAAGAAGATGTGTAAGCCCCTCAGCACAAAAAAGAAAAAGATAATGTGATAGAGGATCTCTTTGACGGAGTCCTCTAGAGGGCCTCAAATACCATATGGTTGTCCCTCAACAATACAAGAATATGAAACAGTAGAGATACACTCCTCTATCCAATTCAGCCATCTGTCACAAAACCCCAACTGTTTCATTATATGCCGCACAAAACTCCATTCAACCCTATCATAAGCCTTGCTCATGTCCAACTTGAAGGCCAAATCAGGAGGACCATGCCGCTTGTTCTTAAGAAAATGCATGCACTCATGAGCCACCAAGATGTTATCACTTATCAATCTTCCCTTGATAAAAGCACTCTGGTTAGAACTGATGAGACGAATCATATATTTCTGCATCCTATGCACTAATACTTTAGAAACAATCTTATAAAACACTGTGCATAAGCTAATTGGTCTTACCTGAGCCATTGAAGTTGCATTTTTCACCTTTGGAATGAGGCAAAGATGAGTATGGTTGAAACTCTTAAGCAGCCTTCCTCCTGAAAAGAAGCTCAGAACTGCTTTACTAACATCCTTGCCTATAACCTCCCAGTAGTACTGATAAGATTTGGCTATGAAACCATCATCACCGGGGGCAGAACACGGGTCCAAAGAAAAGACTGCGTCCTTTACTTCCCTCTCAGAAATAGGTTAAGTAAGGTTTCTATTCATGGAATTAGAAACCTTTGTTCTCATATTAGCAAAACTGCTAGTAGGATCCAATGGAGAACTGGAAGTAAAAAGATCTTGAAAATAGCTCTGCGTATGCTCACCAATACTCTCAATAGTTGTACACCAACCTCCACTATCATCCTGAAGCCTCCAAATTTTGTTATGCCTATTGCGAAGCTGAAACTTAGAGTGAAAAAACTTTGTATTCTGATCACCCCAGTTAAGCCATTTGACCATTGATTTTTCTTTCCAATAGTGTTCTTCCCTGTCATAGGCATCTACTAACTGGTGCTCAAGCTGCAATATTTCTTTTCTATTTGCATTGGCCAGATCTGCCTTCAGAAGGGATAAGCGGACATGTAGACTACCAATCTCTCGGTGTGAATTATGAGAACTAGTTCTCTGCCAGTTGACCAAAGCATGTCTACAATTTTTCAGCTTCGAAAACAAACGATACATGGGCGAGCCAATAGTAGTCATACCCCATATAGAAGTAGTCTTGACAGCCTCACTACTGCACCATCTTTCTTGAAATTTGAATCTTCTATGTCTATTATTAGTAATCGGATTGGATATAAGCATAAGAGGCCGATGATCTGAGCCAACATCATCTAGATGATGAATAAGTGACATCGGATAAAGGTGTCTCCATGGACCCGTAGCAAGACCACGGTCTAGCCGCTCCTGAATGAGAGCTCCACTTATACTCTTGTTGTTCCAAGTAAACTTAGGCCCAATATAATCCAGATCAACAAGTCCAGCCATGTTAATGAAGTCAATAAATTCTGCAACTGAAGATGGAGATTTCTGACGACCTCCTTGTTTCTCATCAAGGGAAGATATAGCATTGAAGTCTCCAATCACCAAGGAGTAAGAAGCAGAACGAGAGAGTAGAAGCAATGCACGGTCATACTGTAAGTTCTTGATCCGCGCATTGCTATGAAAATGAACTGCGAGAACATTCCAATTTACTTGTTGCACTGGATCCTTCCACTGAAAATAAATAAAAAAATCATCATGGCCAAGGATAGAAATATCTGCATTATTATTTCAACCAACCACCAAACCACCAGCAATGCCGCGAGGATTAACACAAAAAATATTTGGCATTCCACATTTCTTAACTACATCGGAAACAAAATTACTATTATTCTTTATTTCACATAAAAATAAGACATCGGGGAAATAGGATTTACAGATCCTTTTCAGATTATGAATTGTCAGGGGATTTCCCATACCCCGACAATTCCAAGACAACATCTTCATGGCTCTCTAGGTATCGTTTGAAGGTCGATACCCAAACCCCGAGCAGAAGAAGACACATTATCACATTCATCCTAACATGTTTCAACAACTACACCCTCTCGCATCATTCTCTTTGAACTGCGGGCCAGGTGTTTGACAGATTTCCTTTTACCTAGGACATTTGCATTCATCACCTTCTTTCCCTCAGCCAAGTGAAAATTTTCAATATAATCATGTGAGCCCCAATCAATCTGATTCAAAGGTTGGGTCTTCAATGATACTTCAGTCGGCTGACCTAACTCAGCCATTATATTCATCTTTATGCACTTAGCACGTTGAGACCTAGTAAGACCGGTCAAAGCTATATTAGCCTCCCCACTATGCCAAGGCAAAGAAGAATTTAAAAACAATTCCTTACATTGACTTGGTAATTCAATAGACTCCAAAATAGGAGTAGCAGCCGGCTGATCATGAAGGGGTGGAGAACCTAAAACATTGTCCGTCTTAGAATCAGCTATAACCTCAGTATTACTCGACAGTAGCCCATCTGAGATTCCCACTTGCACTCGATCACACCCCAAATGGGAAGTAGCAGTAATTGGAACATCAGATAATTGTTGAAACCCGTCGGCTAACATAGAAGAAACTCGTCTAACTCCTTTACTAACACCACACTTCCGATTTAGGTTAACAACAGTCTACATTCGAGAAATCCCAGCATCATTTATAGAAGTAAGTCGGCCCAATTCCAAATTATCAGCACTCGTCTGAGAGGTAAGATCAACAATAGAGGTTGGTATTGAAACATAGGAATTATCAACCGAAGTCTTACCGGTTGCCAGATTAGACTTACAAGAATGAGGTAAAAGCCCATCCGCTGAAGAAGATAGATCGACCCTGCATTTGATACACCTCTGCTAATCCTCCTACCATCATCTGCTGCTTCATCCCTATGTTCTCGATCCCAGAAGGAATCACGGAAGAAGCTGGATTCGCATGTTCCAGAACCTGAGATGATGAACCAGATTTCTTCTCGTTGACTGAAAGAGAGTGAAAGCTACGCAAAAGGCAAACTTGGGTCTGCTTCATTTTTTCGAAATGTTCTGCAGAATCAGACGAGGAAAACATAGGCTCAGAAGATGATTTCAATCGTCTCCCTACTTGGTCTGCCCGTAGCCAGGAGCCTCCCTTCTCATGAGATGTAGCACCCTTCGATGAATCACCCAAGTATTGCTTGCAAAGTCGCATTTCGTGCCCCAGATGGCAACAGTAGAAACAAATAGTTCCTATGTGTTCATACCTCAATTTCACCATCATCTGCTTATGAATCCCAGCAAGGCGCAAGGAATCCTGTAGAGGTTTGGTTACATCCAACATCACTTTGGCCTTTACAATCCGAGATTCCAGTCCATTCATAGAGGCAAAGACAACCTCCATGACCTCACCTAACCGAGATCCGATTTTACGTCCAAGATCAAAAGTTTTATAGTGTTCAGGCAAACCCCATATTTGAATCCAAATAGGAACATGAATGAAGTCTTCAGTCACCATGTTCATATCCATTCTCCACCGTTTAAGATTGAGAATATAATTTTTGAAGAGCCAAGGTCCACCCTGTTCAACACGGACAGCATCCAGTGCACAGTCAAAGAAAAATTGAAATATATTATCCCCCAAAGGAAGCACTCGAAAACCCTCCGGATGTCCCCAGATCGATTTCAGAGCCGACTCCAAAGTTTCGGCGCTAAATGGACGATCAGATAGCAGATGACCCACAAGGCTTTTCAAACAGGCAGACACACCTTCTTTTATGTCTTCTTCCTCAACAACAATGTCATCTTCCACATCCTGTTCCACCTCCATGATACTAAGAAGAAAATGAAACGGACTGCGGGCAACAGCCGCACAAATCGAGCAAAAAACCAATAGTAATCTTCAACAAAGACACTCAATTGATTCCAACGCTAAAACCCTAGCAGAGCACTCCCTAGTTTCTAAACATACTTCAAAAATGGATATTTATACTAGTACCGACGTCACAATAGGTGACCATATATACTAGGAATCGAACCCTAGATCTCTAGACAACATACAACTTGTTGCCACCAACTGTGCTACCCACAGTTGGCACTCATCACTGTGTACTTAATACAAATAAATTATAAAAAGCATTTTTCCTAAATCATAACACGGATTACGAAAATTTTCGGATCCATAACAAGGATCTAGAAATTCATGGAATCCATATTTTTTTTCACAAAACCCCCGAAATGTTGTTGAGTTCATTTTGGTATTCAGTTCCAGTCTTTTGTAAAAATTCGGAAAATAATAAATTTTGAATTTTCTCAAAAGTGTGAAACTAGAACAAGTAAGATTAATTTATTATTTTTGATAACTATAATGATAGATACAATAAATGCAGTGTTTTTAATAATTTTATTTCGTATATTATCGATACCATTTAGAATTTCTTGAGAATATAATAGATTTCAGACTTTTTAAAAGTGTGGAACCGGAATAAGTAAGACTACATTATCATTTTCTGATGAATATAATATGTTCTGTATAGACCAATTCATCATTTTTCATGAATATAAAATGGTCTGTGTATTATTTACAATCCCATAAATAAATTATGAAAAAAATAGAAGCTTTGACTTTTACAAATGTCTAGAACCGAATATCATATTAAACTCGATAGCTATTTCGAGAGTTTTGGGAAAAAAAGTTGTAGGTCCATAAATTTTTGAATCCTTCATTACTGGAAAAAAACACCATTGCAATAAGTTGTCGCGAAAGTGGATGTTGCTAATAAATTGTGACAATCGGCGCAACTATCACAAATAACTTATCAAGGATGACCACTACAGTTGTCGTTGATATGTAATAATAAGCAACAGATGACAAAATCGTCGATGAAATGTTATCATCAACGGCCACTGCGGCCATCGGTAATGTGTCGTTGACTAAGTTGTCGCTTAGCCGTAGCTGAAGATTATTAATAAACGTGATAACCTATGCTGCCAAGGCCATCAGCCATTTACAATACGTTTTCAGCAAGAGTTTAGTAATGGCTAGTCGTTGATGTTTTATCCAGATCATGAAAAAATAAAAAATAAAAAAATAGAAAATTCATGTTTACTTCGATTTATACACAAACCGAATACACAAAATATAAATTACCAAAATCACACCATGCATAAAATACGAATTAATTTATACACAAATTATATATATATCGTCAAATATAATCAAAATACAAGAAGTAAGCTTCAAATGGAGGTCATCAAGTATTAAAACTAAACTATATCAAGTAGTAATCAAAATACACTAAAAAAAACATGTGTCACGGCACTTCAAAGGCCATCATTATTCCTTGCCTTATTTTAAAAGATCTCGTTCAATTCGAGTATTTTTTATAAATAATATACTTTATAATTAAGCATTTTTTCTAAATCATAACATGGATAAAAAAAATTTCATGATCCATAATAAATTGTTAGCCCAGGGTAAATACAATGTTCATTAGTGTACTCTTATATAAGAAGCCCTTGCTATTAGAGTTGTGGTTAATCAAGCTATCGATTTTAATTGCTGAAAAATTATTATCGAATCATATGCCAATTTTGTTATTGGTTTGTTGACACTATTATTAATGATATTTTATTTTTGAAAAGTAAATTGGAAAATGTTCACTTCAAATTTGCTCATAGAAGTAAAAAAATAAAGCTATTTATTGGCTGACTAATTATGCCAAGATGAATCGATGTAATTTTATGCGGGAGGACCAATGGTCAACATACCTATTTTGTTTTTTAAACAAAGATAGAAAGTCGTAATAGATAATTATATTAGAATTCAAACTCTAAATTTTTAGACAACACACAAGATATTATCATCAATTGTGCTACTCACAGTTGGCATCATTAGACCTACTTAATATTGTATCTTTAGGCAATGTAATTGAATTTCTTTATATATATATATAATTTATTTTCTACCGTGAAAAAAAAAAGTCTCATGTGCTCATTTCATAAGTATTAGAGGATATTTCAAATTATTTTTATTAAATTAATAAAAATAATTTATTTATGCGGATGAATATCAATGTTTTGAAATGCGGGTTAGGAATTGAACCAATTTCCGATTCATCTCGATCAATTAAAAATGATTTTAATCGTAAGAAAAATTTGGTTCAATGTGAACTAGTTTTCACCGTTCCCAACCAATCCAGTAAGAAATTGATTGGTGAACATCGTTTAACATGCCAATTAGTCAATCACTTCCAATTTGATTTGGTTTTGAAAACTCGATGGGTATCCATTGAAATTTATTTTGGCTTCAAGATATATATTTGACCTAGGTTTGGCTCCGATTGAAGTAATTAAGGAGCATTTGATATATTACTGTTTAAAATTACTAAAAATCTAAATTACTACCAAAAATAGATTATTACCTTTAAAATTATTTATAATAGTATATTATCATATTTGGCATTAACTGATAATTTCGTCAATAATTCATATTATCTTATTTGGTATTAAAAAAATTACTAAAAAAAGCATATCTTTAATTAAAATACTCTCAAATATTTATGAAATAGAGCATCTATGATAAGTCATCATTGCATAACCTGCACAAGATGTGAGGGCCAAAGATCACTTTGTAGATTGCACGGAAGATGAGGAGGACACAAGAGGAGGTAGCAGTGTGCGTGAATAAGATGAGGTAATAATTTTTTCTATATTAATAGGAGATATTTTTGTCAAAAAAAAATGTTACCACTTTCCTACAATTCATATAGTCATCATCTCCCTTGGTAACGTTGATTATCAATTGAGTGATAATGTATATTATCATGGGCATCCAGATTACTGATAATTTATTTCAATCAAACGCGATAATCTCGTAGGTATATGTAATTTTAATTAAGATTATTGATCGGTAATCCATCTGGATTACCTCATACCAGATGCCCCCCTAAGTAGTTAATCGAGATTTGAAACATTTGAGGTTGAGTATCTTTGGGGAGAGGATCCTACTAGAAATTAGGTCTTCAGCAACGGCTATCAGCAACGGCCGCTCAAGCCGTTGCTATTTGCAACGGCATTCTTACGGCCGCCCGAGCCGTTGCATATATTTGTATCTGCAACGGCGTTCTAACGGACACGCGAGCCGTTGCGGATTATTTTAATTATCCGCAACGGTTTTCTGACGGAAAGGCGAGCCGTTGCTGATATTCTAATTATCAGCAACAATTTTCTAACGGATAAGTGAGCCGTCGCTGATGATAACTTATTAGCAACGGCTTTCTAACGGGCGAGTGAGCCGTTGCTGATAAGTTTATATAAGGCACGCAGTCGCGCCCGACCCTTCTTCCTCCCGCTGCTGCCGCCGACGCCTCCTGCTCCCGCCTCTCGCCGCCGCTGCCGACTCCGGCGATGCCTCTTCCTGCCGCCGCTGCTGAGGCTAGTACATCCAAACGCAGGCGGCCACGCGGGCCGAACAGGTGGCTGCCTCCACCAGCCACAGAGTCACGTAAATTGATTAGCGTGATTGGGGAGCGGTAATATATCATGAATTATGAATCATTACAAATTCATTATATCATAATATAATATTAAAATTTATTTTTGTTGTGCAGGTTCGAGCAAGAAGAAGTGCCGAGGAGCATTTCTTCTACTATTCGATGATACATGCACGGGGCATGGCCTACGTGGTCTCATGTGCCTAGCGAGCACGTCGACATGTTATGGCGCGAGTTTGAGGCACGTATTATTATTTTTTTTACATGCATAATGATTAATATTGGTACTGATATTATTATTTTGCAGGCTCGCTATACATGGGCCGAGGACCAAAGGCCCTTCATTTACGCTGTCTGGGAGGCTATTTCCCGGGCAAGGTACAACGGGCAGCTGGGGCAGGCTCGGTCCCAAGCGATGGCCTGAGCTGGGACCACTAACATCGCGGAGACTCGAGGATACGGCCCCGGTTGGATTACTCCGGATATATGGGACCAGCTCGTGGGAATATGGTCGACGGATTGATGGCAGGAGGTTTCTCGGAATGCGGCTAGAAATCGCATGTCGGGAGGAGCAGCGCGTCACACCGGCGGCTCTGTTGCATTTGCAGTGCACGCGAACCGTATTGTAAGTATATATTTTAATTATATATTTTATTTGTTACTATGTGCACTAATTAATGTATTTGTTTTGTAAATGTAGACGACGGTGTCGAATGACAGGACTGTCCAGCGACCCTCCCCGATGGCGGTGTTTGAGCGGACTCACCGTCGAGCACATGGGACGGGGGAGTACATCTACAACCGCGCTGCATACATTATGGTAATTATATATTTGTTTAAATTATTCATTATATATTTATAATTTAAGTTTTATGATAAATATTAAACAAAAAATCAAACTCGAGTAGGAGACCTAATACCAGACGGTGGTGCAGCGCGGGGGTACCCCCGAGGACTTTGACGCAGCATCGTGGGTCGAGGCCGCAGGTGGTTGGGACCATGGCCGTGTATATGGCTTCGCAGATAGTGGTTATGCGCGAGCCGTGCTAGGGCCACTTGGGGCACCGACCCCTCCGGTCGCTGGTGAGCGGCCGTCCACCTCTAGATCCAGTTATGATCATAGTACCAGAATAAGAACTCTAGAGGACACGATCGCGCGTCAGACTGAGATAATGGCGCGCCAGAGTCAGATGATGGCGGATATACAAGCTATGCTACGCAACATGTCAAGTCATCCCGAAGCAGGCATCTCTTCGGCATCATCTAATCCATCGTCATCGAGTCAGTCCACGCCGGTGTACACTCAAGCACTCCAGACCCCGCCATATGATCCAGGCCATCCTCCATCGTCATCGTGAGATTTTTTATATTGACTTTATTACTGAGATTTTGAACTTGTTTAACTTATTTTGTTTGGATATTGATACTTCAATTTTGCATTTGAATTGTTTTTATACTATCGTGGATAATTATCAATATAAATATAATTATTTTGATGTATATCTTGGTGTGTTTGTGATGTGTGAATGAATGTATGTATGAGCGTATGGGTGTGTGAGTTATGTATCAGATAATGTATCAATGTATCAATGGAAATTTAAAATTTTAATTTTTTTCGTTAGCAGGTTCACATCATTAGCAACGGCTTTCCCACGGCCGTCCGTGGGAAAGCCGTTGCTAAAAGTGTATCGAAAGCCGTTGCTGATGACCTACAACAACGGCTTAGCGACGGGCTTGTACTAACGGCGTTGCTACAGACTCAGCGGCTGTTGCTATTAATGTTATCAGCAACGGCTCCGTGTTCGTGGCAAAACCGTTGCTGATAATATTTTTAGCGACGGCCCGAGCGGCCGTTGCTGATCCGTCGCTAAGTTATCAGCAACGCGAGTTTCTGTCACGATTCTATTGCAACGGCTCGACCGTTGCTGAAGCTCTTCAGCAACGGCTCAGCAACGGCATCAGCCGTTGCTGATGCCCATTTTTTTAGTAGTGGGAAGAGAAATTAAAATTTTATAGATTTATTTTTTTTCATGGGTTAATTTTAATTTAGTGCCCGTAATTTAGCATGAGTTTATATAAGTTTGATTTCTATAGTTTGTAAAACTCCTATTCACTATATGAAAATTTAAATTGGTTTAAACTTAATTAGTCACTAGACCAACATTGTTACTTCTTTCGTCGCGCATGTAAGTTAAACATCTAAGGGATAAAAATATTTTCTTTTATTGTAGATAACTCGCATATAATTTAATGAAAAGAATATAATACTAATATAAGGGCTATAACTATGCCTAAATAGTAATTTTCTTCAAGTACAATAGGTCAATAGTCAATTATTTCCAGGTTGTAGTCTTGTAGAATACTTCATTCCTTCAGCCACACTTACAATTGTTAATTATTTCCAGGTGGCAGAATTGGCTGATGTTATTTTCAGATTGAGATCAAGCATATCTCTTTCTTCTTAAGCCAGAGCTTTTTTTTTGTAATGGGAAAAGCTTGATGAAGATAATAAATAAGTGACCTTACAAAATAAATGCAATCAGGGCAGGGAGAACGTAAAAAAAAACGCGAATGTGTTAAAAACATTTGAAACGAAGGGCCCAACCGGGTTCGAACCGGTGACCTATTGATCTGCAGTCAATTGCTCTACCACTGAGCTATGGACCCATTCTGTTGTAGATAACTCGCATATAATTTAATGAAAAGAATATAATACTAATATAAGGGCTATAACTATGCCTAAATAGTAATTTTCTTCAAGTACAATAGGTCAATAGTCAATTATTTCCAGGTTGTAGTCTTGTAGAATACTTCATTCCTTCAGCCACACTTACAATTGTTAATTATTTCCAGGTGGCAGAATTGGCTGATGTTATTTTCAGATTGAGATCAAGCATATCTCTTTCTTCTTAAGCCAGAGCTTTTTTTTTGTAATGGGAAAAGCTTGATGAAGATAATAAATAAGTGACCTTACAAAATAAATGCAATCAGGGCAGGGAGAACGTAAAAAAAAACGCGAATGTGTTAAAAACATTTGAAACGAAGGGCCCAACCGGGTTCGAACCGGTGACCTATTGATCTGTAGTCAATTGCTCTACCACTGAGCTATGGACCCATTCTGTTTCATATGGTAAAGCATTACTTATTTATTTTATGTTAGTTATATTATTACGATTAATTTCCAATTTGCTTCAAAGTGTTAGGTTATTTTGTTTACAAGTAAAACAATGGGTCCATAGCTCAGTGGTAGAGCAATTGACTGCAGATCAATAGGTCACCGGTTCGAACCCGGTTGGGCCCTTCTATTTTACTAATTAACGTATTATTATTAACAAATAATTTGTCAAACAACATTATTATTATTATCATGTGGATGGGCAATGTTATCAATGTTATCTGTTCCAAGAATATTATAAGATATTGTTTGCATGCCATTTGATCGTAAACCTATCAAATAAAACACAACTAATTATATTTTTTGTAAATTTCATTGAGCTTTTTTAGTTGAACCGGCCAATCAAATCACTATAAGTCAATATCTTTAAGACCGAATTAAAACCACAGCCGAACAAGACGAAGAATAACAATTGTTTACCAGCCAATATGTCCACTCTTTTGCAAAAAACTCTGTTACTGAATCTTCTTGGATGAATATTTTGTGCTGTTAAGGAAGAAACAAGCTTGGACATACCCTTACACCTCTTCGAGATGATTGCAAATTGTGATGTCAAAACATGGAATGTCTGCTTGCTTGTCGGCACAAGAAAAGAAACTCTAACGTATTATTATTAACAAATAATTTGTCAAACAACATTATTATTATTATCATGTGGATGGGCAATGTTATCAATGTTATCTGTTCCAAGAATATTATAAGATATTGTTTGCATGCCATTTGATCGTAAACCTATCAAATAAAACACAACTAATTATATTTTTTGTAAATTTCATTGAGCTTTTTTAGTTGAACCGGCCAATCAAATCACTATAAGTCAATATCTTTAAGACCGAATTAAAACCACAGCCGAACAAGACGAAGAATAACAATTGTTTACCAGCCAATATGTCCACTCTTTTGCAAAAAACTCTGTTACTGAATCTTCTTGGATGAATATTTTGTGCTGTTAAGGAAGAAACAAGCTTGGACATACCCTTACACCTCTTCGAGATGATTGCAAATTGTGATGTCAAAACATGGAATGTCTGCTTGCTTGTCGGCACAAGAAAAGAAGCTCTAAATGAGCATGCTACGTATTTTACTAAATGGCTTAGATAGGCCACTGAGAACAAACCCATCCATTTGAAGAACCAAGAGCCAAAATCATAAACGTCTACTACAAATTTGTGTCATTAAGTTAAAAAGGGGCTTAACAGCACTACAAACCCAACAAGAAATACAAGCATCCAACAAAATCAAGATCCAAAAGTTGAAAATACTAGACATCTCCATAGTTTAGATGAACACATTAGATTCTCACAAGCTTCAGTACTATGGTTCCATCTTGAGTAGTGATGAGATTGCTAAATCATCATCCAAGGTCGCCTTGCATTGAAGCCCAACAGATCTTCGGAGCTCGTCAATCAGAACTGCAAAAAGCCAATGTTAAATTATTTGTTCCCATTAGATTGTTAACCATGATGTGACATAGTGTACTGACCTGTACGAGCGAGACCTGGTTGGGCTGCGTCCAATGCCCCGAGGACTTGGAGACTGATGGCATGAAGCATTATCCCTAGCGTTAGGAGATTGAGAGATTGACCTTGGTGGAGAGTAATAATCATCCCTTGTACTCTTCTCATAATCCCTGTTTTAGTATTTAAAAAGAAACCATCAGTATTCAGTGGAGAGTAATAATCATCCCTTGTTGTGAGCAAGCAACAAGTGATCAGCTTGTTTCAGATAACAAAGGAAGAAGGTATCAATTTATCTGCAATGCCAAGACAGCTAGTGTTCTTTTGAAGTTAGTAAGAATAGCCAACAAAATAGAAGCGACTAAGTCTGTTGATGATAAATTATACTTCAATAAAGGAGATCTACATGTCAATTGAGCGTAGAGATTCTTCAGGTTTCTCCAACTCAGAAACTAAATGTTGTAAGCATGACTTTTACCTGAAAAATATCAGACTTTTTGGAAAATTATGGACCTTGTCCAAATGTGTTTCAATTAATGCTCTTAATGAAGTACTTGTTGGTTGAACAGCACCCGCTGACTTCAAAGCTCTTTGCTTCAACTTTCTTAAGGCACACAACCATTACTTTCCACACAAGTAAATGACGACCATCAAGATAGTGCTCTATCTCTAGCAATAAATGCTTTCAAAGGTCTCCCATTCTCTGGAGATCATGATACTTGCTCTTTTGCTTTATGCACTGATGATCATGGTTCTTTCTTTTCGCTTTTTAAGCTCTAGATTCTTTCTTAACTGGATAGTATACAAAATCAAAGCAACAATATTTAGATTGCAATAAAAGTAACAAAATTTCTTTTCAAAAAGGAAAAAAAAGGCACTATGGTTGTAGTTTCTCTGTATTTGTTGTTGAAGAAGATGGGCACTAATGAGCTTCAAGAAAAGGTAATCAACTAGCCACTAATATTTGGGTCCCTCTTTCATTTTTCCTAATCCATTGATACTTTAAGATCTCTTTTCAGTTTTATTATCTGCACAGAAGAGAGTCCTGCGAGAACACAAGATCATAACAATTTACTAATTTACTGCCAAAGGACATCACACAACTTCCCAGGACTAAGATTCTAGAGCTTCAAATTGTTATCATCCAGATGGCACAACTCAGATAAGAAAATACAAGGTTAAAAAAACTATAAATAATAATATTGTCGTTCAACAGCTACATATGGTACCTGCTTTAAGAAATATAAACTGTTTGTTTCATGCAAATTCCAACAAATAAAATCAAAACTGGTGCATGATAAATTATCAGATTGCAAACAAGACCTTTAGGTGGTAAGTACAATTTCAAATATTTAACAAAGCCAATGAAGCTACGAAGTCTAGCTAATAATATTAGAAAACATACTTCAAGGATAAGTGGATAACAGAAGAAAATTTGTAAGATCAAGTATTTTAATTGATATACAATAAATGACATACAAAAGGCTCATCAAACTACTACATACTTTGGACATGGACTTCTGCAGATGCTTATATCTGCAGAGCACAAAGTCCAGAAAACAAAGGAATTGACAATCTATTCAAATTTTTAATCATGCAAAGGCTAAACTCTGAAGAGAAAAGCACAAACTGTACACCAAAAAGTATGAAGCAAAAGCTGCAGTACCCTAGTTATCAAAACTCCCAAGCATAAATATCATGATTTTGAGTTCACAACAAAATTTGCTGAATCATACATTTCACACAAGGCCCTAGAAAAAAGATAAAGCGACTATGCCTTTGGCTACACCTAACCCTTTCAAGGTCACCTGTTGGCAATTTGCGGTTCTATGATAATATATAGTCAGAGCAATTGCCAACACAATGCAACAAATTGTAGGTGACTTGACCCAAAAGCAACCCATGTGACAACTATAGAAATCAATCATTGCATTAAGAGATACATAATCGTGGCCCATGAAAAACAAACAGGATGTGTTGAAAAACCTAAAAGACAGGGGCTTATGAATAAAAAATAGACCATGTTGTTGCAACAGGTATGAGAACACACTGTGAACATGAGAAGAAGCATACAAGCAATGGCAAAGAAACATTTTTTTGGTATGGATAATAAGGTTAACAACAAAGTTCAGAATATAAAAGAAGAAAAGGCGAATATGTGGTACTGTCATCAATGAATTTATGCTATGGGAAATAGATGATAAACCAAACACATTCTAACAGGCAACAGCTGAAAAAGGGAAAAACTTCAAACCTTGACTCCCGTCTTCGTGCAGAGGGTGAGCGTGAATATGCTGCCAACAAACCAAAGAACAGAAGAAGCACATCAAGACAGATTAATCACAAAATTTACAAATTAAGAATAAGTTCCTTTGAACTACAAGTAAGATTGTTGAGGCAACTCCAATTGTCAAGAGTAAAAAGGAATTAATTGCTCAAAATACTGACAATGATATCGTCGGCTGGGAGATCTTTGTGAAGAACGTTTTCTATAGCCTCCTTCCATGTATCGTTCACTGGACCAACAAAATATAGTTGAGTAAATATGCTGGAAGTTATTACATTTATTACAAACAACAATGAAAATATCATGAAACTAAATTGAAATTCAAAACAAATTATTTACATAACTTACATTATTCTTAAAAAATTAAAACAACGGTGAAAAGGAATAGAATCATTACCTAATCCTTGAGCTCGTACGCATTTCCTGTGGAGTTTTCCTATTTTCTTCAGCATAGACAATTGAGATCTCACGTCCACAAATAACTTGATGATTCATGTGCTGCTTAGCTACTGCAGCATCATCAGAATAACGGAACTTGACAAATCCAAAGCCTCGTGGCTCACTGCGATAACAGTATCGACAATGATTATGATCAAAGCTGTACTGAAGTCGCACAGACATGATACATCTTAAGAATCAATAATTTGTAATAACTTCAATATTTCAGTGTTTAATTTAAGCATCGCCGGCAACAATATTGTCAATGGAAGCATTGGTAACAATGCAGAGAACACTTTTGTAGCTAGAAGGAACAATCTTCAATAACATTGATTCAACGGCAGAAAATGAAAATAGTTAAAGAAAAAAAGACAAATATATGGGACATAAACGAAATGAAAACAAAGGATGATCACATCAGGAGTTGAACCTCAAAGAAAAATCATTCATGTTAGAAAATCAAACTTGGACCTAACTCTACTCCAAAAGCTAGCTCATGAGGGGATAATTGTCCAATCTATTTAAAGACTATCTAGACCACAATCACCAATGTGGAACATTAACACACACCCCTCACGCCCATGATCCACATCTGGAGCGTGAAGTTCTACGGGTGGCCCACTCTCAACCATAGGTTTGGCTGCTCACTCTCAACCGTAGGTTTGGCTCCGATACTATGTTAGAAAATCAGACTTGGACCTAACTCCACCCCAAAAGCTAGCTCATGAGGGGAGGATTATCCAACCTATTTAAAGGCTATCTAGACCACAACCTCAACCAATGTGGGACTTTAACAATTCCAAACCATAGATTTAATTTAGTTATACCTCTGTTTTTCCCTAGTCCAACTCTTTACTAGTAACTACCACAAATCAATCCTTATATAACCTAAGTTCATAAACTCTTGAACAAAAAACTGATGACAAATTGGAATATGTTCTACTGTATAAGATAATCAAAATAAAACCAAATAGCTGTGAAATATTGACTCAATTGGGCTTCATTGGAGTTCAAAGTGGGCCCTATTCGAGCAAACCAGAGCCAGTTCAAGTGAACTAAGCAAGAACCAAGTTCAATTTATGGTAAACCAGCTGGATTGATGCAGAGCCGACTGCAATTTGTGAACCAGCCATAAAAAGACCAAATTTGTGATGGACCAGCAGAGGTTGTCTTAAATTGGACCAGTTTATCTCACATAACTTCATGTAAGTCCGTATTGTATCATGGCTTCCCCCATCATGTAAGCTCTCTTTTGATTATACTGGCATCTATTCTTCTCTCCTTGTGGACGAAGGAATGATTCACTGTCATTTCTGAACTCAGTGTCTCTCATTTCTCAGCTAGTTTTGTTTCTGGTTTTGGTTTTCTTACTGGTTTAATTTTTGGATCCTTGAGGGTGGCCTGGTAAATTTCCCAACCATGGTAGTTTGAATCCTTCTACATGCCTTTTTTTGCATGCAAGGGCTATAAAATTGAGAAAAAGAAACCGCTATGTAAAAAGAAATGGAGCTGATGTTTAAGGGGGAATTTATCGTTATCTTACAACAAATTTAGAGGCCAAATTTGTAAATGATAACAATTGGGAACATTGATGACTTATGTGAAAGAAACACGAACTAAATATAACCACAAAATTAAAGAGACTGGAATATTGATCTTAGTTATAAGAAGTTCAGAAGGATATAGATTCAGGTGAAAGAAAGAAAAATACCCTGTGTAGTAATTCTTGGGGAGATAGACATCCTTCACAGGACCAAAACGCTCAAAAGGAATGCGAAGATCCTCTGACCTGCATATTAACAGAAGATAGAACCAATTGGCTTTCTTCGTCTTTCTATAACCAACTTTGCAATAATCAATCCAAATGGTGTTGATAATTAAAAAGTATCACCTTAACCATTTACAAAAGTAAGAACAACAGCAGCAATCAATTAGTAATCTTGCATTACTTCACAACCATTAAATTTATGCTAAAAGAAATATCTGCCACTATGAAGAGGAAGGAAATATCTAACAGATAAGGTATTTGGATGCAAGGGTCACCTCGAAAGAAGAAAATAAAGGCATGCTTAATGATGGAAAAAGAGACGCCTGTAGCAATTGGAAGATGAGCCCTTTAAGGCTCAACCCCATATGACCGACCGGGATAGCTGTAGTATTCTTTTCAAAATCCTAGATAAACAACACTATGCGATTGTTAATCTACAAGGAAAAACGACGGGACGACATTGATTAGCTAAGAAACTGCCTATACGAACAGACAAGGCGGCGCCCTCTGCAACTGGGAAATGGAGATTGGAGAAACAGAAACCCTAACCTTAGGAGACAAAACAAAGGTGCGGAAAAAAGACCCCTAGCGAGCAGGATGCAACGAAAGAGGCAAAGAGAGACCTGGCGTCAAGGGCGACGTTGCGGATGAGGAGGCCGGAGGGGGCGGAGGAGCGGCGGTCCCGGCAGTCCCGTCCGCCGCCGCCGCGGTAGCGGTCACGGAGATCATCGTAGCGCTTCCGTCGGGGCGGGCTCCGGCTGAACCGTCGCGGGCTGTAGCTCCGGCTCCGATGTCGCCCCATCGGCACAAGAACTGCTGGCGGGCAAACCCTACGCTCGAGGAAATGGGAGAACGGAGAGGAAAACAGACGTCACGAAACACGGGAGTAAATGGTAGCCGTTAAGCTTTATGTTTCGTGCGAAATTGTTGATAAATACTTGATTTTATTTTTAAAAATGTACGAATTTCAAAGCTTAAATTAATAAATAAAAAATTCCATAAATAGAATTCTGTAAGAATTTCAAAGCTTAAAAATTATATTTGTGCATATTACTGTACAAATTCCATAAAATAAATTTCCATTAAAAAATTCCTTAAATTAATGTACCAATTTCAAAGCTTAGAAATTATATTTGATTCTTTGTGCTTAAACAAATATAATTTTCTTAATCAAAATTAAAATTTCAATAATAGAATCAAAAGTTCTGTAAGATTAAACTAAAACTCATGTCAATTGCCAAAAAAATAAAATTGTGAAACTATTCATGTATTTTTTTTCAGTTTCCACTTTGATTCAGTCCACTTGCTATATCTCTATTATTGTACACCGACAAGTGCAATCAGCTATTATTAGAATCCATTTATGAAGGACAAATTGAGTTGGTTTTTGTATTTTACACACAAACCTCCTTATAATTTTATTGCATATGTATTTTATTATTATTATTATTTTATAAATTCCGATCTGTAGCCCCTCAATTTTGTATTATGTTACAAGTAGGTGTGAGCATCGGTCGGGTCGATGTAGGTGAAGGAGGTGTCTTCGTGGAGCTCGGGGCCTCGAGCTCGAGCAGCGCCGCCGGACGTCATAGCAGGAGGCGACCTCGACTAGGGTGTCGAGTGCCTACTAGGGTCGGCGGTCTGCGATGGCCGATGAAGATGGCAAGTTCAGTCGCCGAACACCGGTGACTGTGAGGAGGAGGAGGAGAGTAGGCGACCTCGGCGGAGTTGGGAGTCGCAAAGGTCGTCGACGGTTGAGTGTTGAGTTAGGGCAGAGACAGTCGGGCAATCGAGTGAGGAGAGGAACGAGGGAAATATGAAAAAATTAGAAATTAGTAGGTGGATTTAAGTTATTTCGGGTTAGGTCAAATTATTTGGATTTTCACCTGGTCCGACCCGAAAAAAGTTAATGAAATTTTTAAAATTTCAACCCGACCCGACTCGAGTTACCCGAATAACTCGATCCGATTTGAATTTTCGGATTGATTTTTTCGGGTTATTTAGTCTGTTTGGATTTTGCTCACCCCTAGTTACAAGATTATTGCCCTTAAATTTTAAATATTTATATTTAGTTTGTTAACTTGGGGATTTTATTTCAATTTATTGATATCATTACAATTTTAAAAAATGACATGCATATCTAATTTATGAGATTAAACGCATAAAGAGTCAATTTGCTTACATTAATTCTTTTTATCAAAAAAATTAATTAGTACGTCAAGTACTAATTTAAAAATAGTATATAAATTTTAAAATACTCTTAATATTTTAAAATTTTATCATTTTTAACAACGTGAAAAGTACATATTATTTAGTGAATATAACATTAACAGTTGAATAAATCTTTTTCATCTGTAGCAATATTCTTATTGTCAATCAAATCTTTTATCATAAATTGATTTAATTACATAGTTCAATTAAATTATAATTAGGGGTATAAGTGAATCAAGTTGTCGTGAATAGCTTGAACTCAACTCGCTAAATATCCTAACTCAACTTGATATAAGTCGAGTCGAGCCCAAGTTCGAACAACATGAGTAGTTTGCAAGTTCTATCGTGCTTATTTTTAATATATATTAAAAATGAGCTTAACCAAGTATTACATGTACAAATTTAGATGTTCATGAGTTCGAACTCATGTTCAATTTTGATTAAAAATTGATCAAATTGACTCGAGTGGATCGAGCTCGAATACTTTGAACATGTATTCAAATCGAGCTCAAACTTAAAAATATTAGTGAATTGAAATGAATCAATAATTGTCTCACCAAATGAAAGATCTATTGTTGGACCCAATTTCGTACTATTAGATTTAGATTCTATATATGTTGTTTTAAAAAAATAAAAATAGAAGTCATAATAGGTGATCATGCTAATGATCGAATTTTAAATTTTTAAATAACATATAATATATTGTCATCAACTGTACTACCCTCTATGCTCCATGTATGTTGCTTGCTATGTAATTGCTTGATATTTTATAGTGTAATTAACAAATATTAATTTTATATAATGAGAAATCATAAAATAATAAATTAAATTTATATCCCATAATTTGATTATCGTTGAGATTTTTACCCTTCAAAATTAATTTAATATCCCCTAATAAATTTTCACTTCTAAATTATTAAGATAATAATCATATGATTATTAAAATAATTAATTTTGTTGTTCAAATCGAATCAGCCGGTTGATTTTGTTTGTTTGTTTTGGATTCAAGTTTGATTGGAAGGTGAAATAAAATAATATCATATAATAATATAAATAAATAAATATATTTTTTATATCAAATTAAAGCTTATTTAACAAGAGCTGTCATCGTGGGTAGCATAATTAGTGATAATATATTATATATTATTTAAAAATTTAAAATTCAATCTTGTATCGTCTATCGGGGTTTTTTATTTTTATTATAAATAAAAAAAAACTAGACTTTTTAAATAACTGAGTTGATCGTCGGCACTTAACAACGGGTTCGAGGATTGGTTCGTTTCCATCCTATCATCGTCCGCCACGTGTTCTGGATTAAAAAAATCTCTCCTACTCCCTATTTGTCATCTCTCTCTCTCTCTCTCGTGCTCGTATCGAACTCCTTCACTTGGACCACTACTTATCCTTCACTGCTTCGCCGTCCCCCGCGCTTTCTCCTTGCTATAGCTGCTGCTCCTTGTTTTCTTTGCCCCTTGGATCGCCAAAGGCCACGCCTTTTACTGTGTCAGCAGCATTGGGGGCCGAAACTTGCGGGACAGGGTCCCGCGGAGAGGCGGAGTTGGTTTCTTGCGAGGGAGGAATCGAGATTCGATCCGTAGTGCCGATGCTGTGAGGAAAGAGGAGAGCTTACTTCGGTATTGATGCTCCTTCGGTTCTGCTTCCTTCTCCCAGCCGGTTATTGAGTACGGCTTCACCATGGCCGGAAGAAACGAGGTCAATGCTATTGCCAACGAATCCAAGGTGGCCACTCTGCTTTCCTTGACCTCGTTTTCCCCTCTGGCTCAGATTTAGGATCGGATTTCTAATTTCAATGAATTCTCTGCTGTTCTGTCGATTTGATGTTAGGAAATTTCTACTCAATTCACATCTTGTGTTTTTCCTGATGACTTCTGCGTGAATTGATTCCGCAAAGATCATAGCTTTAATGAGTTCGAATCGATCCTCGTTCTGATTCCGCGATGATTTCGTGTTCCTCCTGGTTTGAACTCTGATGTAAATTTTCAATGTTTTGCCATTCTGTCTTCGTATTTGTTGTCGATATTAATCAGGCAAAGGCAAAGGAAAAGAACTCGAGCTTTTCGAATCATTAGGAGTTGAAATGCTAGAATTTGTTTCTCCTTCAACCCACAGTTCCTAGTTTCCTACTATAATTGATGAACAGTTGAAGATAAACCCGACACAGATAAGCTTATCTCACTTCTTCTTCGCTGTATTTGATGCCCACACAGATGGCAGTACCCCTCAATACATGGGTCCTCATCTCCAACTTCAAGCTGGCCTACAACATGCTGCGTCGCCCCGATGGGACATTCGATCGTCACCTTGCCGAATTCCTTGACCGTAAGGTTCCTGCCAACGCCACCCCCGTCAATGGCGTTCTCTCATTTGATGTTCTCATTGGTCGACCCAACACGCTGCTTGTCCGCATATATCGCCCGACCCCCTCAGCAGCATCCGCCACCGCTCCTCTCTTAGGGGACCTCTATCAGCCTCCCTCTTCTGATCCTTTTCCGGTGATCATATTTTTCCATGGTGGTAGCTTCGCCCACTCCTCGTCCAACACCGCCATCTATGATTCACTTTGCCGCCGATTTGTGTCGCTTTGTGGCGCGGTTGTTATATCCGTTAATTACCGCCGGTCACCGGAGTACAAGTATCCATGTGCTTATGATGATGGATGGACTGCCCTTAACTGGGCATCTGCTGAGCCATGGCTTGCAAGTGGAAAGGATGCCAAGCTTAGGGTGTTCCTCGCAGGGGACAGCTCTGGTGGTAACATTGCACACCATGTGGCTCTTAGAGCAGCTGAGTCTGGAATTGAAGTCTCCGGCAACATTCTCCTTAACCCTATGTTTGGTGGAAATAGCCGGACCGAATCAGAGAAGAGGTTGGATGGTAAGTACTTTGTCACCATTCAGGACAGGGATTGGTATTGGAAGGCATATCTCCCTGAGGGTGCAGATAGAGACCACCCGGCTTGCAATCCATTTGGTCCCAATGGTGTGAAGATGGAAGGCCTACCTTACACAAAGAGCCTAGTTATAGTGGCAGGACTTGATCTTGTTCAGGACCGGCAATTGGCATATGCTGAAGGGTTGAAGAAAGCTGGCCACTTTGTGAAGCTTGTCCACCGCGAACAGGCCACCATCGGATTCTACTTGTTGCCAAACACCAATCATTTTCATGAAGTAATGAATGAGATTAAGGACTTTGTCACTTCTAACTTGTAGTAAATACACAGCTGTTCATACCTTACCTGCGGCTTGTTTGCTTCATCTGCTCGGAGATGATGACACCCAATTCAGCTGGATGGATTTTTTCTAGCCATTGCTGCCGTTTGAAAATAGTGGATACTAGCTTTGGTTCTGTATCAGGAGGATGAGCATGAGTTCAAACAAGCCATTCAACGTATTGCTATTTTGCTTGGTTTGAAATCCATAGGTGGACTTGTTATGTGGAAGAAACTTAGGGCTGATCCGTTTCACTAAACTTGATGCGGGTGGGAAATGGGTTCTACTTTTGATGATTGTCCGCCTAGAAGAAATATTTCTTGATTATACTGATATGTCCATAGTGCTATCTATGCTGACCATGTTGTATAATGAGGTTCCAAATACATGGATAACCTTGTCAAATCTTTCAAGTTATTGATTTCTAGGATTATTAGTTACAACATGGTTAAACAGTCAATTGTGTTATTTTGGACTACACACTCATGGGTTTCTAATGATATATATATATATATATAGATTGCTATAACTTGTTTTTTCTTTCATAGTTTCTCTTTTGGTTTCTAATGCTGTGAAACTACCAAATATGTTTCCCAATCTGTGGTAATTTCTTCTCTTGCTAATGTTTTAATGTTTATGTCGCGCTTCACTAACATGGAAATTCTTCAAACTTTCAATCTTCACATATATGGTCATGTGCTATTTCCCTATATTATTTTTCTTTAACTGCAAACTATGAAATAAAACTAATGCCATTGATGCTCTAAGCTATTGTTTGCCATGTGCTTATATTGCATATTTTCTCTCTTTAATAAAGAAATGATTCTTCCTCTCTTCAAGTTTCAGTTCACGTTTACCAGTTGTCTGATGCTAACCAAAGTCACTATCTATCAAGGTTTTTTCTAGACTTTTTGATCCTGTTTTGGCACCACTATCTTGTTCTATCTCATCTTGCCAACTTCTTTATAGATTCTTCAAATATGCCCAAAGCATCTTAAACAATTTTTGTTTATTTTATCTATCCTCAATTGCTTGGTACTTGTGTACTGAAGCATCTCTTTATGGCATTTGCACAATTGGTGAGTTCATGGAACAATTATTGTGACTCAAGGGAGATGAGGTGGCAGGAAAAACAAAGAGGAGTTGAGCTACCACAAGCAATTGACTTTTCTTTGCATTCTTGTAAGCTATACTAAATGAGAGCATTTGGATTTCAGTCAGCACTCCTATTCTAGTCATCTTGTCAGCTTCCCTGATTCTCTCTTCTCAAAGGCACATGGTTCTTGGTATGTATTGAAGAGGAAGCCACCTACCATTTAGAATTTATTGTGGCCTTCTCATTGGTGACAACTTGAGGATGGATAGTAAGGCATTAAATGACCCTCCACAGCTACCAGCCTAACACTGATGGGAATCTGCGCCCTTATTTTATTTGTCTTCTAAGATATCTATCTTCCTTAAGATTGCGAGATGCTTACTTGGTCATCCATGCCTGTGGAAAGTAGTTTGATTGTTGCACTCTTGACCCTAATTGATGCTTACTTGGTCATCCATGCCTGTGGAAAGTAGTTTGATTGTTGCACTCTTGACCCTAATTGCAACATTTATGTACTTTAAGTTAAAAGATTCAATGGATAACATATCACGAAGCAGATCCTTTGAAGTGGATTATTCTATTATTTGATTGTGACAGGGAATTCATGTAGAAGCATTATCCAAGAGGACCAAGAGTAGGTGAGGCAGCAGATTTTGTGAAATCCAAATGACATGTTAAACCAATTGGACTATTGTTTTCCTATCCGACTGATTTAATCTGTTCATGTCAAATTATACACGTAGGATACGGAAAGGTACGATAATAGATAAATTAATATTCATTATTTATTTAGTCATAGATTAGAAAAAAAAAATTAATATAAAATTAATATTATATTCAGTGTATATCGGATTTAAAAAATTTATATTCAATTCATCCTCATTTATTATTTAATCCTATTCTATCATATTCAATAAAGCAAATATATATTGTATGAAGAGGTAAACCAATTGGACAATTGATTCTTGATTAAACTTTGATTTATTTGCACATGATTCAATTGATTCTTGATTGAATTGATTATTGGACTTTCCAAAATTGATTCTTAGTCAAATTGGTCGGTATGAACTGATTTCTAAAAAATAGACAGAAATGGTAAGATTAATCACGTTGAATTTCCCTTGTTTTTAGCATTTGAGAAAATAATATACAATAGTGTATGCAAGAGAGAGAATATGTTAATTTGCTCCTCGCTTATTTGCCCTCTATTTTCTTACTCAAAATCACCCAAAATATTTCAGAAATCGTTGATATACTACCCATGATGTTGGAACGGTGTCAAAAATCTGTTAACAGAGCTGACGTGTGACGTATCATTCACTAATATAATCTAAAGGTATTATTTTTGTCCCACGCATTTGTCTGGAGACTCTATTTTGCATCTCAAATTATTTTAGAGCAAAAAATTTCATACATTAATGAAAAAATGTGCAAATTATCTCGTTCTTGAAACGTTGTCTATGCCTCGTTAACAATACTGATGCGACATCTAACGTGTCGATTTTTAATTAAAATATCCTTCGCATCAACGTGGGATCCACTAACTCACTGTTCCGCCGAAGTTGCTACCTGTCTTTCTTATGATCGCAATTGGGCATGCTTGGGACAGCGACTAGGCGCCCAACGCCCAAGTCAGGCACCTGGGGCGCCCAACGTATGGGTCATGCCAGCACCCAGTACACGAAAAGGCAGAAGATTTCTCATCCTCCTCTCATTTTATTTCAATTTTACATTTAATTTTATTTGCCCTTCCAAACTATTCTTTGTCCTACCCTCCATTTGGTTAGTGAAAACAAAATCATTTTCAACCTATTTTTGTTTTTGTTTTCGCGAAAATGAAATCACAACCTGGAAGTAAAGATTCCTAAAACCCAAAATCAAAACCAAATATGATTTCAGATTTCTACTTTTATTTTTGATTTCCAAATTGCGAACAAAGCGAAGAGATTTCAAGGCTATGGGTATCATCCATGATTAATATTTTTAGGAGTATTAATCAATTTTACTCTTTGTCATTATTCTTTTAGAAAATCCTTTCTTCTTTTAGAAAATCCTTTGTCATTTTTGGATCAAACATAAAATACTTCCTATCAGTTCTCTCTTTGAACCAAACACACTAATAAGTACTTAATCTAATAATTCCAACAACCATGCTATCATTCATTCATTCCAAACAAGAGAGAAAGAAACTAAGAAAAAGGAAAAGTGCAAGGAAAAATAAGGGAAAGTATTTTCTTCATTCTATTTTTACTTAAAGGGAAATTGTATATATTTTCTTTTCTTTTTTTTTTCGCTTATTTACCGGGAAGGAAAAAAAGGATTGACAACTAATATAACAAAAATGACATTATTATGTTCTTCGTTAAGACAAAAATATTTAATTATATGAATAAATTTTTAAAACTAAAATATTTATTGTCAACTCATATTAAAGAAAAGTTAATTAGATTGAATCGAGGATATTTTTTTTTATTTTTTTAAAAAAGTAATTTTATAACACAGTTATTATAAATCGCAAACGTGATAATATACGCACAAGAAGATGTGAAAAAGACGCACAAAATATTACAACTATTAATTGAATTCAAAATCTAGACAACATATTCAAATGCTACTACTTGTTGAGCACAAGTGGGTTTATAATTTTTTTTTTAACTTGGACATAAATAATGTATATGCACTAAGTGTATAATTAATAGGTTCATTATTATGTTTATAATTAATTTGGCTTATAATTAGGTTCATATGTTATAATCAATCATTGCACTAATTAGGATTATGATAGGTGTGCAATTACACTTATATTAGTGTATAACAAAATATATAATATATAATTACAAAATTATATTAATAAAGTGCAATTTTAATTATATTAATTGGTTCACAAGAAAGAACGCGTAAGATAGAGGAAACAAGGTGTATTTAATTTGAAGCAAACCGGTGAGAGAATTTTTTTATTTGAAACTATTTTTGAAAATAAAATCGTTTATGTTTTTCTTTTCCTTATTTTTTCCATTGACTTGGGCAAAAATGATAAATAGATGTTTTTTTTTCTTTTATATTTTTTCCCATTCCTTTTCCCCCTATTGTAAAAATGTTAAGGTCGAATAAAAATGAAAAGAATCAATCAGGTTCCTTTAAATTCCAATTTTATTATTCTCTTTCATACATTCATCTCCATGCAAGACACCATTAAATTTTGACAAAAATTTTAATAATTTTTGTAAAAGTAAAAAAATATAAAATTAGATTGACATCTTGACCGAATATGCTAATCAGAATAATATTATATTATCGATAAAATAAAAATGACAATCTAATTTTATAATAATATGGATTATCATTATAATATTATCAAATAATGTATCAGTCAACTGTCCATTAAACATACATCAAGAACTATACAAACTTTTTTCATTACCATTAAACTCAACTATTCAAGAGAAGGAAAAATATCAAATGCATCAAAAGTGCACAACATTATAAACTCAATCTACCACATCATTACAAAAATGGAGCTTTGGCACAATGTAATGCATACATAACTAATACCAAAATATTTTTTGTTCGTTGAGTCACTTTACAACATCAAGGGAGAGAATCATATCATCATCAATGTCATCGTCGTCATCATCATCTCTTAATCCACTCAAAAGATACATGTTTCCAACATGAGTGAGCTAAAGGAGACTTCAGAAGGAAAATAAAACATATCATGACAACAATCTAACAACATGACACCACCTCTCCCTCTTTCCTACCACATCATCGGGATTGATCCACCAGCTGCCAGAATTTGCTGCTCCAGCTATCAAGCAAAGACATAAGACAACGTGAGAATGAGAAAGATTCAGTGTTCGATTCATAGAGGATAATGGTTCAGTGTTGGATTCACAAAGACTTCATAATACCATGAATAGGGTTTCCAATTTGTTCTTCACTAGAAGGTACTGGTCCTTCACTTGCCGTAGACAGTTGAGGCACCTGCACAAGTACTTGTTTCAGATCATCCAATACATCTTGAACACAAAGAAAGCACATAAGATTTTAGATTGAAGGATTGCAGACTGACCCTTCTTGGTTCATCTCCTCACAGTAATTTCGAAAAGCCATGCAGACATCTTTAACTTTTTGAGCACCTATGCTGTTCCAATGAAAATAAAACCACAATATTATGTTGTGCCGATGAATCACAAAAAGGGATTATTTGATCAAGGAATTTTGAGCGAGAGAGGACAAAAGTTTCTTAAACCTTGCTCAGGATCTTCATTTTAGATGACACTAAAGGAAACCAGAAATTATCTTTCGTCAGATTCCCTCATTCTATGTATTTTTTAGTTCCTCTAGGTGGGGTGAATTCCTTTCCCTCGGAGGTGTCAGCAAGCTGAGCTGGTGATTGACCCGCATCCACCGCTTACCCTTAGGAAAGAAATCCATTCCCCTCCCTTCTCTTACTAAGATCACATAGAATAAATGGGGATTTTAACTCAATCAAAATTTGACTACAAAAGTCAAGTTTTGATCACGGTAAAATGGGGGAATATAAATAAATGATAAAGATCTCAAGTAGACATTTTTTTTAGATCTTTCATGGTTTTTTTTGAGTGGGGGGTTAAGATGGTTAGATGGTGAAAATTAACCTGGCACTGCTGCCTTTCAACTGGTGAACATGGGCATCCACTTTCTTGAAGTCGACAACCTGCTGCTCTCTTTGAGGGGTTTGCACACCACAAGAACATAAATTAACAGGGATAGATAAATCCAAACAAGTCATGTACAAAAGAAAAAGGAATTAGATTTTCCAAACAAGATGGATAGATCATCTCACTCACAGGGTCCTGCTTAGTTCATTGAGAAGCTTCTCAGAATCCTCAAAGAAGAGAGTGACAACCTCAAGAACGAAGTCAGGGTTGCTCTCATCCTGCAGCTGCTGCAGCTGTGTGAACTGGCCGTCCAAAATACCCTTTTTTTTCCCCAATCAGAAGACGTATTTAGGGAACACAACAAAATAACTCCGAATCCAAAGGGCAAATCAGAGAAATACCAAGAAGAAGAGATGATCTCCATACCTCACGGAGGAGAGCAGATGTGAAGTCAATATATCTCCTCTGCAGACTTCCCAAGTCCATGTTTGTGTCCTCTGGTACAGGGACCAGGTTTCTCCCAACTAGGCCTTCAGTTTATACTGAGGAAAAAGAAACTGAAAGTAATAAATAAAAGGGTAAAAAGTAGGGAGCGATTTTAGAAGGACTTGAAAGCTTTCTCCAAGAAATTCATTGTAGAGGAAGAGGAGCCACTCACCTTTTTACACCCCCTATGAACCTAGCCACAAATTCTCATGCCTATATGTAATTAATTCTTCTTCCTCTCTCTTCACAGCCAATATGGCTATAAGATTACCTTCTATGGACTTTCTTACCCTAAACAAAATAGACAAAAAAATTAATCCTACACGTCATCCAAACAGGATTGAAATTACAAAGATTCCAAGCTATTCAAAAGGGATCTTTTCTGACCCATTCAATCAACAATCTTTCTTCCTATGTAGTACAAAAAGACAGCAACAAACTGTGTGCTATTCTCTGTGGATTAAGTTCATTACCCAGATCCGGCAACCAATCGAAGTCGGGAGGGGAAGGGACAGCGGCGCCGGCGGGTACCGCGATGCGCCAAGGAGCGGGAAAGCGGCAGCACGATGGAGTAGGGAGCGGGTCGGGTTTGACGGGAAAACGAAAAAGAGGCGATGGGATCGGGAATTGGGAGTTGGATTTAATTTTAGGGTACAGAGAAAATACCTATTATATCCCTTGCCTTATAGGAATGTTTTGTTAAATAGAAGGGGGTAATTTGGGAAACGCGGAGAGCATCTGATCCCAATTCCCAACTGGGCAAAAATAATAAATATTAGATAGGAAACTGTGATTGGGTTTGTGTAGTAGGCAAATAGAAATGTAGAATTCACGATTCCCAAATGGGTCAATGAGAAGGATGGCTATATGCCTAGTTTGGTCCCTCTCCATTGTTTTTGTTCTCTCTAGTCTATGCAAAGACCACGTTATAAAATGGTCAATGACATTATTATATCTTACTTCATAGTAGAAATTATCAAAGTTTTATGACTTATTTATTTCATGATAAAATATAATTTATTATAATATGATATGATTTAATTTTATATTTGGAAAGACTTCTAATAAATAACAATAGTATAATATGATAATCTCATAATTTCAAAATTATAAATTTTGACTAAATTTTTAAACCATGAATTTTGTGATTTCTCATGATTATATAAAATTTTATTTCTAAAATATCATCAATCAAAATTTATAATTTCTCTTATGCCCTTTATATACTCATATCAAATTAGACTTTTATTTATTATTCTTGATCGGCTTAGTCAAGACGTCATTCTCCTCCATAGCTACTGTCATTTAACCATATAATATCATACAATCCTTCCAAACAAGATAATAAGTTTTATAGTATCATATCATACAATACCATACCATATAATACATTATTAAATCATGTTTCACCTCATCCAAGCAAGACCTTAATGATATGACGAGAAAAAATTTGATTTGAGCGGAACATGCTTTAACAACACCCCCAAGTCCACCATTGAGCTCGCCATCCAAATGACATAACCTCTTCAAATTGGTCTCTAGCATTTAGTTTTCTTATTTGATTATTGACCCTAACTTTTTGTTATGCCCTGAATATTTTTGGACCTCCTTGTAAATAAATTTCTTAGAGGGGGTGGTTTACAAAGATGCAAACCCTATTTAAGCAAGCCCTAAACCTCTCTAATCTCTTCTTTTCTCTCTCGGTTCCTGTAGCAGCAGAGGGTGTCGGAAGATTGGGAGGCGCCGGCGACGAGAAGATCTCCGGTGAACCGGAGTTCGGAGGAGATTCAGGTAGGATTCACGTCCTGCTTTCTTTCTTTTTCGTATAGGGTAACCAGCGATGTTGGGATGAGATTCTAGGATCGATTCTTGTCGTCGATCGATTTGTGATTTCTGCGATGTTTCGAGATTTATGCGATTATGTACTGTATTCTCGTTCGCGTTTTCTCGTCGTTGAATCTTCCGTCGGTAACCTTAATCGTCGGCCGGCAGTCGGGAGGAGTTCCAATTGTCACTGCCAGGAACGTCGAGGCGAGATCCCCTGATCCGGCGATCTGGCAGTGCTCTTCCATTGCCGATTGTCGCCGCTGCCAAGCGGGTGTCACCGGCCGAGTTGCGACTTGTCCAGGCCGGCGACAAGGCCGTCGAACGCGGCGCTCGGCATGACAGTGGCGTCCTGCCGTCGAGCGCCTTGAGATCGACGCGCTATTGGAGTCGCCGTCCTTCGATCGGTCGCACCGGCAAGTCGTCGTCGGAGGGCGAGGGTTCCGGCGAGGTGCCGCGACGAGCAATGGCGCCCGACGAGGCATCGCTGCCGCGCGTGCAGGCGGCCATCGTCAGGCCGGTGTGACCGCTGTTGAAGGAGGGTGGGCAAGGCGGATGGGTTGCCGCCGCCGCGTGGTGGCGACGGCACGTCGTCGATGCCGGCGTCGAGCTTCTCCGGCGACCCGATCGGCCGGGATGGTCGGGGGTGGTGGCTGGTAGGGATGGCGACGGGGTGGATGCGAAGCATCGGGTGATTTGGGCGAGTAGGGGAAGGGAAGGTTTTATTTATGTGTTGGATTTTGAGTTGTAGCGGTGTGGTGTTATATGCATGTATCAGTGATATTTTTTTTTTTGTAACAGTGTTATTTATATAGTTGACTATTTTGATTAGATAGCACTGTTATAAGTTGATATATGGTGTTGTAGCAGTACTGATGAGTTATAGCACTGTTACAAAAGTCTATAACAGCGATATATTGAGTTATCATTTAGGTTATTTCTTTATTATGATCGTTATCTTAAATAATTAATTTGAGGCTTTGTAGTGGGTCAAAATAATTATATTATATATGAATTTGGATCTACTCGTCGCCCCGAATCCATTGGTGGGGTCTGTTTTGTCGTTTGGCTTTCGGATGTTGAAATCAGTATGCTTTTATTGCCTCGTTTTGCGGGTCGGGTCGGATAATATTATTTTATTGGTTTTCATGGTTTCTACCCGAGTTGTTCTGTTATTGTAATTGTTGTCAAGGTGAATCTCATCCTAGATCGGTTGTTACCCTATATCGAAATATATCTTGTTGTTCTATTCCATTGAAAGTTGATATCTACTGTTGTTGAAACTCTTTATGCATATTTTGTTGATACATGTGATGTTGTTATATGCATATTAGTTGAGGATGCTAGTTTAGACGTTGCATGTCTTATGCTGTTGTTTATTTACTTAATGCATACATGATGACATGACTACTAGCATTATATTGGTTGAGTTGTAGTAGTGTAATTGTTGACACGATGCATAGTTGACCTACTATTGGGCGATAGCCCTGGACACGTTGATATATTGCCCAAGGTGTAGGGCAAGTGACACCGGTGATCACCTATTTATCACACGGGTTGTGTGATCGGCGTCGAGGTGTTAGACGTCGGCGGACTATCAGGTTGGATAGTCGCATCTCTAGCTGGAGAGGGCTTGAGATGCCACTCTCGAGGTGCGAGAGTGCGGGGGAAACCCAATGTCCACTACGCTCTTAATTGGGTTTATGACGCATACTCATATAGTTGATAGTTGATATAGTTGGCATAGTCGATTGGTTTAGGTGCATCGGGTAGATGGTTGATTCATATCTTCCGTTGTACACATGGCATCATAGCATCTTGTTGAAATCCTACTCAGCCTTCTGCTGATGTTTGTTGTTTTTGCCTCAGATCCTCAGGTATGACGGCTTTATCCTCTGGGGTAGCTAGAGTTTTGGAGGAGGATGAGACGTCTTCCGCACAGCCTTAGTTTCCTAGTTTAATAGTTGAACTTTGCATTTTTAGCTAGACTCTGGAGTTTATTGTTCTCTTATGGACTGTTGGACTTTTATTATTGTCTGGTTAGATATTCGATTGAATCTGGTTGTAAATTTAAATTCAGTCCTTAAATTGTTGGTTGTTCTGTTGCTAGTTGCGCTTCTCCTAGGTGAGGTCCCTTATATAGGGATAAACCTCGGCGGGGCGTAACAATTTGGTATCAGAGCTTAGGATCATCCTCCTCCATAGGATTGTTGGGTGTTTAGGTCTAAGGATGAGATTTCACCTTGCTGTAAGATAATAAGTTGAATTTTAAATTGTTGGTTGTTGGTTGAATGAAAAGCCTGAATCGTTCTTTCCTTTTAGGAAATATGGATGCTAGAGGTAGTTTGGGTGTCAAGACGGCCTTCGGAGGTGGTCGTCGAGGTCGAGGTCGAGGCGGTAGACAGGCTGCTCAGACTCAGAGGGTCAGTCCTGTTCCGGCCAGAGTCGAGCCAGATCTGGCAGATGACGTTCCTTTGGCTCAGTTTTAGCGTCGGGCGCGCTCGAGCCGTAGGCCCAGCCGGAGTAGCGCTTGGGGTGGCCGAGCGAGGGGACAGACCGAGCAGATGGAGCCCCAGCAGCAGTTCGATTATGAGTTCGATTCTGACTCAGCTTATAGTGAGGATTCACTTTCTGAGATGTCTGCTGGAGATGCTTCAGAGGATTCACCGGTGCAGCCGAAGCCAGTAGCTCGGCATGTCGCAGTACAGCCTGAGTCTCTTGAGAGGCGGAAGATGAACCGCCTGAATCAGTTTCTGCGCCTAGGGAGAGGCAAATTCGACAGTTTTGCTGGGACCACCGACCCTGCAGTGGCTCAGGCGTGGGTTCGCGAGGCGGAGCGAGCCTTTGGTGTTTTGGGCTGTCCAGAGGAGGACCAGGTCGGTTTGGCGATTTACTGCTTTACTGGAGAGGCCTTGATCTGGTGGGAGATGCAGCAGAGGCTACTGAGAGGGAAGGCGATCTCTTGGGAGAGATTCTTAAAGATATTCTTCAAGAAATATTACCCAGCTACCTATGCGAGGCAGAAGATGCAGGAGTTCCTTCAGTTGCGTCAGGGGACGAGGCGAGTGGTAGAGTATGCCAGCGAGTTTGATGCACTCTCAAGGTTCGTCCCAGACTTGGTGTCTTCTGATAGCCGGAGGGCAGAGTTCTTCTTTGGTGGACTGAACAACTCCATCAAGGGATTGATGGCTAGTGTCGAGCTTGGGAGCTATGACAGAGTCCTGAGGCGGGCGCTTCGGGCGGAGGCGACTCACGCCGAGATGTTCCCGGATCGTCAGCAGGTTGAGGCTAGCCAGTCATCTCAGGCTCAGAGTCAGGGTGGCGGAGGTCAGAGACAGTCTCACTTCAGGCAGCGCAGAGGGCGCAAAGATGATGGCAGAGGATTTGGGCAGCCGCAGGCCAAGAGGGCCAGATCAGCACCGACCCAGTCTCAGGCATCTTCGCGACCTACTCATCAGTCGGGAGGTCAGCCGAGCCGAGGTCAGTTCCATTGCTTTAAGTGTGGGGATGCTTCCCACTCTGTCAGGGACTGCCCGCAGTTGCAGAGTCTTTGCTTTAGCTGTAAGCAGCCAGGCCACATCAGTAGAGATTGTCCGACCAGGCAGCAGGCAGGAGGCCAGAGCTCTCAGCAGCAGCGACAGAGAGGCCCGCAGCAGAGCACCCAGCAGTCTGCCAGAGTGTTCGCACTGACTCAGCAGCAGGCCCAGGAGGCTTCTGGTACAGTTGTGAGAGGTATGATTCAGATTTTTAGTATTCCTGCATCATTGTTGTTTGATACTGGCTCTACGCATTCTTTTATTGCTCCTCATATGATTGAAAAGTTGAATATGGAGCCTACACCTAGTGCGACGAGTCTGGCCGTGCATACACCATCTGGGGATGTGCTAGTGTCAGAGTTGCAGTTGAGTGGGTGTAGACTCGATTTTGGTGGCCATGTTTGTTTAGCTGATTTATTGGTGCTGGAATTCTCTGAGTTTGATATTATTTTGGGTATGGATTGGCTTTCTGCCAACCATGCTAAGGTTGACTGTCATGGGAAGACGGTAGCAATATCACCTCCAGGATTGCTTTCATTCGAGTTTTTGGGAGTGAGAGAATTTATGACTCCCTTAATCTCAGCACTGCAGGCCCGACGATTGCTAGCTCAGGGGTGCCTTGGCTTTATTGCATCATTGGTGGGCACTTCCGAAAACAGTCAAAGTCGGCTTGAGGATCTACCTGTGGTCTGTGATTTTCCGGATGTGTTCCCGGATGAGTTACCAAGATTACCCCCGGTGCGTTAGTCGGACTTCACCATTGACTTGCATCCTGGTACCGCTCCTATCTCGAAGGCACCGTACAGGATGGTGCCTAGGGAGTTAGAGGAGTTGAAGGAGCAGTTGCAGGAGCTGTTGGATAAAGGGTTCATCCGACCTAGTGTCTCACTCTGGGGAGCTCCAGTGTTGTTTGTAAAGAAGAAGGATGGCTCTATGAGGCTTTGCATTGATTATAGGCAGCTGAACTCGGTGACTATAAAGAACCGATTCCCTCTTCCCAGGATCGATGATCTGTTTGATCAGTTGCAGGGGACGAGTGTGTACTCCAAGATTAATTTGAGATCAGGCTATCATCAGCTCAGAGTTAGAGATGAGGATGTTCAGAAGACTGCATTCAGGACTCGCTATGGGCACTACGAGTTCTTGGTTATGCCGTTTGGGTTGACCAATGCACCGGCGGCATTTATGGATTTGATGAACCGTATTTTCATGGGCTTTCTTGATCGGTTCGTCGTGGTGTTCATTGACGATATTTTGGTGTACTCTCGCAGTAAGGAAGAGCATGAAGAGAATTTGAGGATGGTGCTTGGTGTGCTGAGGAAAGAGCAGTTATATGCCAAATTCAGCAAGTGTGTTTTTTGGTTGAAGGAAGTTAGCTTCCTTGGTCATGTGATTTCTGGAGCCGGCATTGCAGTTGATCCTCGGAAAATTAATGCAGTGTCCGAGTGGCAAAGGCCTAGGACAGTCCACGAGATTCGGAGTTTCTTGGGACTAGCAGGCTATTATCGGCGATTTGTTGAAGGTTTCTCAAAGATCGCCTCACCCTTGTCTAGATTGACGAAGAAAGGGATGAAATTTGTTTGGGATGACCGGTGCGAGGCGAGCTTTCATGAGCTCAAGAGGCGGCTCACTAGTGCACCTGTTTTGGTAGTTCCATCTGGATGTGACGGGTTTGTGTTGTTTACAGACGCCTCCATTCAGGGTCTTGGAGCTGTGTTGATGCAGCATGAGAGAGTAGTTGCTTATGCTTCTCGTCAGTTGAAGGAGCATGAGAAGAACTACCCAGTGCATGATTTGGAGCTAGCAGCGATCATCTTTGCTCTTAAGATTTGGCGGCATTACCTGTATGGAGCGACCTTTGAGATCTTCACCGATCATAAGAGTTTGAAGTATCTGTTCACTCAGAAGGAGCTGAACATGAGGCAGCGCAGATGGATGGATTTCCTGAAGGATTATGATTGCTCTATTAATTATCATCCTGGTAAGGCTAATGTTGTTGCGGATGCCTTAAGCAGAAAATCAGTTGGGAGGTTGGCTTACCTCAGAGTTGCAGCGTCTGAACTAGTTCGGCAGTTTTCAGAGCTGAGTTTGGATGTGCTTTGTCCTACTGAGAGAGGAGTACTAGCCCAGCTCATTGCTCATTCGCCGATTGTTCAGCGGATTCAGGAGAGCCAGATTGAGGATCGTCACCTGCAGGCTATGATCGAGGAGATAGAGCAGGGGCGGAAGCCCGATTTCTCTAGAGATGCAGATGGTACCATCAGATTTAGAGGCAGGTTATGTGTGCCTAAGGAGCATCCGATAAAGGAAGAATTGTTGGCCGAAGCTCACAGATCCCGATTTGCAGTGCATCCGGGGAGTTCTCGGATGTATCAGGACCTCAAACGGTCATATTGGTGGCGTGGGATGAAAAAAGATGTTGCAGAGTTTGTGGCCAAGTGTTTGATATGTCAGCAGATCAAAGTGGAGCATCAGCGACCTGCAGGGAAGCTTCAGAACATTCCTATTCCAGAGTGGAAATGGGAGCATATCGCGATGGATTTTGTTACTGGACTTCCGAGATCGCAGAGAGGGCATGACTCGATTTGGGTTATTGTTGACCGGCTTACCAAGTCTGCCCACTTCTTGCCGATGAAGAAGACTTTCCCTCTTAGTCGATTGGCAGCCTTATATTGCAGAGAGATTGTTCGGCTTCATGGTGTGCCAGCCAGCATAATCTCAGATAGAGATCCGCGATTCACATCGCATTTTTGGGAGAGTTTGCAGCAGGCTTTGGGTTCGCAGCTTCGTTTCAGCACCGCCTATCACCCGCAGACTGATGGCCAGTCGGAGCGCACGATTCAGACTCTTGAGGATCTTTTGCGTGCTTGTGTGTTGGACTTCGGAGGTAGCTGGGAGGATCACCTTCATCTAGTGGAGTTCTCATATAATAATAGCTATCACTCAGCTATTCAGATGGCACCGTTCGAGGCTCTTTATGGCCGGAGATGCAGATCACCAGTGCATTGGGATGAGGTTGGTGAGCGTCGACTTTTGGGACCAGAGATGGTTCAGCGGGATATAGAGCTGGTGCAGATGATCAGACAGAGGTTACTGACCGCCCAGAGTCGTCAGAAAAGTTATGCTGATCGGCGTAGGAGAGACTTGGAGTTCTCAGTTGGGGATCATGTCTTTCTTAGAGTATCTCCTACCAGAGGTGTCATGCGGTTTGGTAAGAAGGGAAAGCTCGCACCGCGTTATATTTGCCCATTCGAGATCTTGGAGAGAGTGGGAGCGGTAGCGTATCGGCTAGCATTACCTCCTTCCTTAGCTGATGTGCACGATGTCTTCCATGTTTCCATGTTGAGGAAGTACGTGCCTGATCCTACTCATATCTTGGAGCAGCAGTCAGTTCAGCTTCAGCCTGACTTTAGCTTTGAGGAGCAGCCTATTCGGATTCTCGACAGGAAAGAGCATCAGCTTCGCAACAAGGTAGTTTCGCTCGTCAAGGTTGGGTGGCAGCATCATTCGGATTTGGAGGCCACTTGGGAGCGAGAGGAGGATATTCGAGTGCTCTACCCTTATCTCTTTGAGTCAGGTATTCAAATTTGGAGGACCAAATTTCTTTTAGGTGGGGAGGATGTTATGCCCTGAATATTTTTGGACCTTCTCGTAAATAAATTTCTTAGAGGGGGTGGTTTACAAAGATGCAAACCCTATTTAAGCGAGCCCTAAACCTCTCTAATCTCTTCTTTTCTCTCTCGGTTCCTGTAGCAGCAGAGGGTGTCGGAAGATTGGGAGGCGCCGGCGACGAGAAGATCTCCGGTGAACCGGAGTTCGGAGGAGATTCAGGTAGGATTCACGTCCTGCTTTCTTTCTTTTTCGTATAGGGTAACCAGCGATGTTGGGATGAGATTCTAGGATCGATTCTTGTCGTCGATCGATTTGTGATTTCTGCGATGTTTCGAGATTTATGCGATTATGTACTGTATTCTCGTTCGCGTTTTCTCGTCGTTGAATCTTCCGTCGGTAACCTTAATCGTCGGCCGGCAGTCGGGAGGAGTTCCAATTGTCACTGCCAGGAACGTCGAGGCGAGATCCCCTGATCCGGCGATCTGGCAGTGCTCTTCCATTGCCGATTGTCGCCGCTGCCAAGCGGGTGTCACTGGCCGAGTTGCGACTTGTCCAGGCCGGCGACAAGGCCGTCGAACGCGGCGCTCGGCATGACAGTGGCGTCCTGCCGTCGAGCACCTTGAGATCGACGCGCTATTGGAGTCGTCGTCCTTCGATCGGTCGCACCGACAAGTCGTCGTCGGAGGGCGAGGGTTCCGACGAGGTGCCGCGACGAGCAATGGCGCCCGACGAGGCGTCGCTGCCGCGCGTGCAGGCGGCCATCGTCAGGCCGGTGTGACCGCTGTTGAAGGCGGGTGGGCAAGGCGGATGGGTTGCCGCCGCCGCGTGGTGGCGACGGCACGTCGTCGATGCCGGCGTCGAGCTTCTCCAGCGACCCGATCGGCCGGGATGGTCGGGGGTGGTGGCTGGTAGGGATGGCGACGGGGTGGATGCGAAGCATCGGGTGATTTGGGCGAGTAGGGGAAGGGAAGGTTTTATTTATGTGTTGGATTTTGAGTTGTAGCGGTGTGGTGTTATATGCATGTATCAGTGATATTTTTTTTTGTAACAGTGTTATTTATATAGTTGACTGTTTTGATTAGATAGCACTGTTATAAGTTGATATATGGTGTTGTAGCAGTACTGATGAGTTATAGCACTGTTACAAAAGTCTATAACAGCGATATATTGAGTTATCATTTAGGTTATTTCTTTATTATGATCGTTATCTTAAATAATTAATTTGAGGCTTTGTAGTGGGTCAAAATAATTATATTATATATGAATTTGGATCTACTCGTCGCCCCGAATCCATTGGTGGGGTCTGTTTTGTCGTTTGTCTTTCGGATGTTGAAATCAGTATGCTTTTATTGCCTCGTTTTGCGGGTCGGGTCGGATAATATTATTTTATTGGTTTTCATGGTTTCTACCCGAGTTGTTCTGTTATTGTAATTGTTGTCAAGGTGAATCTCATCCTAGATCGGTTGTTACCCTATATCGAAATATATCTTGTTGTTCTATTCCATTGAAAGTTGATATCTACTGTTGTTGAAACTCTTTATGCATATTTTGTTGATACATGTTGCCAGCATGATGTTGTTATATGCATATTAGTTGAGGATGCTAGTTTAGACATTGCATGTCTTATGTTGTTGTTTATTTACTTAATGCATACATGATGACATGACTACTAGCATTATATTGGTTGAGTTGTAGTAGTGTAATTGTTGACATGATGCATAGTTGACCTACTATTGGGCGATAGCCCTGGACACGTTGATATATTGCCCAAGGTGTAGGACAAGTGACACTGGTGATCACCTATTTATCACACGGGTTGTGTGATCGGCGTCGAGGTGTTAGACGTCGGCGGACTATCAGGTTGGATAGTCGCATCTCTAGCTGGAGCGGGCTTGAGGTGCCACTCTCGAGGTGCGAGAGTGCGGGGGAAACCCAATGTCCACTACGCTCTTGATTGGGTTTATGACGCATACTCATATAATTGATAGTTGACATAGTTGGCATAGTCGATTGGTTTAGGTGCATCGGGTAGATGGTTGATTCATATCTTCCGTTGTACACATGGCATCATAGCATCTTGTTGAAATCCTACTCAGTCTTCTGCTGATGTTTGTTGTTTTTGCCTCAGATCCTCAGGTATGACGGCTTTATCCTCTGGGGTAGCTAGAGTTTTGGAGGAGGATGAGACGTCTTCCGCACAGCCTTAGTTTCCTAGTTTAATAGTTGAACTTTGCATTTTTAGCTAGACTCTGGAGTTTATTGTTCTCTTATGGACTGTTGGACTTTTATTATTGTTTGGTTGGATATTCGATTGAATCTGGTTGTAAATTTAAATTCAGTCCTTAAATTATTGGTTGTTCTGTTGCTAGTTGCGCTTCTCCTAGGTGAGGTCCCTTATATAGGGATAAATCTCGGCGGGGCGTAACACTTTTTATCTGCCTTTGTATTATATTTTTGTATTTCTCAAAGCTTTTGATAAATACAAATTCTCTTCTTAAAAAAAAAATTATAAAATGACTCATTAAGGGCCCGTTTGATTTATAACATGACCATATACCTTATTTGTTTCGTCAAAAACTAAATACATTATCCAATCATATTATGCGTTTGTTTCGCTATAATACAGTATTATACCGATCCAAATGACTAAAATACTCTTTTATATTTTTTTACGATCAAATTGAATATTATATATTTTGAATAATTTATATAATTTTTAAATATTAAAATTAATAAATATACTTGTAAAAATCAACAAATATGCAACAATATATATAAATCAACATAAAATAAATAGACAATAATATGAAATCAAATGGTAGATTGCAAAAAGTTATTAATTCTATAAACAACACGTAGATTCTTTCTTCCACCGTTAGCACTCAAAAATATAAGAAGCATAGACATACACGGGTAAGCATCCGAATAATTTTACTAGTAAATTTCCTGGTGAAATCAATAATACATAATAGAAACATCTTGTTTCAAGCAAATAACATAGCTGCTTTAAACAAAACGTTTCCTCATCTATACTACACACATTGGCATTATGTGTGACAAAAGGCTTTTTGTTTTTGTTTTTTTTTTCTAACAGTCATTTCATCTAATCAAATATCATAGTTCTTAACTATGAAACATCAAAGTAAAAATTGAATCTGACTAGCATCAACAATCCATTTAGTAACTCTCATTAGTCTGACGGTATAAAATTTATGGACCAACAAGAAGGAGAATTCATGTTTAAAGTAAATGTTATACTATTATTGGTGTGTAATCTCATACAAAACAAAACAAAAATGCATAACAACTTATAAGAATATCATAAAGATATCCTAATAAATAAATTAAATTTCTTTCTTCCGTATTTAAACTTGTAGTATATGATAATTTAATTATTACTTTTATAGTTTTTATTATGATTATTCTTTTAAGAGGACCTATTAAAATAGAAATAATAATTTTATGGTAGAAGAAATTGCATGAACTTCATTCATGTGGCGGTCTAGAAAAGAATATTTTTATTTAAAAATAAAAAAGAAAATATTTGCTTAATGGTACTTCATAGTTAAATATTTGAAGGTGGTGCATGTTTGGCTGATACAATGTATGGCATAAATAAAAGTCATTGAAAATTTTAAGATCTTTTGGAAAGCTAAATATCCATTTTTGGATTAATTGACTGAAGTAATTTGGGCATACTCTTTTGTTGGAGATTCTTTTGTTGGAGAGTAGACTTAAATTTTTTTCAAATGACACATTAATTGCACAATTTGGTTATGAGATGCCCCTTCAAATTTTGAAGCAAAGTGACCATTGAAATTCTGTCAAGCATTTAGTTGGGTGATCCTCTATCAATAATTTTGTGTGTTAAAGGGGAAATCATATTTGATCCTATAATTTTTTAATTTTTTAGACATTGATTCTATAAGTTTAATTTTGATATTTTCAGTATTATAATTTTGCTCCTTAGCATAGATTTATTTATATCCATGACGATCCGTTAACTCTTCGTCAATGTGGACTAACATTGTTCATACACGTTGACAGATTTGGTCATATAAGTTTCATTTTAAAATTTTCAGTCATATATGTTTGCCCCATAGCACAGATTTGGTCCTATATGTTTGCCTCGTTGCACAAATTTGATCATATCCATGAAGGTCCGTTAACTCTCCGTCCACAAAAAAATATTTTGACCAAATCAATATGACAGATCGGCATATAGACAATTTGATATGTTTACTCTGTAACATAGATATATTTACTACGTAACACATATAAGTTTACTTCGTAACATACATTTGGTTTTATTCATGATGGTTCGCTAACTCCGTCAATATGGACATAACGTCATTTATTTTTTCGTGGACAGAGAGTTAACAGACCATCATGGATTTGATCAAATTTGTGCTATGATATAAATATATTAGAATAAATTTGTACTACAGGACAAATATATATGTCCAAATTTGTGCTACGAGACAAACATATAGAACTGAAAAATTTAAAATGAAACTTATAGGACAAAATCTGTCAACGTGTATGAATGACGTTGGTCCACATTGATGGAGAATTAACAGACAGTCACGGATAGGATCAAATCTGTACTATGAAGTAAACTTATAAGACTGAAAATATTAAAATAAAATTTATAAAATCAAAGTCCAAAAAATTAAAAATTTATTGGCCAAATCTACGCTTCTCCTATTCTTAGATAAAATGTTATTCTCTCTGTCTTCTCTCTTGCGTTTATCTTTCATGCATTTGAAGTATTTATATGCACTTCAAGAGAGACATAGAGTAAGCAAGCAATGCATTATTTAAAATTGATGTAAACTCAAAGAAGAAATTTATTTAGGGTTAGTTGTGCAAGAAAAATTAATACCATAATAAATTATATGAATTTAAGAATACCAAATATAATAATAATAAAAAGAGAAGATCTTACTTGAAGAGATATAATTACAACAAAATCAATTTTTTGAATATCTAAAAATAACTAGATCTTCATTTACATTACTTTCTCAAAAAACTCTGTTTTGATGAAAAAAACAACAATGAGCTAGGATTTTCAATTTCTTATTCTTCTCTTGTGTAGAGGAGACTTAATCTCTGTTTATAATTGATTAATTTGATCAATCCATCACATGCTTCATTAATCGAGCCTACACTTGATTAATCATGATTAAGTGTTTCGAGCTCAAATCACATGAATCAAATTAAATGAATCAACATGCATCTCAAATAGAATCATAAGATTAATCCGTATAAATCAAATATCAAAATTGACCGTAGCCCAAAAAAAATATTTTAAAAATAAATAAATAAATAAATAAATATATATATATTAATAAAAAAATATTCTATTAGTTGCTTATTAATTCATCGACAATTCTTCTAATTAAAATAATTGGCCAAACACTCATTGAATTTCATGTGACATCTCCTTAGGGCTTGCTTTATTTATTAGCTTGCAAAAATAAATTAAAATTAAGTACGAGCTAAAAAGTATGATGCATAATTGAATATAATTGACAAGAATCAGCTGAAATAGCTTGCTAATAAATATATGCAAAAAAGAAGCTCTGGTAAATGATGATAGATCAATAGAGCTGCCTGAAAAGTGAAAAGAAGAAGACTGAACTCAATACATTATTTGGGTGGATATCGAACATATTAGACCAAATCAAATCAATCATCTTTATTCCCAAAAAGTGTACCTACATATCTTTTCCTTTTTAAACAATAATCAATGGGACATAAGATCTCCATGTCCTTCACACGTGCCCCCAAAAGTTGATCTACCTACTATTAATTAGTAGATTGGCTTTTCTCCAAACAAGCCCGGCCACAAATTGAAATCGTCTGCTTCAAGCCAGGAATCATCGTCTCAGGCTCAGACAGACAAACCAATAGGATGACAGCATTTTCTCAGAGCACCAAATTTGTTCAGGATCGAGAATACATTTTGAATAGATTGGGACCATTGATTGGACCGATGAACCGCTCAGCCTAACAATGAACCAAAAACCTGGAGATTTGATACCTGATTTGGTTGTGATAATTAAGCTCTATAATTATCAAAAAGATATGTTTTGAATAAGATAATGTCCAAAATAGCCAGCTTCAAAGATTTGCAAGGCGAAGGGGATAAGAATTCTATAACTGATAGATGGGCCAAAATTGGAAACAACCGTAATAGAGATTAAGAGAAAAAAGATATATTTTTGGGTTGGTTTGGAACCCAGGCATCCAAAATGGGAGACTGTTTAGGAGTAAAGTTAGAAAATTATCTCGGGAATAACAAAATATAAAATCGCATATTATAGAGAAAATTATATGATAAAAAGATTTTTAAGGAGAACAAATATAATTAAATATTAATACATATAATATAAATTATTATATACTTACAAGGGGTAGACCTATGTCAGGAGAGGCCATTGCCTTCCTGCCAGTACACTGGATCCGCCCTCCACGGTAGCATAGAGCCAGATCAGGGGAATTAAATTGCAAATTGAAACATCCATCAATGAAAAATTCGAATAATAAAATCTTTTGGAACATAGCAACCATGTAAATTTCTATTGTTGAAATACTTTTCCACATGCACATATTAAAATTCATGTACTATTATTTCATACATGTCACTGAGGTACATATGCTCATATTATGTCTTAATTTTCAAGGTAGAAATGAACTTGGTTATTCTAAACCAAAAGGAATAGTCTAGTTATTTGATTTATATAAATTGTTCTTATCATACTCTGGAACAAACTACTAGCAAGTGCTGGGTTTCTATGCTATGCTTTACTCACTGTAGATAGTTGGCATTTATGCATAGAAAACAATCGAATTTACATTCTGTGCAGATTTAGCAAGTTCGAAGTTTAAGTGAAATCAATGCACTGCTCTAAACTGATTAAAGACTGATATAAGTGTCAGCCTCTTTGTTAGTAGCTGAGAATTAATCAGTTTTGTATAGGCAACCATCAGAACCAAAATAAATAACAATTATCATACACAGGAAAACCAAGTAATTTCCCAAATATATTTGCTTCCGCATTTTCACAATTTCTAGAATGAAAAAGATAAATTATATGCGAGCCCCATTGAAGACAAAATTTAAGCTATACCACAACTAAAAGAACAAGGAAATATTTATGCTAGAATCTAAATTAAAAAATAACAATTATATTAAGCCACTATAGATCATGCGTACGAAGACACTAAAACTAAATAGAGGTAATCATGCATTCCAAGACGCTGCAAGTAAGAATGAAACTTTTAATCTTATGGAACATACCTGAATGTCTAATCAGCTACCCTGATATATTTATGCTAGAATTAACAATGGAGATCCTACTATATCTCCACATTATGATAAATGCTCAGGTTGCTGCTCCATAGCCTAATACATATTCCAGCAAATGAAATGTACTGTGTAACCAGCAAAGATATGTAACAATTTGACCAACAAGAAGTGCAACTATAACCAACAGCACATAATGATAAATATGGTCTAGAGTCTAGACGTTGTAACATTAAAGTACTTATCTAAAAATTTATGGTTATGCATATCACATGATGCGGTCATACACAAGCTTGTCAAGAAGTCTCTACCCTTGCATGCTAATCATACTCATCATTATTATGGGCTTGAGTATATATCCTTTCACTATGTGCATATCCTTCTGAGAAACCACCGCCTAGCTTGGTAAACCATTATCAGACCTTAAAAAGATTAAGTCAAGCTGCCGAGTGAACAAAAAAGAAACATGCACATATTAATTTCCTCCTTTTACTGGCAAATATTAACTTTGTCCATCACTACAATAACAAGAAGCTGTAAAATCTGAATTTTCTCCATTAGGCATTTAATAGACTTAAACATTTAGCAGCACCTCCAACAATTTATACTTCAAATACATTCAGAACTGGATATTTTGCAACACTACTTTCATCACTAAATGTATGATCATCATCAACCAACTCAAAACAATAGTAAAGTATTGAATGAAATCTTATTTTTGACAGTTTTCCCTAACATATAATTGGGATGATTTCTCCGTAGTTAATACATCAGGGCAGGGCTCTATTAGCATACTATGGGCAATTGCAATGTTGACTGGGCAAATTTAGCCTTAAATGTCAAGGGAAAACACTTCATCTTTTTGCAGAAAATGAGCACATCACATGTGACACAACTTTTCTACTAAGTTACAATGAACAGTAACATAATAATGCTCATCAGTTATGACAACATCAATTAGCTATTGAACTACTTAAACTGAGCAATAGTATACATGTTTGATTACTCGTGCCAAAACAATAAAGAATACCTGCTACGCTTCCTTCATGATGAATATATACCATGATATAATATTTATGCTAAAAGATCCACATTCGTTAATTATCATATTGTCAGTACTCTACATTAAAGCAAAACAATATTAGGCAAAATGATTACATAGATATTGATGACAGCTTAACATAGAAAAGGAAATAAACCAAAATAGATGCTCGCATCATTTCTCCAAGTATCTCATACGAACAGAGAACAAATGTCGTCCAGCTGTTTGATAAGTATATATGGGTTGACTGAAGCATCACCAAAGTAACCCAGCAAAATGGAATATCACACATTTGAAGAGGTTCTCCAAGATGTAGAGACAACTATACCGAAGGAAACTTTGCCACATTAGTAGTTGTGAGATAAATTCAATAACACAGACACTTCAGACACTTCGGACAACTAAACCTAAACCAGAAACTCCTCCAAATAATGGAGATGTAACAAATTGCTACGATGCCCCTCTTTTGTGGCAAATGTAAGCAGTTTTGCAGGTCCCACCTGCAGATTATGACAAAGATAAAACAAACTTGCAAGCATTTTTATGAATATTCCAGGTTGCCGAGTTATTGCTCGCTTCAGCCATCGTATATTTTTGTTTGTAGTAATTCCACTCTATAGAATGATTGTACGCAAAATAGAATAAAATTCATCTGCTAGTTCAGGCAGAGGCCTCCACTAAGGAGTTGCCCTGAGGCTCTGCTTCTACTCTAGATTCCTGCCGAGAACTGATGGATGGTCTCCCCTCTGCAACACTTAGACGCAGAGGCCGCCCTTCAACCTCCTGTATCACCAAGGTGCATTCATAATTTTATATACTCTATCGTCATAAGTTTGACACATTCAATCCAACAGCTAATTTCATAATTAAAGATAAAGAGAAACAGAAAACATGGACAACAAAGAATATGGAATAAATACCAATCCGTTCATGGCTTCAATGGCAGCTTGGCATTCCTCAGCAGAAGCAAAAGACACAAAACCGAAACCCCTCGAACGACCAGTGTCACGGTCGAAAATGACCTTAGCGCCCAGCAGGCCTGGCCGGGATGCAAATGCATCGCGAAGGGCCTGCGAGGTGACGCTCCACCCGAGATTCCCAGCATAGACCTTGTAAGGGCTATCAACAAAGCCCTGAGACCTCGTTCTCGGCTCAAGCACTTCCCTTTCCCCTCCTCTTGGCACCTCCGGGACGTTCACCTTCACTGTCCGCCCACCCATTTGCTGCATTCATCATCCACGCAAAATCACATTCATATCCAAATCATTCGAGAAGAAAGACGAGATTTAGTTAACTCTGGTTGACTCACCGATCCGTCGAACATTCGAATTGCCTCGTTGGCCTCCTCGACGCTAGCCATGGTGACGAACGCGAACCCCCGGCTCCGCTCCGTTACGCGATCATACACCACCTAATGCGGGTTCCACACAGACAGAATGTTAGACCCATACGCAGAACGAGTGGTGGAAGGGAAAAGGGGGGGTGGGCACTAACCTCGACGGTCTCGACGGTGCCGGCCTCGCTGAAGACTTCGGCGAGCTGGGCGGGGGTCATGGAGAAGGGGATATTCCCGACGTAGAGCCGCGCGGATTGTTGCGGAGGGTACCCAGATTTTGAGCTCACTCGCGACATGTTCGAGACCGGCTCTTCCTCTTCCTCCATTTCTTCTTCTTCTTCTTCCGGCGGTTCGTCTTCGAATTGTTCGCTGTCTTCGTCTGAGTAACCAGCGTAGGAAGAGGCGGCGAGGGAGGCTGAGTTGGTGGGACGAGAGGAAGAAAGGGGAAGGGACGGGAGAAGGAAAAGGAGGGTTTTGAGGCGGAGCGATCCTGATCGCGAGGAGAGGCGTGGCGAAGGAGGGAAAAGATGGTGGTGAGGAAGGTCGCATAGGCGACGGTGGCTGGCATCGGAATGGGAGGAGAGGGCGGAGAATCCATGGAGGGCGACGAAGGAAGCGGCGGTGGCCATCTTTTTGGTCTGAGAACAGTGAAGGAGGATGATATTAAGGAGCTTCTTATCCTCTGGTTCGGGTGTCGGATCACATGAATGATGGATCTCAGCCGCCCATCAAGATTCCGCACGTATTATAACGGCGAGGCCGAGATAAACAAAAAAAATACCGGGTCGGACTGAATTTTATTTTGTGTCCAAAAAATGAATTATGATAATTTAATATAATTTAATATTATACATTATCTTACGAATATTATTAAAAAATTAGTAGTTATTTTTATTCATTTTTTTATAAAAAAATCAATTGCATTCTAGAATTGAATTGTGTTAATTGTTTTTATTTATATCCTTTCGTCATCTTTCATCAATTTTTTTATTACCATATTGGCTTATCATTTTTCATTGTTTACAATTGGATATCCCATTTTACCACATCATTGACATAAATGAATTAAAAATAATTATTTTTAAAAAAAAATCAGTACATGTTTAGTTAATAACCTAAACAAATTTAATACATGCTTCCATAAATCATTCACATCAAGTCATATAAAGTAGCAACTAAAGATTTTAACCGACTCGACTATATTTATTAATTAATCGCTCAGTTGTTTGAACACGAACTAAATTTGTTCAATGAGTATTTTTGCAATTGTTTTACAGACCAATATGAATTGAATTTGAAATAGAACCGAGATTATTATATTCTATTCGATTAGAGCTTTCAGCACAATTATAGCACCTATACACCCAAACTGACAAGGAACTTTTACCATGAGATTTGGACATAACCTCATGTTATTTTGTTTTCTCCACCTTGATTTTGTGATAAACACTCCATTTGGCAATGCTTTTAAAAAAAAATTCAAAATATTTTGAAAGTAAATATGGAAAATGCACCACCTCACCATTTTGAAAAACTAGTTTTAAAAATGTAGTGCCATGCATTTACAAACACCATGTTTTTAAAAGTCTTTTTCCTACAAAGTACTTGTATCCATGAAGTCAGTTTGACAATGCACTTTCAAAGAGCCCCAAAATTCGTCACTTGAGCAATAATGCAACATAGAGCAATGCAGTTTACAATTCAATTCTCAAACTTAACGATATAGTAAACATCCATTGCCTGGATGCACAAACACACAAATCAATTAACTCATCTGATGTATTGCACTACAAGACTTGTACCAATTAGCCGTGTGCAGCAAATGAGCACAGGAGTGAGCAATTGCTTGTCAGTCAATGGATATTCCGGGAGATTAAACCCTCAAATATTGCATAAAGATCCTTGTTTTCGGGCCCAAAAATGTCAGCAGCTTTTCGTAGTGTTTCCTGGAATAGATCAACAGGAACCTTTAGTCAAAGTAAAAGTGGAGTGTTGGAAGAAAACTGGAAGAGAAATGTGACAATCTACCTCTTTTGTCTGCTTATGTGCATTTAGGTCTTTGACATTGGATAGGAAAGTATTAAATTGTTCATAGGACAACCGGCTCCTGCATTAGCACAGATCAACATAGGTCATTGTACATTACATTACTTCCAGAACTGCTAATTAACCTGTTAAGGTCATAATCTAGTGCTTGTAGAAGGAAACATAACATCTTATAGATGTTTTCCAAAAGTTGTGGGAGCTACTAGTATTTCTCAGTGTTCAAGATCATTGTAGAAATGCACTATGATGAAAGCAAAGTCGCCCAAATGCCTCATAGCCCACAAATTCCTTTTTATCCTTATTTTTTATAAAGAAAACGCAACACTGTAAAGTCAGATATTATCACTTTTTTTTATCACGTTGGGTTACATTTTGCAGCAATATATAACATATGCATTATCAATTACTTGAATTTTGGATTTTGGAATGGTACATAAACACTTATACATACCGCACTTGACGGAAGAACTCTTTTCCATCAACTCGAGTACGTCCTGAAACAATAGAATTCTTCACAGTGAAAAATTAGGAAAAGGTAGGACTGCTTGTATTTTCTACTTAAGTGGAAATTAGCTAATGCAATCTCCTTGTACTCACAAAAAATAACAATTTTTACAGAATTAAATCAGGAATGTCATTCAAACCTACATCACCTAAAAGTTAGTTACTTACAAGATCTGTAGCACATTATGCTTGATATGCTTTAAGGTGATGCATAAGTAGATTGAACATTTAGTTTTTCTTTTACATAGTTGATATTGTTTCTTGAAAAGCTTTGAATATGAGCACAATGGAGGGAGTGAGCAGGAACTTTTTTTTTTGTTTAAATTTGGCATAGCTTAACTTGATGGTTGATATCACAAGGATGCCAGTAGATCTTTTCAACATTGATTTTTTGATCCAAGCAAATTATTTTCAAGATGTTATCACTAAAAAATGAATTGCTCTGGTGTCGGACAGAAATTAACAGCATATTGGTCATGTGTTAGAAAAGAACATCGGCAAAGTATGTTTATATGCCACTGTAGTATATATGTGCTTAATTGGCAGGAATATGTTGCAGATACTACCAACAAAGTCTGTAAGAATGTTAAAAAACTTACCTGCTTGGGTGCCAACATCAAAAGGAGAGCTCATTGAGCTGTGATGGCTTGGTGTCAAGGGGGAGAATATTGATGTCCTTCCTTCAAATGTGTTCCTCATACTTGCAACTGAAATAGAATGTCTCCTTGGGGGAGAACCTGGAGGAGTAAGTCTTGGTGTGCTACCTTGAGATGCTATGGAGCCATATAGTCTACCCTCTTTGGTGCCTGAAACAGAATAGTAGTAACCAATGATGATGAGAATCCTATATCTAATTCCAATTTTTACCAAAATGTTAAACATGCAGAATTTGCATACCATCTATTTCACCAGAACTGCCACCTAGCTCCGTCACAGTACTTCCAGTTTCAGATAATTGACTTTGCTGTGAAGATTTTGTTGGATATGATCCAACATCATCATCTGACAGAAAATGCCAAAATTTTACAATGGTAAATTAATTCACTATTTCAAGTCTTTACACCTGTTATCAATAATGTTATATTCCATTATTAACGTGACTTATAAAAGACAGCGAAATCAGGATAGTTTGATGCAATACCTTCAGCAAGTGATTGACTTGAGAAACTAGCAGTTTCTGGAACCTTTGGTGCCACCCTGGCAACTGGTTGCTATAGAGAAATGATAGTGGTTAAATTGCCATTGTATTGGCTCCAAATTGGCACAGAGGTTTGATCAAGGTGAAAGCAGAGAACTCAATGTCAAGTAAAATTGCACAAAAACCTTGCAACTTACTGGACTCTCTTCTTCTTCGTGCAATGATTGAACAAGTGTCTTCTTGAACATTTCCAACTACAAGCCAAAATAAAACACAAGTTCCTTTTAGTCTGGAGATAGCTATTAGATAACGAGATGATGAAACTAGTATTTGTCACTAGCAAATAATTCATGATTCCCAATTTGGGTTCAATGCTGTAGAAAACTTCTAAGCCAGGATGTGTCAATGCATGCTTAAACTGTTTTACCCCAAAATATTAAATATCCAAAAGTGACATTTTCAGGAGTGCTTTTTCCAAAATTTCCTTTTGAAAACAATTTGCAAAAGTTAAGCAATGCCAAAGAAAGCATATGTTGTGATTCTTGTTGATCCATGTGAGCCTTTTACCTCATTGTATTCATTGGTTATATAACATACATAAAAAGTCTACCTCCCACTACCAGCATTCAGTATGGAACTTTATCATGGACAAGTACAACAAGCTGAACCAAGACAGAAGCCTGACGACCTTGCCCCTTATACAATGTTATAGGAATTGGAAACTTGTCTCATTATCCCCTCACTAGTGAATACAGCTCCATCATAAAAGAATTTGATCACATCATATCAATATGTGGGTCCCTGATACAGCACCTAGCTAACATATAAACCAACTCTGAATGAATTGAATGAAGAACAATATCATGATACCCAATACAACTAAATGCACATCAATAAAACCCAACGAAAAGTGGAATAGATTCAAAATGAGTTAATGTACTGACGCTAGCCTAACCAGTTCGGAGAGCTAAAATGTAGATACTCTACGACTAGTACACAGAGGTGAATTCAACTTATTTAACAGGTTCGTTGCCAATCCAATCAGATCAGAGCCGGAACCCTGCTTTTGGAGGTCAAATTGCATTCCTTGCTTGCACAATTCGGTTTTTATACCATAATTATTTGGGTTCAAAAAGCTATTTCATTCTGCATACAAGCTGATCTGAAATTAGTATGGAATTATTATTTTTTAAGGAAAGAACTTGAATGAGGAAGAATAAATTGAAATTTTCTCACCGAATAACTGCATATTTTAAGATAAGATAGTTGATACGATTGCATTCACGAATAAATGAAAAGATAATCGTGAGATGGTTAGATTAGCCATAAACTAATACCCTGGAGACATCTCGGTTGAGCTTCTTGATGGTGTTGGAGAGCAACGCGTTCTCATTCGACAGTGCCTCCTGTAGAGGCCGAAGGCCATCAGTAACGACGGCAAGACGGATTAATAACGTAGAAGCTCTTAGAGAAGGAGAGGAAGGGGAGTCGAACCTTTTCGCCCTGGGCACGGGCTAGGCGGTCGGAGAGGCCGCCGAGGGAGGCGTCGAGGGTATCGACCTTGGCGCGGAGTTCAGCGACAAGGTCTTCGCTCTCGGAGAGGGAGACGCGGAGGGAGGAGACCTCAGACTCGAGAGCGGAGATGCGTGCGGCGAGGGCGATGGAGGTGATCTTCCGGGCCACGTCCAGCTGCTCGAAGGGGTCGGTTGGCAGCGCCACCAGCACCGCCTCGGGCAAATCGAAGTAGGGCGGCCCCGCCGTGGCATTGGCGTTGGCGCCGCCCGGTGACTCCGCCATCCGTCACTCCCTTCGTTGCCCCCACGACTTTTTTTTTTTAAAAAAAAATATTTATTATTTTATTGACACATAAACTATATATTATCTCAATTTTAAGAAGATAAAGGGGGAAAATAGAAAACAACGTAAGAAATATGTGGTTGATTTTATGGCAAGGAGAGATAAGGGAAATGTGTGATGGGTGGTCATTTTTGTTGTTTTATTAGAAGACATAATTTGAGATCATGTTTTTTTATTGTTATTTATATTTTAGAATGATCATCACCACACATTAACGAAGCATAATTTATTCATATCTAAAAGTTAGTTATTTAGCTAGGATTAGTTATATGAATTCTCTTAAAATCGATCCAAAATATTTAATATTATAATTAGACTAGACAAACACTTCGAGCTAGGGTTGTCCGTTCGATTCGAACCGAACCGAATTTGTCCAAACCGAAATTTTTTTTATACCCGAATTCCAACCCGAACCCGAACCGAACTATACCTAAATCGATTTAACCCAAACAGAAATTATTCGGTTCGGTTCGGTTTTCAACCCGAAAACTAAAATTTTAATTATTTTAATTAAAAATTTAAAATAATTACTTAATACCTATTTAAGTAATTCTGTTAAAAAAATTTTAAAAAAATATTTTTTTTAATTAATTCGGTTTTCGATTCGGGTCAAAAAATTGAACCAAAAAATTTGGTTCGGTTTTTTTGTTCGGTTCAATGTGAACCGAATCATGGACAGCCCTACTTCGAGCTCAGTCAAATTAGGATAAAAAACGCTTACACTCATAAATTAAACTCAAATCAAATGAAACATCACCTAGCTCGGGAGCTCCACCCGACCATTAGAGGTGGAATTAGGCCAGGTGGCCTGTCATGGGTCTGTGGTCTGGCCTCTTTAAAAAAAAAATCAAAGCTTAGGCTTATTTTTAGGTTCGTTTTTCTTATCAGGTCAGGTACAAGTCCAAGCTCACTATAAAGCTTGTTGAGCTTGATAGACCGTCCTGGCCTGTTAATATAGTATATATAATATATAATAAATATATAATATTATTAGTTTATTATATATTTACATTATTTATAATAAAATATATATTTTAATTTAATAAAACAACAACTATTGTTATTATGTTTAAATTTATTATTATCATTTTTGTATTAAAATTTGGAAGTAGATTTTATAAATATATTTCAGATTTTAGCCAGCCAGGCCTATGAGTAGGTCAGACTCAGGTCGAAAAAATAGCCTATAACAGGCCACAGGAAAGCTCAGACTAATTTTTTACTATATAAGCTAGGCCTGACATGTTTCCACCCTTACCGACCACACAAGGATACCCACGTCTTTTATTAATTATCAAATATTTGACAGTAATTGAGTCATATATCTTCGGGATAAACTTCAACTCATTTCGGCCATATCCCCACGAGATTTAGAGAGACATCATCACCCTGAGATATTTTTATCTTTCACTATAAATAGACACGATGCACATCAGGTATACTCTCGACTCTAATTCCATACCCACCACCTGAAAATCCTTATTACTTGTGCGTCAAAGTGTGTTTGCAGGTCCCCCGCTAGAGTCGCATTGGACTAAAAGATGCGAAGGACTGAATCACTCCGACTTTAGACAAAAACATTTGACGCCCATCGTGGGACCGAGTAAATCTTTCCTACCCCATCATGGTAGGTACCCAAAGTCGCGCGAATGCTACTGCACATGAACAACAACCTAGCAACAACATTCCATTGCTACTTGGAGGCGCTAATATGACGATGAGTGATGCTTCAGTATTCGCCAAGATTTTGCAGGCGAAGCATATTCCCCAATGAATTTCATGTGAATTTTGAAGGCTCAATTATATCACTCCTTCATCACCATCCTTTAAAGCGGGAAAAATAACTATAGAGTATACTTAGAATTTTTTGTGGAGCTCCACGTATTAGTGAACCCACCATTGTTAAAAGCAAACCTATCATCATTAACATTGAACCTAAAGTTGAATTATTATGTTCACTCATTCACAACACAAGTTCACTCTTATTTTGGGTTCAATCACAATGAGATTATGTTCCATCTTAATAAGATTAGGTTCGCTCCTACATAGGCTCATAGAATTTCCCATAGTAGTTGCATCCATTTAAAGAAGCCTACTGAAGTTTGATATCAAACTTAAATTTAAAAGTGACAACAAGTTAATCATTTTTGGTTGGTTAACCGAAATCAAAATCAAAATCATTCGATTTGAAAAACTAGTATTTGAAATCGAAATCGATTTAGTTTTGATTATCCGATAGATAATCGAAACTAATTAGTTTAGTTCGGATAGAACCATTTATCAATTTAGTAATTGTTTAACTTAAAATTAAATTATGGAATATCCAAAAATTAAAATAATGAATTACAGTAATTTTAGATATTAGTTATCTTTGAACCAATAATCGAAATCGAATCAAATTTAATCAATTTTTTATATTCTTTAAAAAAACCGAAACTGAATTTTATGATCTAGTTAATCGATTTCAATTGCCACCCATAAGCCGATTAATCTATAACTTTGTCCAAATTCATTGTTTAACTTTAATTATGAACTCTTAATTAGTCCGATCCTAGATTATTAGATCATGGAGGTAACGATATAAAAATAGAAAAAAAGATTAATTAAAATGCATTAATAATTAAAGGAGAAGTTATTGCTGTAGCAGAATATTCGTTTATCCAATATCTATCTATCTATCTTAACAAACTTAATTCCCCTCCTACTTTAAATTAAGTTTTCTTCCTCCAGACTATGTTTTCAGATTGTAAACATTAAAATCAAGTTTCTCTCTCATTTTTTTTTCTCATGGGTTTTGCCAAAATTATATAACCAGGACACCTATTAATTTTTCAGGGGTCTGCCCATGTTCCTCTCTCTCTCTCTTACTCCTCTTCGTACCTTCGTCTTCCTCTCCTCTCTTACTCTTCCAAGGCGGGCGACGAAGACCTATAGAGATCATAAGGCGCCCAAAGGTAGTCCACGGCGCAAGGCTTCCTGGAGTCTAGCCTCAACCATGGCTTCCCTTTGCCGCTCCAATGGAGAAGGCTTATCGGCCCGGGGTGAAGGCTCCTGCACTTGCCCTCGAGGTTGTCCCCTCCGAGGCCGTGCTGGTTCCACCGGTGGTCCACCGCTTTGATGTTACCAGCCAACACCAGCAAGAAAGGTGGCAGGGAACCCAAATGGTAGATCCTCCTCTGCTTCTGCACCTCCATCCACTTCTCCACCATCTTCGTGTACCCTCCCGACCTCCATTTCTCAACGTCCATCACCATGACGCCGGTGTTGAAGTAGCAGGGCCGCCGGCCGTCGAACGCCTTGCCGAGCTCGGGGTCGGTCCAGAAGGCGTCGGTGAAGTACTTGGTGAAGTTGGCGTGGCAATACTCCGGAGCCGCCACCACGCGGCTTGCGAGCTCCACCTCCCACAGATGGCAAATGTCGTCGACGACGACGATGTCAGAGTCAAGGTAGATGACGCGGGAGACCTCGGGAGGTAGGATCTCGGCGAGGTAAATGCGCGCGTAGTTGAGGGGCTGGTCCAGGGCATGGCGGATGGAGCGCGAGATGCGGCCGCGCACGCGGCGGGAGTCGAAGTGGTACACTCGGAAGTCGAGGTAGGGGAAGGCAGCGCGGATGGAAGCGAGGACGTCGGGGTCGATCCGGGCGGCGAGGAAGTGGAAGGTGAAGCTCTCCGGGCAGGAAGTGTGCTGGAGGATGGATAGGACTGCGGCCATGGTGCCACGGAGGTAGTTGGCGTCGAGGGTCATGGCGACGTCCACGCGGGCGGCGGAGGGGCAATCATCGGCGTTGCGGAAGGCGGGGGCCTCGCGGAAGGGAGAGAGGAAGAAGGGAGGGTACGCTGGGCGGCGGATGACATCGACGCGAATGCTGGAGGCGGAGGTGACGCAGTCGGCGGCGGCCACCAGGAGGACGAGAGAGAGGAGACCGTGGCGCCGGCGGACCAAGGAGGAGGCCATCTGCCGGGACGGCGATCGGGGTTGGTGGGAGCCTGGGAGGTGGCTCAGCGCTAGGGGCGGAGGAGGAGGAAAAAGGAAAGAGAAGAGTCCATTGGAGGTGGCGGAGGAGGAAGATGCGCGGGTTAAAGGAGGGTGGCGCGCGGAATCGTGAGGCGGGGAGGGAATGGCGGGAGCGCGAGGACACGGATAGATATCATTATTTGCTATTTCTGCTAGTAAAAGGCGCGTCGAGGTGGCGACTCTCAGAAAAGCCGTTAACGGAAGTTAAATTGATTTGACCAACAACCACAACTAAGCAAAAAAGTATCTCTATCCTTGACTTGGGTTGATAATTATATTACAGATTTTTTTACATAAAATATATTTCAAATATTTCAAATGTAAGCTAAATGAAAATTTAGAGAAAATAATATCGAAGGCACTAATTATGAAAGGAGACACTCCCTTCAAGTTCAAGCATTTGATGAATTGATTAGATGCTAACACATGATGATGCGCATCCACCTTTCATCATCACTCACGTGCAGAGCATGCCTAAGGTTTCAGTTGAAATAAACTAATAGTTGGTTAATTTAACAGAAACAGTTATAGATATTTTTCCCCTTTTATAAAGAAACAAGTTACATTTGTTAGCTCAATTAGTCATTTTTACCATAAAATAAAAAATTATCATAAAATATAATTGGGTGTTAGTTTGAAACTTGAAAGCATGTAAAATAAAATCGGTGCAAGGAGAATACGCCACGTGTCACCGGTGTACTCATCGTCCTCACATGGGAAAATGACCCTATAACAAATGGAATAATGGGTCGACAAAATGGCACCCACAATCACACTAAACCATAACGACGTCTCCGCACTCGTAGTTTTCTTCGCTTGAGGGCAAAGTCTGCGAGCGTAGCGCCGATGTCTTTCTTCTTCAAGCCGCGGTCGAAGCCGGCGCCGCCGGAGCTCGCGAGGGCCATCAAGGAGAGCTTCCTCGCCCTCGACACCACCACCTTTGCTAAGGTCGTTTCCCTCTTTCCCTCTTTCCCTTTCTCTCTCATTCTCTCCTCTCCTTTTTCCTGGGAGATCCGGTTCTTGATCAGTCTTTCTCCTCCGATCGGTCATTCGATCCCTAATTTCTGCTTTTCTCGGTGAAAATAAGTGGTGGATCTGAGAATTGTACAGTTTCGCCTTCGATATACTCGGTTTGCATTTTGTCGATAACCTTGCGGAAATGCATTGGATGCTCTCTCGTATTTGGATGGTTGATTATCGCTTGTGAGGTTTCGAGGATTACCTTGAACATGCCCTAGGTAGATAGGAGGAAGTCTCTTTCAAATTTCCTACATAAATTTTGAGGCCTAATCAGCGCGATTATATATAATATGGGTAGATACCTGTCTCATTCCGTATTACTTTGGTAGTCAATATGCCACATATTGGTTGTATTTTTGGCATATACGAACAAGAACTAAGTATTTTGATGTTTCTCTGCTAACATGACCACTGGATCATAAGGTTCACTAAATGTTGACTGCATGCATTCATATTGGTGATTTATCTGTACTGATTCTAAACTCCATGCTGCTTCTTCAGGTAAGCATACCTTTTCTTTAGCTAATGTGTGACTAGTGTTTCAGATCTCTTTCGGCTAACCATCACTTTGTTGAAAGTAGATATTAATTTTTACTCTACTTGCAGCATTAGAGCTATCTATTCATGTGTGCATTCCCTAACCTGGTATTTATCTCGTAGAGAACTCATTGGTTTTCTACTTGATTATTATACTTCTTAACAGAGATATATACATAGTACGTTAGGTAGATAATCATGTCTCTCACTTATTTTGGATAGTCTGATATCAATTAGTTTTTGCAATGTCAGGCTCTTGAAGAAGTTGAGAAGAATATTGTTGCAATGAGGCAAATGTTATCAGGGGATGGAGAAGTTGAACCAAATCCAGATCATATATCCCAATTTGCTCTTGAAATATGCAACGGGGATGTCGTTTCTCTGTTCATACATAAGTTGCCAACTTTGGGTTGGGAAGTAAGTTCAACCTTCATTTCCGAAAGTTGTAATCAACATTGATGCCAAAGCTAACTAATGATTTCATGTCAGGCCCGAAAAGATTTGGTGTATTGTTGGTCCATTTTATTGAGGCAGAATATTGATTCTAAGTATTGTTGTGTTGAATATCTTGAAAGTCATCTGGAACTTCTGGATTTCCTCATTGTCTGGTAAGTCATCTGCCTTTTGCATACTTGGTATGTCACCTTTTCTTCAGCACTTATGAGGATACTTGTTTACCTAGGAATGATATTCAAGAAAACTAACATACATGTGGCTGATTAGTTAAGTACAAAACAATATGGGTGTAACCGAGTAAGGGTGAAACGGAGCTAAGCCGACTCGAGTACATGCAAGCTCGGCTCGACTCATTTAGAAAATACACCGCTCGAACTTGTCTCCAGGCTCGAGCTGTACTCGAGCTCGACTCATTAGGCTCAAGATCAAGCTCAAGATCGAGCTCATGGGATCGAATTCTATTGAGCTCGTGAATGAGCTCGAACTTAAGCTCAAATTTGAGCTCGACCAATTAGATATTAGGGAATAAATTATAAGGTTATATAATTATATATACAAATATATAAAGCTCAATTAGACTCACGAGCTCCTCAAGGCGAGTATTGGTGAGCTCGAGCTTGGCTCACTCTGTTATGGATCTACATTACTAGATAAACATTTCTTTCCTATTACATTTTCACTTTTTACTCTTCTGTAAGTAGAGATGCAATAACTAATATTGTGAGGGGTTTATTGTCATTTTTGTGAGGGGTTTAATTGTAATTTTCGGATGTAATTGAAAGGGGGTTTCAAGGTAACTGAAATAGGTATATAAGGTGAAGAGAGAGTCATGTAAAAGCTAAGCAAGAATCTATTCAAATAAAGATCTCTTTTCTTTCTCTCTTAATCTTCTTCTTCTCTTCTTGTGTTCTTTACTACTATTCTTCTTCTACTTCTTCTACTTCTTCTACTTCTTCTCTTCTTCTTTCATTCAAGATCTCAGTTCAAGAACTCTGACATATTGGTAGCAGAGCTAGAAGAGATGGCGAAACCTTCTTCAAGAGATTCGATGACGCCTTCTTCAAGAGGTTTGACGAATTCCTGCACCGTTACGAGGAAGATCAAGCTACCGCTAGGATGGAGCGGGAACTGTTGAGAGCAAACCAACAAGAAATGGTGGAAAAATATAAAGAATATCAAGCTGCCAACCGGATTGAAAAAGAGGTATGGAGAGCTAGCCATAGAGATCTCTCAAATCGATTGGAGATGATTGAAAAAGGAGCCGCTGGCTCCCAGATTTCAGCCGTGGCAAGTTTGCTACCTACCCCAATTGATAGAGAACTTAATTTGGGGAAATCGCCGGGCACCAAGGAAGCTATTCGGACCGAAGGGGTGGTTGTGAGGGAGATGCTTGAAGATTCATTGAAGACAACAGAAAAAGGAGGCCAGATTCTCATTGAGGAAATTTCCAAGCGGACAGTAGATGAGGTTGTCCTAACACACATCCTCCACCCCGCTACGTGAAACTGGATTTCTCCAAATTTAATGGTAAGCGAGATCCATTGGCATGGCTGTGCAAATGTGAGAGTTTCTTTCAACATCAACAAGTCGTGGGGGAAATGATGATGGCTTTAGCATCATTTCATTTGGAAGAAGAGGCCCAAATTTGGTTTTTCAAAGTGAGACAAAATAAACCAGAACTAAGGTTTGAGCTTCTCCTCTCTAGGGCTGGAAAATTAATGGACAAACAAGAAATGGAGATTTTCATTAGTGGGTTGCAACCAGATCTTCAAATAGAAGTGGAAGCCCATCAATCAAAAGATTTAATGGAGGCGATGTGCTTGGCTAGATTGTATAAAAGAAGGGTCCTTCTTCCTAAGATAGCTAATCTGAAACTTGTTGGTAATTCTTCTAATTATTTCAAAGTTATTGAAGCTTCCCCTCCGGCTCCTATGTTCAAACGACTCATTGCAGAAATAGTAGAACGCTGAGCAAATGGCTTATGTTTCTTCTCTTGAGGACATGAATGCAAAAAAATATTTTGGATCGATTCTATAGCTGAAGATGAGATTGATAAAGGACCCCTTGAGATATTTAGCGGCTCTTGGAGGAATTGTAATAGTCTTTCCTTGCTTTAAGGCTTGAGGACAAGCCTCATCTAGAAGAGGGGGGTGATGTTATGGATCTACATTACTAGATAAACATTTCTTTCCTATTACATTTTCACTTTTTACTCTTTTGTAAGTGGAGATGCAATAACTAATATTGTGAGGGGTTTATTGTCATTTTTGTGAGGGGTTTAATTGTAATTTTTGGATGTAACTGAAAGGAGGTTTCAAGGTAACTGAAATAGGTATATAAGGTGAAGAGAGAGCCATGTAAAAGCTAAGCAAGAATCTATTCTAATAAAGATCTCTTTTCTTTCTCTCTTAATCTTCTTCTCTCTTAGTCTTCTTCTTCTCTTCTTGTGTTCTTTACTACTATTCTTCTTCTACTTCTTCTCTTCTTCTTTCATTCAAGATCTCAGTTTAAGTTCAAGAACTCTGACACACTCACATGTAATGCATGGCTCGAGTTCGACAAGATTGAGTCTAGTTTGAGTTATCATTGAGTCGATCCCGAGTAGCTCACGAGCAACTTGTCTCACTTGCACTCCTACAAAACAGCATCAAGAATAACATGGCTAGCATTAATATGTTATTGTTATTTGATGTATTGCATGGTTCAGTTGACTGCTATATGTTTCCTACTTTTCTGGGTTTATTTCTTCTGTACCTCAATAGAAATAGTTTATGTTCTAGAGAATATTGAACAAATTAGTTGGCAATCCCTCTTTTATTGGAGTCTTCCTATTATTATGGTCTATTTGTCCTTGCTAATGGAATATATCATTTAAGGTATTTGAGAATATTGAGTAATTCAAAACCAAATGTAAATTAGTTGCGGTGTTCGTTTGAAATGTCAGCTTTTCTTTCCATTTATTTGATTATCACATATCCATAGGAAATCAACCATTTAATTGCTACAGATTCAGTAATGAAACCTTTCCAGTTATCCAGTTATATGGGCCATAATTTAATCTATTTTTTCTCATTCTTTGTTTCAGGAATGTGAAGATTCCATATTTTTCTTGTGTCTTTCTGTTTAACCTTATTCTTGAAACTTTTTGTTTCTTTCCCTCTTGAGTTAGCTTTTGATATTTCTCCAGTTAGTTGGTCTTGAAGTTTGATCTGCTAGTGTTTCCTCAAACAGTTATAACAACAAAGAAATTGCATTGAGCTGTGGTAACATGTTGAGGGAATGCATCAAGTATCCAACTCTTACAAAGTAAGCAACTTTGACATCCATACCAGTTTTTGTTTTTTGTAATATTATCTGCCTTATTAATTTTGTTATATGTGAAGATGCATAACAGAAGTGTTTATCATGCTTCATTCATAAATATCTGAAGGCTCTATATTATGATCAGCTGTATTATTCAGGATCCTATCATTTTCAAATGTGATCATATTGCAGACATATGTTTTATTATGCCAGTCCAAGTTCAAGTCCAAGTTGACAGTATTATGCTCTATGATTGACTAGGAGTTGAAGGCATTGTTTCTTCTTGCAAAATTTTACTTTCTCTACCAATGTTATATATCTACTCATTAACTGAATACAAAATTCGCACCAATTTACAAATTATACCATTCTCTTAAAAGTAATCATATGATTGTTCTTTTTTATAAATGGTTGTCACGTGATCTTTATTTTATTTACTTTGAATTCTTCTGCTGAATTGTTTGTTGAGAATGACAAGAAAGCATTATTCAGTCTAGTAATCCAGTCAGTATTGCAAAGGATATTTCTGATTATTATTTATGTAGGGCTGGTTCTAATAAGTCTATGATTACATTAATTTGAGTAATTCAAGGTCATGTAGCTTTAATTTTGATACCTTCAAACAATCTGACACGGCAACCTTTTGGATATTTCGGAGTGCAATGGAACGAAACCTGTGCTTACCATATATCCTTAAAGAAACTTTGGAAACTTTGGATGATAGTCAACTTCATGTTTGAGGAGTATGAAAATCAAGTTTGAATATTTACAAGGGTAAATTACTATATACATCCTTAAATATGTCTGAAATAACAAATCTATCCAAAAAATAACTTTCAAATAAACTATTGATATTGTAATGTATATATCCAACTGTTCGTTTGCAATTAGTTCAATAATTTTTGTTGATGTGGCAGACATGTCCTTAACTTGTAGCAATATTATACTGCACGCCAAGAAAACTTGTGTTTCTTTTTTCTTTTTTCTAATAGTTTCCCCTCATTTTTTATAACAAATGGGAGTATACAAGTGAGGAGGAATTATAAGAAAAAAATGTTTTCTTGCCACATGTATGATGTGGTAGTACAGCAGGGCCATGTGTTGGTAACATGTTTGCCACGCCGCTAAAATAATTGTTGAACTAACTGAAACTTGATGGTTGGGGATATATATGTTATAAAATGAATAGTTCATAAATAGTTTTGTTCGAAAGTTTTCGTTTTGATAAACTTGTTATTTCATGCATAGTGTAGGATGTATATAGTAATTTATCCTATTTACAACTAGGTGTATACCATATTTTAAATTCTCATTTTTATTATCTTATGACCATTAATTTTTGGTTTTTAATGCATTTTGATTTGTAGTGATCTTTCAGATGCATCTTGGAATCACATAGCTTTGAATTGTTTTTCAAATATGTGGAGCTGCCGACCTTTGATATTGCTTCAGATGCTCTTTCTACCTTCAAGGTCAGTTTTAGCCACTAGAACTTTCACATTTACTAATCATCGTGTGTTAGACACCAAAATCTTTTTCATATGCTGACCTGTCCTTGTGAGCAAAATTTATGGCAGGACTTGCTAACAAAACATGAAACTATAGTATCTCAGTTTCTGACCTCACATTATGAACAGGTTAGCTATCAGTTCTCCATGCACCATTTCAGTTGTTTATGGGTCAAACTCTTTGCAAATTTAGCATATCGGGATAAATGTTCTGCTAGTTGGATAGGATGTTCCCAATATGCTCTTTGTCCATTAATCTGATTGAAGAGTGTTGTTGCAGTTCTTTGAGCTTTATGAGAAGCTATTGACATCTCCGAACTATGTAACAAGAAGACAATCCTTGAAGGCTAGTTCTATTGGTGATCTACATTTATTCAGATAATTCGCATTTAGTCAGTATAGTAATGTCAATTTCATTATCTAGATCCTTTCCGATTTCCTTTTGGAACCCCAAAATTCACAAACAATGAAGCGTTACATCTTAGAAGTTCGATACTTGAAGATTATGATGGCGCTATTGAAGGTATGCTTTTTGTCTCTTATCTAATTCTACTTCTGCTAGTTTGTTACATTTTTACATTTTATTTGTAGAAGTAGAACAATGTCATTCTGGCTCCTATTACTTTGTGGTTTCCATCTCTTCCAACAAGATTTATAGTATTTGACATTTAATTGCTTGGGATTTGTTTCTCAGGATGACATAACTGGTTTTGATCTTATGTAAATTTTATCTTTTTATCTTTTTTTTTTCCTTTTCATTACCTATTCAGGACTCAAGCAAAAATATCCAGATCTCCGCCTTCCACATTTTTAAGGTATTTTCTTGCTCTTGGCACATTTACTTGTTTTGCTTATTATATGTTTCATCTAGGAGAGCTACTGGTAATGGGTATTTCCAGATATCTTATGAGTTTTGTCCTGGAGGAACCGTGTTGAACATTCATCTTGGTTAAATAATTCATTTTTAAGTTGTATATTACTCAGTTGCATATCCGTAGTGTACTTATATTGCTTTCAAGTAACTTGTTGATATATGAAAACTTAAATTACAGATTGAGTGCGTACTTTTACCTGCCGCACTTTCATAATAGTGTGTTGATTTTGGAAATGTCAGTTGCCACCAAACATGCTCCACGTTTTCTTTTATGATCACCAAAGTCTCAAATGACATAAGTTTCAGTTCTCATGGGAGTCTTTTACTGGTAACTCATCTTGTTTGATCTTTTATACTTACAATTAGGTGTTCGTTGCTAATCCACATAAGTCCCCGGAGATCATAGAAGTCTTGGTAGATAATCATGAAGCACTCCTGATGTCACTGCAAAATCTACCTATGAGCAAAGGTGCAATTCTGTTTTTGCATTTGTTATAGTTATCCATCATAGATTTTCAAGCAGAAAAATACTGAAGAACACTTTGATATAAAAAAATGCCATGTCGTTAAAAGGTTATGGACATGTATATGATTGGAGAACACTTTGATATACATGGGAGCTAAAATAGTTTATCACTTTATCCTTCTACAGTTGCGTACTTTGTTTTTTTCTCTTGTTTTAAACGAAGATCAATCTTTAATCATTTTTGTTTGACGGGAACTGTTACACTTTAAAGGCACCTGTTGCTTTTGCTGACTGCTACATTTGGTTCTTGTTTACCCTTAATCTAGGGGAAGATGATCAAGTTGAAGAGGAGAAAGATCTAATCATCAAGGAGATCGAAAAAGTTGCAAATCTGTCAAAGGCCAGTTGTAGCTCTCAGCCTTCTTCATGAGGATATATTTTCCCTTTTTTGTGTGTGCGTGACATTTCATGTTCATAAAGGCAATATTGATGAAGCCTAGTTTGACATGATTCTTAGGAGATGGCGAATCTTTCGACGTATGATTTTGTGAGTAATCATTAGAGTTTAGAACTGTGACTTTGGAAAAGCTCATGTACGAATGTTTGTTTGTGTGGACCTTACGAAAGGAAAAGAAAGCATAATTGCAACAAGCATGAATGTTGGATTCTCGAAATGTCAACCATAACTATTGGACTTATTGTGCATTTATTGATAAACCTCATCATTATTTACTCTTATAACTTGCTATAGTTTGTTTGCTTCACCGCATGGAATAAGATACGATAGTATAGAAAGACAAATAAAGGAAATTTTTTATAGGATTGTTTTATCCTATATACCTCCAATATTATATTAATTATATATTTTTTAGTTTTATTTATTTTTAATTCAAATATCATACAAATAAAAAATTAAAATTAAATTCATCCTTTATCTCAAGAACCAAACATACCTCTAGCTATGGGAGGGGTCAAATCAATGACGACGTTAGAAAATTATTTCAAGAAGGAAAAAATATAAAATCACACGTAAAAAAATATTTTACAGTATTTTTAGAAAGAACAATTTAATATATTAATGTAGTAAAATGTTAAAAAAATATATATAATATATAAGGAAAAATCAATCTCAGGAGGGGCAATTGCCCCCCCCCTAAGATTAAGTTGGCTCCGCCCCTGGTTCAAATGGATCATCCACTCATGCCTTGGCAAGTGGTAAAAAAAATAATTTAATTATATTTTTGGCAATTTAAAATATCATATTTTTTTAGTTTGATCTATTCTTTTTAAAAAATTTTTATTTAGTCTTTTAAAAATTATTTTTATTTTCGTTTGGTCTTTTCATTAACTTTCGTTAATTTTTGATGTTAAGTGCCAACATGAAATGCTAACGTGGAGTAAAGATGGATAAAAAATGAGATATTTTAAGTGATTAGATAAAAAAATATATATTTTAATAACTTAAAATATAATTATATATTGTTATACTTTATGTTATTAAAATGTATATTGTTATACTTTAGGTTATTAATATATATATTTTTTCATTTATTTTTATAAAATATTTTATTTTTTTCATTTCTTAACAGCAAAAATTAATGAAAAATTAACGAAGATACCAAACAAAAAAAAATGATATTTTAGAGGATCAAAAATATAATTAACCAAAAAAATAATAATCAAAGAGTAGCATGTAATTAGTTTATTACATATTTATTTAGATAAATTTTATATTTAAAAGCTATCCTGTTAATATAAATACAAAACTGAATTTGCTGGAAGCATATAGCATGAGTGCATGACTCACCACGTTGGTCATGTCAGCCTTTGTTGGGAAGATTTGTGAGTAACACATTCTATCTAATTATTTGACACATAATTCTCTTCATATTTACGAGATAGAAGGAGGCACTTAAAGACAAGTGATTGAGAACAATTCTAACCCAACGTCAATTGGTTATATGGCCCAGATATTAAATGTATCAAAAGTTCTGAGGGGATGCCTGTTAAGCATATGAGACTCCGAGAAGGTAGTATATAATGTTGCGGCAAATTGGGCCGATTATTCTGGATCAATCAGCCTATCGTCTTCTAGGTGGTTGTCGTAATCAATTAATTAAAAGAAGATCATTTGCATTAAACGGGCTCAAAGAAGAAAACGCAGACCGGAAACATAACTATGATTTCTTAAAACAACTCTAGCATTCCTACATACACCCTGCTAGGCTTCCTTCCAAACCTTCATACACCATTCAACTATATATATCTACTAAATTCAGAGATACTCACAACACAGAAAAAAAGAAATTGCAAAACCCTCGTCCATCCACCCCTTTCTTGTCACAACTTAACTCACAAGACCTACAACCACAAACTCCATCCACGGCGTAGAGAGAGAGAGAGAGAGAGAGAGAGAGAGAGAGAGAGAGAGAGAGAGAGAGAGAGGGAAAGGTGGTCTCTATATATGGTTCATTTTAGAAGTAGCCTGATGCAAAAAATATTCCGACAACTAGATGCGTCTACGCTTGAGCTTCCACTGGGGATGGCAATGCGAGTAGCCTCGCCTTCTGAAAACGAGGAGGAAGATTCCTGTTGTGCTTCTTCGGGCCGACCATCCATGGCAAGAACACCCCAGTGCCAGCGCCCGTGCCACTGTGTGATGTCTTCTTATTGCCCGGGCTCGCCACCGCGGCCTTCCGTGGTGCCAGCATGACCACTGGGCTGGGAAGAGCAAATCCCCATGCCGCCGTGGCCGGTATCATGCCGTAAGGCGGCCAGGCAAGGACGCTGGCAGCCGGCACTTTTTGCGACGGCGGAGTTCCAGGTTGCCATATCGCCATGGCTTTGGTTGACTTGGGTGAATCCACCTGCACGTGATTGGTTGGCTTGACCTTCATCAGTGTGATGATCACCCTCCTATTGGGAGAAGAAGAAACTACGTGCCTCGCCATGTCAGCACTATTGCCACGCATAACCAGGAGCGACCTGCGTCATAAATAATCGATAGACCGCTCATTTCTAAAAAAACAACCGATTTTATTCGATTCAAATTCAATAAGTACCCTAATTGCATATCATTTGATCATATATATATAAGTCAAGTGGATACCCTTCTTTAATTGAAAGTGTGAGGGAGCCCTTGTAATTTCCATCATGATCGCTGACGAGAGAGCGTCCAAAGGCCATTGTGGTTTCAGAAAGGATGAGTGCAGATAAGGGGTTGTCCAAATGTGGGGGTTTGTAGTATGGCTGTGAATGCTCATCCTGTGGGGAGGACATGAAAATAATTGGTTTTAGAATTTTGAAGATTAAGTTAAGGTATGCATGTAATAGAAGAGCTAATTAATTAATTAATTACTTCGTCGAAGAAGTTGACGATGCAACTGTTGGGCTTCCTACTCTCTGGCAGCAAACGCCATTGGATCAGGCGATCGATTACATTCTGCAAAGCAGGGGGAATCGGTTCGATATTACCTGCATCATATAATAACTTGTGTTACCCAGCAATTAATTGTATATATTTCTAACACCTGATCATTTTACTTTACGAAATTAATGTTACACTTTATTTAGAATTTTTATAGCAGGGATTGGACAAGTTATATGTTTGAGGGATGCTGAAAAAATGCACCAAATATTGTGAGAATCTTGGGCTTACTTGCTGCCTCTTCTGTGGCTGATTGGAATAGTGGCGTGCCAAGCTGAATGATCTCTCTCTTGTTCCCTTTTACTTCTTTATTGAAAAGAATAAATGTTTCTCCTGGACAAAAAAGAGTATACACAGAAGTCACATCAGATAATAATTTCGGAAGAAAGAAAAGGCAGGTTTTGCTAAACTCAATTAATGGAACATAATTACAAGGAGAAAAAGGCCGGCAAGGGAAGCATGAATGTCAAAAGACCAAAGAGAATTAAGCAACCTACAGAGGACACTTACCTGAGAGCTCTCCTTTGCGTCCTGCAAGACGGAGTTCATTTATGAATTCGGAAAACTCGAGAAGCTCCGAGTCTGTGAATATCTCCTCGTACAACTTGAGACCTTTCACAACATTAACCTGGTAAAGCATTATAAATATCAATAAATAATTTCTTCTAATTGGAACACTCAAAAATCGTATAATTACTCGGACAACTACTATTTCCTACGGCATCATCTATTCATCTCTATACAGAAACTGTGCCCAATGATGGTAAGATGGAACTCGCCATATGCCCTTTGATTGACTCCTTGGCCATAAAACCTTTTAAGATCTTGATCCTTTCAGGACGCGGCTCCACATCTTCATGGTCTGCACAAGCACTCATCTTTTCTTGTGAGGCCTGCTCCTCTTGACATCCTACGAGCACATAATACCAGAAAATGTTACTAGTAAACTCGGAGAAAATCAATCTACTTCTGCTTTTCTATACAAGTATCATTATGCGTACAAACTGAAGAAGCAAACAAAGAAATCTCACACATCACTGAGTTCATTGTGTTTTTACAAGGATCTTTTTTTTATGACTTATGCTAATCTTGAAGAACATGATTAGATTAGAGCTTTTAGGCAATAGAATCCAGGAAGATTTTGGAACACTTTGTCAAACACGCGCGTACACTTCATATATCAAAGTTGTTGGAAACAGAGATGCAATAATAATGCGCTGAAAAAGACTCCACCAAGGTTTACTTTTCTCAGATAATAATCCAAAATGCAGGAAGCAGTGCACATGTTCCAGAATCATGACATTGTTTCTTCAGCTTGACTCTAAGACGACAACGAAACATTCAAGACAGACGACTTCTTGTTCATAGCATACCGGCCTTGGATTCAGAGAATATTCTTCAACCAAAAAACATGAGACCCCCCTGTTTCAACCGTTGACAGTGGCCCTCGATAAGACCGCAAACCGAGCTATGTGACAGGGTGGCCCGTTGGGCCCTCCCAATAAAGTGGCTGCTGTCTCGAATCGCACAGCGGATCGATAACCAGCCCATCACCGAACAAAAGGCAAAAACCCCTGGCTCTCCGACCGCATCCAGCGAGCAAATGCCACGTGGCGAAACTAAGAGCCATCTAAAAACCAGCCCTCGACCCCTTCCCGGCTTTGGGAAAACCCAAACAAAACCTCTCTCTCTCTCTCTCCAGTCTCCATTGTTCCCGTGCAAATGCATCTTTGCGATGTCCTTGTTAATGTACTCTCTTCCAAAAAGGCACACGCCCCCTCCCATCTTTATTTCGCCTCGTATTGCTCCACAATACATCCAAAGCCAGGAATTATAGTAGGGCGGGAGCTTGTCAGTCCCCGAAAAGCCTATGATGGAGAATTACCGCAGGGGCGGTGGCCGTGAACACTTTCACGGGCCGAGCTGGGTGAAGTAGTAAACTTCGCTAACGACACCAAGCCGAAGCCGGCGCCTGCGACGGAATCTGACGGCTAATAGTGTGGGGATGGCCAATGGTGGGCGAATCAAAGCCGTCCATTTCTGACCGGTACCGCCAAGAAAAGAGGAGGTTAGGTGAGTTGTGCGCGGACTAAACTAATGTAAATTTGTGGGTGAAGGCGGAAAGCCAGATCTAAAATTTTGGGTTTAAAAATGTTAGGAATGATTTAAAAGTAGATTGTAAATAATTAAAAAATAAGAAACATGAAACATGAACCAATGGTTTACCTCCGTTAGCTTCGCCGTCTTCGAAGACGACCTTGTGATCCGAAGAATCTTCGGCAGACACCAGCTCAGGTGCCGCCGCCGCTTTCTCCTCGATCGCAACACTGGCGGCGTCATCCGCCGCCTCCTCGGCAGCAGGCTCGTCCTCTGCCGGAGCGTCGTCGTGCTGATCCGCCGGATTCTTCACGGCGGATTCCGATTGCTCCGTCTCCTCCCGCAGCTCATAGGCAGGGGATTCGGCGGCGCGGTTGGCGGTCACCAGGCGGAGCGCCGCGGCGACTTCGGCGATGGGGTGGTACTTCTGCATGTGGAGCACCGGAAGCCAGTTGAGGCGCCGCCGGTGTATGGCGGCGAACACCGGCTCGTACTCGTCCGTGTCGCCCCCGATCTGGGCTAGGTGCCCGCACAGCTCGTCGATGATGGCGTTCGCCGCCGCGAACTCCCCTCGGAACCACACAATCATCGGGTCCTTCGCGTAGGCCTCCGACACCACCATCGCTGTCCCCGTCGACGCAGGCGTCGCCTTCATCGCCTAGCCCCCTGAAATCAAACACACCAGAGAGAGAGAGAGAGAGAGAGAGAGGTGGAAATGCAGAGCAATTACTAATTAGCAAAAGAGAATCGAAGTGTGAGAAACCGAGGCATAAAAAAAACCACGCAGCTTGGCCTCTATAAATACTAACGGGAACGAATACACTCCTCCGCTGACGTGGCGACCGAGGAGGAAAGGAGGAGCGCGCGGGGCAATCAACATTGCACCGGATCCCAGGACCATAACATCACCGGACGAGTCCAACCTTCTTCACTAAATCCCCCTCTCACCGCCTCACCGGCGGTGAGCAGGATCCCATCTATTGGTCTTCGACGCACGTGACTTCACCTGATGGGGAATCGAGGCCTCCCGCCACCGGTAATCGTTGGCTCGCTATGATCCAACGGCTCAGATATCGCTTCCGACTCTTTTGGACGGCCTGGATAAAACATATTTTCCATACACGCTTTTTGACATTTATTTACCAGTGTTGGGTCTGGTCTGGTCTGGGCCTCCCCTCGGAGAATGACGTGGATATGTCGTCAGCGAGCACGTTTACAACGCAGCTTACATAATTAGTATTTTTTAGTATATTTTAAATTTAATTTTCCGTTTTATTTTAATATAATTTTCGTTTTCCTTCAGTTTTCAAATTCTATTACTTATATGCATCGCGTGTTCGAGTGCGATAGCAGTTGACCGGAGTTTAGAGGCTGGAGATCAAATGCACGTCACAGGTCAGGGAACAGCGTGCTGTCCCCATAAATGAGAAGGGTCCCCGACACCTCTTACCAAGTCGCACGTCGAGATTGCGTGCAATAGCGTGTGCTGTCTCATTTGACACGTCGGATCGCGCCTCGGGACACCAAATTGGCTATCGCGCACACCGATGTACGTGTGTGATTCCTCATCGTCTTGCTTTATGATTATTATTTATTAATGAGGCGAATTCCACTCTAATATAATTTCAATTAATCGCAATCAAATGAGTAGCTAATAATATTATGTGTTGAAAGGGCACATAAGCATAACATTAAATTATGAGGACGCGCAGAAGTCAAATGACTCAAATGGGCATGAAAGGGCGAGCGAAGTGAAAGGTAAGCGTATGGCGTGGAAGAGTTTAGAGTTTAGATCTGTTGCATAAGCATCACGCACTCGAACGAGAAAAGTGGTGGCATAAATAATGTGGAAGGATCATGTCAGCATCGACGGTGTACAAGTGTTGGGTTGATATCTAAAGCTTGACCTTTTATCACGTGATATGCACGTGCTTGCTTCTTCTTCTTCTTCTTTTTCCTTTTTCTTCTTTTTTTTGAAAATTTAATCCTATTACAAATCATAAACAGAGTATGCTCACCCTTCCATTCAATTATGTTTAATTTTTTGAAATCTTTTAATGCATTTGTATCATAAATCCAAAATGTTGTGTTATTATTAGAGTTGCCCATTGTTCGGATTACACCGAATTGAATCGAATTAGAACCAAACCCGAATCAAAATTTTTCGAATCTGGTTCAATTTGGCTCCTTACAAGTTTGATTTCTGAATCAAATCAAAATCAATTATTAATAATCGATTCGTCTTCGGTTCCCAAATTTGGGAACTGAATCAAACACCAAAAAGTAAAATTTAAAAAAAAAAAAAATTTACTAGCCTATTAGGTCATTAGGATCGGGAACTCGAGATTTATAAGAAAAAATTGATAATTTATATCAAATAAAGAGGTGTCAAATTAATTTTATTTAAGTGATTGATTATAATTTATGTAAAATTAACAGTCAAATTACACTTTTATACATCAAACGTGCTAAAAGATGGAAAAATGAATTATTATTTTTTTTAGTTTTTCAATTACAAAACCGAACCGAACTGAAAATAGTCGATTCGTTCTGATTCAGTTTATGCCATATTCAATTCAGTTTTCGAGTTGAATTTTCACTGATAAAAATTTTTGATTCAATTCGATTCAGTTTAAACCGAATGAACACCCTTAATCATTATACAACAAATGCTATTTATTTCTCCAGTTGCGATGTTAAATAGGATATTGCATGTTTTTAATCCGAACTAGATGAGGTGAATGAACCTGAATTATAAAGAGAATAGTTAACCATTATTACTAATTAGATAGAACAAAACATTAATTCAATAGCTAATGAATCTTATCATTACTCTACAATATTTAATGAAACCTCTTAAATGAAGCATTAATATTTGAAATTTATATTAATTAATGCATCAAATTCAAAAAATACCATTGCATGGGCAGAGAGGAGAGATTTGTTACAATTGGGAAACATGCATTGGCTTGCCAACCTCCCATTTTCTTGATTCCAATTACCCAATTAATTAAATCTATTCCCTCTCTAGAAGTGCAAGCACAACTCCCACATGATGACATGAAGGGCATTAAGGTATCTCTTCCCCTATATATCCCTTGGAAAAGGAATGTTAGGCCTAAAGTGTTGTATTGTGGTGGTGGGTATATATTTGATAGGTTGATGTCCAAACTTTTGGTGATTCCTTGCATCAAAGAATCATGGCATCAAGCATTTAGTATTTTCCTTTTGGAATTGACAAGTAATGAGGGTTAGAATTAACCTAATTAAGGTCAAGTAGTAAAAGAAACAATTGACCTAACCTTGGGTTAGTATTCTTTGATATGGTTGAGCAAAATTAAACTAAAATTTAGCATTCAAATTAGGATGCTCAAGTTTGTACATCAATTCGACTTTCAAAATTAGATTTTATTTTGAACGATGATGGTTTTGATCAAGTATAAGTCGCGAAGTTTTGTTTTTGATATTTTTTTTAAAAAAAATAGCATTCATTGCTTCTTCTTAATTTTTAAAAAATTATTTTAGTTTGATATCTTTTCTAATCGCATTCACATCAAATTTTGGATTAGATTAATTGATGTACGTAGTCTATATCTCAATTAATTAATTAATGATTTAGTGCATGCTGTTGTAGCTTGTAATATAAAACATGCTACATGACCATGGAAAATTAATTGAAATGTCACTAATTCACATTAAAACATATGGCCTTAATTTACAATTGGAAGATGAGATATGGAAGTTGGTGGAGTACTAAAAAGTCTTATAATTTGAATATCTTGATTCTAAAGCCAAAAGAGGGTTTACTTTCTTTGGAATTGATGAATAGAAAAGTCAACTTCCCAAGGAGTGGACCCATGTTTTTCCTTTCGAATGGAAGAAGCTTGGTGGAAAAATATGCAATATAACTTAATTTCAAATTGATTAACCAATTTATTATTGTAATTTATTGCTTTGATTTATCATTACTTGAAAACACACATAGCAAGTTTAACATGTCAATTAAACCTATGTATTAGTAATTAGTTAGCAAAACAACTTGACATCACAAGGCATGGACTGTGTTTGGGTTCTATTTAATTGAAAGAAACATTTCATAATTAGTGATGTTGATAGTGCATGTTGTTCCAATACAATTTATTGATTAATTTTAGTCATTCTAAAAAAATAGAGGAAGAATAAAAACAAAACATGGCCACATTAGATTAATTAATTAACAACACTAGATCAATATATATAACATGGGCGGTTCTTTTATTATTGTTGTTCAGAAAATGACAGAGGTAACAACGAGAGACTTCAACTTTAAAAACAATGCATGAATGCATGATGTCACTTGTGCAAAGATATTTGATAACAGATTAATGAAATATTTATTGTCATCATGTCAGTATTGAGATATCAACATTCAACAAGTGGCAATGCATCTTAAATATTCTTCTTTTCTTCTTCTTCCAGTAATACCATTTGATTTTAAAAAAGCAGGAGCACTTCATAGATTAATTAGGTAGCGATTCAATTACGAGAGAGGGAATGGAGGTGTGGATTGGGCTATAATCGACCTGAGTCTGAGTTCAAGTACAAGTAAAATCGGCTTAGCTCATTTAAAAAATATTGAGCTCGAGCTCAATTGAAGTCCAGCTCATGAATGAGCCCGATTAATTTCAGCTCGAGATTGAGCTATGTAGACTTGAATTCAATTAAGCTCAAATGATCTCGTGAATGAGCTCGAACTTAAGCTCGCATATAAAACACGATCGATTAGGCCCGCGAGCTCATCGAGTCGAGTATTGGGTGATTAACTCAAGTTCGGCTCGCTCACATGTAAAGCTAGACTCGAGCTCGTCAAGATCGAATGGAGTTCGAGTTTACGATCAAACTCGAAAATATAAGCTAATTAAGTTTGGGCTGATGCCCATGCATATTGATAAGATGTTTTGTTTAAAGAAACTTTCGACGAGATTTGAATTCTTAGGGCAAGTCTTAATCCCTATTATAACTTTAGCCGTCTCTCATCCTATTAAAATTTAGAGGAGTGTTTGGTACATTACCGTTTAAGATTATTGAAAACTTAGATTATCATCCAGATGGATTATCATTTTTAAAATTATCGATAATATTACATTACCATGTTTGGCATGAACTAGTAATCTCGTCAGTAATTCACATTATCTTATTTGGTACTAAAAAAAGATTACTAAGAAACTTATATTTTTAACTAAAATATCCTCAAATAAAATCGGATAATTATATACTTATGATGATGATGATGATGATGATGATGATAATAATAATAATAATAATAATAATAATAATAATAATAATAATAATAATAATAATAATAATAATAATAATAATAATAATAATAATAAATAAATAAATAAATAAATAGACGAGAATGACGACAACATGTGAGGAGGGCACGGGAGGATGTAGCAGTGCGCGAATGATATGAGGTGAGAGTTTTTTCCTATGTTAATAGAGAGTATTTTATTGGAGGATATTTTTTTGTCAAAAAAAAATTTACCACTTTACTAGTAATCCACAAAATCACTTTCTCCCTCGATGATGTGGATTATCACTTGAGTGGTAATGTAGATTACTAAGAACATCCATATTACTGGTAATCTATTTCAACCAAATGTGATAATCTAATGAGCTTAAGTAATTTTAATTCAAATTATCGATAATTCATCTAGATTATCTCGTGCCAAATGTCTCATAATGTAAACTCCACTCTTTATAGATTAATCATTGTAAGAGTTGTATTTATGTTACCCTACTCCATGTTAAGATCAAAAAATATTTTTATATCTTCCCCGTTCAATTTGGCACTAAAATAGGGGAACATGGTCATTTATTTTTACAGCGATTTCCCTTAAAAAAAAAAATAAGAAATGCTTTTATTTTCAAAAACAAAATCTTTATTCATTTTTTCCCTAAATTAAAAAGTAAATATTTATATACCAAAATTATCCTCCGCAAATCATTTTCAACTAGTTTGGTTAATTTTAGACATATTCGAAAATTCATTCTAAATTCATAATAAAATAAAATAAAAATTTATTATTCATAGGTAAATTACTTACATAACTTGTATCAGCAAAATAAATTTTTTAACGTTGAAAATAAAAAAAAATTCATCAAGTTCGACCAATTTTAAATAAGTTTGAGAAATTTATCCTAAATTCACAATAAAATCATAAAAAATCTATTATTCATAGGTAAATCACTTCAATAACTTGTATCAGTAAAATAAATTTTTTAGAGTTAAAAATTATTTTTTTTTAACAATTTTCAATTGGTTCGGCCAATTTCGAACCAGTTGAAAATGGTGAAAAAATTATTTTTCAACTCTAAAAAACTTATTTTGTTGATACATATTATGAAATTATTTATCCATGAATAATAATTTTTTTATAATTTTTTAATGAATTTCAGATGAATTTCCTGAACATGTATAAAATTAGCCAAATCAGTTAAAAATGATCTGAGAAAAAAATGAATAAGGGTTCTATTTTTGGGAATAAAAGTAGGTCTTATTTTTTTTAGGGAAATCGTTGTTGTTTTTATGAATCGATGTAATTTTACCTTAAATGATCATTTAATTAGTTGGTGTCATATGATTAATCTTACTTTATAATTAATACAATGTTAGGCCAAAACCTGTGACCTCACTAAATTAATGAAGCAAGCCTACATGAGACACTAATTGCTTCATATATATATATATATATATAATAATAATAATAATAATTCCCTTGATATGTTATAATATATTTGATACATTATACATTAAGCTACAAGAATTGAGTTAGAAGCAAAGATTAATTACTTGTATGTGCTACGTGTTGATCACTTCCTCTCAATTTCAAATTAAGACCAACCATTTTGATTCAAACCCTGCATGAAATAGCTAGTTGGGGTTTATTTTAGGAAAAATAGTCAAATTTGTCCATGAAAAATGTGCAATTTTGCCCATCAATTATATTATTTTTATCAAAATTGCACTCGACGTTACATAATTGGATCATTTTTGTCATTTTCATTAGCGGAAGTCCATGTCAGCAAATAGAATCCCACGTGACAAGTGCAGCTGAGCCGCATAAGATGTTGATGGAAAATGACATATAGTAATTATGTAGTGACAAGGATAATTTTGGCCTAAAATATATTTAGATGGATAAATCTAAATCTTTTTCAATACTTTAGGGGTAAATTTGCAATCTTCTCAATACTTCAGGGATAAATTTAATCATTTTTTCTTTTATATATTATTATCATTAATGTGATTCTAATTAACACTATAAGAATGATGTTGATATCATCTTTACCAAAATCAAAAAAATATAAGTTTGACAATTATACTTTGTATTGTAACTTAAGATAGATTTTGAAGACTAGTGGAAAGGAATTGGTTTTCACTAGTGGAAAGGAATTGGTTTTCAGAGCAACACCTACAGAGCATGTACAAGTTCACATAGACTTAGAAAAGAACGTAGAACAATTACACAAAAAGCTCACTGGTACTTTTAATGTGGTAGATCAGCAAAATAATGGAGGCAGACCACTCAATTTTTGATGAAATGGATTTTGAAGACTTCACAGAATCACAAAATAGAAATCCTAAAGTCAAAAAATCATCTTCTCAATAGGTTCAAAGAAACTCTTTTCCTTTCAACCTTGAGCAAAACAAGGCCAAGAAAAAAAGGTATTCCAATGACTCGAAAGTAATTGAACCAGATGGAGGACCTTCGGGTGGAAAAGGGATAGTAAACATTGATTTAGAACAACAATGAGAATGATATTGTGGAATATAAGAGGGGGTCTTAAGCTAACTACTTGGGACTACCTAAGTTCACTTGTATACTTAAGCTAACATCTTCTCAACCCTGGGCTGTTAGGAGGGGACTTCAATTGTATAGATTGTCAACATGATAAAAATGGTGGTAAATCTTTCATTCTTGAAAATTCTATCTCAGTTTTCAAAGATTATTGTGTTGATCAAGGTCTAATTGACCTTAAGTACAAAGGTCCACATTATACATTGTACAATAACAGATTGGGAAATAAGAGAATTATGACAAGATTGGATAAAGCCTATGCAAATTATGATTGGCTATCTATGTTTGATAAAACTGTAGTCTACCATTTGGAAAGAGTAGCATTTGATCACATGCCACTTTTATTAAATACCAAACCAAAAAACTTCCCTATGGACTCCTCAAAAAAGTTCAATTTTGATCTCTATTGGTTTGAGTATGAAGAGGTTCAGACCCTAGTAAATAGCTCTTTCAATACTGCTAGCAAAACTCTAAATGTTATGGACACATTTGAAGATACATTAGCTAATCTGGGAAAGATTTTGACAAAATGGAATAAAGAAAATATTGATTCACTTGGAAAAAGGTTAAATGACAGTATAAAAGAGTTAAACATCTTAGAAGATATTGATGACATGAGTCTTAGTAATGAACTGGATCAAATTCATATAAAAAATTGTTTTCATGAAATATTTTGATACAACCTAAAAAATCTGAAATACTACACTCAAGCAAATCATGGCTCAACATGTTTTTGACAACAATAACATACTGATTGATGCGGGGAAACAAGAAGGGCAGTGGAGGACCTTGAATGCTTGCAGATTGGAGAACCTGAACTCGGCCTTCTCCCCGGATCTGTCGGACCTGCGCTTGTGCGACCTAATCTGGCCGAGAGAAGAAGAAAAGAGAGGGGTCAGGACAGATCTGACCAAGAAGAAGAAGGAGAAGGGAAGAAGGAGGAAGTTACCTGTAGAAGCAGAGTCGCGAAGTCGTCGCCCTTGTCGCCCTTGTCGCCCTTGTCGTCGCGGCTCAAGGAGAAGGGAGAAGTCTCGCCAAATCGCCCTTGTCGCCCTTGTCGCCCTTGTCGTCGCGGCTCAAGGAGAAGAGAACGCCAAATCGATCGCCACGCGAAATCGGGTTTTGTGTTGAAACCAAGATTTTTATTTTATTACAAGTTTGCCACCGTCCGGTTTCATTTTTTTGAAACCGCGTGATTTGAAACCAACGAAAACAGGTGAAGATTGTTTTCACTTTCCTTAAGAAAAGTTGGTTTCGCAGAAACCGGTTTTCGGCTCGGTTTTGATTCGGTTTCGCGAAAACATACAACCAAACAAGATTTCGTAAATTGGTTTGGTTTCGCTGAAACCAAAACCACGAAACCGAGTTTGGTTTCGTTAACCAAACAGGCCCTAAGTGTTTACTCAAAGATATGAACAACTTTAGTCACTTATCATTGTAATAAAAAATCAACCAACATAGTAGGGGTTAGTTCAGGTCGGATGGGTCGAGATTTGGTATGTCTCGATCTCGTTCCAATTTTGAGTTGGGACGCAAATATGTGTCCCAGTCTTAGTCCCGAATATGAATCATCACAATTTTGTCCCGCTCTCGTCCAAATTTTGAATTGGGATGGGATTATTCCCGAACTTTCGGGTCGAACCAGTTACTAATAATTAAATTTAATCAAGTTTTTATTTTAGTAATTAAGAAATATCTTTTTGAATATTAATTTTGTTTCATCTTTAAAATTTATATTTCTCAAAAAATTTACTAAATTATTTGTTCAAATTCTAAGATAGAAATCAAACTTGTAGAAATCGTGCAATGAACATAAAACACGTTGTTTGGGCACCACATATATTTTATTCAAGGGAAACATGCAAAATTTGCTTCTAAAGTATTGAAAAATATGCAAATTTGCCTCCGAAGTATTGAAAATGGTGCAAATTTGCCTTTAAAGTATTGAAAAAGGTTTAGATTTGCTCATTTAAATATGTTTTGGGCCAAAATTGCCATTGTCACTATATAAATTGCCACATATCATTTTCCATCGTGACATCTTATGTGGCCGAGTTTCACTTGCCACGTGGGATTTCGTTTGCTGACGTGGACTTCCATTAACGAGAAGGGCAAAAATGATCCAATTATGTAACGTCGATGATAATTTTGGTAAAAAACATAGTTGAGGGATAAATTTGCACATTTTTTAATACTTCAGAGGTAAATTTGGTCATTTTTCCTTTATTTTAAGCCTATTGACAAGTAGCTATAAATGCATTAACCATGATTATCAAAATCGCGAGTCAACTCGTAATTAAACTCGAACGATTTTACGATCTTAGGTATCAAAATCGAGCTGACTCGCACTCAAACTCATTTCTAGGTGAACTCGGATAAACTCGCATAAACTCGATGAAATTCGCGAGTAAACTCAGGTGAACTCGATTTGATGATAATTATTATAGATTGAATTTGTACTTTTATATTTTATCTTTGAGTCATTGTGTGCTTTATTATGAACTTAAAATGTTTCATTATGTATGGATAAGACTTGTACTTTTATATTTTATCTTTATGTGTGCTTTATTATGAAGTTGAACTGCTTAATTATGAATTTTAGGTTATCTAACTCTTGCGAGTTTACGAGTCGAATTTATAGATACTCCACGAGTTTACTTAAACTCTCGAGTTTAACAACCTTGACATCAACCTTAGTGAATTATTGGAAGACTTATATAAACTCCCACTACTAGAAAAATGGGCATCAGCAACGGCTGATTCCGTTGCTGAGCCGTTGCAATGGAGCCGTGACAGAAAGTCGCGTTGTTGATAACTTAGCAACGGATCAGCAACGGCCGCTCAGGCCGTTGCTAATAATATTATCAGCAACGGTGTTGCCACGGACCTGGAGCCGTTGCTGATAACATTAATAGCAACGGCCGCTGAGTCCGTAGCAACGCCGTTAGTAAAACCCCGTCGCTAAGCCGTTGTTGTAGGTCATCAGCAACGACTTTCGATACACTTTTAGCAACGGCTTTCCCACGGACGGCCGTGGGAAAGCCGTTGCTGATGATGTGAACCTGGTAACGAAAAATTTTAAAATTTCAAATTTCCATTGATACATTGATACATTCTGATACATAACTCACACACCCATACACTCATCCACACATTCATTCACACATCACAAATACACCAAGATATATATCAAAACAATTATATTTATAGTGATAATTATCCACAATAGTATAAAAACTATTCAAATGCAAAATTGAAGTATCAATATCCAAACAAAATAAATTAAACAAGTCCAATATCTCAGTAACAAAGTCAATATAAAAAATCTCACGATGACGATGGAGGATGGTCTGGATCATATGGCGAGGTCTGGAGTGCTTGAGTGTACACCGACGTGGACTGACTCGAGGACGATGGATTAGATGATGCCGAAGAGATGCCTGCTTCGGGATGACCTGACATGTTGCGTAGCATAGCATGCATCTCCGCCATCATCTGACTCTGACGCCCGATCGTCTCCTCTAGAGTCCTTATTCTGGTACTATGATCATAACTGGATCTAGAGGTGGACGGCCGCTCACCAGCGATCGGAGGGGTTGGTGCCCCAAGTGGCCCTAGTACGGCTCGCGCATGACCACTATCTGCAAAGCCATATACGCGGCCATGGTCCCAGCCACCTGCGGCCTCGACCCACGTTGCCGCGTCAAAGTCCTCGGGGGTGCCCCCGCACTGCACCACCGTCTGGCTGTAGGTCTCCTACTCGAGTTTGATTTTTTATTTAATATTTATCATAAAACTTAAATTATAAATATATAATGAATAATTTAAACAAATATATAGTTACCATAATGTATGCAGCGCGGTTGTCGATGTACTCCCCCGTCCCATGTGCTCGACGATGAGTCCGCTCAAACACCGCCATCGGGGAAGGTCGCTGGACAGTTCCGTCATCCGACATCGTCGTCTACATTTACAAAACAAATACATTAATTAGTACACATAGTAGTAAATAAAATATATAATTAAAAGGTATACTTACCATACGATTCGCGTGCACTGCAAATGCAACAGAGCCGCTGGTGTGACGCGCTGCTCCCCCCGACATGCGATTTCTAGCCGCATTCCGAGAAACCTCCTGCCATTGATCCGTCGACCATATTCCCAGGAGCTGGTCCCATATATCCGGAGTAATCCAATCGGGGCCGTATCCCCGAGTCTCCGCGATGTTAGTGGTCCCAACTCGGGCCATCGCCTGGGATCGAGCCTGCCCCATCTGCCCGTTGTACCTTGCCCGGGAAATAGCCTCTCAGGCAATGTAAATGAAGGGCCTTTGGTCCTCGGCCCATGTATAGCGAGCCTGCAAAATAATAATATCAGTACCAATATTAATCATCATGCATGTAAAAAAAAAATAATACTTGCCTCAAACTCGCGCCATAACATGTCGACGCGCTCGCTAGGCACGTGAGACCACGTAGGCCATGCCCCATGCATATATCGTCGAATAGTAGAAGAAATGCTCCTCGGCACTTCTTCTTGCTCGAACCCGCACAACAAAAATAAATTTTAATATTATATTATGATATAATGAATTTGTAATGATTCATAATTCATGATATATTACCGCTCCCCAATCACGCTAATAAATCTACGTGACTCTGTGGCTGGTGGAGGCTGCCACCTGTTCGGCCCGCGTGGCCGCCTGCGTCTGGATGTACTAGTCTCGGCAGTATCATCGGCATGAGGATCAGCAACAGGAGGATCAGCAACAGGAGGATCAGCAAAGTGTTGAAAATATCCATCAAAGTGTTGAACATATTATCAAACATATTTTTTTCAATGTACATGACATCTAAATTATGTGGAATCAATAATGAACTCCAATAGGGCAATTCCCAAAAGATACTTTTTTTCACCCAGTTATGTGTTTGGCCAAAACCTGACACTCTTTCATTGCGACCAAATACTATATTTGGAAGTGCTGAAACACGTGCTAACATTTGTTCACCAGACAACATCGGTGGTGGCCCATCTCTTTCGACTCTGCCCTTAGTAAATTTATTACGATTCCTTCGATACTGATGATTAATCGATAGGAATCGACGATGACAATCAAAGAATGAGATTTTTCGTCCGTTCTGAAGACTGATTGATTTAGAGTGTTCCATACAATACGGACAAGAGAGTCGGTCGTGAGTGCTCCAACCCGACAACATGTCGTACGCCGGGAAATCATTGATTGTCCACAAGACCGCGACCTTTAAATTGAAGTTTTGCTTCCGATGACAATCATAAGTGACAGCTCCCTCAGTCCACAATATTTTCAATTCATCTATCAAGGGTCTGAGAAATATGTCAATTTCTTTTCGCGGACCCTTAAGACCCGGAATAATCATCGAAAGATAAATAAATTCATCTTTCATGCACATTGACGGTGGCAAATTATAAACTGTCAGCAGCACTGGCCAAACTGAATAAGGAGTTATAGAATATCCAAACAGATTAAAATCATATGTGCACAATCCCAATCTGATATTTCTAGTATCCCTAGCAAATGAAGGATAACAAGTATCCAAATGTTTTCATGCTTCACTGTCAGATGGATGAGTCATTACTGTATCATCACGACTTCTTGCATGCCAACTCATGTAGGGGGCTGTCTTTTCCGACATGAATAATCTTTGAAGTCTCGGTGTTAGTGGAAAATACCGAAGCACCTTAAACGGGATATTTTTCTGTCGGACCGATTTCTTCTCCTTGTAACGAGGATGTTGACATACAGGGCATTTATCCAACTGCATATTTTTTTATAATATAAAATGCAGTTATTTTGGCACGCGTGCATTTTTTCGTACCCAAGCCCCAATTTTCTCATTAGTTTTTTAGTCTTATAAAAAGTTGGCTCAAACTTGTTATCAGTAGGCAGCATCCCATTAATCAATCCAGCAATCCGATCATACGCAACTCCGCTGATATTACAATCGGCCTTGATGTTTAAAAGCTGTGTCATTGCTGAAAACCTAGTGTATTTAGGACAATTCTCATACAAAGGTTCATCAGCAGCTTTCAACAATCTCGTAAAATTCTGCAACTTCTTTATTCGGTAATTCAATCTCTATCGCAGTTTGTACTTCTGTGATATCAACCGCTGTAGTATCTGGTGGGACTGATATCTGAAGAACTGGCCGATCAACATTATCATTCAGGTGGAATTGACCCCCAAGACTATCAAGTATCATAGTTCTATAGGGATTACATTGACTGGATGAAGAAGCACCAGCATAGGAAGATTCACCATATGTGTGAACGATAGGATTGCTCGACGCCCCGACTTCGCGTGACTCCCCGTGACAAGTCCATAGAAAATATCTTGGTGCAAATCCTTTGGTATATAGATGCAGAGTGACAGTCTCCCGATCCAAAAATCGTCCATTTGAACAAATGCGACACGGACATCGGATTTGATCACCCATGCTAACGAAATTCCGATTCGAATAGACGAAATTTAGGAAGTACGTTACGCCTAATCGAAACTCATTCGTTAAAGCTCCACGATCAAGACGTCGGTACATCCAACTTCAATCAGTCGATATGATTCTGTCAATCAATGACAATTTCTTTGGTTAATGTCTTTAGGTGAGATTGTCCTATTCTATTCGGGATTTATGTTATTTATATTGCACTAAGTACTTATTTTAACCGTTAACTTCATTCTAAATTTCGGCAGCATCTCCCTATAGTTCTCCGAATACGCATATCATTTGGGCGTGTATCGGAGAACAAGAGAGATGTTGCCAAAATTTAGAATGATTAGTTAACAGTTAAAATAAAAACGTAAGTGCAGTACAAATAACTATATTCCCAAATTGTCCAATCAGGGACAATTCAAGAATTGTACGTCGTATAAAAGATCATCTACTTTTTTTACACAAATATACAATCCCCGAACGGATCTAAGGTTTTGCTAAATCATATTCGACTCGTCGATGCGTACGTGAAACATATGAACTCGTCGGATGCATGATTATTTTCTAAATATTTCGAGACAGTTCGAGTTCATATTGGACGATTCCGACGCACGTCCGAAGTGGACGATTCCGGCGCGCGTCCGAAGTGGACGATTTCGGCGTGCGTCCAAAGTGGACAATTCCGAAATTAATCTAAACCCTAATAATTAATCTAACAAATTAAACAATTAATCTAAATAATTAATTAACAATTAAAAAACAATAAAAAATTATATATAAATCTATAAATTTCGGCGCCGGCATACAGTGGCTAGACACACTGTTCGGCCACTGTACAAGGTCCGGCGGCGGCCATCGGCCGATCGCCGTCGGCTGAAACCCTATTTTTAGGATTTCGATCGGATTTCCCGTCGACCGCAATGAGAAGAGACGGCCGGCCGACGAGGCATACCTGAAAATATCGACAGCAACGGGAGGAGGAAGAGGCGTCGTCGGCGTCGGCAGCGGCGGCGATAGGCGGGAGCAGGAGACGACGGCGGCAGCAGCGAGAGGAAGAAGGGTCGGGCGCAACTGCGTGCCCTATATAAACTTATCAGTAACGGCTCACTCGCCCGTTAGAAAGCCGTTGCTAATAAGTTATCATCAGCAACGGCTCACTTGTCCGTTAAAAAGCCGTTGCTGATAATTAAAATATTAGCAACGGCTCGCCTTTTCGTCAGAAAGCCGTTGCGGATAATTAAAATAATCTACAACGGCTCGCGTGTCCGTTAGAACGCCGTTGCAGATACAACATATCTGCAACGGCTCGGGCGGCCGTAAGAATGCCGTTGCAAATAGCAACGGCTTGAGCGGCCGTTGCTGATAGTCGTTGCTGAAGACTCAATTTCTAGTAGTGTCCATTGACAATACCTTATCTTTGACAAATAAATACTTTTAAAAGTAATTTCTAAAAATATTGTCTTATCTATTTATTATTAAGAAAAGTAGTTTTGATATGGCAAATTTTATGATAAAAATATATATGTGTATTTATATGTCAAATACTATTTAACTTGGCAAATGCATTTTTACAAGGAGTTCAAGTCTACCGAAAAATAGGGTAAATAGTTGTTTAATAATTATGGTAACTAAACAGGAAAGGAATATTATTAAAAAAGAAAGGACTTCAAATAATAATTTTGCATGAACAATATTAAAAAAGAAACTATTTAATTAAATACCCTTGTATCATTGAAATTTTTGATCTAGATCCCAACGATGAAAAAAACAGAATGAGTGATTGACAAAGGGTACGTGAGTGATTAGAGAGAGACATGCAAAATAGAACGGGGTAAAGTGATCGCACGATTGCAACTCAACGATGAAAATTTTCATCATTGATGCCATTGTGACGATGTGTAGCCGTCGAACAACCGTGCTAGACACAAAATCATTATTATTATTTTTGCGACACCATTTCTTATTAAATTAATTATTGCATACATCTAATTTTCTAGTAGCGGTTTTAGGTAAAGATGAAAACAACTTGATTAATTTGATAAAAATTAAAATTAATTTCAGTTCATGCTTAGTTTTCTTAGAGGAGATTAAAGCAAATATATATTAATTATTTAAATAAATTTCATTTGTATATTGTATATTTTCTTTTTAAAAAATAATACTATGCATGTTTGGTTCTATCTTAAGGGAATATTAATAATTTACTTAAAATTGTTGAAATGAACACCCATTATCAACATCTCTATCCTCTCTTGATTATTAATCAAAATCTTATCTAGATGTGAGAGTATTATTTGTTCAAGAAGCATATTGTGCAGCACAAAATGGTCCACAACGCTAGCTATTGACTCAAGAATATGCTTTCTTAAAGCTTTCATCTCCATCCTTTGCAAGTTGACTGCACTCGAAGCATATCATTCAGAAACTACTTTTTGTTTTCTTGAGACCACCAATTAATTGAATGCATAACGACAGAATTACTGAGTGCTAAATAATAATCACAAGATATATGGCACAATTTGCATATCAAACATAATGCAAATATATATATGGATTTGTTATCAACTGGTGCAGGTGTTGAAGCAAAAAATATAATGTATGTGTACAGTGTACTTCATGTTAAATGACAAATAGTTGTAATTGTCTTCAATGAAATCTAGTGATGAGAAGCTTTCTGGCAGATGGCCTGGGGATTAGTTGATACTACATTGAGAAGCTAGTGCATCAATTTGCAAAAGCATTGAAGGAATTGGATGCTCTTCTTAGTTTTTCTCTCTCTCAATCATCATTAAAGTGGAGAGTGGATTGCATGCATTGCTTCCTCTTGACTAATCAAATCAATGAGAAAAGTTCATCCACTAGAAGTTCCAAATTGGGAAGGGATGACGCCGAGTGCAATTTTTACGGGGTCGGGCTTTATTAAAAGTTTTATGGAGATTCTCAGAAGAATGAACTTAATTTTATTAAAATTGAACCTAGTATAAATAATACTGAACCTAAAATAAGAGTGAACATATGTTGCAAACAAGTGAACCTAGCATTTCCACTTTAGATTTAGTATTAATGATACTAAGTTCATTCTTAAAAATATCAGGTTTACTCATAGGTGGGGCTCCATAATAGTCTTTTCCGATGATGCCTATCTTCTTCCATTTCAAGGGCCTCCCCAATGCCTACCTTGTTCAGCTCTTGTGGAAGGATTTCTCTACTTCTCTCACAAACTGAATGGTATCATATGCAAGGAAAATGATTTTATTTTCTAATTCTTCATTTTTTCGCTACTTTTAGCGGGTGCCATTTCATTACTTTTGAAATGAATAAAAGGATTTTATCTTAGAAATTAAGTAAATTAATGGAAATAAAATCTATGCATAGCTAACTTGATTAACCCGAGAGAACATGGCTTATATTAAATAGCATTAATTTTCTAAATTAATTCACATTAATAATCTCACTTCTTCTGCTAATTGCCATGCACCCCATAAGGTCTTTGATTAAATGCAACCTTTATCACATTTTATGGTGCAAGTTTGAAGTCAAATATCATCTAATTCAAAAAGAGAAGGCCTGACCACCAAAGCATGATGGCTGAAGAGCAATCCAACAATATTGAACACCAACTAAAATCCCTTTAGACTTGTTTGTTAGTTAAATAAATTCTTTATATGTGAACTCGACCATTCATGTGTTTCAAAAGAAAAGAAATATTATATATAGATAGATAGATTTTAATATACAGGGAGCAAACTGCAAAGCATGTTTCATGATCTTGTTCCGACAATATATCAGCCACCAACCCATTTTTTTCAGGTGGCAATTAGTCAAACATAATTAGTATATTAATTTATACCAGTTGCAATTAAGTGGATTGGATATCTGTATAATTAAATTGTATTCGAGCTGGGTTTAAACATGCAAATAGTTAATCGAGTTTAAGTTCAGGTCAGGCGAAATTTCTGAAAATTAATTACTGTTACATTAGTTTAATTGTTGTGATATTCAAACTTAGACATCATTAGCAAACGTAAATTCCAGAAATGAATGGATGGATTTGCCTGAAATCTTTATCCCTTTGGTTAGTTCAGCATCACTTTCTTGAAATAAATGAGTTCATGTCTGTCATGAGCTATTTTTGTTGGAACTACTGAAATCAGGTGATTCTTGGGTGCTCAGAATTTGTGGTTGGCTTCATTAAAAAGTCAAAAGCTCCATGTCCGTGAAGCCCATATACAGCATGGTATAGTATGGGCTGTTCACGGGTCGATTCCAGTTTTTTTTGGATTTAGAAGAAAAACCTCAAAAACCCAACCAAGTATAGTCGGATAGGATCGGGTCGGATCAAGTTAAAAAATTCACCTCTCAAACCCGACTGACCCAACCGAACTAGCTCAGGTCAAGTAGTCGAGTTTACCCATTTATATAGAAATGAGTTTTTAAAAACATTTTAAACTAATTAATATTTTATTATTTTTAATATAATATTTTAAAAATAATTAAAATAATAATAATCAAATCACCGGTTCGAATCTCGAGTGCTCGACTTACAAATTTTGAAACCCAAAATTCGACTGAATTATGGTCAGGTTTGGTCGGATTGTAGCCAACCCAAATACCCAACCCAACCCAAATAGTTTGGATCAGATCGGATTCTTGGGTTCATTGGGTCGACCCGTAGCATCTAGTCTTAGTTGTAAGACATGGCATACTTGACCACTTGATATGCTCATTGTCCCAAAAATAAATAATTTCATTATATGTTGAAAAGAGCTCAATTGTTGGAAAATAATTGCAATTCAAATGCAAGCGTACGCATAAGATATTAACAAATATCATATACAGGAAACACAATTTGCAATCATGTGTGAAATTAACTTGGATCTGTTCTCATGCATCCTTGGCACTTAAGTATGCTGGAAGAAAGGGGAGAAACTTGTCAAATAACAGAAGACAAGCTTTCAAATTTTCAAATACTACAAACAAACAACTAATTTATTTGAACAGCCATGGCATCTTATATTCTGGGAGTATGAAACAGATAAGGGGATATGAATGCATATAACAGCAAGCATCTGCAGAATATAAACCACATTGATTGAAAGCAATAGCACTCAACTTAGTCACATTGATTTAAACAAAGAAGACATATCACAGCATTTTATGCTACACCGTATCAAGATAAAGCAACAGTTATGTTGTTACAGGGTAAAATAATTCATGGAAGTATAGCAGTCACATATAAAAGACCTTATATCTAAGGAATACTTCAAAATGGCAAGGACTTCATAAGAGCTACCATTTGATTCTTTTTCTAACCATCCGACTGCATGCTTCTCAGCATGTTCAAAATGGAAATGAACAAGTTGAGGATGTCAAGGTAGAGGTTAACTGAAGCCCAGATGTACTCATCATAGGTGTAGCGCTTTATCAGCTCCTCTGTGTCGTAGATGATGAAGCCTGAGAATACAAGGGCCCCAAACCCACTGAAGATAGCAACTGAGGTTGATCCAAGTGGGAAGAACATCTGCAGCATGTCATCATCAGAGGTTAACAAGCAAAAATTGATATCATCATAAAACTCTAACCTAGTAATACACCGCGATTACCATGTTCATGAATGTTTCTGTTGTTGACATGTTTCAAGATGTTACACAAGAACTACTTTCATCAAAGCCAGTCTGGTTCTTAGTTCTTAAACAGAGCATGTCATCTATTGTTTTTCATTTGTTTCATCTCACTTAACTGGCACAAGACTTTGTCAACCTACAATGGTTTTCTTATTTACCAAAAAAGGTCTTATTGTTCAGCAGAATAGAGATGATGTTATAACTAAAGCTCCCCATATAGCCATATAGAAGAACAATTTTTTTCTCATTCCAGATAATAAAGATGCATGATAACAGGATGTTTTGGTAGATATGTATATTGATCAAGATTAATAAAGATCTACATAAAAATTTCGCACATGCACCTTCTCAATACACATTGAAGTGCAAGATGTCGGCTCCCGGTGGCATTAGGAAACTCTAAAAGACACCAGGTTATGCAGTCACACCTGTAGCTAGTGTTTATAGAACCAGACTGGATTAGATGGTTTGATTGGGAAACCAGGAATTACCACCATGCCCAGCCATTTTATATTCAGAATGGAAATGCACTAGAACTGGGTTCAAGTGCTCATTCTGGCTGGCCAGTCCACTCCGAATTTACTTCATTTTCTCATGTCTGACAAAAGATGTCTGTTTGCCCCTTGTTTCATCTCAACCAGTGGATTAAATAATTTAAATTAATATACATGTGCAATTTAATAATTTAATATATCATCAAGGACAAAGAAGAAAATGGCTTCAAGTTCCTTCTAATTGAAGCCCTCATCTTCTGTTCCTAATTCCCTCTTTGTGCTAAAGGCAAAGGGTCAAAGGGCTCTTCCTTCATTATGCCCACCATGGTTTAAAATACCGGTACCGGTACCGATCTCGGTCAGTGACCAGTACCGGTATGTACCGGTACTGTACCGTACTGACGGGCCGGTACGAAAAAAGCATACTGGCCAAAAAAATAACTCCAATAACACATAATTGATTAAGAAATACTTAAATTTAAGATTCAAATATCAAATACATGAATACAATATTTTAAATCCGGCCCCAATCGGCTATATGCCACTGTAGCAACGGCTCTTTTTTAGAGCTGTTACGTCATACCGGGCAATACCGCCCGGTATGATATCAAATACCACCTGGTATGACATCAAATACCGCCCGGTATGACATCAAATACCGCCCGGTATAGGCGGTATTTGATAAATACCGCTCATACCGGGCGGTATTTACCGAGATACCCGGTATCGCCCAATACCGGGTATCTCGTATACCGGTTTTTCAAAAAAATGGTAAATACCGACCGTACCGGACGGTATAGTATTTGAAACCATGATGCCCACCATCCCATCTCCATTTGTTATCTAATTCAAACCTAAATCTCACCCTGACCTAATATTGCACCCAATGGCCCATACCATCAAACAGATCATAGTTGTTGCCTTCCTCACTTATCGTACTTTGTCTTTATTCATCAATAATCCCATTTACTTGCTCTCACAGGCAATTGTAAATATCGGCATTAGAATTCAAGCATACTTGAGAATGCTTCTTGAACCTGATCACTAGTTAGTATCAATATTATTTTTTGAATATATGCAATGAGGAATAGTAAATCGTTTGTATAATTAGGAACGGAAAGGAAGATCCAGACCACAAGATTATGTTAGGAAATTTTACAGAATAACATAAAGGGCAATAGTAACACAAAATAGAAAAGAGAAAAATAAATTATAGAAATAAGAATATAGAATAAAATGGAGAAAAGGAGATATTAGGTATAAAAATCTTTACCAAAGAATATTAGCAATCATCTAAGCTTAGGTAGTTAACAACTTATAAGTATATACCAATCATGTTCTAACTTAAATTACTTAATAAGTTTAGAATCTTTTCATGTTGAAGTTTGGAATTAGATGAACTTTTTAGTGCGAAATTTTTAGCACACAAAAGTGACGAAAACATAATATATTAACAAATCAGTGTTTGGTACTGAAGAGAATTAAATAATTTTCCCGAAACCTAACAATTTTTGAACTTGATCATGAGAACAATTTATTATGAGAATGATCCATTAGATGACTACTCGCAGTAAAGTAGTTATACCTGTAAAAAGCTGGTCACAATAAGAATGCTGAGTGCAGAAAATAAGAATGGCGCAATATAGCTAAAGTCTTTGCCCTTCCTCGAAGCCCAGAAAGTATATCCCATTAAAGATGCAACAACAGCACAAGTCAAAATCAAAGCCTCAAGCACAATCATTCCTGGAACATATTTAAGTGATAACTGTCAATACTTAATAAGGACAAGAAGCACCTAAATAGGCCAGAAGTAGGAAGCTGGAATATACCTTGGGTATTTGCACAAGCCACACCGATGCTTAAGCTTAGGCAAATTGTGAACAATCCAAGAAATACGAAATTTAGTGGGTGCTTTTGTCGATAGTGATACATGGGGCATATCACTGTAGAAGAAAAAGTTAGGAATGATCAAGATGCAACTTCTTCATGCAATTAGCGCAATTTCATCAATTAACATGAAAACTAAAACACAGATTTCAGTGGAACCACCTCACACTAAGATGGCAAGAAAACTTATGTGTTAACAGTATTAAAAGAGAAGAAGCATGATACAATTTGGAGAGCCTAACTTAAACCTCAAATTAAAGCACATACTGTAAGTGCGCTGGTGGTAGATACAAAGCTAAGAAGAAAGATAATGCCAGTCTTAACTGGACCAATTCCTATAGTATTCAAAAGACTCCAGTTTAATTTTCTCGATTACAGCAAAAGAGATGCCAAGGTCCACAGTTAAAGGAGAGAGGCTGGTGAACTGGAAATTCACACATTGTTAACAGCTAAATTTTATTACGAAGCTAACAGCTATTCTCGCACACAATTTGCTTATGTAGCAGAAAATAATCCAATTTTTGCAATCTTCAGTTCATCGCCAAACTCTGCCTAACTCTAGGTTAGATCAAAGTCCGTCATGGCATTCCACCCATCCATCTTAGCGTGTCAAGAAGAGGCATCAAGCAACGCAAATCGTGGATATTAAACACTACGAAATGATGGTAAGACGCTCAAAGTAATAGAAAATAGCTCATCTCACAGATTATGCAGTTCATCGCCAAATTCATTCACAACTAGGTCAAAGTGTGTCATTGACATTCTACCCATTCATCTTAGGGAGCCAAAAACAGGAATCAAGCAGGGCAAGTTGTTGATCACCAAGTGTATATATATTTTTAAATTAAATCATGCCATGTTGAAAATAAAAACCATGAAGGTTGTGATAGGAAGCTTACGGATGAGGGGGAGGACGGCGAGGGCGAGAGCAAGTCCGGGGCTGGAGGCGAGGGCATCACTGATGGGCGGGTGGAGGACGGTGGCGGCAGAGACCGCGGTGGTGAGCAGGATCTGGGTGGCGAGGATGCCGTAGACCTTGCGGATGAAGCCCCAGCGGAGCTCGTTCTCGCCGCGGGAGAGGCCCGGGTGAAGAGGACCCCATCCGGCCTCCAAGTCGGCGCCATCCGCCTTCTCCTTCTCCTTCTCCACACGCGCGTAGGCCCGGCCGTGCATCATCGTCGTCATCAGATCCCCCTTCCCTCTCGCTCGATCTCGTAAGGGGAGAGAAACGGGATGATGGCAAAAAGACGAGATATTTCCAAGTCTTCAACGGTCCAAGGGGGGGTTAAGTGATAAATTAACGCTCGCGCCAATAGTTTCTCGTTGACGACAGCATAGTTGACTTAATTAAATATTTCAGATCCGAACCCGAACCGAGGTTTGAATTAATTACTCTATCGATTTCGATGTTGGGCTGATCCGGTTGAGTCAATTGATCAAGTTGATTGGTTTGATTAGTTTTAACCAAGTTCGATCATTTCTTAGCCTTCAGCAAAACCCAAGCCGAATACAAAATCGATTTAAAATGATTTGAAAACAATGGTTTTGGATGCTCATCCTAATTCATGAACACGTGACAATCAATATAATTCATCGGTGGAAAACAATCAAAATAGAAATTTGAAACAAAGGATATTGGTCAAATGAAAAGAATTAAATATATTACCAGTAATAGGGGTGAGCGGGTCTGGATAATTTATATTTTTCATGATATTCAGATCTTACCATATATATGACTAGTAATTAGATTTTGAAATCGAACCCTACCCTATTGAAATCTGAAACAGGACCCTACCTGAAACCACAAGTTCTAATTCTGATTATGGGTATCTTGTTAGAATTTATTCATTTACATGTTCCAAAATACATTTACTGAATATGTTCCAATAAGGTACTCTGTTAGGACATGTACCTTGGAACCTATAAATGAACATGTTCCAATGTATAGGTCATGGGTACCGATTCTAATTCCGAGTATCCAATGACGTTGGACTCGAAATCATATCAATTTTCACTGATTCCTTAATTTTTATCCTAGACCCGAGGTCTACCTGGAACCTACCTAATTAGTTCCGAGTCTATCGGGTACCCCATGCACACCCCTAACGGGTATACTTCCCGAGCACTTGTTTGTTTTTTTATTTACTTCATAGTGATTAATTTCTATTTTTTAAATTGTATAATTAATTTTAAAATAAAAACTTTACTAATGGTGCAAGTTTAAATACAGAATTTAGAATTATATTTTCACTTTCGACTTTGTTATGGTATTGATATAATGTTTTCTTATCATATGAAGTAAAAAAGACAGGCCCCTTAATGAAAAAAAAAAGTAAATAAAGAACCCATAGAGATCTTATAATATTTAAAACAACAGTGTAAGTTTTACACTCTTTTAAAAAATGGTATAAAATAAAGGATGTATTAAATTTTACATTATTCTAAAACAACAATAACAAGCAAGGAAATAAACAATGTGCAAAACCCTCATGACTTAAGACGATTTTAGTCATTTATGGTACTTAAAACTAATATTTCACATACACACACGGATAAGCTACGCTGTAAAACCCTCTTCATTCTTCAAGCACAAAACGTGCTATTTGGTCAGCATCAAAAATCACCAAACAAAATGGATTTGGGGTATTATTCAAATGCGAATTGTACAAAATGTAAAATTTGCCAAGAAAACTTTAGCTAGTAGTGACTGCAAGCATGCATATGACTTGGATACTATGTACATATTACAAATGGTATTATCTATTACAATATTTATCATTACAAGAAAATTTGGCAATTAATGGTAGGTTCTGTGGAAAAGCAAGATTCCTAGGAATTGAATCGAGACAGGACGCTCAATGAAGATGGAATGAAACATATAGTAAGACTGTCCTCTTTCTCCAGAGATAAAATATTGGTTCCCAAATTTCCCACTTTGTCATGCCCTTGTGTGGGCTTGGTATGCTGAGGGCTAGTTGAGGTGTATTATGCTGATTAATTATACCTTAGACTCCAGCCTAATCTTTAAAAAATTGCATTATTCAAGAAAAATCTACAAAACTGAAAGGGAAATAGCAGCAGACCGTAGCTTGACTCCGTCGTCCTCCCATTTATTTTGTGGAGCAGCTACACCTGCTATGTATGCCTGCAAAAATAGATAACAACAAACTGAGACATTAATACGTGGATAATATAAGCTATTTCAGTTTAGATAATTATACCAGCAAAGATAAGTCACCTCAGTTTCTGTTATGACAATGCTTTATGTTGTGTATAGATGGAGGAATATGAGGGGAAGGAAAAGTAATTAGTCAAATTTTACAACTACACCCCTAATGTTAAAATATAGTATCAATCTGAAAAGTTAAATGTATAGTATGGTCCATATAATTCTTTTTTAAAAATGCTATCTTTATTAATGCTATCCAAAGAAGGGAGCACTCTCCCCTCCTACTTCCACTCTCTTGGCCTTGCTAAAAAAAGTCTCAAACAAGTTCTTACGGATTGCCGCAACTAACTAGTAATCCATGAGTTATTATCCAGATATACTGAAACACTGAATTGGTTATATGCCAATCTCACTATGACAATGAGAAGGGATTACATGAGAATCCTTACTTCATCCAAACACTAGAAAAATCTGGCATGATAGTTCTCATGCTATTACTATGTATATATGCTGTCCGGCCAGAGATCCTCTATTTACAAAGTTGATTTATGCATAAGACTGGAATGAATAATTACACTAAATAATACTTTTTTTTAAAAAAAAAGTACCCAAGCTATTAAGTATTAAACATGTGGCTATAGTGAAAAAGGATGACAGACCAACAGTTCCTTTTTGCCTCAAATCTCAAGATCTAATAAGTCACTAAAAAGTGCTCCAGTGAGTTAATATTATATTCATATAAATATAGTCAGCATAGATACTAGTTTCTTTGAAGAAAATTAGATGAACAACATACTTATAACAACTTGGCCTAAGATCAAACTTAATCAACCCAAGTGGCTCTAGAAAAAGAGAGTATAAATAACTACCTTTCCACTATCTACAGAAGCCATAAGAGCAACATGCTGTACATCGATGCCAAACTCGTAGAAGTAATAAGTCCTGCGAGGATTAAAGTCAGCAACTACTGTTACTATGAGATGTTAAACTCAGTTTGATACAAATATTATATAAGTTACTCAGACATAAAATTCAAACTATTTGTGAGGACAGAATGATTAAATAGAAAGGGATGATAGGACCATTCAACTACTAGATTAACTTATATAACAGTAAGATACAATTATTGGGGGAACTCAATATATTTAAAACTTGAGGAAAAAGAAAGCAATTATTAATGGACAATCTAACTTAGTTATAACCATCACTAATGATATGAGAATTAGTTGAAACCCACAACTGTACCTCTCAAACGAACTTTACCTAAGACTTTCATCTTCCTTGATCTTTAAGGTACGGGCAGAATATAAATTTGCACCACCTGTGCAAACAGAACTATGCATGAGGAAGAAGAAAGAAAGAAAGAAAGATTACTAATAGCTATAAATAAGCAATGCTATACAAAGAATCCCTCAATACTCCAATGAGAAGGTAAAAAATGTTCAAGTCATTGCAAGTTATCCTCTACATCAATGATTTCTATTCCACTCGTTGGTTATATTCATTGTCTCATCTCATATGCTGTTACAAGAGCTGCTATTAGCCATTTCTCAGATCTTGCATCAAAGACTATATATAGAAAATGATTAGAAGATGCAACTTAGTTCCATTATTTTGTCACACAGTAGGTCAACTTAGATACATAATTGCAGACAATATATCTGAAGATAGATGTTACTGGTCAGAAATTTACCAGGTACAAATATTTTTGCTGCTTCTTTAAGAGATCCTAAGTCTGTTATATCTTTTGCCTGTACAAGTCACAGTAGGAAAGAAGAAGCAGTTACATTCTTTTTTTAAAAAAAAGAAGAAGAAGAAATTACATAGAAGAAACTAAATTGAATCCTCTTGGAAAAACTTAGAACTGTTTTGGTATATAGAGGTAATATCTTGAATGCTTTCTGCCTACTCATGTGTATAGCAGATTTATGGTTCAGCAAAGTCACAGATGAATGGAAGATTCCAGTTCCTGGATATTAACTATATGTTCTCTCTAAACTCCATTAGAAAGCCCACAAGCCAAATTCTACAATAGTTATTTCAAATAAAATAAAGAATCTAATAAAATTTAGTTGAGACTTGAAACATTCTTGGAGTTTACATATATCAAACGGCCACTGTAATCTAACCAAAATAAACATTAAAAAGATGTAAAATCCTTCTCATAATTCTGGATAAACCACTAAATGGCATTAAGTTGACTTTTCTCTCAATATTAGACAAGAAAAACTACACAAACCTTTTCGGAGTCTTAATAAACATGCCTAAGAAAATGTCTGACTTGCAGCTGAACTCCAATAGTAATTTTACCAACTACCAATAAGGAACAAATTTCTGGAATTGCTATGCTGTGGTCGTGATGCTGAAAGAAAAAGGCATTATCTATGTTCATGTACCATGCTTGCCACTTCAAGGGCACCAGTAGTTATCCATTTCTCAATACGACAAAACCGCCTCAAATAAATCATAGTCCCTCACCATAATATGTCACCAAAAATGAGCACATCATGCTATCGTGATTATTTTCTTCTTTCTAGTGGAGTATCACCATCAATAGCACATTTTCTGATCATATTCATATAAAGCCACAAGATGAAGTATATGCTAGCATAGACTTTTTGGCATCAATAAAATTTATGATTATGAATATCCGTTGCAAAGCAAAACAAAATTCAATTTACTATTGATGAAGCCAATTACCAAAGATACAAATGCTAGTTTACAAACCTCTAGGAATCTGATCTTGAGCTGATTAGTTGGTCGAATCACCACACTGAGAACTTCTGATCTACAGTATAAGGCAAGAAAATATTGATGCATGAAAGGAGACAAGCATGTAAATACTAGATAATCTGCTTAAATATTATTCCTGCTGTTACTAAGATACAATAAGGCAATCATCGTATCCTCCACATATTCTCCATCTTACATATTTTCTTTTTTTTTTACTTATATATACAAAAAACTATGCTTTTCACTAGATTACAATTTAGAAATGTTTAATCATGATGCAGTGATAAGTCTGCATAAAATGATATGTTCAAGTATCAATTTGTACAGGCTAAAAGAATAAATTCAATCTTATATCATATCATAAGTACAGCTCATGTTCCCATTTGACAGCATCAAATTCAGCTGTTAGCGAATACTTAGTAGCTCCTTCCTAAAACACTACTTCTTGGTCTAACCACCTGAGCTTATGAGGTGTTCGTCCTCGCTTGTAAGTGGCTCGATCTCATGTAGGTTAACATGACATGGTAGGAATCCTTTATTTTCAATAATGAGACTGAAAAGGAAGAAATTTTAAATAATGGAGGAAAAGGAAGTTACAATAGAAAGATATTCTCTCAAGTATCTGGTCAAACATAAATGGCGGTGTTGAATAATTCATCTGGCAATATTGGCAGTACTTCGTTGAGACACCCAAATTCAACTAAAATATTAAGGTGAGCAGTAATTAGGTGATTGGGCAATACTAATCATGCACAAATTTAACAATATTCCCTGATCAGTGCCACCCTATTCACACTTAATTAAGATGAAGGAAGAGTGTTAATTATCAGAAAGAATGCTGTCAGTGCATAAAGCGTTCAGTTGTATATGCATCCTTGATCGAGAAAATGTCAAACAAAAAAAGGAGAATCATATCGGGTGAGATATGTTAAATACCCGTCTGGGGATGCAAAACGAGCAGCAAACGCCTTAGGTTTTGCTTTGTCGCCATAGAATGAAAAGCCAGCATTGAATTCCTAAAATGACGAAAACAACAAACGAATCAAATACAAACGGCTAAGTAAGAGCAACAATACATCCTAAAAGAGTATCCCTTTCACAGCTCAGTTATCGTCACCTCCGGCTCCATGATGTCTTCGAACTGCGGCGGGATACGGATCGAGAATCCATCGCCGTAGAACTGAAACCACGACTTGGTGTTGGCAATTCCAGCGAGAGCAGGGTTGCGGGAGGGAGGAGAGTCGGACACCTCCGGTAGGGCATTGGGAGGAGGGCTGCCGAGGGTTAACGCCAGAGTCAGCGAAACGACGAATTCTCGCCTGAGAGAGCGCCAATTTGGGTGGCCCCTCTCGTCGATGCTAAGAAGAAACTTGATGTTCGGATTCGCATTACGGTTCGAGATTTGGGAAGGGGGTTTTGGAGGGGAGGAGAGGAGGAGACGGACGGCCATGGAACGGAAACGATAAACCAGAAGCGCTTCTTCAGTTCTTCCTCAGAGCCAAAAAGATAAGCTGGGATAGTCTGCTATTATAACAAAAGTTGGGGGGCTTTTCGCTATTATGATTAACTATTATGGTTTTTCAACATTTTTAATATTAGATTAAATATGAATTTTCTTTATATAAAAATGCATAATTGGTTATATTTTTTATTACTAAGTAAATTACACTGATCTCTCATGAAGTTTAGTGAAATTATATTGATCTCCTATTTATTTATAATTTTATCTTATAATCTCCTGAGTTTTGTAAAAGATTATACAAACCATCTCTACTACGAAATAAGATTATATAAATCTCTCATGAGTTTTGTAAAATATTACATAAATATTTTATTAAAAAATTACTCAAAAATTACTCAGGAAAGATGATTATAACCTGGACAAATAAAGAATGATCGGTGTAATTTTACTAAATCTCGAGAGAAGTCAGTGTAATTTACAATTATTATTATATATTATTGCATTTAAGATAAATATGAATCATGGTCGGACTAATTCTTTTTCATAAAACTAAATTATCATAATAACTAATGATTTATTTATTTCTTTTGATATAATAAAATAAAATAGAATAATAAATTAGAGAAAAAAAATAAATAGAACCTTTTTATTTAACGTAACATCAATTTTATATTGCTAGTTCTAAAAGATTACACAAATCTCTCCTATTATAAAATAAGATTACATAAATTTTTCTTAAGTTTTGTAAAATATTACATAAATTTTCTATAAAAAAATTACTCAAAGATTACTCAGGAAAGATGATTATAACCTGGACAAATAGAGAGAGGATCAGTGTAATTTTACTAAACTTCAAAGGAGGTCAGTATAATTTACCCAAAAAAATATTTTTAATTTTTTTTTCTAATTCAAGCGAGAAATAAATAAAAAATTAAAATTTATCATTTAAATAAATGTTCTTAAAATTAAGTAAATTCATTTATTAACTTGGGCTTCCTGGAATTTATTATTATTTTATAGACTGATTTTGATTGTAGGGTAAAAACATTTTGTAGGAAAGGTACAAAAGTGAATCAAAAATAGCTACTTGCAGCCATTTGTACTCGAGCATACAAGGGTTTCTTTTCTTCTTGCGCTATTGAACCAGTAGCATATTTACTTTGTAGGATAAAAAAAAAAGATAATACATATATTAATATTTATTATTTATTTAATGCATAGATTAAAAAAAAATAATACATAATTATAAAATTGATATTATATTCAAATATATACCGAATATAAAAAATTCATATTCAATTCTCTTACATTTATTATTTGATCTTATCCAGGGGCGAAGCCAAAAAATTATCTCAGGATGGGCAAAATATAAAATTGCATATCACAGAAGCAATAATATAGTAAAAAAAGTTTAAAAAAAATAAATATAACTAAATACTAATATATGTAATATATATTACTATATATGTCTAAGAGAAATACCAATGTCGGGGGGAGGGCAATTGCCTCCCTAACGATACATTAGCGATCATATCATATCATATTTAATGAAGCAAACATATTATAGTTATATAATAATGTTTTTCTCACAATGTCCTTTTTTAAAAAATTAATTTCAGATAACCACGTATATTCCTTTAAATTCTAAAATTTAAAGGGACTGACTACATACAGTGAAGATTTGAATCTAAAATTTTAAGAGATAAAAAAAGAAATGATCAAGCCATTGAACAAGTGCATGTTCTTCAAGAGGCCTTGTTGGATCAGCAGGTACTCTCCCTGTTGAAAGCTCAAGAAGAACCAATCTGTAACTATGAACATCAGAATTACTTTGTTGCGAGTGTGCTAGTTGATGCGTAGCTGAACATCCAGATCATCAGTGACATGAACTCATTATATCATATCCACTCGATCCATTTATTTCTCTCGTGATTTCTTTGCTGATATTTAACCGGTCTATCTCTTGCCTTTGTTTCCAAACTAGGTGTCTAATTGTTACTCGTGAGTGATAGATGCACATTCATCCCCTATGTCAAATATGTTCATATTTTGAACTTGGTTCATATGCCTTTTGTTAATTCTACTTATAGCCGCCTTATTTAATTGCTTCTATGAATGATTTGACGTTATCTAATTACGGCACTCAACTTCAATCTTAGCATCATAAAGAAATACAAAATCTAGTGTTGTTTTTTTCAAAAGATTGAATGTTTTTTAACTTTAGACAACTGCAGAATCATGAGAAAAGGTGTCCGCTAACTCATTAAGATCCAGGTTTAGCACCTTCGTCATCTTTGAAAAAACAAATCAAGTGTATATTCCCATCATAAAAGCACTAAGCACCCTTTTTTTCTAGCAATCCTTCTCAACTGAAACAAAAACAGTAGTATCTATTTTATTGTAAAGGACAAAGCTTTCTCCACTTCCTCATAGCACAGAAGATGCTGCAGCTGCATGCGCCAAAAAATTCCTCCAACAGAGAAAAGTATCCATTTTAGCCAAAAGATTATGCTCAAATAGCATCTGCTAGTTCTGTATAAACAATAATGGGGCCAAAAAATTAACCACATCTGATTTCAGCAGCATACATCAAATACCAAGTGGGACATAGGAGCTGAGGTTAAAAGAGTGAGCTATGGAAATTATGGAACCCACTAATTAAGCAAATAATGCAAATGTACTTTATTATGCATGAGTCTTGTTAATTCGTGTACCATAGCAATCTGGACAAAGGATATCCTATGCAAGATGATCGCAGGAATCCCTGCTCTTTGTCTCCTTTTTCTTTAAAGGTGATTAGGGTTGAGTATAGAGGTTTTGCAATAGCGTGAGGGTGTTGTAATAGATCAGTCCCAAGTAGTAATCATCGTTCGCCTCCCTCAATGGCCATGTTTGCCAGGACCCTACAACAACCACAATGCTTATTTAGTGCAACAATATAAATAGTGTTGTAACTTCAATGGTGTAATTCGTATTTCCTGTTGAAATGAAAAGGCATAAAGGACAGTGTAAATGCAAACATAGAAAAAGAGACCAACACCAACAATTGTAGAAAGACCTTTCATTAAATTTTCTTTAGAGGAAGTTTGTGTTTTAGACAATAAAAAATTCAATGTATTGAAGGATTTCCTTAAGTGAGCAGCATCAAATTGTAATATCTGATAAGTTGCATCCTCCATCTGGACACCCATCAATTATCATACTATAAAATCATCAGGAAGTTTAACAATAGTTTTTAGTCCAAAAGTCCTATTATCTGAGAATGGAGAAACAAATAAGATATTTTACACATTTCTCATAATTGACAACCAAAGTTATAAAAGTTATTTGAACGAAATAAAAGATTTGTATAAACTGCTGGACACTGCCCCTACACTCAAACCGGAGATCTGCAGGAAAATTCCATGTTTCAGTATGTCATTATAGGGGATATAAGCTCATGGATTTTGATGATGAGATCCCAAAACCCCAGAGTAAATAAAGATCAACTCAGTTATTCAGTAACCAACTTTAAGTAACTTGATTGAGAGATTACTCTGGAGAATCCATTATAAGTACTTGAGGAACATGAAGGATCTGACTTACCTAAAGAATCAACAAACATAACAACAATTTTCATCATGAACTTTTGTTGAACAATGAACAAGAAACCTCACATTAGTTCTAATAATCCCCACAAATTCTATTGAACTAATTAGAGATGCATGTCATTGTTTACTAGACGATATTTGAGTGTCTCCCTCTTGTATATTTGCCATACCAATGCAAGTCAACTTCCAAATTCCATCATTGTTAAAAACAAACTAGCCCTCAAATAATAGGGTCATAAGAGTTTAATATCAACTGAAAGCTGTGTCCCATTCATCTATGATTAGGTAATTCACCTAAAGAAAGCTTCTTCATAGAAACGTTCTAGAGAAATTTGGACTAAGATATGATGTTATTAGAATTACTTTTAACTAAATAATTTAATCAACATGTTAGTGTATTTTTTAAGCCAATAGGGAAGTGGGTAGTCTTAGAAGGATATTATAAGCAAAGTGAATGAAGATATTGCCACCAACAGCAATACCACCTTCATTTAACGAGCATGCTGTGAAAAAGAGACATGTAAGACGGCCATGAATTAGGACAAGCAGAAAGTTAGAAATACTTAACCTGTTAACCATGGCATGCAAAACAAACATCAAACATTTAAAGCATCCCTCCATTATGCTCCTAAAATTACACGCTTAACTAACATAAAGACGACTTTAACAATTATTGATATGGTCGTGTAAAATTAATTGTAGATTAAGGCTCCTTACGTGAAGCAGTAAAATGATTTACTGCATTGAAGAAGTACAAATAAACAACTGACAAATTATTTCGTCAAGAAAAAAGGTTTAATCAACCTGATTAAATCAAAATAGAATGAGACAGGGAACAGAGTATTATATGTTTATTGACTTGAATTCCACAGAAAATTATCTAATAGTCTAAATTTTTTAATATATTATTAATCACCATAATAATATCAATTATATAAGGTGGAAACTCAATAAGAAGTGGCAAGTTAACCAAATGCAAGCTGGTATTGACACTATTGACCAATTTTTGAAGGAGAAACAGATTTGGGGAGTTAAATGTTAAGTCTTCCTAAGAACAAATACATAAACCTTCTCTTACAAATGGACGAAACCAACTAACCAAGTCCAGTCAGCTTGTTTTGACAAAACCTGACAAGCTAAGATAATTTTTTGTTTCAAATAGTTTTTAACTTGGAAAAAAAAAGTTAATAAACCCTATTTAAACCAACCTAATTCACCAAAATTTTGAAATATTTAAACAGCACTTACTGGATGATGGGTGATGAAGATTCTACTCATCTCTTTAAAAAATGGGCCAATTAAGGACTAAGGAAATGTGTGTGCTCATTTGCATTAATGATTAATCTCTTGACTTTGACTCTATATGCTCTCCTATCAGCTCCACTACTTTCTCCCATTCTCTAATTTATATAACTGCAATCCTAATGCATATTACTTGTGATTGGTGATCCTGAAAAAGAACGATCATGTGAATATCAATCTTAATGCAACTTATTGCAAGTATCATTGTTTTACATCAATGTCAGGACAATTCACAAATGGCCTAACAGCATATCTGTTTTCATCATTGGTGAAAAATTAGGAAGATAACCAGCACAATAGACATTGCTCTTAAAAGAAGCCAAAAGGATTGCATATAATGGTGGCTGCAAAACTAGAAAAATCTATGTTTAAGTGCCTATAAAGAGAAATTTTTGATTCAATAGGGGAACTATTGTATTGATATCCGAACAAGTGTTTGAAGACTGGACTAATGCAGCACAAAACCGCAAGAGGAGAAAAGGAGAAGAGAACAGGAGAAGGAAAGAGGAGAAGATAAGCTTAGAGAAAGGAATCAATTATGTTTCATAATCGATGGCATTCTAAGGCCCCAAGAGCTATAGAGTTGGACTATAGAAACTAAGGAAGCATTAGATAAAGTAGAAAATATAAAAAGGAAACTTAAATCAAATAGGAATTGAAAACATAAATCAAATAGGAATTAGGGTCTAAATTGAAACTCAAATTAGGGCCAAAGTCATCAAACCAATGAGTTTTCTAATCTGTAGGTTTGTTTCACATCACACTCGCCACCGGTAAAGAACTCAATATCCAGTTGGATAGCTAAACAATGAAGATTGAGGAAGAGCACTGCTTCAAAGTGCTTGCCTGTCACCAGGAGGAAATTCTACGAAAGCGAAGGGAGCTCTGCCAATAATTGTGTAATAGTTGCATGAGTATATCAGGCTCCAATTTGTTGAGCTCATGGAGCCATCCTTTGCAATGAAAATGATAGTATTGCAAGTTCCTTGTAGAAAAGTCAAAGAATAAGGATGAAAGCTAAAATGTTCTATTTTGAAAATTGGACGGCTATTGTTCCTGAATGGTGAAGATGTTGGTTGAGACTTGAGAGTATGAGACAACTACGCGTTCCTAAACTGTCATTTGCCTACAAAAACTGTTATTAGTGTCTTTTAGTGTCTCTAATGTGTTGCATATGGTATTTCGGAGAGTCCCACAAGATGGATGAAAGTCTTGCAATTGATATTTTGGTGTGTTTTGATCCTAACAGTATAGCAAATCCAGCTATTAACAGCACCCAAGAGGGAACATAATTGGGTCTACAATCTCAAAGTGGACTGGTATTCCAAACTCTTCAAACATTCCCAAGTCTTCAACCAGCCTTTATATTTAATTTGATGAGGCTGAAGATAGTGAATGGTTATGTAAAGTAGTGAAGCGCTAATGGAAGTGAAGTGACAGGAGGATGACATTAGATGTTGCAAGATGATTAGGTAGAATGGAACAAAATATTTTTTTAAAAAAACGGATGAATGGCAGAGATTGACAGAGAAGAGAGAGGATGGTTGTGATGGACAGCCGAGTTGATGAAGGCAGTTGGGCGAGCAATCCAAGATGCAGACACACGCAAACGAAGGGGATGAGGATGATATACTGAAATTTTGCTTGAGCACAGCAAGGAATAACAAAGAGAATAAAGGCAAAGAAAGAGAAGAAAGAGAAAGAAAGCCTCTACACCAATTGATGCAACACAAAGTTGAGAGAGGAGAGAAGAGGACAAAAGAGAAGGAAAGAGAAGAGAATATTTGAGAAAGAAATCAATTCTATTTCATAATCAATTGCATACCTAGGGCCCCAAGGGCTACAATATTTATAAAGTTGGACCATGTCAACTCAGGAACATAAACAAAGTAGGAAATATCAAAGCAAAACTAATACGAAATGGAAACCTATCAATAGAGATTGGAAACATAAATCAAATAGGAATTATGGCGTAAACAAAATAAACTTATGAACAAATCAAGGAAATTCCTAATTGTAGAGTTTTTCTGCATCACAAACAGAACCACCTAGAACACCTCATATCGAGCCTGTCTAGTCCAGAGTCAGTACACGATATTGTGTTCTAGTTCATCTATACTATGCTACTACTACTGTCCACTGTATTGTACTAGTATCTTTCCACTTTATCCAACATTGGTTCCAAAACCAATACCTTCAACCTTGATCATAACTATGTCAATGACTAATCAATCATTCCACAGCTACTTGTTTTTCAATTTTCATTTGAATCCACCCCTTGGATTTAGGAGTAAACTCAACATAACACTTAGCTCAAACCCTTTCCCAAAATGCAAATTGGCAAAAGCCTTTAATATTTTATGTAATGGCCCCCATCCATTAAGTTTGGCATGCAATTTAATCAGGGGTATTTAATTGTTTCTATTAGAATTTGATACAATCTAGGAGGTGAATTAAAACTCTTTAGCTAGTCATGTTTCTTATGCGATCTTGCTACACCTAAAAAAGGAGTTATCACTTCCATTCAATTGATTATTTATCAATATTTTCCAGGCTGGTTAGAGCATAACTTGAGATCAAGTATCTTTTTGCACAATATTTGACAAATATAATGGCCAACACAACCATCTAAAATTAGTTTGTAATATTAGTATATCACCACCTAAATTGCATTGAGATGAAATAATCAACCCACTTGGATGAAAGATCTAAACATCTAAATCACCACCTAAAATTGCATTGAGGTGAAATAATTAACCCACTCGGATGAAAGATCTAAAAATCTAAATATCTCAACCTTAATCCAGGAAGAACTTTAGATGGGGCTTTCAAAATGGCTAAGTTGCAATTAGAATATATAATGAACTTAGATCCTCAAACATTACAGGAGAAGTAATATATCTTATCAAAATATTTACTCTGCAAGAAATATGCTTCAGGAAACAGATAAAGGAAACCATATATTTTATTATGTATAAAATGTATGTCATCTTATCTCTCGATCTAGAAACCTTAAGCAATATTATTTCATCTTGCAGTGTCGGAGGTGATGGTATTGATATGATGAAGGAACTTTATTATATTTATGTATCAACCAAAATGCAAGTATGAATCATAGAAGGTTACCCAATCTACTATTCAGTTCTGATAAGTTCTGTATAAAATCCATGGTTCATGGCATGTTCGTGAGTTATAGTCTAATATCGATGCATAAATTCTATAAAATGGGTCATGGAAAATATGTAGTATTCTCATTCGTAAAATGGAATAGTATGTCTGATACCTTGTTGTATATGCTAGAACAAAGCAGTTATATAAAGAAAATATTTTATCTGTTAGGATACCTCCAAGTTCTTTTCCTAGTCAGCAAGGTGCAGAGCATCCCTCCCAAAACTGCCATCACTTTTAATTTGTTGATAAACAGTTTTTGTAAAGCTAAGGTTTGTCATCATCTAACATTCAATCGGAAATGAATGAGTTTCTACCAGGAAGGATGGGAGCTTCTAACATAAAATTATGGTAGAAGACCTGATTGATAGTGATACCCTGAATGAATAGATAGTGTCTTCAGTCAATAAGTAGTAGGCTATAGAGCCCAGATGCATTCTCCTTGCTCTTTTAATTAATCCAACATATTTCTTGCAATTTTCATCAAATAAATGCCAACCACCAAACCACAAGTGTGCAAATGCTTGTCCTCTAGTAAAATTAATGACAAATATTGTTCTTCTATGAATAATGTTGTCCAAGATAATTAGATCTGGAAATTTTCAGAACTCAATCTTGAGGATCACAAAACAAGGGAGGCATGAGATCAGAGCATAGCAACTATAGCAAGAAAAGGTTAAAGGAACTCACTTTTTGTGCCGGCGACGCTTGGGTCCCCAGGCCTCGAGCTTGGCGAGCGGGCACCCACATCGGGCGCGGAAGAGCAGCACGGCGCGGCCATTGGGCGGGGCCATTCTTCGGAGCTCCGCGCGCAAGCACTCGTAGTCAGGATTGTTCCCCTGCTGCCCGCCCTTCCAAGGAAGATCGTCGATCTCCTTCCATGCGGCGGATTGGGCGGGGTCGGGCGATCGGATGCACTCCTCCGTCTGGAGCTGGACGTCGAACTCGAGGGCTTTCTTGAGACCGCGGCAGCGAGGATTTCCGCAGCGGCGGCGGCGGGACCACGGGAGGAGACAGGGGCGGCGGCAGGAGAGCTGGACAGCCGCGAGGGAGGCAGCAAGGAAGAGGAGGAAGCCGGCTAGGTAAGGGTAAGGAGAGTCTTGGAGGGAAGCAGCAGCGTCGGTGGGAAGGAGGAGGGCGACGAAGCGGGAGAGGTAGGCGAGGGAGGAAGCGATGAGGAAGGCGCAGGAGAAGAGGACAAGGAGGAGGATAAGGAGGTCGAGGGTGGCGGCGGAGGGGTTGTTTTTGCAGGAGGGACAGATGGTGATGCTGGGGCCGCTGTTGTGGTGGGCAGCGGCGCCGTGGGAGGCCGGAGAGGGGCGCTTGGAGGCCTTGGATGAGGCGGAGCGCATGGCGATGCCGGTGAGGAAGGAGGAGGAGGGGCGGAGGAGCATAACGTGTGCTGAGGTAGACCAGACCCCCCTTTTCTGTTTTTGTTTGCACACTCTTTTGCATATTAGACCCTTCATTTCCTCTTTTTAATATTTCATACTTCGCGATTTCTGACAAAAATAATTTATTTTTCAACCCTTTAGCTATTGATTTAAATATTATATTTTTCTTTTCAAAATTATCAAAAAACCCCAACTTTGTATATTTTCTCTGGAAACGTCCTATTCTTAGAAAGTGTCCAGCACTATTTAACATGGTCCAGATAGCCCACTTACTCTCGAGGTGGTATTAGATAATTTCAAAAAATTAGTAGCACTTTTGAGTAAAACCAATTTGCAGGTAGCTTGTCTTTTTCTCAGCTAAATTTAGGACAAAAAAAAACGGAAGTGGGATTGAATTCTACATTTTTTTTATTTTTTTTAAATAACATTTATAACAATAAAGCACTTGTGGTAAAAATAAATTAGAATCCTTATTACTTATTAGCTTGAATCCAATATGATTGGTGACAAATTGATACCCTAATAATACAAACTACATATAATAAATATTTGTGTTTCCATATTGAAAAATGTTGCTAAAAAGAGATTCTACAAGGTCGAGCTCTTCGTGGTGGACTGATCAGATGGGTTCAGGAATTAGTTCGATCAACTTATAAATACTTTAAATTAAAAATGTGAGTTTATAATATGCATTGGTGTGGGCTTTTGATGGGCTACTTTACATGTCAAATTCCATTCACTGTTTTATTAAGTAAATTAGTCTATTTTTTAAAAAAAATCATAATAAATAATCATAGTAAAATTTAAATTTTAAATTTTTAAAAAATATACTAGATGTTGCCACCAACTATACTACCTATAGTTGGCTTAAGCAAATTAGTCATTATCATTATAAATTATTTCAGTCGCACGAAGAAGGATAATTACTTTTTTTTACTAGCATGCTTCACTTCATATGTCTGAAGTTTAAAAATTAGATGACAATGTCAAATTATATATACAAAAAAAGTTTTAAATTAATAAAAAAAAGTTTAACTTTTTTTTTCTCACAAATGATTTATTTATCAAACGTTACTAAACTAGTTGATAATGACAGTTTAAGAAGGACGGATTAGGAAGCAATTTTAAAAAAGCTTAAGAAACATTTTTATTAAAAGAATGTTTCTTCTTTGTTTATCGAGGTCAATTATTCCTTTTTCTTTTGACATTTATAAAGTGGTTTGGTTCATCACCTATTGCTGTAGGTGATATATATTTCTAACAAATGGCTTGTCATACCTAAAATTACTACATAATTTTCAATTTCTATTTTCATTGCTATTCGAGTCCAAAATTAATCTTAAAGGAATTTGTACTTGAAAAATAAAGTCAGATGTTCTAGAAAAGCAAACACAAATTTGATATTTTAGTTTAACAATTTTAGATTATGAGTTTCTTAAAATAGGAAAAAAAAATTGATTATCAATTTCATAAAAATAAAATTTGAATAACTAAAACTGTAGTAGGATATTTGTATTTATTTTTCGACAAAATTAAATTTTAGCTTACACTTGAACCAGCACTCTTGATCTACCCCAAATCCTTACGGCTACTCGTTTTCTCTTGAACCTCACATCTCACATCGTGGCCGACGATAATAAATTAATGATAATACTAAAATTATTGTCCAATACTATGCAGAACAAATAAAAAATTATTCATTGTACCATATTGATCATTTTTGTATTATTATGAAAAATATAAAGACAAACAAATTTTTATGGAGCGCGAGATCTGTACCCCAAGCAACTCACACCTTAAACACATTCCAAATTATATGTATATTTTTATTATTATTTATGAAATTATTAATTTTGAATATTATTCTTATGGTATAATGTCAAAACTCAATTTTTTATATTTGTTATTTATTTATAATATGTAGATTTAAACTTAATTAATTTATAAAAAAATGTAATTTTTAAAATTATAATTTATACATTACATTTTTTATTTTATTTTTCTTTTTGGTGATATATACGTTTACACTTCAACACATAATTAAAAGAGAAAATAATAATTTTGTTCACTACATTTTGGACCCAAATTGATATTGGTATTTACACATTAAAATTTTGGATATTGATCTTTACAAAATTTATCCTAAATGTTAGGCGAAAAATATATGTGATAATTCAACGTGGTAAGTTATTTTTAAAAACGATAATTTTAGTCCATACATTTTGAGCCCAAATTGATATTGGTACATACACTTTAAAAATAATTGGGTACATATTGATCCTTACACAATTTTTTCATTTATAATGTTAGTCCCTATTGTTAATCTAATACCAAACTCTGTTAAATTTATCTCACGTGTTAGATGAAAATAAATGTGGCAAATTGACGTGGCAAGTTATTTCTAATTTAAAAAAAAAACTCAAATCAACTATGAAACAACGTTGTTTTGCCCAAACGATGTCGTGTTTACGTAAAATTAAAACACAAACACAATAAAATAACACAACTTCACCACGATCGAAATACTCAAATTAAAACATTCACTCTCTCAAACGAACTTAAACCCTAAAACATAATTTTAACTCGATCCCTCAATATATAGTAGATCAAAAAATGGAATCATCTATCAAATATTAATGACAAATCGTGGGAGCTCTTCAAACTCTAGAATGAGTGGCACAAACAATAGGAGGAGACAATCCTATTTTTGCAAGTGTGGTGGTAGGTTGTTGGTATTGACATCTTGGACTGATAAGAACTATGGAAGAAGATTCTGGTTAAGTTGTGTTTTGATCATGATGAAGTTGTGTTGTTTTATTGAGTTTGTGTTTAAAGTTTACGTTAAAAAATGACATCATTTGGGTAAAACGACATCGTTTCAATTAGAAATAACTTATCATGTCAAATTACCATATATATTTTTCGTCTAACACGTAGGATAAATTTAATAGCGTTTGATGTTAGATTGATAATATAGACTAACGTCATAAATAGAAAAAATTTGTAATGACTAATACTCAAATTTTAAAAGTGCAATTACCAATACCAATTTGGGCCCAAAATATAAGGACTGAAATTGTCATTTTTAGAAATAACTTGTCACGTTAAATTATCATGTATATTTTTCGTCTAACACATAAGATAAATTTAACAGTGTTTGGTGTTGGATTGACGACATAGACTAACATTATAGACAAAAAAAATTTGTAAGAATCAATACTCAATTTTTTAAAGTGTAGGTACCAATACCTATTTGAGTCCAAAAAGTAGAGACCAAAATTATCGTTTTCCCGTAATAAAAATATGATGTTTTGCGCTATTAAATGGCCATTAATGGATCCTCAATTGGGTCGAACCCTTTTCATAACAGTAGTGAATGATGCCCTAATTTGACTTGGGCTCTGGTTCAAATAATTTAGTAGCTAACCAAATTCGAATTTGAGTTAGTTGTGAAATTAAATGGTCATCCACCCATTCCGTAAAACCACACACAAAGCATGACAAATCGCGGGGGTTCTTCAAACTCTAGAATGAGTGGCACAAACAATAGGAGACAACCCTATTTTTGCAAGTGTGGTGGTAGGTTGTTGGTATTGACATCTTGGACTGATAAGAACTATGGAAGAAGATTTTGGTTAAGTTATGTTTTGATCGTGGTGAAGTTGTGTTATTTTATTGAGTTTGTATTTTAATTTTACGTAAAAAAATGACATGGTTTCAAAGTTGATTTGAGTTTTAAAAAAATCAATTAGAAATAATTTATCATGTCAAATTGTCATATATATTTTTCGTCTAACATGTAGGATAAATTTAATAGTGTTTGGTGTTGGGTCGACAACATAGACTAACATCATAGATAAAAAAAATTTGTAAGGACCAATACTCAAGTTTTTAAAGTGTAAGTACAAATACCAATATGAGCCCAAAATGTAGGAATTGAAATTATCATTTTTAAAAATAACTTGTAATGTCAAATTATCATATATATATTTCGTCTAACACGTAAGATAAATTTAATAGTGTTTGATGTTGGATTGACAATAGAGACTAACATTATAGACAAATTTTTTTTGTAAGGATCAATACTCAAGTTTTTAAAATGTATGTACCAATACCTATTTGAGTCCAAAATGTAGGGACCAAATTATCATTTTTTCATAATAAAACATGATATTTTGCGCAATTAAATAGCCATTGATGGCTCCTTAATTGGGCCGGACCCTTTTCATGTCAGTAGTGAATGATGCCCTAATTTGACTTGGGCTTTGGTTCAAATAATTTAGTAGCTACTCGAACTCAAGAGTACTATTTTTTTAAAATGAAAATGATTGTTATTTTTACATTTTTAATAAACATGGATATTCTGTGCAATTTATTTTTTTAAATGGTTAAATTAATTTACTTTATTTTATTATTTTCAACTTACTATAAAAATGGATGTTGTTATCATTTGGAAAATAAATAAAAAATAGAGACCTTACAGAAAATTTGAAAATGAAACATCCTTTTGCATAAATTTGTCATTTACTTATTTGTTTCTGGAAACCTACAACATTCTTCTTCTCAACAGTTGTAGTACTCCTTTTCCCAAAACAGGAATCTATTGATTTATTTATATCAGATTTGATTTTGATTTGCCATCTAAATGCAACAAAGCAATCACCAGCCCGGATGATCCAATTTATGTCCTATCACGCCCTGAGGATGACACGTGGACACACACAGACTATACGATAAATTATGAGAGGTGAGTCACATGCTGACGTGGATATTATTTTAGTTAAAATTTAACATGTTAGATATTGTGTCAGCGTAATTAACCGAACATGGATATTATTTCAACACGAGGTAATTTTGCACAAGTTTTTGTTAATTACTATATGAATGTTTTTGCTCCAAAAAATAATTTAAAGGAGCAAAATAAAACCTACGTATAAACATGGGGTAAAATAATATATTTGATAGATGATGTGTCAGATGATTATATTAATGAATGTCACATTACATAATATTAGGGGTGGCAATTCATGTCGTCTTGTGTTTAAACGTGTCGTGTCTAAATGTGTCTCGTGTTGTAAAAGATTAAATTTGAACCTAATCCGTTTATTAACGTGTCCGAATATCCAAACCCGAACGCGACCCTTTTATTCCCGGATTGACACGATAGATACACTTAATCTGTTTAAGTAAACGTGTCTAAACGTGTATATATGTACATCTATATGATACAACACGATAAACATAATTTCAATAATGAACAAAATGAAAGCTACTGTAATTAAAAATTAAATATAGTAAAAAATTATTAATAACAAAACATATCCAACATCCATAATTTTTTACTTATTATTATATATATATATATACTTATAAATAGATAAATGAATTAAATATGTTCAATAATATGATTAAATATATATATAATTAAATGAGTTTAATCGTATTTATACGGATTACACATATTTAATCCGAATTACACATGTTTAATCCGGATTAATACGATTATTTAATCGTGTTAATTTAGATTGAACTATTTTAATCAAAATATATATTTAATCAAATTCGAACTCGTCTAATTCGGTATCATCGTATCATATCAAAAATTATCAACCCTGCGTGATATATTAATTTTGTTAACGGATTCTCGAAGTGGTTCTTTGCGACATGTATCTTGATGCAGAGTTGGAGAGGATATTAATTCAAGCCAACTCAAATCCACATCTATTCGGCCAAGCGACCGACACGAAGCGGTCAGCGGCGGAGATCATCTATCTGCACCTCCGCTTCGTGAAAATTGACCGACCTTCACTTCACCACCACCACCACCACCACTTTTTCCTTCTTATCGGGCGCTACTTATTTGGTCTGTCTTCCTCCTCCCTTTCCCCGTCAACGGACATACCCACGAGTCACCCTCGCGGCGCTCACATGGCCGTGGCCCCCCTCCACAGCGGCAAATCGTCGAACAGGGGACGGACGGCAACTCCGGTGGCGGACTGGGGCCCAAACATAAGAGTAGGCGGGTCCCAGCTAGCGACTGGCAGTACCATGCATGTTGGAGGTCGGTGCCACGCGCGTCAAGATTCTTATCTTCTGAGAATGAAATATATATAATGAGTCCAATTCATAACATGAGATAATGAATTCTTGATCTTAACTTTGTAGGGTTTCCTTTTCATGATTCCACATTTTAGCAGACTGTAGTTTCACAGGTTGGAGTGTCGATCCTATTTGGATTCGACCTTTTCATGTACTCATGCAGCAGTTCCTGAAAGGAGGAAGAAGAAGAATTATTATTATATATATATATATATAATCCATAAATCATGACAATGTGGCTCCTGTTTATGACTAATGACTAACATCAAATCAACTCCACCAATGAATAAAAGAAAACGTGTCAAGACTCGATTCACATCACTTTTTGAAATTTATTATTTTGATTAATAAAAAAAATTGAACAGAGAAAAGAATCCATAAATCCACATCTTAATAATGGGGGGAAAGAAAAGATAAGGTTGGGGGATAGCAAGTTTTTTGATGTGCACCATATCCTTCCCTTTCTATGAATCATGATAGTAAAGCATTGTTGATCTTCAATCCTTAATTGATTGGATGAAAATAATTGTTCTTCTCTAATTTTTATTTATTTATTTTGGAAAAATATATTCTATAGTAATTACTCGGAGATTTTTTATTGGATAAATTACATCATAGTGATCTATTTTCATCTAATAAATTTTAAATTACAACATCAAAATTTTTAAGTCAGTTAAACAAATATGAAAGCAAAATAAATAATAATAATAATAATAATGTACCCCTGCCGTAAAATTCTGAAAAAGGAGTTCCTTTTTGGTAAATTGACATTAACTGAACGAGCCAACTCATTCGCTGTTATAGAAACCCTAGTTCCCTTTTAACCTGTGTCCGTATGCGTCGGCTCAAATAGTTTCCCCATAATCATTGCTGCATCGCACTATTACCGCGCACAATCCGTTCGACGTAATTCCCCTACCGTCCCAACACACACAGGATCTCCCCTTCGTCGCTTCAAGACATCCTTTCTTTCCGAGCTCCCGTGTCATCACCTGCGACAGACAACTCCGGAAAGCGCGCGCGACCCTCTCTCCGAGATAATAATGGCGACCGATCGATGGCGATGACGATAAGGTGGTGGCCGGCCCGCATGCAAGTACTGATGGAGATGCATGCCAAGCGATGGCGCGGCAGCAGGTAGCACGTGAACATGGGATGAAGCTCGCGAGCGAAGGGACCCTCATGCTCCATCACACGCCCCTTGACAGAGACCCCTCGCGATCTATTCTTCTCACTGCGATCAACTGCTGAAGTCGATCATTAATTGCGCCCATCTCTATATATATACCGCCACCATTAAGGCATTAATTCATCTCTTCTAGCTCGTATCTCCACAGCGATCGATCTCCAACTCATGCAGATGGGGGCGTACTTTGGGATGGGGGAGAGGATGCAGAGGTGGAGGCGGGCGGTGAGGCAACTGAAGGGGAAGCTGTACATCATGAGAGTTTGCATCACCATGCTCATTTGCTGGCGCAAGTACGCGTAGATTTCTGCCATGCACCGCGCACAAACAACTAAACAAGGCGGGCCTACGTGGATGTATATACCTGTGTACATTCTATATATTCCTGTCTCTGATCTCGGGCAGTGGGCACCGATCGATGTGCATGCATGCGTACCATGTGTTTGCTTTAATTACAGCCATTGAGCAAGTCGTCCATGGCCAGCAAGACGAGGAGTAGAGCGAGGTGGTTTGCCTTCAATTCAAACAGTTTTGTTAAGCTTTATATATATATATGTATATATGTAGCTAGAACCGGCTGCATGGTAATATATATGCATGCATGCATTAATTAATGTATGAAATTAATTTCTTGTAGACTATATTATTAATTATCCATTAATCATAGATGGGGAAATGATATAATATATATACATTCTTCTTCGTGGGCATGGCTCTGCCGTCACAGGAAGAGAGAAAGAGGTTTGCCCTTCTGATGGCAGCTTCTGCCTGTCAAGGGGCTTCTATTGGTCCTCTCGTTCAGCTCGCTGTTGACTTCGACTCGACTGCAGCATACTGGTCGATCACTGCTTTTGTGGGGACTGCTACTGCATTTGCTTGAGAGTTCCTTTGTTTAAGTGGTATGCTATATATCTGCTGGCCTTACTAGCTAGCTATCTTCCTATTGCTGCAGTTTGCTAGATCCATCTTTGGCCAATCCAGAGCTGCATTTAAGATTGAGCTGTACAATTCGGATTGCTGGTATCCCTTGGATACATGATATATATATGACACCCGAGAGATTATATCTTGGAGACTTGGACTATGTGAAACATGCACTGACCCTCTTCGCATATTTGCTTGCAGTGTTTGTCCGTATTCTCGTCATTATGCTTAAGAATGCACGCATCTGCTGACAGGTCCGAGGAGAAGAAAAGAAACCTCACGGTGTTAATTTGTAGTTTTATACATCATTGGAACTTGCAGTATATGTAATGTTGAATTCAGTAATAACTGTATCTTGACTTTTAAAGAAAAATCCAAATTGGGATCTACATTTAGATCCATTATTTGATTTTTTTTAAAAAAATTGAACTAAGATTCATTAAGTGATTGATTTAAAAAAATAAGCAAGGACGAGATAAGTTTTTACTCGAGATAGGTGATATTTAATCTATAATATTCTGACTACTATAAAGATATTAAAAAAATATAAAAGTATTCAATATATATATCTTTTCTTGGACATGATTACTATTCTTGATTTTATATATATATAAGAAAATATATTTATTAATATTTTCTAATATAAGATAATATGTTCGGTCAAACTAGCTAGATTTTTCAATTAAAATCATTATTTATGTTTATTAATCTATTCGAATCAAATATTTTAGTATATCACTACTAGAAACTGAGTCTTCAGCAACGACCGCTCAAGTCATTGCTATTTGCAACGGTATTCTTACGGCCGCTCAAGCCGTTGCAGATATGTTGTATCTGCAACAGCTTTCTGACGGACACGCGAGCTGTTGCTGATTATTATAATGATCAGCAACGGCTTTCTAACGGACAAATGAGCCGTTGTTGATGATAACTTATTAGCAACAGTTTTCTAACGGGCGAGTGAACCGTTGCTGATAAGTTTATATAGATCGCAGATCGCGCCCGACCCTTCTTCCTCCCGCTGCTGCTGCCGTCGCCTCCTCCTCCCGCCTCTCGCCGTCGCTGCCGACGCTGCCGTCCGTCCTCGACCGCTGATTTCAGGTAATCATCGCCATCTAGCCGTCTCTCCCCGTTGCGGCCGGCGGCGGTCGGCCGATGGCCGCCGTTGGAGCTTTTACAGTGTCCGAACACTCTGTCCAGACACTGTACGCCGGCGTCGGAGTCCTCCGGACTCAGGCGCCGGAAATTGCATATTTATTTTTTTTAATTTTTTTATATATGTTAATTAATTATTTAGATTAATTGTTTAATTTGTTAGATTAATTGTTTAATTTGTTAGATTAATTTTTAGGGTTTAGATTAATTTCGGAATTGTCCACTTCGGACGCGCGCCGAAATCGTCCACTTCGGACTCGTGTCGAAATTATCCAATATGGACTCGAACTGTCTCGAAACATTTAGAAAATAATCATCCATCCGACGAGTTGATATGTTTTACATACGCATCGACGAGTCGGATATGATTTAGCAAAACCTTAGATCCGTTCGGGGATTGTATGTTCGTGTAAAAGAAGTAGATGATCTTTTATACGACGTACAATTCTTGAATTGTCCCTGATTGGATAATTTGGGAATATAGTTATTTGTACTGCACTTACGTTTTTATTTTAACTGTTAGCTAATTATTCTAAATTTCGGTAACATCTCTCTTGATCTCCGATACGCGTCCAGATGATATGCGTATTCGGAGAACTGTAGGGAGATGCTGCCGAAATTTAGAATGAAGTTAGCGGTTAAAATAAGTACTTAGTGCAATATAAATAACATAAATCCCGAATGGAATAGGACAATCTCACCTAAAGATATTAACCAAAGAAATTGTCATTGATTGACATAATCATGTCGGCTAATCGAAGTTGGATGTACCGACGTCTTGATCATGGAGCTTTAACGAATGAGTTTCGAATAGGCGTAACGTACTTCCTAAATTTCGCCTATTCGAATCAAAATTTCGTTAGCATCGGTGATCAAATCCGATGTCCGTGCCGCATTTGTTCGAATGGACGATTTTTGGATCGGGAGACTGTCACTCTGCATCTATATACCAAAGGATTTGCACCAAGATATTTTCTATGGACTTGTCACGGGGAGTCACGCGAAGTCGGGACGTCGAGCAATCCTGTCGTTCAGACATATGGTGAATCTTCCTCTACTGGTGCTTCTTCATCCAGTCAATGTAATCCCTATAGAACTATGATACTTGATAGTCTTGGGGGTCAATTCCACCTGAATGATAATGTTGATCGGCCAGTTCTTCAGACATCAGTCCCACCAGATACTACAACGGTTGATATCACAGAAGTACAAACTGCGGTAGAGATTGAATTACCGAATAAAGAAGTTGCAAAATTTTACGAGATGTTGAAAGCTGCTGATGAACCTTTGTATGAGAATTGTCCTAAATACACTAGGTTTTCAGCAATGACACAGCTCTTAAACATCAAGGCCGATTGTAATATCAGCGGAGTTGCGTATGATCGGATTGCTGGATTGATTAATGGAATGCTGCCTACTGATAACAAGTTTGAGCCAACTTTTTATGAGACTAAAATGCTAATGAGAAAATTGGGGCTTGGGTACGAAAAAATACACGCGTGCCAAAATAACTACATTTTATATTATAAAAAAAATGTGCAGTTGGATAAATGCCCTGTATGTCAACATTCTCGTTACAAGGAGAAGAAATCGGTCCGACAGAAAAATATCCCGTTTAAGATGCTTCAGTATTTTCCACTAACACCGAGGCTTCAAAGATTATTCATGTCGAAAAAGAGAGCCCCCTACATGAGTTGGCATGCAAGAAGTCGTGATGATACAGTAATGACTCATCCATCTGACAGTGAAGCATGGAAACATTTGGATACATGTTATCCTTCATTTGCTAGGGATACTAGAAATATCAGATTGGGATTGTGCACAGATGGTTTTAATTCGTTTGGACATTCTGCAACTCCTTATTCAGTTTGGCCAGTGCTGCTGACAGTTTATAATTTACCACCGTCAATGTGCATGAAAGATGAATTTATTTATCTTTCGATGATTATTTCGGGTCCTAAGGGTCCGCGAAAAGAAATTGACATATTTCTCAGACCCTTGATAGATGAATTGAAAATATTATGGACTGAGGGAGCTGTCACTAATGATTGTCATCGGAAGCAAAACTTTAATTTAAAGGCCTCAGTCTTGTGGACAATCAATGATTTTTCGATGAACGACATGTTGTCTGGTTGGAGCACTCACGGCCGACTCTCTTGTCCATATTGTATGGAACACTCTAAATCAATCAGTCTTCAGAACGGACGAAAAATCTCATTCTTTGATTGTCATCGTCGATTCCTACCGGTTAATCATCAGTATCGAATGAATCGTAATAAATTTACTAAGGGCAGAGTCGAAAGAGATGGGCCACCATCGATGTTGTCTGGTGAACAAATGTTAGCACGTGTTTCGGCACTTCTAGATATAGTATTTGGTCGCAATGAAAGAGTGTCAGGTTTTGGCCAAACACATAACTGGGTGAAAAAAAGTATCTTTTGGGAATTATCCTATTGGAGTTCATTATTGATTCGACATAATTTAAATGTCATGCACATTGAAAAAAATGTGTTTGATAATATTTTCAACACTTTGATGGATATTTTCGGAAAAACTAAAGATAATGTCAAAGCCCGACATGATATGAAAATACTTTGTAAAAGACCAGAGTTGGAGTTACAAGAGGTCAACGGACGATATCTGAAACCGAAGGCCCCATATGTGTTAAATAAACAACAGATCAAAGATGTTTGTCAATGGGTAAAAGAACTCAGATTACCCGATGGATATGCTTCAAACTTATCTCGATGTGTGAACGTCGATGATTGCAAAATATCAGGGATGAAGAGCCATGATTGTCATGTGTTCATGCAGAGATTACTTCCGATCGTATTTCGAGATCTTCTACCTGATAATATTTGGGGTCCGTTGACTGAATTAAGTATGTTTTTTCGAAACATCTGTGCAAATGTCCTTCGAGTCGAAGATATGTCAACACTTGAAAATAATATTGTTGAAATCATATGCAAGCTGGAGCAGTTTTTCCCTCTTGCATTTTTTGACTCGATGGAGCATCTACCGATACACATGACATACGAGGCACGAGTTGGTGGCCCCGTTCAATATCGGTGGATGTACTTATTTGAAAGATACATGAATCGTCTGAAGAAAAAAGTAAAGAACACCGCAGCTGTTGAAGGATCAATATTTGAATCGTATATCATCCAAGAAATTTCAACATTCAGCTCATTTTACTTTGAATCGACAGTACAGACAAGATTTGATCATCTTCCACGTAACGACGACGGGGGTGTTCGACATTCAGATGGACGTTTAAATATATTTTGTCACTCTGGTCGTGCTTTTGGTTCTCGTCCATCTTGACACTCAAGCGATGAAGAGTATCATTTGGCACACTTGTATGTATTATTCAATTATTCAGAGATTGAACAATTCATTGAAATATTTGACATTGAGATGGTGCAAAAATACTCTATTCACAACGATAAAGAATTGGAGAGATTACGGAATCGTGATTTCCCTACTTGGATTCAGACTTACAGCAAAGATCACAGAGCTGAAATAGATGAAAGAATATTTGAGTTTGTTAGTGGACCGTCGCGACTTGTGTCGTGCTATAGCGAATATTTTGTTAATTGGTATAAATTTTACACGGTTGAATATGCATTTACAAAGAAGACGATGAATGCTGGGGTCTGCGTGAAAGGGATAACCTATGTTGAATGTGATATGGATTTTTATGGACTGGTGGAAGAAGTGATAGAGTTGCACTACTTCGGCTTAAAATCAGTGATCCTATTTAGATGTCATTGGTTCGATACAACAGAAAGGGGCATGAAAGTTCATCCAAAATACAAACTTGTTGAGGTTAATTACAAATCGAAATTGGCAGCAAATGAGTCTTTTATATTGGCATCACAAGCCGAACAAGTATATTACACGAAGTATCCGGCTCGAAATAAAGATAGAGCAGATTGGCGTGTAGTCTGTAAGACAAAAGGTAGAGGAAAAATTAATCCGATAGTAGGAGAAAATGAGCTGATACCTGATATGACACATGGTTTCTATCAAGAAGATGATCCTCCTGCTGTAGATCGTATTATTCCAATACTCGAGGATGCAGACACAACGTCAATTCAATTAGAAGTTGAATATGCTGATGATGACGATCATGAAATTGAGGAAGCTGGAGATGAAGAAGATGAAGAAGAGGAAGAAGAGGAAGAAGTGGAAGAATTCGAAGACTATTATTCAGATGATGAGAAATAATTATAAAGTATATATTTTTTTGAATACATCTCTACTATTTATACAATAATCTGATTATATGTCTCTTCGATAGATATGTCTGGTCGTGGTTATCGTCGCAGGAGAGCTTCGGAGTCTCCGATCGATGAGACTCCTGCACTTACTCATGCTGCTGATCCTCTTGTTGTTGATCATCATGCCGATGATACTGCCGAGGCTAGTACATCTAGACGCTGGCGGCCACGCGGGCCGAACAGGTGGCAGCCTCCACCAGCCACAGAGTCACGTAGATTTATTAGCGTGATTGGGGAGCGGTAATATATCATGAATTATGAATCATTACAAATTCATCATATCATAATATAATATTAAAATTTATTTTTGTTGTGCAGGTTCGAGCAAGAAGAAGTGCCGAGGAGCATTTCTTCTACTATTCGACAATACATGCACGAGGCATGGCCTACGTGGTCTCACGTGCCTAGCGAGCACGTCGACATGTTATGGCGCGAGTTTGAGGCACGTATTATTATTTTTTTTACTTGCATGATGATTAATATTGGTACTGATATTATTATTTTGCAGACTCGCTATACATGGGCCGAGGACCAAAGGCCCTTCATTTACGCTACCTGGGAGGCTATTTCCCGGGCAAGATACAACGGGCAGCTGGGGCAGGCTCAGTCCCAAGCGATGGCCCGAGCTTGGACCACTAACATCGCGGAGACTCGTGGATACGGCCCCGACTGCATTACTCCGGATATATGGGACCAGCTCGTGGGAATATAGTCGACGGATCGATGGCAGAAGGTTTCTCGGAATGCGGCTAGAAATCGCATGTCGGGGGAGCAGCGCGTCACACCGGCGGCTCTGTTGCATTTGCAGTGCACGCGAACCGTATGGTAAGTATACCTTCTAATTATATATTTTATTTATTACTATGTGTACTAATTAATGTATTTATTTTGTAAATATAGACGACGGTGTCGGATGAGGGACTGTCCAACGACCTTCCCCGATGGCGGTGTTTGAGCAGACTCATCGTCAAGCACATGGGACGGGGGAGTACATCAACAACCGCGCTGGATACATTATGGTAACTATATATTTGTTTAAATTATTCATTATATATTTATAATTTAAGTTTTATGATAAATATTAAATAAAAAATCAAACTCGAGTAGGAGACCTACAGCCAGACGGTGGTGCAGCGCGGGGGCACCCCCGAGGACTTTGACGCAGCAACGTGTGTCGAGGCCGCAGGTGGCTAGGACCATGGCCGCATATATGGCTTTGCAGATAGTGGTCATGCGCGAGCCATACTAGGGCCACTTGGGGCACCGACCCCTCCGGTCGCTGGTGAGCGACGTCCACCTCTAAATTCAATTATGATCATAGTAGCAGAATAAGGACTCTAGAGGAGACGGTCGCGCGTCAGAGGCAGATGAGGGCGGAGATGCATGCTATGCTACGCAACATGTCAGGTCATCCCAAAGCAGACATCTCTTCGGCATCATCTAATCCATCGTCCTCGAGTCAGTCCACGCCGGTGTACACTCAAGCACTCCAGACCCCGCCATATGATCCATGTCATCCTCCATCGTCATCGTGAGATTTTTTTTATATTGACTTTGTTACTGAGATATTGGACTTGTTTAATTTATTTTGTTTGGATATTGATACTTCAATTTTGTATTTGAATAGTTTTTATACTATTGTGGATAATTATCACTATAAATATAATTGTTTTGATGTATATCTTGGTGTATTTGTGATGTGTGAATGATTGTGTGGATGAGTGTATGGGTGTGTGAGTTATGTATCAGAATGTATCAATGTATAAATGGAAATTTAAAATTTTAAAATTTTTCGTTACCAAGTTCAAATCATCAGCAACGGCTTTCCCACGGCCGTCTGTGGAAAAGCCGTTGCTAAAAGTGTATCGAAAGTCGTTGCTGTAGGTGGCTTAGCAACGGGATTTTACTAACGGCGTTGCTACGGACTCAGCGGCCGTTGCTATTAATGTTATCCGCAACGGCTCCGGGTCCGTGGCAAAATCGTTGCTGATAATATTTGTAGCAACGGCCCGAGCGGCCGTTGCTGATCCGTTGCTAAGTTATCAGCAACGCGACTTTCTGCCACGGCTCCATTGCAACGGCTCCGACCGTTGCTGATGATCTTCAGCAACGGCCCAGCAACGGAATCAACCGTTGCTGATGCTCATTTTTCTAGTAGTGTATATTAACTTCGGGTTGAATCAAACCAAAATTTTAATTATTATTATTTTTTCAAAAATAATTAATTTAGGGTCCGATGAAGGTTGGATTATAAACGGGTTTTGCAATATATATCTTGAAAATCCAAGAAAAAAATCCAAAGGCAGCCACAGTTAGAAGGGCTTGGGGTTGAGTCAGGAACGAGTTTATGTTTTGGATTGCATCCATTGGATTCTTTCCCACCTTTATTTTTTTTTTACCAAAAAAACGAAATTATATTAGACAAACAGTTAGCCAACCAACCAAGAGTCATATATGAAACAAAAAAATTTCTAGCGCAGAAGGTCGAGATGAAGTCCACACAGTGATCGAATTCTTTACGAGTCCTGGCTAGATTAGCTGCCTAATTAGTAGCTTTATTTGTTTTCCTATTTACATAAGAAAAGATAACATGGTTGAAACGTGGGAGAATTGACATAATATCTTCAAAAATCGAGCCAATGCTATGAAGAGTATTCGCATGCCCATTGATGGAGTCGATTAAGGATTTGCAGTCTGATTCTACAATAAAATTGTCCAAGTTTTGATACCAAAGCATATGACAAAGCATGAAGAATATTAGTAGCTTTCGAATAAAGACTTGAAGAAGAGTAAAAATAATAACTGGAAGAGCAAATACACTCGCCTTTGGAATTGCGCTGAATAAAGGTTGCTCCACCATTATCATTAAGAAAAAACACCATCATAATTAAATTTCAACCAAGGTTTAAGAGGAGGAATCCAGACTTGAGCATTAATTACCTTGCAAACTACCATCGGGAGTGTATGCATCTATAAACTGACTTGTAAAAGTCAAATTTTGAATCAGTCTTACTAGTGGAGGGCTTACTATCACTATGCATTATAGAGTTCCTAAAGAACCAAATAAATCAAAGGACGTTGACAACAATGACTTTGGAGTTCAGATTTAACTCCGGACTCAACAAGAACCAGCTACCTGAATGCCAAAAAAAAATTTGAGAAAAATCTAGCTTAAGGTATAAACTCAAAGCATGTCAAAGTTCACTCGAAAAGACTCAATCAAAAAACAAATGTCTAAAAGTTTCAGCAAAGGAATTGCAAAAAATACCGTAATCATTATGAGTAATACTCAAAGAAAATAATCTATCTTTAGTAGAAAAGTTTTCATGAAAAAACTTTCAAATAAAAAATTTCACGTACTTTAATTAGGCGTAGAATTTAACTTTCAAATTTGGTCCCAAGATGAATTTAAACCAAAAAAAATAGTAATCGAAAGCTTTAGAAATTTATAAGTAGACGTAGAAGAAACTAAATCATCAGAAGAAGAAGACATCCAAACCCAGTAATTGTTGGCTGCAAATTAAGATAACTTAACGCTCAAGATCTCTTTTCACAGAAATTTACCGCACGTAATAACACCAATGAAAGAAGACTAGTTAACGAGGTTTCCACCTTTAAATTTACTCATGCAAATCATTTTCAATTGATGTGAATTTAATAATATATGTCAATATCGACATTAATGGTCCAGTCTGCATAACTAGACGTTTCAAACCTTATCTTATAAGTAAGTTGACTTAATCCTCCTATCTAATTGTTAGGATGCTGACGTGGCTAAAATTAATCATCGGCATGGTTAGGATGATCCGTGAATCGCAAAATCTTTGGAACAAAACTTCCTCGCAGGCAAAGTTGCACAGAAAAATCGTGTTGCAATACTGTGGCGTCTCAATGTGCATCTTGATGCGCCGAAGACTGGATGCACGGTCCCGCCGGTTCGCATCTCGTGCTTTTTTTTTGGAATAAAACTTGTATGAGTGATCTGCTCGTACAAGTTTATATGAGCAGACCGCTCATCTTCCGTCATGTCAGCTCAGCACATATCTCGATGTAATAAAAAATTGCATTTTAGTTCTTGATGCAGTAAAAATTTTTGGATGCAATTTTTTTATTGCATCGAAATATGTGCTGAGCTGATGTGGCGGAAGATGAGCGGTCTGTTCATATAAACTTATATGAGCAGACCGCTCATACAAGTTTTATTCTTTTCATACAAGTTTTATTCTTTTCCTTGACCATCGTATTATCCCATCTATTGGTCGATCGAACTAAGCATCTGATCTGTCTTAACCACGTAGGTTGTTCGCAATTTAGATTTCCTCGTTTGACAATAAATCAGACGAATCATTCAATATGATAATTACGTAGTTTGGTGGTCAAATTCTCTCATTTGGTTTATAGATTTTTTGGTTGGTTGCCCAATTTTTCTCGTTTGATGCTCAAAATTTTTCATTTGGTGTTCAAATTCCTTCATTTATTTAGTGTCGAAACATCTGTTCAGTTAACATCATAAAATATATCTTCCAACAAAATAAAACTTGCTTGCTAAGAAACATCCAAGAAACATCTGTTCAGTTAACATCATAAAATATATATGTTTGACTGGAATGTCAACTGCGAAATATCCAAGAAACAGCTGTTCAGTGAACAACATATACATATTACATAAACATCGTATCAGAAGTTTCATCCAACACATTGCGACCTTCAATTTGCTCTGCTTGTGTCAAAGAAATGTACACCACGAAGCCGCTCGCCATCGTCAAGAACTCGCCGCATGCCGTCCCGCCGCTGGCGGGCCCGAACTCCGGCTACCTTCTTCTCCGCGACGAAGAGGCCGAGCCGAATCCGACTTGCTGCTGGGGACTCTGCGAGGACAGAAGAGTCAGGGAGCTTCCTTTCCCCCAGAACAGGATTCTCACCATCACCTACACCCAGGCAAATGGACAGAGCACTACCACCTACGAAGCTCCGGCGCTGTTCGTTCCAGTCCTCGACAAGCCGCTCTCTTCCAATCACTACTATGTCATCGTCGCAAAGGGCAGCAAGAAAGGGTAATTGACATGCCCGCCATATTACAATTTACAAAGTGTGTTCCTTTGGAATAATCCTGATTTCTATGTGCAGAAAGGCGACTGCGAGCTCCAAAGAGGAAGACATGATCAACTGCTGCTTTTGCCGGTGTATCAACGATGTCAACCCGAGGGATTTCGATCCCGACGATTTCCACCAGCAGTTTGAGATAATTCCCAAAAGAGGAAGATTCACGGCCAAGTCTGTACTCCCGGACGGATTCGCTCCATGGCTGCTGAGGCAGCACTGGAAGCTCTACGCTTCAGCGCCGAAGGATGAATGCCAGCTGACTGAAGCTTCGGGGCTTGACAAAGCGGCTCGCTCTCAGGTGCCGCCATTAATGGAGCTTCCAATATCAAGAGCTGTTGATTCTAGTTTGATGGTGGGGAAGTGGTACACGTCATGCGTGTTCGTGAAGGACGGAGCGCTGGACTTGAAAGATCAGATGAAGCGCTCGGCGTTCTACGAGATCGCGCTCGAGCAGCGTTGGGAGGAGGTGTACGCGTGCGACAATTTGTACGGCGATCGGAGGGAGGTCGAGGTGAAGGCCAGCGTTGAAGCGGAGGCCGCAGTGATCGACGAGAAGCACGCGGTGCGGCAACCGGCGCGGCAAGAGGATGGTGGTGTTGTGTGGTTCAAGGCGGCGGAGGGGGAGGGGAAGGTGGGATTGAGCTGGGCGGTGTTGGAGAGGATGAGATGGGAGGAGAGCAGAGGAGGGTGGGCGAGCGGGGAGGAAATGGTGGAGAGGGTAGAGGAGTGTGGCGGAGGAGGAGGGGAGAAGAGCCGGTGGACGAGGTTTGGGTGCTACGTGTTGGTGGAGAGGTTTAAGGTGAAGAGGATGGACGGAAGCTTGATCTTGGCCATTGATTTTAAGCACACTAGAACAATTCAAACCAAGTGGGAATGATTATGTGATATTAATTGCTGATGGCTTGTTTAATTTCTTCATGTAATGTTTAATTTTGCTTGTAATTCATGTACTACTTGTATTAATTAGATTTGTTTGTATGAAATGAATATTTTATTTTGGGGATTTCTTTTGTTCAGTCCGTTAAGTTTTACACTAATACAACTTTATCTCTTATTAGCAAAGGGCCCGTTTGGTTCGTAAACTGCTCATCACAGAACACCAGACAGGGACAAGGACAGGACATCAGATGTCTTGGAACAATAGCTATACCGTGTTTGTTTCGTCAAGAACAGGACACGATATTTCGTTCTGTCCTGCGTTTGTTTCGCTATAACAAAGTATTATATATGACAAATGACTAAAATACCCTTGTAAATTAATCTTAAAATTAATTAATATGTAAAAAAATATTAATATATAGTATCAAATACTTTAATACAATAAGAAGTTTTAGTTTAACTAATAAGTGTTCAACTAATTATACCGAAAAATATAAAAATCATACCAAACGATTTCCAATCTAAAATCTGACACCACCATCGCGTTCAGCACGTGAAAATTTACAACTTTGGTATTCACCTCGACTCGATCCGACGATTCTACGATCAAAGGAAGAGGTAATTTTGACAATTGCAGTCCTTGTCCTCCGCCCGATTTTGGTGTACCGAGAAATTAAAATGGGTGGAAATCCTGTCCCGGACAAGGAGAAGTCCTTGTCCCGAAGCTTCTTTTGCAAACCAAACGGGGGACATGGGCGGATGTCCAGTCCAGTCCCTCATTTTTTAGCAAACCAAACGGGCCCAAAGTGATTCAACTTTATACAAGGACTAAACCGAAGAGTGAATAAGTGAACATGATGCAAATAAATTGTCAACCAGTTTGGTTAAAAGGCTGACCAGACTCAATCAGCAATTGATCATAGCCAGTGAAATTGGTCAAACTCCCAAGGCATGGATGACTTGGATCTTTATGTATGCTCATCATTAACAGAGAATGAAGTAGAACATATAGAAAGTTATATCATTATTTCTTGTCATTCATCGTTGTGAAATGAAAATGGAAGGTAAATTTATGTATGTTGTGACATGTTTATATGTTATAAATTATTAACGCAGTGTGTGACCCATATTTTGATAACAAAGGCTGTGCTAGTCCAGGCTGTCAACCTCTATATCCAACCCCACAATGTGAAAGAAGGTACAAAGTTTAAAACCACATGTGCAATAATACCAAGCATTGAGTATCAGTGCGTAATTGCGTATAGAGTAAATCCAAATCCAAAAGATATCATGGCAGAGGTCATAAAAATATAAAATATGGCCCTGTAGAAGTTCACTTCAATGTTTATGAGGTACTTTCGACTATAGTATAGATTTTTAACTAAGATTTTCAAGATGTTCATTGTGGTTAGATTTTGCTCATTATAAATCAGGAGTCTACAAGCACATAGAGGGTGATTTAATGGGCAAACATGCTGTGACGCTAACTGGATGGGGAGCAAGTGAAGATGGAGATGACTATTGGGTTTTTCTCACAATATCTTAGCTTCAAATTCAATATAAACGAATTTCCTTATCTTCTTTTTAGTTCTCTCATATTTTGCTTTCTAAACAAGACACTCTTTTAGTTCCTTCTTTCCTATTCATAAACGAAACAAGGAAACACCTCGTTTATTTTATCTTCAGTTCTATTCTCACCACTTCTCTTCTTTCATACAAAAAATGCCTTACTGATGTGTATCTTTGCCTGCAGCTTCTTGCAAATGAGTGGAACAAAAGCTGGGGAGAGGAATGCATAAAAATAAAAGTGTAGCAAATACAATATCAAGGATTACCTGTTTGATGCCCTTTTAATTGCCTGGTTTGTGCAGGATGGTTACTTCAAGATACTGAGGCGAATAAATAAATGTGGGGTTGAAGCTGATGCCTATTGCTGGGATGCCTTCATCAAAGAACCTGCCAAGAAACTGTTCACAGTGTTTCAAAAGCTGATGCTAGTGATTAACCTTTAAGCAGTCCTACAGTGGACACCTATATTTATATAAAACTAATGCTATATTGTTGTTATTGATGAAGATAAGAAGTATGATGCCTTAAGTCTGTCTTAAAAGAGGGCACCTACTAAACAGGGAAGAATGTCTAGGGGAAAAAATAATATCAAATTAAGCTAGGAGTAACTAACACAGAAGAAAGAACAAATGACTTGCTCAACCATTGAAAAATATGAGATACCAACAAAAGATGTACATGAATGTTGGCATTCATAACCCTAACTACCATTCATTCTATAAGTAGCTCATTGTTGCAGGTAGCTCCAGTGAAGCAGTCAGGGTTTGCTTGTTCCTGTTTTCTGGGCATAAATGCTCACTCCTGGTCAAGTGCAACCCAAGATATCTAGACTTACTGGCAAAAAGTTTCAACTTTGATATCAGCGATGATTATCCTTTGTTCAAGTCATCGACTGCGGGAACATCAGCAGGGTAGTTTGCCAACTCGGTATCAACTAGTACTGAAAGATCATATGGGTGTCCAGATGCAGCAACACTTTCTTTCATCAATGAAGATTTGATTGCTTCCAAGTCCACTTGCTCTGGGCTTGGTGTCACAGGACTAGTTGAACTTGATGTACTTGACAACTCTATCTCATCTAACTTCCCTGCATACATAATATTGCTCTTTCTCACAGAATCCATTTCTTGTCCAGTAGGCACAAAGGTACGCGATCGATACTTTTTTGCTCCCTCCTCACCCTCATTGTTAGTATACAGCACATATTCATGATATGTAGGGGCAAACTGTATGAAGATAAACGGATCAGAATATAATAAAAGAAAGCCTAATAATATGTAGAACTCAAATTCAATTGACCATAAAAATATTTTTTCAAGAGCATCACCTGATGAACAGTGTCATGATAAAAATCGTTGAACTTCAAAGCATGAAAAAGACTTGCTCTTAAACCACCAGAAGCACCAACATTAGCACCTGCATATTCCTTGTATGGAAATGCATAGAAGTGACCAACAGCTGCTGCAAGCATCTCAACACATAACACAAAGTTCTGAAAATCAGCAGCTTCCGCTGCATTTTTGATGAACCCTGATCTGGCTGCCAGAAAAACCAAGACACCCTGCATATTGAAGATAGGTTAATACCTTTGGTAAAAATATTATTGATCATAACAAGCAGACTATTCAAGTTTGTCACAGATAGCCTAACCTACTGCCTAACAGTTCAGAAATTAGACACAGCTATCTAAACCATTAATGTAGAGAGTTTCGAAGCAATCAAGTGAGAAATGAGAATAAAACCCAAAGGTAAACCAAGTACCTGCCAGTACGTGAGGAAAACAACAGACTTGATTATAATGAACTTTGGAACTGGATTGAAAGGCTGGAGAAGATCTCTACATGCCATGTAGAACAAAGCAAGAGCGTACAATGCCATAGAATATGATAGGGTATAGATTATTGTGATATAAAGATACGCTTGGTCCACGCTGAAATTTCCATCTTTGTATTTCCCTTTTGCATAGAGAATGAAGGTAATCACAACCAAAATTGGCTTTAAGATCACAAATTGCAATCCGCCTTGCTTGCATCTTCTTATAAAACGTCTGTTAACAACACAAGTATTTTCAAGGCTAAATAACTAAAGGAATATTGAACAGAATTTATTAGAGACTAGCGTCAAATTCTCCATACAAATGCAGAAAACTTTCAAAGACTTGACAAAAAATATAAACATTAAAAACCAACATTACAGGAAAGACATTCTCAGAGAACATACCCATCAAGAGGTATAGCAGGAAAACAACACGTCATTAGGTACCATGATGGCTTTAGAGATCGTCCATTCAAACTCAAAACCACTGCACCTGGCCCTCCCACCCATGCTAAGCAGAGCGAAAGGAAGTTGTAAATGACCCATGCTTCATAGCTGAAACAGTTAATGGTTGATTCTATTGTTAGAACATTTTTTAGCATCCTTTAAAAAAGACTCCAGGTCTTCTTGAGTCCTATCTGTAACAATGCCTTTCATGAATGAGCTCCTACATTTTAACATATCAACTGAAAGATATACACCCAAAGTAACAGAGTGCAAATGTATAGATTTGGATTATTCTAATCTGGCAAGACATTGTTAACAAATATACTCACACTTCTCGGATCGAATTGAAGTATATTGCTTGATCACTAAGGACAAGGGACAAGAATGACATCAGTGCATATACCTGCCTAAAGAATTTGAAACACATTAGGAGAGTACTTGTGCAATTAGTATAACTGAGAAAAATAGATACATAAAAATCCATTTGAAATACCACGAAATTAAATCAAGAAAGTTTTTCAACCAATTTAATTGAATACAACAAACCTCCACTACTATTTCATATTTTATTAAATAGACCAATGAACTTCAAGACCTGATATACATTGGACATGAAAATGTAGAATAAAAGACATAAATTAAGGCAGAAGCTACACTCTCATGAGTGCTCAGAAGTCAATAACTAGTTAGGGCTCAGCATTTATTACTCATGTTACACCAGAACACATTAAACTAGTGCAGTATTGATCACTGGCTAAGGTTATTTCTTATCCTCCAACCAATGGCAGCTAGACTTTATTTCTTAGCCTTTAAGTTTAATCTCTAACCTATTTTGTATTTTCTTTCGTAGCAAGACATTAGTTTAGCTGGCAAACTAATTGCCTTTGCTACATTAGTGTAACATTTGTTGCACAGTAGAAACAAAATTCATGAACAATGCTATGTAGGCGAACTTGTGAGATTCAGTGAAAAAAATCCGACATTCCCAAATGAGATCCTTAGCACAGCACTGTGATAAAGATACAATAAGAATCAAAGAGCATCATTCACCTGGTTTTAAAATACAGCAGCGAAAACAAAAACAACGCAACCAACCGAACAAACAACGTACCGGCACCATGAAGATGATGCGGACTATGTATCGTTGATACGTAGGCTCGGTGTAATTCAAGAGGTGCCTGTAGATTTGAAGAACTGCGAGCGCTATGGCTCCAACTGTACATGGAAACGCAATGATGACAAATAAAATCGGCTCCATCTAACGAACAAGAACAACAAGGGAGTTCCTGTTCTCTTCCCGAAGCCTGAAACCAAAACCCATAAAACTAAAACATACGAAAGAAGATGAATCAAATAAGCAAGAGGCAGCGTCAAGAACCTCAATGATCAGCGAATCGAACCTTCTCTCAAGCAAATCTGCGCGGACCTCGATTTCAACTGCGGGGAGATCGGCCCCGAGTCAAGACCCGGAGCCAAATCTAAGGGTGAGGTTGGGGAAAGGGGCGAGGGGGAACTGAGAGATTTCGAAGTAGTAGGGTTTGAAGCCGGTCGTGGATTCCTCCTCGCGATCGCCGGAACGGGGAGAGATTCCAAAATCTAATCGATGCAATGCGAGACGAGAGAGAAATGGATTTGCACAAGAGGAGAAAGAGAAACCGAAGACGGGGGGTCGGCGGGAGGACTACCTACCGCTGCAATCTCGCTGTCGAGTCCAACTGGCTCAACTGCGATAAGGAGGGGAATTTAAACCAGGAGATTAAAGGATTTACGAAGATCAATCGAGTGAAATCAAGGTTTTATCAACAGTCTCTCTCTCTCTCTCTCTCTCTCTCTCTCTCTCTCTCTCTCTCTCTCTCCTTGGTTTCAGCAAAAGATTAATTATTGGGGGATCTTTGATGATTTGACAGATAAGGGAGAGGCGAGTAGCGACGGGTGGTCGCGCATCTTGGCCGTCCATCGAGCCTTATTCAAGATCTAGAAGCCAACACTCGTTTGATGGACGGCGCGATTGCGCTCGAGCGCGGTGGCTCCTCGTCATGTAATAGTAGTTGGTGACAGCTCAAGAGTCAACAAAGACGTACTTCATACTCTTCAAAACAGTCTATTCTATTTTTTTTTGCTCTAACTTAATCTCGCGGCGGCGCAGGCGAAGCGCGGCGGCGGCGGCATTTGGCATGAAAGTAATCTCTTTTTAATTGAATTTGTTTTGGATGTGAGGTTTTATGAATTATTATGTTTCCAAAAGTGGTGATAAATTTGTATACAAGTAGTCAACAAAATTTGTATCTAAGTAATCAGCAAAATTCAGAGACTGATAACTTTTATGTTATTTTTTCTCTCTATCCTATGAGTGTAAAAAACAAAGGATAAATTTTAATCCTCATCTATTTAGTACTTGAAATTAAAAATAAAATTAATATTACATTCTATGTTCTCTTTTATTTGCTATCATATCTTATAGAGTAAATAATAAAAAAGTGAATAAAAAAATAACTAAAAAATAAGAATTTTTTTTTTCTATTTTTAGCGCGAAGTATTTTCATTAGCAAGAAAATACATAAATTTTTGATCCATTATCACATTTGGCATGACCTATTAATTTTAGGATTAATTACATAATATATCTCAAATTTTAAGGATTTTCCTAATTTTGTCTTAATTTTTTATTTGTATCAATTGTATACTCGAACTTTTATTTTGTATTAATTATATCCCGACATCAATCAACAGTTAACTTTGCCGTTAGAGCGCTAACGTGGCGTTGCTGATGTGTATCGGCAAAAATAAAAAAATTGTTAATGTCACATCATCAATATGGTTAATTATATGATATATCCTAAATTTTGGAGATTTTCTCAAATATATTCTAATTTTTTTATATATATCAATTGTATACTTCAATTTTTATTTTGTATCAATTATATTTCGACATCAATCAGTAGTTAACTTTGTCATTACATTGATAACGTGGTGTTGCTGACGTGTATCGACAAAAAATAAAAAATATTAATTTTGCATCATCAATTTTATATTAAAACTAAGTGCTGATGTGGATTAATAAATTATTCACAATAGAACTTAAGAAGTCGGATTATTATCCCCTAATAATCTGACACAACTCAATATTCGAGCATTTAAGAAATCTGACTTCTTAACCCTTATTTATATTTCTCGACTTCTTAATTAACTCAACACCAGCACTTGATTATAATTAACCATTGTTTATAAATAATTACATGGTATATTCATGTAAAAAATAATCTACATCATCACTTAAGAAGTCAGGTTTCTTAAGTGTTGAGATGTCGAGTTAATTATTAGGGGATAATAACCTAACTTTTTAAGTGCTGATGTGGACTCCTTTATTAATCCACATCAGCACTTGATTATAACATAAAATTGATAATATAATATTTTATTTATTTATTTTTGTCGATATATGTTAACAAAGTCAATTAGCGCTCTAATGACAAAGTTGACTATTAATTGACATTGAGATATAATTGATACAAAATAAAAATTAGAGTATACAATTGATATAAATTAAAAAATTCAGGATATATTTGGGAAAACCTCCAAAATTTAGGTAATACCATGTAATTAACCATATTCATGATGTGATATTAACAATTTTTTTAATTTTTGCCGATACACGTCAACAACGCCACATCAGCGCTCTAACGACAAAGTTAACTGTTGATTGACGTCAGAATATATTTAATACAAAATAAAAATTCAAGTATATAATTGATACAAATAAAAAATTGGGATAAAATTGGAAAAACTCCTAAAATTCGTGATATATCATGTAATTAACCCTTAATTTTAACATAAAATATTGATGTATCACGTTAATGACGACGACGTGGCAAACAAATATCCTAGTTGGCATCTCACCCACTGGTTAAGTGGAGTTTTCAAGTTTAATTACCATATTATCCGTCGCCAACCTCTCATATATATTAATCTAAGAGGGGGAAAATGATATTTTCGTCTTGTCGTCTTCAATTTGGGACGACGATTAATGCTCTAATCTTATATGTGTTGCTCTTGCTTAAGTGGAAAACAAAGGCCCTAATCTTATGTGACAAATAGATTAGGGCTTTTGATTTCGAAAATACTATTTTGCTCATCCCGAGTTGACATATATGAGAGGTTGACGATGCACAAAATAGTAATTCGACTTGAAGACCTCACTCGACCAGTGGGTGAGACGCCAACTAGAACATATGTTTGTCATGTCGTCGCCGTTAACATGACACATCAATATTTTCTGTTAAAATTAACGGGTCATACCAAAAGTAATAACATATTAAAATTTTGTGTAGTTTCATGCTAACGGAAACACTTTGTGTTAAAAATAGAAACAAAGCTTAATTATGTTTTTGGTTCTCAAAATATCATATTTTTTCTGTTGGGTTTCTCATTTTTAAAAACTTTTCGTTTAGTCCCTCAAAAATTATTTTCGTTTTCATTTGGTCCCTCTGTTATCTTTTCGTTAACTTTTGATGTTAAGTGCCAACATGGAATACTGACATGGACCAAAAAGGGACCAAACAAAAAAAACGATATTTTAAGAGACTAGATGGAAAAAATATATATTTTAATAACCTAAAATATAATTATATATTGTTATACTTTAGGTTATTAAAATATATATTGTTATGTTTTAGGTTATTAAAATATATAGTTTTTTCATTTAGTCCCTTAAAATATATTTTTTTTTTCATTTGGTTCATCCTTAGTTCATGTCAATATTTCATGTTGGCACTTGACATCAAAAGTTTACGGAGGGACCAAACGAAAATAAAAATAATTTTTGAGATACTAAATAGAAAGTTTTTAAAAATGATGGACCAAACGAAAAAATATAATATTTTGGAAGATCAAAAACATAATTAAACCTAAAAAAAAAAGTCATAGTTCAATTATTTTTTTGCTATTTACTCTGAAAATAAATTGATCATTACGAATTTTTTTACCATGCTAAATATATACTTGTTTAAAACTTGAGCTTATTACTTTAAGGCATTGTTTGGATGAGGTGAAATATGATTTAGTAATGTATTGTATGGTACCGTAAAAATTATTATCTTGTTTGGAAGGATGGTATGGTATGGTATGGTATGATTAAATGACATTAGCTATGGAGAAGATCGAGTCTTGGCTAAGCCGATCAAGAATGATAAATAAAAGTCTAATCTGATATGGGTATATAAAGAGCATAAGATAAATTATAAATTTTGATTTATGATATTTTATAAAATCATGTAAAATCGTCAAATTTATGATTTAAAAATTTGATCAAAATTTATGATTTTTAAATTATGAGATTACCATACCATACTATGACCATTTATTAGAAGTCTTCCCAAACATAAACTTAAATTCGTATCATACCATGATAAATAAAAGAATCTAACAGCATATGGATTTGAAGAAATGAAACCTATCAACTATTTCATTCAACCTCAATCTCTCAGAGTTCTTGCGGAAAAGAATACAGAAAATGTGATACAGAGAAAAAATTGAAAAGGAGAACAGAAAAAGCTAATAGACTTAGCAACAGTCTCGAGCTTTATACTGTATCAGTTTTTTTAAAAACAAAATTACATTTATGCCCTCATACATTTTTGCTATATACTTAGCTGGCAAGGATCTTTTTGTTTTTACCTTCAGTAAGTTAATAATAGAATCCTCCTCCTTCCTTTACCATCTTCAACTTTAGCTCGATTTTTATTAGAAATATTTTTAAACATAAACTTAAACTATATTATATTATACCATATAAATCATACTCTATCACGAAACAAACAAGATGAAGAATAATTAACTTTTTAAAAGTAATTCATGAGATCTTAACCTGCGTAACGAATGGCCCTTGCAAGAATAAATTATAAGTTTCAAAAATATAATTTGTCATAAATGAATGACACGCCTCGTCCACTTTCTATTAGTAAATATATCAGAAACATAATTAAATAATTTACAAATCACATTTATAAGGACACAAATAATATTTCTCGTGTCATGTATATCATATAATTATATTCGCATACAATAACTTATACATAATTTTATTATTTGATTATCTACAAGTATACATGCAACTTGTAATTATATGTATTTGATTAATCTCATAAAAATAATTGCCAAAAACTCAACTTCATTTCCAGTATACATCTTTTCATGCAAATTTTTTAGTTGCAAATCATTTTGCAACAAATAAAAGGTAGCAACTAATGAAATAATTTGTCCAATGAATTATTTCTAAACTACTAGCTTAGACGAACTCATCAAGGCAATCTTCACCATCTATACAATAAAAATGTAATGTAATTGTTGGGGTAACTAAGCTGTCCAGTTTTCCCACTGAGTGGTGAATAATAGTCATGTCAATGATGACATAAATAAGTAGGGCATTTAAGCTTCATGGGCTATTAGCAGGGAAACCTAACACACTCGTTAAAGCTTTCATTAGCTAGTATATATTCCCTGGAGCACTGAAAGAGTGTCTCGCTCAACTCCCAGTTTACCACATCAAATTATCTGCAAACCAGATTCTCGTGCAAGAGGAGCCTGCATTTCCCATCCTTTTTTCTTCTTAACCAAACCGTGATAGAGAAGAGAACATTTTCACGACTGCAATTTATTTTGGAAGATAAGCTTCAACTGTATCATTGGTTGACTTATAGTCACCAATCAAAGAGTGTATCATTGGTTATGACTTATAGTCAATCAAAGAGGAATCAAGACCTACACCGTCTTATAATGTGTCATGCAGCATCACCTTCGTGGTACATGTTGGGTGAGTCTTCAACAGAGGGTGCTAAATATGAGTAGGCGAAAAGAGCAGTTCCCAGAGTGACTGACAAGCCAATGCAACTCCATATCCATCTTCGTCTTGTTTTCCTTGTTAAACGTTTTTTGCGAGCCAACTCTGCAAAAGCAAAAGTAGCAATCAATCAAACAACTAATATAGATGTGAGACCTTTTTTAAAACAAAATGTTCGAAAGTGTACTTGAAAAGTGATGGTAGCAGACATAAATTTAATTAACAAGTTCTTTCTTGATCTTAGTATGAATCATGTTTGTTATCAAATCCAGACAACTGAATAGAACATACTGGTAAACAAATAATGTATTGAAGATGAAACCATGAATTTAAGGAACAACACAAACAAACAAAAAATCCCAAACAATACCTATCTGAACTACATGAAAACAATGAGATTTAGAATTTAGTACCATATGTAGATTAATACTATGTCCACAAGTTGCATTTAGCAAGTATTCCACATGAATGATCTAAACTTTTATGCCCACAATCATATGGATACAAAATATACCGAAGCATTAGACTTCTCTCCATGAGTTAGAACTTATAAGTAGGAAACATCAACACAAAACACGTGATTGACCTACTTGAGAAGTCAACCTTACAATCTGCTTAAGGTATACCAATGATGATGAAATAGACAACAGTGTTTGCAACAATCAAGTATAAGAGTTAAGGAATGATTCAAGGTAAGGAATTTCCGAATCTTGTAAAAGCACACACAACAACATTATGTGAGGAAAAATCAAGTATTAATAATACAAAGCCACTTGTAAGGCCACACAAAGGATCATGTTCTCATAAATCATAATTATGTCAAAAATTTCATGCTTCAGCTTTCTGCAGACTATAAACACTGGAATACTGGATTGAATTTCCAGATTGAAGTACCAACAAAAGGCATTAAGAAATGCATTATAACTTCACTCAGGAAATTGAAATGTGAAAATAAGTATAAAATAAAATAAATTTTCACATGATTCCCCTTCTTGATATATTGATATAAAACTATGCTAAATGAGAAACAACCATCTTTGTAAAGAGAAATAAAGAGCCTGATGGAAGTATGCATAATAACTTACCTGTGATTTTCTGGTTCCTCAGTGTCATTTCACGGTTCACAAACTCATAATAATGAACTCGATCTTGTAGCCGAGATATCTCATAGTTCTTTGCATCAATAACTGCCTTTGCAGTTGCTTCAGTTTCAACCTGTGACAGACCCCTTACAATAGCTTCAGAGACAACCCTTGTAAAGAGAATCTCCTGGCAAAGATCTGTGGGATCTATCTCAAGTTGAATTCTCCCAGCTTGATGACTTGCAGGAAATGGAACTTGAACCTGATGCAGGCACTCCACTAATCTCTCCCACTGGTTCTGCAACTGGAAAAGAGTAATCTCAGCTTCTTTCCGTTTACGAACCTCCTCCATAAGATTGAGCCGTAAAGCATGAAGCTCATTTTCATCATTTGTAGTCAAGGAAGGAGATGGTTGTGAACCCAAACCATCCAAGACAAAATCTGAAAGAATTATCATGTGAGGTTTAAACTTACTAGAACCTAAACAAGCATCAAATGCATCTGCAAAGTTCATACATTGTGCTATATTTAAAGCAGCACATATGGCACTTGGATTGCTAACTAAAGAAACAAGTAGCCCAAATTAAGAAATACAATCTAGAGTCTGTCGTCTGTAGTTCAGGTTGAAAAAGTTGAACTGTAGTGGATTGCTGTCAGTTTAAACAATTTTAGCAATACATGCATAACCAAAGAAACAAACTAAAACCAACTTATCAGCTTGTTATGGTACATATGTGATGACAAGAAGATGGATAATGTACAGAATAGTATGCATGGGCATCGGATTATTCATTTTTTACCCCTCAAAAAAGAATTACAAGAAGTAGCATCCTGATATCTACATAGATAAGGACAATAAACTTAGATCTAAGTTCACAGGAAAATATCAACAATGATGGCTATTTGATCCGTGCCACATGTGCTGCTCTACCAACCATCCCATTTACAAAAAAGGTTGTCTATAGAATTAAAATGTTTAACCTGCACCATGAAGGCACAAAGACTACGGGCAGGGGGGGGGGACTTATTTTTCCTCAGCCCTATCCTATCCCTCTTAGGTCTTAACTCGCCTCATTCCCCACATTAAATACAATGCAGGGGGGGGGGACTTATTTTTCCTCGGCCCTATCCTATCCCTCTTAGGTCTTAACTCGCCTCATTCCCCACATTAAATACAATTAATTTTTTGTTTCCATATATAATCTAATATAATCAACACACCATGATGGAGAAGGAATGGGGAATGGGAATTAATCCTTGTTCATTCAATTCAAACCAAACCAGGACAAAGCAAACCAAATTAGACTGAACCAGACCAAACAGTTTGTAGATTAGCCAAACCGTAATAATTTCAACATGGAACTGGTATTTTTAATTTGTTTCAGATCAGGTTCAATTTAAACTGAAATTAATAGAATACATGAAATTATATTATTGACATTGTAATATATATAGGATATTACCTATTAAAAAAATTTCATTTTGTTTCTATTAAAAATTAATTATAAATAAACCATTGCATTATAATTTATTCATAAAAAATGCAAGATTGAACCCTTAATCTTATGCACCATAGTTAAATTAACTAACCATCTAAGTTGATTATTTTTTACTTTGAATACTTCAGTTTTTAGTTTGTTGTTGGAAAATTGAATCTGAACTGAACACCAAAATTTTGATTCAAAAGACAAACTAAACCATGTTTTCTCTCACCTTTTTTTTGCTAGAAAACAAACCAGGAAAATCATTCAATCTTTCGACTTAAACCAAAATTTGGAAAACCCTAACAGAGAGCATGGATGAAAAAGTGAACGTTGATCCCCATCAATACATGTTCTATTGTTATCCCAAATAGATTAATATCAAAGAAAACATAGTAACATAGTAAATAATAATCTTTATTGTCAGTTTAAAGTTGAGCTAGTAAAATCCCATCCTAAGCTGGTTAAATAAAAGAAGCTTGCATTAAGCTATTATCATGTCATGCCTAGAAGGTCATCTGTATTGCATATCCAAATGATGCAAGCGATGACTGGTAAGTACGACATTTATTTTTATTATCATATCAAGTTACATATTTCAACTTCTCAAATAATTTGATCTGTATTTAGAACAAAGATAAAAGTTATATGTAAAGTTAAATTATACCAAAAAGCCTACCACTAGAAGGAGATCAATTCATAGAAAACCCTTCCTAGTAATCTTCAATTATTGGAATTTGGGTGAAGGGTCCATTATGTTCCTTGAAGTATTCTTTCAATTATTGGAATTCTTCTTAGAACATCATTGTTTGTGGCCCATTGGACTAGAGTATTACTCTTGAGAAAGAAACTTTAAGAGTAAGGCTTCATTTGGGGGTGCATTGCTTTTTTAAGGATAAAATCACTTTGTAAAAAAGTTGGTGTTTGGTAGCATACTAAAAAAAATTAACCCAAAATGAACTTTCCAAAGGGACAATTTTTCAAAGCAGGTGACTGTAAATGGTAAAAGAATTAATACAATCGATGAATGGCTCTTGAATATACTCGGATATGACTTATTTATGTTCAAACAAAAAATTTAGGCTTGTCTAGTGACAAGTCGAGCCCAAAAACAAACGAACTTAGTTTGTCTATGTTCTCAAACAAACTTGTTTAATGTTCGCGAACAGGCTCGTTTAAGTACTTGCTAAGTGTTCATTTAAGTACATGTGGGCTTGTTTCTTAGGTATATATACTCATAGTTAACTACCTTAACCTTTATGAGCTTGGTGAATGTTCATTCACAACTTATTAATAGCTTCTTCAATTAAGCTCATTGAATTGAACTCGAGTCGAACTCAAAAGAACCTAAAACTTCTAAACCGAGCTCGAAAGCAAATAATTAAATCTTGAACGGAGCTCAAAACTGAACAAGCCTATCTCAAACAGCACACTACTCTGTTTGGCACGGCTCAACTCATTAACACATCTACATGTAAGATAGTGGTTTTCCCAAAGCTGAGTTTGCAAAAGCTAAAGCATTATCAAACAAAGCCCAAGTCATGGAACCTTGGTTATCAGCCAGATGTGTCACAATCATAATCTACCTAAAATTCAACTATTGGTTCTTCCAACATATAGGACAAAGCTTGACATGTATAACTTGCTTGACTATTTCTTTGAACTTCATGGTCAGGTTCGTTCTCAGTTAATTTCATCAAATACCTAGTACTGCTTGTCTATATTGTTTCAATTAACATACAGAGCCACAAGAATTCGATGATTTGGCATACTGATGGACACGGAGAAGAATGAACATTTCCCATTAAAATTTCAGGTAATACACGATTATTTTTGTATTTATCCATAAGGTCAAAAAATGGAGTTGATTTGCAGTTATCGACTACAGTTGCCTGATTTCGGAAATTTGTTTTCAAAAACTTAATGTACACACTAGCAAAAAAAATGGGTAAAAAGGTCACAGTTTTAATTCTACATATGAAGCATGCCAAAATGACAAGGCATTATCAAATAACACCATGGAGCACATAGGATATAGAGAAGTGGTAGAGTAATACCTTCGACAGCATCGTAGAACTCGAATCTCGCGCTGCTTTCCCCACTGCAGCAGCTTGTAACGCTCCTCGCTTCACGGGGACTCGAGAAATCCTCCTCCTCCTCAAGGTCTTCCACAGTTCGCCTATCTCGGGCTTCCCAGTCGTCCAACCCACCTCTTTCCTCCTCCCTTCTCCGCCAGGCAATTAGACTACCGCTCTCCTCGTACCCTTCTCCTCTCCCCACCGGCTCCCCCACGGCAGAGGCGGGAAAGCTGCTGCTACTCCGGGGAGGGGTGGAGGAGGACGGCGGAACCGCAAAGAGGGCGGAGGAGAGGAGGGTGAGACGCCGACTAGCCGAGCGGTTCTTCTTGTTGTTAGGCGACGACGGTGAGGAGAAGGCGGCGGATGGGGCGGTGCTGGGCTCCGGCGGCCGCTCGCACGCGATCGCAGTCATGCCGAGCGACGCTCCAGTCGCAGAACAGATCGAGATCGAAAAGCGAAGTAGTAGAAGAAGGAAAGCGTCGAATCCAATCTTATTCATTCATGATGATTGCTTTCATTCTTGGGGAGGAAGGCAAGATTTTTTTTGGGTCCAACAACAAATAAATATGTAAATAAGACAACGAGCTTCGTTCAACGCCGCAAGCGCGAGGGTTTGAAGACGAAAGGGGCGGCGGGGCCGCGTGGATGGTGGAGGAGGCCGCCGCGTTGCCTCCTCGATGCTTGGCGATCAGAAGACTCTCTTTGGCCTCGCTTTTGTTATCTTCTTTTTCCTTGATTTGAAATGGAAGGTAATCAAAGTGAAATATAGGAAAGAAGAAGAAAAAATGTGTGGGAGTGGGTTTAGGTTTAGGTTGGGAAGATTCAAATCCGTGGAGAGGGGGGCAGGAAAGATCCGGAATCGGAAGAGGCGGACCCACACGTCGTAAGATGGGTGGGAATCTTCAAACGGAGTTGGTTGGGTTTGACCACTTCTAAAAAGTTTCATTCCCTCCCATTTTATTTCATCAAAAATCAGAAAAATCCAAATTCTAGCAAAACTTATTAGTAAGTTTGTTTTGCCAATATAACATCGTGTTTAAGACAACAAGTACCAAAATATCAAAAAGGAAAAAAAGTATTACTCAAAAATCTTTAAGTCAAAAATTATCTTACATTGAACAATAATTTGAAGTTGTTAAAAAATTAGTAGGTCTAATTCATCCCAAAAGCTAGCTCATGAGAAGATGATTGTTCAAACTATTTAAAAAATATTTTAATTATATTTTTAATCAATGTGAGACTTTAACACACATTCATCATGCTCAAAATTGGACATTTGAAACGTGAAGTTTTGCATCATTGGACATCTGCAGGTGGCACAATATCAATCACAATTTGATTCTGATATCATGTTAAAAAATTAGTAGATCTAACTGATCTCAAAAGCTAGCTCATGAGAAGAAAATTGTTCAAACTATTTAAAAATTACTTTGAACATATTTTTAACCAATGTAAGACTTTAACAAGAGTATAAGAGAATAAATATTAATATATTAGTGATTTAATGCTCTAATGTTATTTTATTTTTTAGTCATTTGACTTTCGCAAAAATGACTCAAATCACGATAAGTTCAAATAATAAGGAAAATATAATTTTCTTACAAATGCAAAGACTTTTATTTTTAACAAAAATAAAAAATCGTAATAGATGATCATACTAGAATTCAAATTCTAAATTTCTAGACAACGTTCAACATATTGCTCCATCAATTGTGTTACTCACAGTTGACTTATAAATTTGAAGATTTGTTATAAAGCATCTTTAAGTTGCATTGAAAGTGATATTTAATGATTTATGCATACCATGAATATATATCTACTTAGTTGTCAATGCTTTTGTGCTTATTTAGTGTTTAAATAATATTTATGTGTTTATAATTATTGATATCTTATTTTTTAGACACTTAGGTCTATTCCCTATGCAAATTGTCTAGTATAGTACATTCGTAAATATAATGATGTACACGATAGTACAATGAATAATCTCATGATCGTTTCGCACAACATCAAACATCGATCAAATGTATTGGTGCTTTGTGTTTGTTTTGCATTACCACAACACATGACAATATAATTTGACGAAAATACATTTTGCACAATTTCTTATTTGTTTCTATCATACAAATTAGCATACTAAACAAGATCATATTACAACAATAATAATTATCATTATTTTAATTAACATAATAATTAAATAATTTAATTAATATATTCGATTATAATTATATCGTGAGTAAATTGATTAACTAACATCTCATGGCTTTAGAATTTATCAAACGAAAATAAGAAACACTAGATGAGTAAAATGTGCTCTAATATTAATGAATCTAACGAAAAAAAACATAATCATAGCATTTGATGAACATGACAATTAAAATATAACGGGATACAATAATCATTGTATGAATGATAGTTCACGTAATAAAACCATAATAAAATGTTTGGTCACATCATCTTCCTCAAAAACATCAACCTCTTATCATCCTCAATCTCCAAAAAAATATTTTTCATATTATGAAGTTTGAGTAAATTTAATAACAACTTCTACTTCCTCAATGGGAGTGATATCTAGTTTTTTTAATTCTTATAGTAGTGATATCGACTTCCATGGCCTCACGTCGTTGTTGTGGTCTGCTTGGTCGTGCATCGATGTTGTTGGCGATGCATGCATGGTGAGAGATGAGGAGATTGAAGAACAAAGAGAGAGATATATCGCCTAGTCAGAAAGTTGTCAGGATAAGTGTTTGATTAAAAAATAAGTATTAAAGAAATCAAAAGTATTATTGTAATTTATAGCATTTTACCAAAGTAATAAGGTCTTGTTACTTCAGATAAAAATAGCTTCGTCGTATCGTATCAGGACATGACTTATGTCATCATGTCCATGAATTTTTTTCACAAACGAACACAAGAAGTATCTCAAATGGCTATAATTTTGAAGTAAAAATGTGATTTTAAGTTCTTCGTGATAGGAAAATAAGATTATGTAGTAAATATAATAATTTTCTTAATGTTTTTGATTGCATTCTCAAGGAATCCATTTGATACATATTGTATTCATATTAAAAGATGCCTCATATCTAGAATATATTTATTACAATAGGCAACTGAGATATCATTAACAATAATTTTGTTCACGGGACATTGGGGAGTACAATATCTAACTTCTTTTTTTGAGTAAAAGAAAACTTGTATAGGGAGAGAAAGAAAAAATGTATAAAGGGGAAAAACGAAAATACAAAAACTTAATTACAAAAAGAACTAAGCATAATCGATGATTAGATTAATTAGGAAAGCAGCACCCTCAGCCGCAAGAACAACAATAGTTTTCGCCTTTTGTTCAAAACACGCAAGTTACGCTTATGCCAAATTTTTCACTTCCATATCATATGTAAAAGATAAACCCTTTTCTTCAAGGACGAGCAACCTTGCTAGAAAAGCAACCAAGGGCAAAAATCAAGAGGAAAGGCAGGAAGACGATGAAGTGCGAGAAGCATGTTCTATCCTTCTAATATGTAAAGACATTGAGTAAAGAGATGAGTATGTGATTCTGCTTCAGCATCACATAAAAGACACATCTAGTTAATTTAAACGTTGTGTCAATAAGCGATCCTTGGTCGGTAATCTCTTCCGGTTAATGAGCCAATTTGTGATGGATATAGCTTCGGGGCGCACACTTTGCCATAAATATTGAGCTCGCTGATCTATAATCCTTCTGAAGATGAGCAATCTGTATAAGGAATTAGTAGTGAAATTTTCATCTAACAACCATTTACAAGCGAAGATATCCTCACCAGTCTTGAGGAGCACAGGAGAAAGGACCGCTTCCAACTCAGCAAGTCTTCTTAGGGGCACAAAATCGTTGAACAAGATATTCCACCCGATTACTGTCTTGTAATCGTTGAAGATTTTTTAGTCTGAAATAGAAATATTTCAAGCAGAGGCCAACACAAAAAGATTCGAAAATCTATCACAAAGACAAGAGCCCAAAATTCAAGGATTAAGTCATAATTTGATATTCAACCCGGAGCCAAAATGAACAAATAAGGGAATAAGAAGAGTGAGAAATTTCAAATAAGGGAGCCAACATGAAAAATCTCCCTGCCTTTCAAACTGCATTTCCAAATTAGGGAATAAGAAGAGTGAGAAATTTCAGAAGTTGATAGCAAAAGGGGGTATAGCGTTCAAATAATGTGAACCAAAGATTGTCAGAGCCAACTAGTAATTTTCAATACCACGATTCAGTCTAGCTTTATTATGTGCTTTGATTTCCAATATATTAAGTCCTCCATCAAGCTTGCTAGCTGTAACAGTCTCCCAGTTAACCAGGTTGATACCTAATTACCTTCTTCTAAAAATTATTTCTAGCATGTCAAATGAACCAACATGTAAGGCAATTCGGACTTTACGAAATATCAATAACTTAGGTTGGTTAACAATGTAAAGCAAACTACCAAACACCCAATTGACCCTATTTGAAAAATCAATACTACTTTTCAAACTCAAAATATTCCAACCGAGAGAGGCGGATCCACAAAGTAAAACGTGAAGGTCCAATATCTTAGACTGATCAGTATAGCATAAAATTAATGTATCTATCAAAGTTTGAGATACTAAACATAAATAATCTTGAGCGAGTAGAAAAATATTACTCTAAAAATTTTCATGAAGATAATTTAACTTTGGTAGTCTTTAAATTCCACGAAGGTTTTCAAGAATTTGAATACTCAATGTATAGGACCTTTATTCATGATTTTCGAGGAATAAATATGCGAATTTGATAGTAACTCCACCTCCATATCTATGTAAGTGTTATGACAATGGGGTGAAAGAAAATGTATCTTGTTAATTATTATTTTTTAACAAATATAAAAAATCATATTAGGTGATTATATTAGAGTTCGAATTTTATATTTTTAGATAATATTTAATATATTATCATCAACTGTGCTCTCACGGTTGACAAATGCATCTTGTTAATTGATTCCACGTAATTGGATCAAATAATTTAGTATAGATAGTAGCATTCTTGTAGAGCATTGATAAATTCAAGTTGCAAAAAATATAGAGAAATAAGATAAACGACTAATTAACTTCAATAAACATGAAAATAAATCATTATAAGCATATATAAATAATTTCTAGCACAAGAGCTACAGATTAAAAAAAAATCTATTGTTCATGCGTTATGGCTAGGATACAAAGTTCACAGAGAGAATCAATACAATTCAATTATGAAAAAAACTGCATATAAGAGATGGTTTTTCAAACTAAGGACATGGATACCTGAACCATTTAGGTAGTGGGTTGAATGAAATAGATGATGAATAAAATATTATTATTTATATTTTATTTATTATTTTATTTAGTTGCAATTTATTGGCAATGGATAGGTAGATCATGAAAAAATAAATAAGAAATATTATTTCCCATGAATGATGATTTATATTCCTTACACTAATTTAAGGAATAGTATTCATCTTCTATTCTTTATCATATTTTTTAATATTATCCTTTAATATCTATAATATCATGTAATAATATAAAAATTAATTTTAATAATTATATATCTTAAATAGATAATTTTTTATTATTAAACATAATTTAATAATTTTTTGAATATTCAATCAATTTTTGTGAAAATAAAATTAATAATAATTTTTAATATTTTAAATTAATAAATTATCTTACATCAATCTTTTTTTTTATTACGTTGTTATTGATTAAAATAAATTAAAATATAATTTATTATATTCTTAGAAGAGTATTTTAGTCATTTCTCTCTCAGTTTCATGTTTATTCCTTATGCTAAAGCAAATAAAGTAATAATATTCATTATCTATTCGTAATGTCATTTATGGATAAAAAATATTACTTATATAATGAAATTCTATACATAAATAACCCTATAGATAAATAATGTTAATAGATGGATAATAGAGCTGATGTGGCTAATAACTGTGACTTATCTGTTGGACACGTGGCACACATGCATGCAAACCAAGACTTGTCATGTTAGCAACACGCCACATGACACATGAGCAAGGGGTCTCATCATTAATTTTTCTCTACTTTTTTACCTCTCGAGATATAGATAGTGAGATAGATAAGAGCTACAGAGAGTGTGAGTATGTTAGGGTTTAATATCATTGAAAATAAAAGAAAAAAATTAATATTAGTAGTAGGACTCATACTTACGTGACATCTTATGTGTCACTTGTGTGGCAAGTGATTTTGTTGTATGTGTCTCATGTGTAAAGTAAACATCCCAATCAGCATGTACATCATCTCCGTTAAGTCTCAATTAACAAAAATTAGCTTGGATGTTGGATTGAACTAGCACTTTGGGTCTGATCAGATTAGATCCAAAAGTCTTCATGAACCAGACTCAAATCAAGCCAGCCAGTATTTGGCCCAGCGGCTCCACCCAATCATACAATAACTCTTGCATCTTCATTAATTACGAGGGATTCGTCAATTATGAACTCGACATCTCCGGGATCAACCTCGATCAATTCTGAGTACATCCCTATGAGATTTCGAAGACATTATCGCTAGACATTTCTCAATCCTGCACTATATACAGACACGACGCACAGTCGATATATATATATTCCAATTTCTATTTTCCTCACTCGAAATTTTTTTTACTTGAGTGTCAGAGTATCTTTTGCAGATTTTCCTCACCGGAGATGTGCTGGACTGTATCATTCCGACTTCTGCCAAGAATAAATATCATTTTTATATATCTTCAAAAATTTTAAGAGCATTTTAGTTTTAAAATAAATTATATGGCATTTTAGTATCATGTTATTTTAATATATTTTTCTCTAAAATGTCAAACCCTCGTGTGATTTGACCCCTCAAAAAATACACACTCTTTTTAAAAAAATGCACGAAATTTTTAGGCGGTCCTTTGAACGTAGATGTTATTAAAAAAATCAATCAAAAATGATTTTTTTTCAGTATTTGCATGTCAAGTCAATAAGCTGTAGCAACTATAGCGGTCGTGAGAGATGGCCACCACTACTACTTAAGTCATTATTTTGATTATTATTTTTTCTCAAATTAATTAGTAAATTTGTAGTTGTTTTTAATAATTTCTAATTAGTTATATATAATTTAAACACATATTTAATATGATATGTCTAAAATTATATAAAATATCATTGACATAATTTTGAGACGATGCACAGATGAGCGGCGTGCAAACTACCAATACAACAATCTGATTCCTTTAGATGTCTTGTTTACATTCATCTTATTTTTAATTTTTTTCTTCACACGCCACGTCAGCCTTTTGCATGGTCTTCATCACACTAGCGTCTCATTGTCTGTGGTGCAGTGATGACTCGGGCGTGACGTTAGCCAGCGGCGTGTCAGGCACGTCGGCCACCGCCGCTTCCTCTGCAAGGTCCATCAACGTGTCGCTGCTGGGATTATACTTCTGTATCACCAGCACCGACGCCGTCGTCGAAAAATCAGTCGATGCCAGGTAGCTTCCCACTGGCCCCAGCTCCGGGCAGTCGGTCCTGTCCACCAGAGACACCGCAGGTGGCGACCTCCCCGTGAGGAAGAGATTGCACCGCGCATGGTTCTTAATGGCTGACGTGATCCCGACCTTGTCCGCGACCGCAGTCTCCACGTACTTGACCGACCCCTCCGCCGCCAGTGACGAGAGATTAGCCCTGAAGTTTGTGATGCATGCCTCGTCCTCCTCTTGGTTTTCGACGTTCCCGGTGGGGGGCGGGAGGAAGCGGAGGACCGTGATAGTGATGCCCGGGTGCTCCGCCATGAGCGCGCCGTAGGCGAGCGCCTCCCGGTCGTCGGGGCCGCCGAAGAAGAGGACGACAGCTATGTAGGAGACCTCGCTGGAGGCCACCTGCGTGGTGCCCCCGAGGCCGCGGTCGACGAGGATGGCGACCGAGCAAGGGGCGTGGCGGAGAACGCGCTTGTTGATCATTTGATAGGCGCGGCCGATGGACTCGAGCGTGCCGTCGAACTGCTGCATCTTGTGGAAGGGAAGGAGGATCAGGGAGGTGCGCTTCTGCTGGGCGCTCGCAACAATGTCCTCGTGGATGGTGTCGAGTTCGGAGATGGCCGTCATGGGGCGAACAGCCACGGAGCTGAGCTGGCGGTACGCCTCGAAGACCACGACCATTTCATCGGTGTTGTCTTGCCTGTTCCAGAAGGGAAGGCCATTGCGGCGAGCCTTGTGGACCATGGAGATAGCGGACGAACGCTCCGACAATTCCATGAGGTGCAACGCGTACACGGTGAGGCGACGACGGCGGGTGCCGCGGGAGGACTCCACCACGTTGATCATGGTAGGGATGTTGCGGCTACCATGGAAGCAGGCCAGGACGCGGAGATCGCTGTCCATATCTGACCTCTCGACGGTTCGATGCTTGTACGGCGCTGCCCGCCGAGCCGGCTTGTAGATGGCCATGACGATGGGGGTGGTAATGAAGGTGGTGAATAGCGCCATCAGCACCATGATCGCGAAGGTCTCGTCGTTAAGGACCTTGCGATCCCTTCCGATGTTGAGGACGATAAGCTCAACGAGTCCCTTGGTGTTCATGAGGAAGCCGATAGTGACTGCTTCACGGAAGGGTATCTTCATGGCTAGAGACGCCAAGATGGTGCCGGCAATCTTACCGATGCAAGCGTTGGCGATGACGAGGACAAGGAGGCCCCAGGAGCGGCCACCGCTGATAGTGGCGACATTGGTCTTGAGGCCGCTGGAGACGAAGTAGAGAGGAAGAAAGAGGCCGGACACTAAGTCCTCCACCTTCTCAATGAGCGCTTCAGCGAATATCCCTTCCTTGGGCACGACGACGCCCACCACGAAGGCGCCGAAGAGGGCGTGTATGCCGATGGTGTCGGTGACGAAGCCGGCGGCAAGCACAATGGCGAGGGTGGCGCAGACGTAGGACTCCTTCACTGGCTCACCTTCGGGGGAGCGGCGGGCCATCCAGGCGAGGATGGGGCGGACGCAGATGGCGACGAACACGACGAAGGCGATGCCGGTGAGGAGAACCCAGAGAGAGATTAGCGGGGAGCTGGAGCCAGACAGGGCGATAGCGAGTGCGAGGAGGATCCATGCGGCGACGTCGTTGACGGCAGCAGCGGACATGGCCATGCGGCCAAGGTCGGTGGTCAGAAGCTTCAGCTCGGCGAGGATGCGGGCGAGTACGGGGAAGGCAGTGATGGAGAGGGCAACGCCCATAAACACGAGGAAGGGGGCTTGGCGGGTGCCTTTGACGATGGTGGACCTGAGGACGACGGAGGTGCCAACGCCGAGAGCGAAGGGGACGGAGATGCCGGCGAGGGCGATGGCGAGGGCGCCCTTGCCGGTGCGGCGGATGGATTTGAGGTCGAGCTCGAGCCCGACGAGGAATAGGAAGAAGAGGAGGCCGATGTTGGCGAGGGTGTCGAGCACCGTCATGCCCTGCTTAGGGAACACGTTGTCCATGAACGTCTTGCTGCGGCCGATCGCCGACGGCCCCAGAAGTATACCGCCCTGCAAACACACGTATACGCAGTTCCATTTAATTTCAGATTACTTCGCAACTCTATTAATTCCTAAAGAGAACGATAAATCACAACACACAAGTTTAAATAATTTTTTGCCTTTTTTAAAGATATATTTAGCAAATATACTTATTATATATTTGCACCACCATATGCTATCTTTAGGAACAATAAAATTAAATTGACTCTTCCACTTTTGGAGTCTCCAAAGTTGTGATTGTTAGCTAAATTGTTTCTATTATCCCTAAAAAGATCTTATCATAACTCGTCAATTTCTCTCAATCTTAACATGGGTTCTTTAATAAGGCTTAAATGGGATGTGATGTGAACACGATTATCTGTCTGCAAAAGGTTTTAGGTTATACGACTATGAGATTCACAAGAAAAAAACAAAAAATGTGTGATGTGATATCTGAACGCATCACTTCCGTTTTCCAAGGGAGATCGGGAGATTCATTAGAAAAAATAAATCGATGTGATATGCGAGGAAAAAACAACGAGCAAGAAAGTATTTCCTTAGGATCAAAATGTCTAATTTGTTCCTTTTGAGTAGGTTCATGTCACATAGGTAGCTTCATATGGCACAGTCAAAGCGCACGCCTCACATGGAAAATAGAGCACTCCGCTACTTGCTTCTCCCATGGAACAAAATACTTATTTTATTCAACACTTGGAAAATAAGAAATATTCCAGGGGGTATTGTTATTAATTTCTATTTCTTGCACCGGCCCATGTTGATATTACAATACTACCCAAAATATTTATACTATTTTTTTGTTTGGACCTAGCTGCTGCCTCTCCTCTCCCCGCAACTTAATTGGGACGACATGACAGTAAAAAGTATGAAAATTGAATACTAAAAGGTTGTTAATGCAAAAGCCTCAAACATTAATTAGTAATTTTTAGTTTGGAAATAAATACTTGAAAGTATCATTAGCAAAACCGTTATGCTTCCAGAAGCCGCACAAAGTCTAGGGATTACGCGTGGCATGAACCATAGGGTTTGGTGATCGTGCCAATTGGGAATGGGAGCCCTGCAATTGATCTGGGCCGGAAGATCCGAAGAAGAACGCAGAGAGATGGATTCGTGGAGAGGGTAAGAGGGGGGAGGGGAGGGGGGGCGCTTACGATGATCTCGGCGATGACGCGCGGCTGGCGGAGGGGGCGGAGGACGAAGGCGAGGGCGCGGGTGAGGACGAGCACGATGCAGATCTGGAGGATGATGAGCGGGAGCGCGTGGTGGAGCGGGTTGTCGCCGTCCCACGACCCGTTCGAAGTCGCCGTCATCGGCGCTGGGCACGAGCTCGCCGGCGTCGCCATGGCGGTTTCCACGATCCCGACCCCGCGGAGGATGATGGTGAAGACTGAAGGCACAGAGCACTCCTCTTTTTCGCCTTCGTTGCCGGGGGGGAAGATGTGAGAGAGCTCGGGGCAGGCGACTCTATTTATAGAGCGCTTCCCGTGGTCTCCCGCACAGACACTCAAACGTGTCCTCGTCACCCGCAGTGAAGTACTCTTACCTATACTTTTAAAAAGGTACTCTTACCTCGTGCTGGGCCCCGCATTGGCGCTGCGCTCGCAGCAAGAGTTGACCTTTTTTTGCCTCAATTTTCTAATGCAGTAATGCTCCTTCTCAACTTTCTATTTACCTGAATCGGTAAACCGGTTTAAGGCTCGATCCAAGTGCTTGGGTTGTTTAAATTAGGGTTTAGTATATAGCATTTAAAATTTTCAAATATCCTACAATATTTTTGCGTAAAAAATATCAACACGGAATTAGAGTGCGACGTGATCAAATAACTAATACTGTCCTATCATCAATTAAATACTATCTAATTTCTGTTAGAATGCCAGCATGCAAATTAATTTAGAAAATAATAAAAGTATACTAGATAGACATGCGTCTTATCATATTACCATATACGTAGAATAATGAATCCAACTCAAACAATGGCAAAATTAATTAATCTGATCTAATTTTAAATTTATATCAAATCTAATATGAAATTTCAAATCTAAAAATATAGAAGATGTCATCTTATCATATTACCATATTTAAAAAATTAATAAATTTAATTCAAATTATGACAAAATTAATGAATCTAAGTATCCAACTCAATTTCTAATTTGCATTAAATCTAACTCAGAGTTTTAAATTGACACTAATTATATTCTATCGTCAAATTATTGTTAATGAAATCGTTGATTGCTGACGTGATATCCCAGTAAATAATTAATATATTAATTTTTAATACTCATATACATAATTAAATTAGCTGTCGAATTTTTTTTAAAAAAATTACATAAAATTCTAACTTGATATTCATCCCATCCGAACTCTCCCTACTACCTACTTATTAATATGACTTGACAATAAGACGTGACGTCCTAGTCAGCATTTATAGTGGATTGTCAAGTCATATTACTAAGCAGGTATATGAGAGTTCGGGTGAGGATGAATGTCGGATTAGAATTTTATATTTTTTTTAAAAAAATCAGTAACTAACTTGTGTATATAAGTATTAAAAATTAATATATTAGTATTTGACTAGGATGTCACGTCAGCAACTAATGATTTTCATTAATATTAATTTGACGGTATGATATAATTGATGTTAATTTAAAATTTTATGTTAGAATTAATGCAAATTAAAAATTGAGTTTGATTTATTAATTTCACTTAGATTTATTAATTTTTCCTACCATATATGATGATTCTTTTTATAAGATATTTTTAAAATCAATAAGTACATGCTATATCATTAATTTTCCCTACCGTATATGGTGGTTGTGTTTATAAGATATTTCTAAAATCAATAAGTACATGCTATATCAAATGTCCAATTAAATCCATAAATTAATATTTCTTTCACATACAAGATATTTTTAATGATTCTTTTTATAAGATATTTTTAAAATCAATAAGTACATGCTATATCATTAATTTTCCCTACCGTAAATGGTGGTTGTGTTTATAAGATATTTTTAAAATCAATAAGTACATGCTATATCAATTGTTCAATTAAATCCATAAATTAATATTTCTTTCACATACAAGATATTTTTAATGCTGTTGAAAGAGTTAATATCTAAATCTATCAAACCCTAGCTTAATTAAAACAACATATCCTCATATTTATCAGAATATTTTAGGTTTTTTTAAATATATATCCAAATTTAAATCAATTTGATTTAATTCTATCCAATTGTAAATTTCCATGTTGTTTTCTTTATTCAGTTAGAACTTCACCGATAATTATTTCAATTGATGTAGTTATGGAGAACAAAGATGATGAATAAAAATGAAAGATTGGAACGAGGACACAAAAATAGAAACAAGAATGAAATTTGTGTCTACCTATTACATGAAACTAACTTTGTTCCACTTTAATTTTGTTTTGTTTTATTTTACTTTTTTAATATAACAAAGAATGAACAAATATTAATCCATTTTATTTCTTTCCATTTTATTCCAATAATAAATGCTACCTAATTTTGATTTCCTCCCACTCACCCCTATTTTTTTTTTCAAAGATAAAAAGCTTCGCTTTAAAATGACAAGTACAAAAAAGATACATGACATTTTCAGCAACATCACTCCCAATATCAGTGATGCACAATTTTGGCACTTTATATATTTAATATATCAACGCATGTGACAACCAGTATACGTAGATATGAGTGAAAACAGATCAGGTCTGGTTAAACTTTCGCTTTAATGTATTAGGCTTGTATGGTAAAAAATTGATCTAAATCTGACTTGTGATTTGTTATAGTCTTAATTTTTGGCTTGAGTCTAACTTATTCATTGGCATGGCTTGGCCTGTGATTTGTTTGTGAAGTCTGCTTCTAATATAAATATAATATCCTAATTTAATCTCACATCAGGAGTATATAAGATATGATGTTGGCTTATAAGGTTTGATAGGTGTGTTATCATCAACTTCAGCTTAAGTATTTTAATTAGGCCAATAGGTTGGCCTATAAAGTTGGTGGATCAATTATCACATTAAATGAGTCGTAACAAATGATATCAGAGCAAGACATAGTCATAGGCATGGTGAGAAGAGTCTATGTGAGAAAGAGCTGCCCCGAGTGATGGGGTGGAGCCGCTACTAGACTAGACCTCACATGCCTTAATTAGACTAATGGATTGACCTATGAAGTTGATGGGTCAACTATCACATCAAGAGGGTCGTGATAATAAAACTTATTTATAAAACCTAGTTCAAATATAAAATTTTGGCCTAGCATGTGGCCTGTTCATTAGCTGCCTGTGGCATGTGGTACGTGGCATGTGTTTTATTAAATTAAAGATAATAATTTTTACATTAAAACAATTTTAATTTAAATACGTAATAAATTAATAACATTATATATTTATGTATACACTATCTTAACAAGTTTAAACTCACTTGTCAGACTCAATAAACTTTAAATTAAGCTTGAGTTTGATCTGATAAAAAAATCAGGCATATTTCAACGCCCGTCCTTAGTTTTTTTAAATATGCCAAGCTAGATCAGGCTAGAAACTTCTGACATGTCGCTTGGCCGATTTCCACCCCTATACATAAATTAACGTTAGTAAAAAGTGAAAATGAACGCTAGAATACTACGTTGAACAAATTTATATATTCACGCCCAAATTTACTTTGGTACGAATAATTATAAATATATATTAACAAATAAAGATTTATTAATTACTAATGAATAATTAATTACTATAATATAATAATAATAATAATAATAATAATAATAATAATAATAATTTGACCTAATATATTGATATTAAATAATAATAATAAAATTTATGAACCATAAAAAAAATACTAGTGCCAGTGTTTTCAACAATTGAGATGATTTTGGAATCTAACGAGGCTTTGACAATGATGTGACTTCAAATTTTTTTGTCAGCGGATTACGAAGATCAATTAAAAACTAAATATAAATTATTTTTAATGTATAAAACAAATAAACTTCCTTGAGAGTATTTGATGTAAAGGAACAGAGAAGGAATGAAATAGAGAACAGAGAAATGTTTTGCTTTGAACTTTAGCAAAGAGTGTGAAAATAATTTTAGAAGTTTTTTTAGTCTAATATATACTCAAATCATTAGAACTGGTGCGAAATTATCATTTTTGGGATGGTAAAATAACGTGACAAACGATGCTAACGATAACTAATGAGACCACGACACGTTATTAACGAGCCGTCAAAAAAGAGGATACGAGATTTTTTACTCTTGAATTTTTGCAAAAGGTGCGAAAAAATCTTTGAAATTTTTTTGAGCCCAATAAATCTCCAAACCATCAAAATTGGTGCGAAAATACTCTTTTGGGAACTGACATGACAAATGGTGCTCACAACAACTAATGAGAACACAACATATCATCATCAATGTGCTGTAAAAAAAACTTCAAATCACCTCATAGGTGGCATCCAAATCAGTATGTCTTGTCTTAGTTTGCATAACTTCGCGAAATCAGACGCATAACTTCCATCCCACAATCGCATCTATAGTGGGTTGTCGAGTCATATTACTAAGCAGGTATATAAGAGTTCGGTTGAGGATGAATGTCGGATTAGGATTTTGTATTTTTTTTAATGTTCAGCTACTAACTTGTGTATATGAGTATTAAAAATTAATATATTAGTATCTAACTAGGATGTCACGTCAGCAATTAACGATTTTTATTAATAGCAATTTGATGGTGTGATATAATTAATATTAATTAAAAATTTTGTTAGAATTAATGCAAATTAAAAAATAAATTAAATTTATTAAGTTCACTATGATTTAGATTAGATTTATTAATTTTTCGTACCATATATGATGATTCTTTCTATCAGATATTTTTAAAATCAATAAGTACATGCTATATCATTAATTTTCCCTACCGTATATGGTGATTGTGTTTATAAGATATTTTTAAAATCAATAAGTACATGCTATATCAATTGTGCAATTAAATCCATAAATTAATATTTCTTTCACATACAAGATATTTTTAATGCTGTTGAAAGAGTTAAATCTAAATCTATCAAACGCTAGCTTAATTAAAACAAGATATCCTCGTATTTATCAGAATATTTTAGTTTTTTTAAATATATATCCAAATTTAAATCAATTTGATTTAATTCTATCCAATTGTAAATTCTATCCTCAATTTGATTTTTTTTAAACAAACATAAAAGTCACAATAACTAATCATATTAGGGTTCAAAATTTAAATTTCTAGGCAACGTTCAATATATTATCATCAATGTTCAAATATTAATTCATTCCATTTTATTCCAATAATAAATGTTGTCTAATTTTGATTTTTTTTTTTCAAAGATAGAAAGCTTCACTATAAAATGAGAAGTAAAAAAAATACCTAATATTTCAACAACATCACTTCCCAATATCAGTGATGCACAATTTTGACATCCTATATATTTAATATATCAACTCACTTGGCAACCCGTATATGTAAATACGAGTGGAAACAAGTCAGGTCAGGTTAAATTTTTGCATTAATAGACCAAGCATGTATAGTAAAAAATTAGTCTGAACCTGACCAGTGACTTGTTATAGGCTTAAATGTTGACTTGAGCATAACTTGTTCATTGACTTGGTCTGGCCCGTGGCCTGTTTATAAAGTCTTTTTGCTATATAAATGTAATATCCTAGTGTAGTCTCACATCATAAGTATATTGTAGGCATGTCCATTTGGGTCAACCCGAAACTAACCGAACCAAATTTCTTAAAATTGATTTTTTTTTAATACCCGAATCGAATTACCCAAAAATCAAATAAACCCGAACCGAAATAATTCGGTTCGGTTCGGTTTCAACCCGAAAAAACCAAAATTTCATTTACACGAAGATATATAAAAAAATTAATCGGGTCCAAGGGAAATATCGGGTTCGGGTGTATTAATTATTAAGTTAAAAATTTAAAAAAAATATTTTTAAATTAGTTCGATTTTCGGTTCGAGTCGGTTCCTGAATTTTGGGAACCGAATCCGAACCGAATATCAATGTTCGGGTTCGGTTCGGATCAAAAACTGAACCCAGTAGTGTCCAAATCGAACCAAAAATTTCGGTTCGGTTTGGTGTAAACCAAATTTTGGATACCCCTAGTATATTAGACGTGGTGTTGGTTTATAAGATTTGATGGGTATGTTACCATCAACTTCAGGTTAAGTATTTTAATTAGCCCAATAGGTTGGCTTATGAAGTTGGTGGATCGGTTATCCCATTAAACATGTCGTAACAAATGATATCAGAGCAAGACATAGTCCTAGGCATGATGAGAGAGCCTATATGAGAAAGTACTGCCCGAGTGATGAGGTGGAGCCGCTACTAGGGTGGGCCTCAATGCCTTAATTAGACTAATAGATTGACCTATGAAGTTGATGGGTCAGCTATTCCATCAAGAGGGCCGTGATAATAAAAACTTATTTATAAAACCTACTTCAAATATAAATTTTTTGCCTAGCATGTGACCTATTCATTGGCCTGGTCTGCGGCATGTGGCATGTGTTTTATTAAATTAAAATATAGTAGTTATTACATTAAAATAATTTTAATATAAATACGTAATAAATTAATAATATTATATATTTATATGTACACCATCTTAACAAGTTGAGGCCGAGTTGTCAGGCTTAATTTAAAGTCTATTGAGCTTGAGTCTGATCTGATAACAAAATCAAGCATATTTCAAAGTCTGAGCTTAATTTATTTTTAAATAAGCCAAGCTATATTAAGCCACAGACTTCTGACAGGTCACTTGACCTATTTCCACCCCTATACGTAAATCAATGCTAGTGAAAAGTGAAAATGAACGCCAGACGTTGAACAAATTTATATTTCACGCCCAAATTTACTAGGTACGAATAATTATTAATATATATTAACAAATAAAAATTTATTAATTACTAATGAATAATTAAGTACTATATATATATAATTTGACCCAATATATTGATATAAATAATAATAAAAAAATTTATGAACATTGAAAAGAAATATCAGTGCCAGTGTTTTTAACAGTTGAGATGATTTTGAAATCCAACTTACAATGATGCGATTTCAAAAAAAAAATTCAATGGGTTATGAAGATCAATTAAAAATTAAATATAAATTATTTTTTATGTATAAAATAAATAAACTTCCCTTAAGGGTCTTTGGTTTGAAGTAATAGATAAGAAATAAAATAGGGGACATACGATTTATTTTGCCTTTGAACTTTAGCAAAAGATCGTGAAAATGATTCTAGAAGTTTTTTAAAGTCCAATATGCACTCATATCATCTAAACTAGTGCGAAACTATTATTTTTGAGATGATAAAGTGACGTGGCAAGCGATGCTAACCACAACTAATGAGAGCACGAGAGCACGATACGTCATTAACGAGCCGTCAAAAAATGGGATATGGGGTTTTTTGCCCTTGAATTTTAGCAAAATGTGCGAAAATACCTTTAGAAATTTTTTGAGCCCAATAAATCCCCAAACCATCAAAATTGATGCGAAAGTGCTCTTTTGGGATCTGACATGAGAAATGATGCACACGACAACTAATGAGAGCACAACACATCATCATCAATGAGCTGTAAAAAAAATTTCAAATCAACTTATATGTGGCATCTAAATCAGTATGTCTTGCCTCAGTTTGCATAACTTCGCAAAATCAGACGCATAACTTTCATCCCACAATCGCAATATATTCTCCTATAATCATGACTCCTTTGGTTAGTTGAGTTTGAATTTTGAGAGCTCATGTTTCCGGATGAGTTTGACGTGGACGTCAGGTTTGATGTTTCTGATAATCGTTCTTTTATTACGATGAAAGCTACCTTTATATGGTAATAAGGGCAGTTTGGGGTTTAATGATGTTACCAGGTTTAAAATCTTGGTTTAGATGTCACTTAGAATGGGTTTAGATGCCACATATGAGGTGATTTGGAATTTTTTACAGCTCGTTGATGACGTGTTGTGTTCTCATTGGTTGCAGTTAGTATCGTTTGTCACGTCATTTTATCATTCCAAAACAAATATTTCTGCACTAATTTTGGTGGTTTGAGGTCATATTGAGCTCATTTTTTTTTGTGTGCACATTTTGCTAAAGTTAAGGGACAATAAAACTCTTATACCAATAAAATATTATTCCTCGTGGTTCACTTATTTTTTTATTTGATTGATCTTTTTTTTGACAAATAATAAATGAGTCATGAAGAATAGATAACAAATATTATTCATAGTGATTAAGAATACTATTCCTAAATGCTACCTAATTATCGTATCCTCTCAATCATCCCAACTAATCGTTCTTTTTTTCTTTCTTATCTCATCATTCTAATTACTAATTATTTTATGTTAGAAAATTTGGAATAATTTCCCGTAGGATCTACAAAATTCGAATCCGGCGAGAGAAGCAAAAAATCAAATCTAATAATAATAATGCGGGAAGAATAAGAGACACAAAAGGATTAATATGATTAAGACTCGACGAGATATCAATCCTACTCCACAGGGAGAAGATGACATTTTTCTTTTATTAAAGAGATAAGGAAACAATCTTTTGTCAATACAGAATAATAATAATTAACTGTGAAGCAAAGTAAAATACTGTCTGATAATTTTTTGTATCCTAAAGTCTGCCTTGTGAAAGACTGCTCCATCGCTTTGATGGAAGGGAAGCAATCTAAGTGAAGATGACGATCCACTGCTCACTAAAATAATAATGATTGCTCTCCAAAATTCTCGATGTCTCGATGCAGGATGATTGAGAATCACGTATTCAGCATACTTTTATTTTTTTTCTTTTGATTTCAATCACAACTCGATTAAATGAATTTCAATTTGGGTTTGGTTCGATTCGATTCAGATTCAATTTGAATCAATATTTTATTTTAAGAAATATAAGATTATCCAAGTCTCCATGATGCGAGTATTATATATAATATAACTTTTTATATCCTTATGCTTGAAGACAAAAAAATGTATTCTACTAACACGTCTCTTCAACGCTGCCACGTAGGATTAGTGATGACATAATGCACGCTAATCAGTGTATATATATTCTTTATTGCTTTGCAAGTAGCTGGTAGCTGCACGCACGGTACACGTTCCTATTGCCAAAGTCAATGTTGACGGGAATCTTTTTGTTCTAAAACTTCGATAGCGGATCCGATGTGGCCGGAGGGTATTCGTTTGGGACAAAACGGATCCACGTAACCCGGAACTTAGCAAATATGGCCCACCCAATGGGACCCGAGTGAAGTGCTCGCGGAACCCACAGTACCCGACTTACCTTGGAAAATAGTTCAACACGTCGGACGAAAATTATTTCACAATATATTTTAAAATATATATATATATATAGAGGTCGTCCAGAAAACGATGTGAGTTATTAAAATTTAAATAATAATAATAATAATAATAATAATAATAAACACATATTTTTATTTAAAATAGTTATATACAAGAACTTTTAATTTTATATCAAATTTATACTCCGTCAACCGTCAATTATTGTATAGCTGTCACATAATTAGTTAACTGAAAAATGCTTGATGCATTGCTAATTAAATTATCAAGCAAATCAATGTATCACTTACATGATTTATCATTTTTTAAATTATTGAAAATGTTAGGTACATATTATTATCTACATATGTAACAATATTATTATCGGATAATATGTGATTTTTACTAAAATATTTTTTAAATAAATTTGAATAATTATAACCACTATGTCATCAAAGTCTAAATTTGATGGTGTCGCCAAAGTAGAATTGATTGATGATGCGAGAGGAGTGAGAGAAGGGGAGAAAGTGAGGGAGTTAGCAGAAAAATATAAATAACTACGATAAAAAAAAAAGAGTTGAATGGCAAAGTCGACGGTCGAGTTGAACAATGAAGCCAACGAATGTGATGGAGGATGTGACAAGAGGAGCAAGAAAAGTAGTGAGATAAAGATGGAGGAGATATATAAGAGGTGATGAGGATCAGAAGAATAATCATATAAAGAAAATAGTGATCCATGATACGTAAAATTTGATGAGAGTATTTTTTGGTAAATAAAAAAATTGAGGATTACCATCAAAATATTAATTGTAGACATCTTCCCTCGTGATTATCTAAATTTTTGATTTGATGGTAACTCAATTATTATAAACATTCAAATTAATAGTAATAACTAATAAGGTTCGACCAAATATGATAATTGAAGACCCAAGTAATTTAAATCAACTTTAGAAACTATAGATGTTATGAACAACACGCATCTAGAAGTTTTCACATATGGAACAAGCGACCTATAGCCTTCTAAAAATGAGTTAGCATTTGTTTGACTAAGTTGACTAAGAAAATGTTTGGTTGAGCTATTAAATATCTTAAATTTTAAAATGAAAAAAGGTTGTATAAATAAATTTAAAAATAAAATAACAATGTAATTAAAAAATTAAAAATAATGGAAATTAGTTTAAAATAAAAATAAAAATAAAAATACAAAATGATATAAATAATTTAAATGTTAAAAAGTAAAAATATTATAAATCATTAAAAAATCAAGTAAAAATTCAAAATAAAAACAAAAAAAATACAATACAAGATATAATGAAATCAAAGAATTTAAATAGAAAAAAAATATTATTATTTATTTTATATGATAGCTTCGATTGCTCCTTTAAGACAGAGAAGGTAAGAGGCTTCACCTTGTTGGAGACAAGGTGAAGAGGGGTAGGGTCATGGGTAAGGTGAAGGAGGGCATAGTCGAGGTAGGAGACTAGAGGGAGAAAACCAAAACAATGGAGAAGCGGGGAGGAGACGAATTGGTATGAAAATATATAAAAGGGAATAAGGAGTTTAAGATAAGACTTAATTGGACCACAAAAAATGAGGTGGGACATTGTTTTGATCAATGGTAAATATTAGTCACTTAATGCAACATTAGCAACACAAACTTTTCATTGCAAAGTTGTTATTAACAATAACCATTTTTAGTCATCGCCACGTTGTTGCTATTTATGATGGTTATCTTACTGTTACAAATTTGGTGTCACATATAATAAATTTTCTAGCAGCGATACCTTAACCAAACAAGGCATTTGATTAAGATCCTCCACGATTGAGTATTATCAATTGAAGGTCCATTCATCCTATGCTCTTAGGATTTGAATAATCACGGTATCAATGTTATGCTGATTCTATACTCTGAGGATTGAATATGAATTTTTGTTATATATCAGATATAATATCAATTTTATATTTTTCTATTCATATTATTTTTTAATTCATGCACTAAATAAATAATAAATATTAATCCATCATTTCTCTTATCATCTCTTATTCTATTAAGCAAACATGCACTTAAGATTCGTTTGTTTTAGTGGATAAAATTGGATAGGATATGATATCAAATGAGGAAGTATTAGATAACACATTGATTTGATATTACATAAAATATTTTATGAAAAATTATCTTGATTAATGAGACTTCATAGGTATACTACTATTCACTTTAACTTAGTCATTGGGCAAATTGTGAATACCTAATTAGTATAATCTCATTCCCAATTTAAGAAGAGAGCCTATGTGAGAAAAGGTTGATCGAGTGAGGTAGGATGGAGAGAGATTATAATGCTTCGATTTAATTCTACAACAAAATTTGGTGAGAGATTGTGCTAGTTAATAAAGCTATGATTGCTGTTATAAATTTCCTCTTACATATTTTAATTAAGTGGATGATTTAGATTTGGAGTTGATGGATTAATTAATTATTCATCTGCGGATTAATACTCTCACATCAAAACGTTTGGGATTTGACATATATGATTGCCACGTAGACTGTCTTTTTTTTTTTCGATAATCGTCACAATGCATGACAATTTGCATATATATATATATATATATATATATATATATATATATATATATATATATTTCAAAAATAAAATATCCTATAACGTCAAAGCACTTATCCTCAGTCCATGGTGGAGAAGCCCATACATTGATTAAAATATGCAAAGTAAAAGTCGACTTTGATCATATAATTGAGCAATAATCGAGTTGACTTAAGTTTCAAATTAATGTCGACACCTACTCACTTTGTGAAAGCATTTAAAAAACGGACGAAACAAACAAGTTTGAATTAATGGGAATTTAATTCCTAGTTCAGTTTAATTAACCTTAAAAATCAACATCCCAATCCAAGAATCAATCTAATTGGACTGAAATAAGTTCAAGTACCTACATATACAGATAGATAAATTGATTAGACCAACGAGTATATTAATTATCAAGTTGGAATTTTGATTGGAGTTTAATAATTAGGCAATTGCTTTCGCGGATAATTAAGAGGAATCTATGTATATAAGTCAACTATTCGTCCAGCACGTGTATAAGAAAGAAATCAGTTTAAGCCGGTTTATATTTTCCTAGCTTCCTCTTTCAATTTAGTAATATAGTTGATTAGGGTTTGATTTTTCTTTCCATGTTCATATTACAGCCTAGTAGCTAGGCTATATATATTTATAATAACTCATGAATGTTATAAGGAACGATAATGATACAAGCATAATAGAAGATGTTGCATTTAAAACCGGAGATGTCAATGCTTCGATGGGTGGAGCGGGTAAGGAGGTGCTTTCGTTATCCACCTGCAAAATATATATATAGATATTCGCTACTCATTTATTTTTCACGGGTATTAAAAATAAATACTCATTTAATTATTTGTGGGGGGACGAATATCTACAGATATTGGCACTTAAACACACTAAAGTATATTTTGATAACAACTTCGAATATAAACACACTTCAAGTATATTTTCTAATTTTACTAATTTTGTATAGGTACCAAGAATAATTTTGTAATTTTGTATATAAATATGATTTTTAAATATATGTACTAGGGGTAATTTTGTAATTTATTAATTCTCGCGAGTAACAAGTTCCTGCGGGTACGGGTACTATATATAATATTCGTGCCCGCCCTATATAATAAATAAGTAAAAAAAATTATTCGCGAAATCTCCGCGAGTAGGATACTAACCTCCATATCCATTATAAATGGATAGATACATGCGGGTACTCACCTAAATAGGTATTACTATCATCCCTAATTAAGATATAATTAAAATATTTAATAAATACTATTTTAAGATTATTATTATTTCTTAATTTTTATCACTAAAAAGTATTCAACTAAGCGTATATTTTAAGTAATTATAAAACTTATGTTCTATTTTTTTACATTTTGAAAATATTGCACAATAATAGTTTTATAATCAATACTAACAAACATTATTGATCAGTGAAAGATAATTTATATATTCTCTTATTTTTCAATATATTATTAATAATTTATGGTAATCAATTATGTTTACCAATTATTATCAATTTTGTAATTAGAGAGTATTTTATATTGCTCACGTATCCTCATCTCAGGCGCAATTCGTAATTCCCAATCCTATCATGCAACTTTTTATCTCATTGACTATAAATTTTCCATTTTCGTTGAATGCGTAGCGCGATTGTTGTCATTACAGTTCGTGATTCTCCTCATTGCATGCAACCATATTTCTCCCTGCCCAAGCAGTCAAGCCCGAGGAGATAATTGTTGGTCTAAGTATTTTAACAATTGCTCTCGATCAATCTTGGTTTTTATCGGGTGTTGATTTCAGGTTGGTTGAATTGATACATGCGCGAAGTTCATCGAAAAAATATAAAAATTCAAGTATATATCAACGACTTCAGAGGACAATCGGAATTAGGTCTAAGGTTAGAAATTATTGTAAAAACTTTCTTAGGCCTCAAATAATCACATTCATTGTATTTATTCAAAGTTAAACCCAAACCCAAACTCGAAACCGAAATCGACTCGAAAAATCAGAATTCAACCTTATCACTGAGTATTAGTCGAACTTTGGCTGATCCTCCGTTGGCCTTCAACATCGGCTACTAGAATTTCCAATAGCAGTTCGATCGAATGTCTGTCGAATTTTGATCGACCAACATTCCATCGGCGATCGATTGAATTGTCAAATAGATTTTTTTCTATCAATCGAATGACTAGTTTTAAACTTCTCACTTTATAAACCGTGTAAATATTCGTGGAATTGACTTTCTTTGACCGCTAATGTTTCATTGTGTCCATCCTTCAAAGATTGAACTATTTTTTTTGAGTTTTAAATCATAATTCTCAATCTACACTACTTTACTCTTGAGTCATCTCCTCTTCCTTCCATCAAGTTTCCTTGATGAATTACACTAGATCCTATATATCAGCCAAGGAGCATTGGATGAAGAGATGATAGGTGTCTTCAGGATCTCTGTGGCAGTGAGGACATAGGAGGTTTGGCAGTGTAACGTGTTGTTTGGCTAATGCAGTTTTGACTAGGAGAGCATCTTGAAATAATTTAATCTCCAGATGAAAAACTACAATTTGGGAGTAGCTTTGAGCTTCCATACGTTGATCCGAGAATGGAGCCGGCGCACTAGTACTGTATTTGTTCTTTGAACATTACTTTTTTCTATTATAGTTAATCTTAATTACACGATGTACATTATATTATACCTATTTGACATATTTTTAAGTTACTCAATAAATTATTTAATTAATTAAAAATATATTTGTTATTTTTTTAAATTAATATTTTATTTTTAAAATAGGAGAAATGTAGATTTGATCCTATAAATTTTCAATTTTTGGGACTTTAGTCCTATAAATTTTATTTTGGTATTTTCGATCTTATAAGTTTGCTCCGTAGCATAGATTTGATCATATCCGTTACGGTCCGTTAACTCTCCGTCAATGTGGACTAACGCCGTTCATACACGTTGATATATTTTGTCATATAAATTTTATTAAGTCATGTATGTTTGCCCCGTAGCACAAATTTGATCATATATATTTGGGTAAATTACACTGACATCCTCTCTATTTATAATTTTATCTTATAACTCTCCTGAATTTTGTAAAAGATTACACAAACCTCTCATGCTACGAAATAATATTACACAAACTTCTCATGAGTTTTGTAAAATATTACACAAATCTCTCCTAAAAAATTACTCAAATATTACTCAGGGGAGGTGATTGTAATCTGGACAAATAAAGGGGGTCAGTGTAATTTTACTAAACCTCAGGGGAGGTCAGTGTAATTTACCCTATATATTTTTCATGTAGCACAGATTTGATCCTATCTGCAACGGTCCATTAATTCTTCGTTCATGAAAAAAATAAATGACGTTATGTCCATGTTGACGGAGTTAATAGACAGTCGTGGATAGAACCAAATTTATATGACAGACCGATATATAGACAAGTTGATATATTAACTCTGTAACATAGATTTGTTCCATAACATATATAAGTTTGCTTCGTAACATAGATTTGGTTATATTCATGACAGTCTATTAACTCCGTCAATATGAACATAACGCCGTTTATTTTTTCGTGGACAGAGAGTTAACGGACCATCACAGATATAATCAAATTTGTGCTATGATGCAAATATATTGGATCAAATTTGTGCTACGAGGCAAATATATATGACCAAATCTGTGCTACGGGATAAACATATATGACTACAAATTTTAAAATAAAACTTATAGGACCAAATCTGTCAATGTGTATGAACGACGTTAGTCTACATTGATGAATAGTGAGTTAACGGACCATAACGGATAGGATCAAATCTATTATACAGAGCAAATTTATAAGACCGAAAATATCAAAATGAAACTTATTGGACCAAAGTTCAAAAAATTAAAAACTTATATGACCAAATGTGCACTTCTCCCTTTTTAAAATTATAAAAATTCATATCTTTTTATGTTACTATGAGTTATACTGATATTGAGCTTGAACTCAAGCTCGGTCGAGCTTTGATCACTAGGCTCATACTCGAGCAATACCCAAGCTCGACTCATTAGGCTCATTTATATTTTTTCTAGCTCGTAAATGAGCTTGATTAAGCTCAACTTAAAATCTAGTTTTGTGGGCTCGAATTCTATTGAGCTTTGAATGAGCTCAAAGTTAAGCTCACATATAAAGCTAGATTAGGTCCATGGGCTTGCCATGTTGAGACATATGATAGGTTAGTCCGGCGGTAGCATCCCACCGACACAAGATTCATTGTCTTGAGCCCAGTCCATGCCAGTCTAGACTCAAGCACTGCAGACCCCACCGCATGATCCCAACCATTTTATTCTACACCGCCTCAATGAGACTTTATTTGATACTGTTGACTTGACTTATTTATGAATTAGATATTTTGTTATGCATGACTTGACTTGTGTTTTGATATCGTTGACACATATACTTGAATTACAATAGTTTTGATCGTATCGTGTTGATACGATAATTTTAATTTGTATAGTTTTTTATACGATTGTTGATAGTTATTATTATAAATATAATTGTTTTGATGTATATTTGGGTGTTCTGTGATGTTGTGAATGTATATATATGTGAATGGATGGATGTGTGTGTGGGTGTGTGAGTTATGCATCAGGTTATAAGTGTATCAATGAAAATTTCTAATTTTAAAATTTTTAGTTACATGTTAACAACATCAGTGATGGCTTATCCACAGTCATCCGTTGGAAAGCCATCACTGAAAGCGTATAGTAATTCCTAAGCCGCAATCTTAAAGCCGTTGCTAATGACCTACTTACACGGCTTAGCAACAATCTTTTAGCAACGACTTTACCTCGGTTGATGAGCTATCGCTGATATCAATATCCGCAACAACACTCGACCGTTACTGAGCCGTGACTGATAATGATATCAACAATATCGTATGGATCGTTACTGACTCGGGGTAATTAACAACAACGATTGGTTCTGTTCTTGCTAACTTATCAGCGACACTGTTATCTGCCACGACGCTGTTGCAACGGGCCGTTGCTCGCCGTTGGTGATGGTCTTCACCAACGACTTTCCAACGGACGCGACCGTTAGTGAAGATTGTAATTCTAGTAATGGCTCCCCGAGCCAAGTATTGGTTAGTTCGAGTTTAACTCGCTCATATGTAAAGCTTGGCTAGATACATTTTATAATTAGGGAAAATGTACAAAATTGCCCTAATATTTTTTTTGGATCAAAAATATCTCTGACATTATGAAATTGGATATAAAAATACCCCCATAGGTAAACAACGTTAATGGAGGCATAACAGAGCTGACGTGGCTGATGGCTAGGTCTGATGATGTGGACACGTTGCGTTTGCAGGCCAAGACGTTTTCTCTTATGTACTAAAATGCCCACGACATTTTATCATGGGTACTAAAATACTCATAATATTTTTTCACGGGTACTAAAATACCCATAATGTTTATTTTGGAGCTAAAGTACTCCTGAGATTTTTGAAAATGGTATAAAAATGACATCAAATTAACTTCTATTAGGCAAGACTTAACGAAGATATCGTGGATACTGATAGAGATGTCGACTTTACATGTGACACACATGTAGAGAGCTACTTGCCCCGCAATTGTAGGGGTGAACAAAAAAATTGAATATTCGATTAATCGAAAAATCGATTCGAAACCGAACCAAATTTTTCGATTAACCGATTTGATGATTTCAATTTCGGTTTTTATTTTCTAAATTTTCAGTTTTCAATTTCAAATTTGGTTTCGATTTCTTATGTGTCGCTTGCGTGGTAAGTTGCTCTTTGCATGTGCACAACGTGTAAAGTCAATATCTTTGTCAGTATCCACACATCCCCGTTAAGTCTCACATAATAAAAGTTAGTCTGATATTATTTTTGTACCATTTTTAATAACCTTAAGGATATTTTAGCTCTAAAACAAACGTTAGAGGTATTTTAGTACATGTGAGAAAATATTCTATGCATTTTTATACATGTGAGAAAATGTTATGAACATTTTAGTATCCGTGATAAAATGTCTTGACATGCATGTGCGCCATATGTCCACGTCATCGGTTCTAGCCATCAACCACGTTAGTTCTGTTATCTCTCAATTAACGCCGTTTACCAATAGAAATATTTTGTACCCAATTTCATAACGTAAGATATATTTTTTATTCCAAAAAAACTTTAGAAGCATTTTAGTATCCGTCAGAAAATATTATGAGTATTTTTGTATATTTTCCCATATAATTATAAGCCGCATATATGCACCAATGATTTGATTATATAATAATTTATTTTTAAAGAACATATTATTAATGTATTTAGTTTTATTTACTTTTATAATGAAGAAAAAATAATTAATTTAAATCAATAATTTGATTAGATAAAATTTAAGTAAACTAAACTTAAGGAATTATATTTGGACTTTATTTATTTAACCGATCTTTTGAAAATTTTGATTTTTTTTTAAATACTATATTTAATCATGCCATATTAATTTAATTACTGTTACGATATTTTAAAGGTGAACTGTATAAGATTTAATTGTGAGAGATAAGTAGAATTAAAGTGGAATATATATATATATACCCCACTTATATATACCGCACTGATATAGAAATTTTCAAAGAAAATTGGGTAAATTCAAAAATACCCCACTTATATATATAAGTGGGGTATTTTTGAATTTACCCAATTTTCTTTGAGAGAACCCAACAAAAACGTAAACCTATTCATTGGATATAATACTAATTCTATATTTTTTTAATTACATATTTTTTACTCCATTTACTAAATAAGTTATAGATAAATTTTATCTCATCTCTCCTAGTGAACAAATATATCATAATTATTAATAGACTAAAGATTCGTTCATTTCGCATAATTTTAAGGTACAATGTTAAACAACACAAGTTATCACATGTTCGTTTACGAAAATATATCATGGACAAGATAAAAATGATGTCTTGGGATAATACACCAGACCTATTTTTTTGTTATTTTAATTTGGAGTAATAAGAGTTTGTTACTTTGATATAAGATTGAAAATGACAATAATAACATTCTTTATATTTTTAATATATGTAATTTTTTTTAAGAATGTTTAATTTTTTAAAAATAAATATATTTATATTCAAAGATAATATATTTGGATTAAAATATAGTATATATATAATAAAAATGAGTATATATATATATATATATATATATATGAAGTATATTTGAATAAAAAAAAGTATATTTAGACTAAAAAAAATATTTGATAAAAATTAAATATGTATCTATATTTAGAGAAAGTATATTTAAACTCAAATATAGTATAATTTGGTAGAAATCGAGTATATATTCATGTTTAGATTAAATATTTGGATTAAAAAAGAATATATTTAGACTCAAAGATAGTATATTTTGATAGAAATTGAGTATGTATCTATATTTAGAAAAAGTATATTTGGATTAAAATATAATATATTCAAATGAGATATATCTCTATTTATCGAGAGTATATTTGGACCAAAAATTGATCTTTAGTCAAATAAAATATTATGATCATGTATATTTTCTATACAGTCAAGTATACTCACTATGTTAGTATGTATACTCTGTATCGGAGGCGGTGAGGCTGCGTCGTCGAGAACACCGGGGCCTCCATGTCGCAATATGTTAGTTAATTAATCAATCTACTTGTAATATAATTGTAATAAAGTATATTAATTAGATTTATAATCGTTAATTAATTAAAATGAATATTTTATTATAATAATATATAATATTGTCTAGTATATTTTATATGATGAAATGAAAAATAAATAGTATAAATGATATTTTCGTCAAATTATCTTATCCCGTGTTGTGATAATACAAAGTGAACACAATATATATTAAATTTGATGTTCAATACCGTACGAAACGAACATAAAATTATTTATTATGTTATTATGTATAATTTTATATCGTACTGATTAGTCTATTTTATATTAAATTATGAAACGAATTGACACTAAATTTTTTTAATATTATATAAAAAAAGTACAACCTTGATTATTCGATGGAACACAAACAGAAAGATGTAAACATCATGCACAACTTGTACAATAATCATACGACCAGCGAGTTAAGTGGATGGACACGTTCACAACAAAGTCAACACGAACGGTACGTTGACTCTAAATTTGATGTCGTGTCAATACATCAAGTTTAATGTTTGCACGCCACATATTTAATTTAAATTAGTCTTGGATTAATTATTAATAATTCCAATATGTCATTTATTTTAGTTGGATTCTCCAATTAGATTTCAAGCTAGTAATTAAGCCAATCGTTGGGTTCCACGTACTTCCTACTTACATTACACGCACGCCAACACTTAATTTTATGGTTGCTTTGTTGAGGTTCTGATACCTTCGCTGAAATGGTGTTAATTTGACCTTGTTATAAATAAATATATTTTGGTTCACATCAGATGACAAGTCTTCCCACGTTTGTGCTTCGATAGGAGTCTATATTCAATGAATGTTTATCAATTTATGAAGGAGTTTTTTTGTTAATATTTATAATGAAATGTGGTCATGACTAAAATATCAAAATATATCAACAGCTAAAGAGATGATAAATAATAAACCAAGTCAACATCAAAAGATCCTCAAAGTTTGTCTTCTTTTTTTTGTTGATAAATGATAATATCATTGGTCTCTTATGAATTGTTTGTATCAACAATGATAACCTTATTATTTTGTATAAGGAAATGTTAGATAAGGATGAAGGTACTATGATTTGGTGGGGAAGTGATGTGATCATTATTATATACTCATTATTAAATATAATGTGATAACGATAGTTTCTATCGTATACTGTTTTTAAAAGTTTGGGTTATTTTCGGTACGGAGGAGCTCTTAGCTCCCTCCACCACTTTTTTTTTCTTCTTTTTTTTACCTATTTTACTTTTGGTCACTGTGCTTGCACGTGATTTGATCAGGGGTGTACAGTGTTATCAAACTTGCGAGTTAACTCGTAAACTCGAATGAATTTACGATCTCAGGTATTAAAATCGAGCTAACTCGCACTCAAACTCGTTTCTAGGTAAACTCGGATAAACTCGGGGTAAACTCGCACAAACTCGGTCAAACTCACGAGTAAACTCGGTCAAACTCGTGGTAAACTCGAATGAACTTGATTTGATGATAATTATTATGGATTGAACTTGTACTTTTATATTTTAATCTTTGAGTCATTGTGTGTGCTTTAGACTTAGAATGCTTCATTATGTATGTATTAGTCTATTAGACTTGTACTATTATATTTTATCTTTATCTGTGCTTTATTAGGAAGTTGAACTGCGTCTTAATTATGATTTTCAGATTATATTAGATTATATTTTTATAGTATAATATTTTTTAATATATATTATTTTAATATCAGGTAAACTTTTATGAGTTTACGAGTCGAGTTTATAGGGGCTCCACGAGTTTACTTAAACTCTCGAGTTTAACAACATTGAGGGTGTACATATGGAGAGAGCTCTGAGAGTTGGCTTTTTTTTTTCTTTTATTTTTTCTTATATATTCCTCTTTTTTTCAGGCCCTTCGTCTATGTTTTTTATTTTATTTTGTATTTGTATTTTTTAAAATTTTCAATTTCACTTTTATTTATATATCAATTTTTTATTTCAAATTTTACTTAATTTTTATTTTTTAATTATAGTATTATTAAATTATATAATATTATTATATTTTATTTATTGCCTATCAATTTTAAAATTTTAAAACATAGTTTAATTTTTGATTTATTTTTTTTCAATAAAATTAGGCTATCACATTTAGAGAAACTTAAACATCCGACTCAAGTCAATTTTTTATTTATAATATAATGATATTATTATATTTTAAATATTACATATTAAAATTTGACTTTTTATAATTTAATTAGATTTCAATTCTTTTTTTATTTTGACATATAATATTTAAAAAAATTCAAAATTTCAAAGTGGTCTCAAACTTATTTAATTTTTGAGATTTTATTTATTTATTTATTTATTTATTTTAACTATTGCATTAAAAAATCTAAAACATCCGATCAGACTTATATTTTTTTATATTATTTTAATTTTTAATTAAGTTTGACCATCGCCTTTCGAACAAAAATTATAAATTATAAATTAAACTAATATTTTTTGGCTTAAATTTATTATTTAATAAATATTTATTTTCAATTTTATTTAATGTCTTAATTTTTTCATCAATATTTTTTTAGTTATGCATTTTCCAAAAATAATCCAAAACCTCAAAAAATATTCTTTAACAAAAATAGGAAACCACAAAAGGTAATTATATTATGGATCGAACTATAAATCTCTAAACAATTTGCAACATATTGCCATCAACTGTGCTATCCACGATTCACATCCAAAACCTCAAATTGAATGAAATCATAATTTATATTATATATATAATATAATATAATATAATATAATATAAATTTAAGAAAAATGATCATATTATGTTATATTATGCATGTACTTACTATGTGAAGTTATGTCGCTGAAATAGAATATTTTATGATTCAAATTTATTTAAAATTTAATCAGATTTTATTTAATTAAAATTAAAATTTTAAATTAATTCAAATTTTTATGAATTTTTGATCGCAAAAAAATCATCATTACAATTTTTTCATGCCATTTATATACACATTGTAAATATTAGGGTGCCCAAACTTCCTAGTGTGACTATTATTAAAAATTCATCTTCATCTTTCTCTATTCTCATCTTATTGAATGATTCTTCCAACTCTGAGACTTCTTTGCTTAGCGTAAGCTCTTTTATGGTCTCTCTCAAGCTATCAACCTCTTTCAGTAGATAATCGACGTATCCTAACAATTCTCTTATCAGGCTATCTTTATCATCGTAAGGCTTTAAACTAGCCTTCTTGATGATTCATAATCGAAAATGTTAATATATTGACGACAACCGTTCTTAGTTTAGTGTAGTTTGCATGCACGCAAACTAGTTGGACCAAGTGCATTAAACTATTGTAAATGAGTTTCACTAAAGAACATTCGTATACACTTTGATAACTCGCATTCCACATCGATTGTGATATTGAGATGCTTGAATGATAAAACTAAAGTGTAAAGTTTGGTCAAAGTTGTAACACTCAAATTCAATTCCAGAACCTGAGTTCATGAGAAGTGTGTTTTGATTCATAAGACGTGGTATGTAAGCTAGTTTTATGCAAGAATCCAAAAATTCAAACGCCTAAAATAAAAATACCAATACAAATAAAATTTAAAAAATACAAAGAATATCAAAGTTTACGTGGTTCGACCCAGCGGGATACTAGGCCTACTCCACGATGAGAAGAGTGCACTGATTTTATTAGAGAGAGGAGGAAACACGACAAGTACAAAAGAATCAGAATAAAATTGATAACTAAATTGAAAAAAAAATATTATCTGTACGATCGAATATTTTTCTGCACTCCGGAATTTGGATTCCTGCTTCTGCCTAAGAACTGTGGATGCGACGTCTTTGATCTTCTTGCTTCTGCTTGAGACGGTGTGAAGAAGAGAGTCATCGTCGAAAATGAACCTTGCTTGAGAAATATGGGGAGCCGACTCATTGCTAACACGTTTGGTGAGAATTTTGCAGCAAGAAATTATGCTGTGTCGTTCAATTTGATCAAACGGTTGCAGATGTTCCTTTGAGCAATTAATTCGGGTTGATTTTTTATATAACAAAAATAGAAAGACACAATAGGTAATCAAATTAGTGGTCGAATTTTAGATCTCTAGACAATATATAGTATGTTGCAATCAACTGTGTTATTCATAGTTAGCAATTAATTCAAGTTGATTGACAAAGATTGATGAGGCGATGATGTGTGCTCGGCTGAGATTGATGAGCAATTTGGAATCAAACGGTTGAGAAAAGAGCTCTAGCACCTCGTCATTCGTGCCTATCTCAAGGCAAAATCGAGATGACAACGTGTAAAATATAGCTCATTAGTTGATGAGAATAGGCCCCACTCAAAAGAAGTGCTCCTTTTATTAAGTTGTGAACCTTGACAGAGTCAATTATTTCATCAAAACTTGCGTGCATGTAGCTCAAGCCATCTTCTAATTTACCAATCAAAATCAAAGTTCCTAATGCCATACGAGGGTGCTCTAGATTAGACTTGATCAGTCATAGTTTCTAAGTCGGATCGGACTCAAATCGAGTTAACATTTACAATCAATCAACCCAGATTGTGACAAATGTATAAGAGTAAACATAGTACTAGATTGGGTACAAGAGCCTGTGTGAAAATAGATAATAAGATTGGGCTCCTCTTACTAGACATGGATTCACTTATCGTGGTTCTGAACTATTTATTAGACTTGACTTAAGATTGTAATATTGCAACTATGCGTTAAAATAAAATTTAAATTAAATTAAGCATCTTTTCTAATTTCTTAGAAATCAACTTTAACCAAAATAGTTAATAAATTCAACATATCTTTAAGAAATGAACACGTAGATAAGCGTACAAAACTAGAAGTTGGGACTCGAGCCTGTTAATGGCAAAACTTGCTTATAGCTAGGCATGTATACTTCGACTAGTTATCTTCAAACTTTATTTGGTAGATCATTATGCTTCCACGATTAATTTTTATTTTATTAAAAATGTTTAAAAAACATACGTCAATCATCCAATTTTCGGTTCTACAATTGACTTTTATTTAGTACCAAATTTGGCTAATCATTTAAATTTGTTACAAGTATGACTTATGTTTACTTTTCATCTGTTTGGTACGTTACGTGCACACACATAAAATTTTTATTTCCTCGTAGCATCAGCAACGTTAATAAGTCGTGGGCCTCATAACTTGGGATTGTTGTTGCGCTGCATTTGATGGTGCTTTGAGCGATATTGTCATTGCATAGAATCAACACACAACTATAGTTCACCCTATTTTCATGTCTTCTAATACCATACTATGCATGTTGCTATTCAATTTCGTGATTGATCTTTGTGGCTTATTTATGCGAACTTATGCTAGTCTATTTTCAAAGTTCATTTCTCTTCTCTTCTCTTAGTGGATGATTGTTGGTGACTTTATTTGTATTTTAGATGTTTATAATAAGGGTGGTGGTGGTGGTGGTGGTGGTGGTGATTATTACATTAACCATCATATTTGTTCATTGTTTTATATTTGATATTAAGTTGATTGATTTGAGCTTGTCGATCTGGTCGTCGTTATACTGGGTCTGATAATAAGAGGAGTGTCCGTAGATGCTTTGTTAATTTTGCATGACTTAATTTAGCTATTAATTTGGTCTCTCCATCGTACCTGCGCTGAGCAAAACCCGATCTGACCCGAAAAACTGACCCAAAAGTTTATTTCGGGTTAGGTTATTCGGATATATTGGGTCGGGTCGGGTTACATTTTTAAAATTTTCATCTACTATTTCGGGTCGGGTCAGGTTCGAGTGAAAACCCTGTTTAACCCGACCCGGCTCGATTTTATGTTAAATACATATTATGTTATATGTATTGATTAAAGATGGTGTTGGTTTTGCGGTTAGAATGGTTGAGATGAAGTTTAGGAGGTCTTGAGTTCAGGTTTTATTTGGGTTATAATTTTAATATAATTTTGTTCATCTTTTTATCACCATTTTCAAGATGAATTTTATTTATTTTTATTTTTCTAAACCAAATTCGGGTTGATTGAGTCGGGGCCCGATTTTTTCGGATTATTCGGGTCGGGCCCTGATTAAAAAATTGGGTCAGGTCGGATATAAATTATTTGAAAATTTTGGATTAATATCCGATTAAGTTAGGTCGCCTCGACCCGTTCGATGCTCAGCCCTAATCTCACCGACTTTTCATGAAGATTGTCAAAATACTTGAATTTTGTAGAACAAAAGATGTTAATATTTGTTACATTTTAGCAATTTCTTCCGAAGTGAAAATTTGCTATAAAATTCAACCAAAATGGGATTATAGTTATAATTGTGTACTAGTAGAAAGATGCCTAATATAAGTGCATTGTAAAAAGAAAACTACGGGCAAATTGGAATTTGATAAAAGCTTAGGTGGAGTGTGGAATTAACCCAAATTAAATTTAATAATATTTGGCTAGTATTAGAAAGTTACCTAATATAAGTATATGATTGATGCAAACCATGGGAAGAATGGAAATGGATGAGAACTGAGGTGGAATATGAAATTAACCAGAAATAAATATAATTAAAATTGGTTAATAGTAGAAAGACACCTAATATATGTGCATGATGTGCTGTGCCCTAAATACTTTTCTATATTCTATTCAATAACGTCCTTCCTCTAATTTTCACTTTAAAATCACATATGCTTTCTTGTCCAATGTCTATTTGCTTACGAGCCTGTTTCCTGTCATACAACATACAGCCAACTTGCCTTCGAGCCTCTTGGGTTATGTTTATTCCCTTAACGTGATGATGTAAGCAACAGATTGCTCGCGGGATCAGAACAGCCAACAGCAAGTTTCACTCAACCAATACAGAATATTTTATTATTTTCAAAAAAGGAAAAATTAAGAACCTTTGTTCTTTTCCGACACTTTTCTTTTTTTTTAATGCAATCCCATTAGCTGCATACAAATTTCCATCCCTTTATAAAGGAATGACAATAGAAGGGTTGAGCTCGCAGCAGCAACCATGCCGAGGAAGAAGGTCAAGCTGGCTTGGATCCCCAATAATGCCACTCGCCGCTCCACCATGAAGAAGCGCCACCAGGGATTGATAAAGAAGGTCCATGAAATCAATGTGTTGTGTGACATCGAGGCGTGCGCTATAATTTATGCACCTCAAGAGCAGGTGGCGGATGCGTGGCCGTCAGTAGAGGCGGCCCGCCGCCTCTTGGTTCGCTTCATGGAGATGCCGGAACTCCAGCGTAATAAGCACATGATCGACCAAGAGGGCTTTCTCAAGCAACGGGTCGCCAAGCTAGCGGACAAACTCCAGCGAAATGAGCAGCTGAACCGCCAGTTAGAGCTACAAATTATGATTTATTATGGCCTTAAGGGCTATGGCATGCAAGGGCTCAGCATCGAGGATTGCATCGCGGTCTCGTGCCTATTGGAGAGCAAGCTGAAGGAGGTTTACAAGAGGAGGGAGGAGTTGATTGCTGAGATGCTGGCGAGGGCAGTAATCCAACCGCCGCCGCGGATGCACACGCCTCCGGCTGTAGATGTCATTCCCATGGCGATGCTGCTACCGTCGCCACCTCCGATGGTTATGGAATTGTCTCATGTAGGCACAATGTTGCGCCCTCCGCTTTCAGTGGCGGAGGAGGAGATGTTGCAGCCACCGATGGCGGCCGTCGCAACTCCCTCTGTTGATGGTATTCTCATGGAGAAGCCGCCACCGCCAGTGGCCATTGTTCCATCACTTGGAGACATGGATCCCTTGGGGGAGATTGTACGGTTGGCCGCTAATGGGAGTAGTATTGTGACAGAGCAAATATGAAATTAAATGCAGCCGAAGAAGTTTCCATGATCTGATGATCATATATTATGCTGTCTTCATGCACAGTGTTCATGCATTTTCCTAAATGCCCTTTCTTTATAATAAATTTCATAAAAGGGTTTTACTTTTACCTTGAATAGGCGTTGAAACTGTATTCATCTTCTTATGTTGTTGACTCGTCATGAAAATTGTCAAAGTAACGTTGGAATTTGAAGAATTAAAGTTCTTAATGCGTGTTACATTTTAGCAACCTGGGTTTAGGATCGACATTTCAATTAAATTTAATTTACACTTATACTTCACTAATTAAAAACAACCTAATTATATAAATTTAATTAGAATTGAAGAATTGATGTTTTCATTAAAACTATGATAAGAGAATTTCAAGAAAAGTCAATATTGCATCCTCGTTGATAAAAAGATTATAGATGATAAATTATCCAGTATAAAACTAGTATGTAATTGATCGTGGCAACTATTTTGTTGGGAATTAGTATGCTTGTTTAGACCAACACTATAAGAAATATGATGATATAAGACGATCATTATAGTCGAAAAATGATCGAAAGTTGATCGAAAATATTGATTTGCCGACCAAATCCTTCTTTATGACCGCCATGAACGGTTGATTTTGTGCCATTTGTAGAGCTACTTGTTGCTGTATGAGTTGGGTCATCGACTGTTGTAGCGTAAGTTGCTTCTGCTGGTGCAATGACAAAACTCGCTCAACTTGCTCCCTCATACTCGCGTCGAGCTGCATGTGTTATATGACCCCGCATCTGATCCATTTGGTCCTCCAAGCTGCGAGATGACATGAGTAGATCATACTCCACATTCAAGTTTATTGACATATTTTGGTAGCTCATCCCATAAAGGCGACCCCTCTTGTTTGGACCACCAATAGCCCTTGACCATTTATCGACCTTAGACTCCTGAGTGTCCGGTGTAGGGATGCTTCCATCCTCGCTCTGAGATTGAGTCTCAGACTAGGAATGCTCCTGCTCATACTGATCTTACACACAAAAATGAATACATTTTTATTAAAACTAAAACTGAGAAATAAATAATGAAGTGATTAACTTATTTACACACAAACTTACATAACTCTGTCTTGCCTGTGGTTCAATCCAGCTACCATCAGTTTTTTTCTTATGAAAGCGATAAAACTTCTCTGCATGCATGGGTTCCCTCCCTAATTCATGCGTCTACATTGGTAAGCATAAACAAGAGCTTATACAATCAAATCTTTTTTCAGCTAGAAAATTACACTAATAATTTTAAACATGTTATAGGATATTTACCATGCGCATTTTATGCGTGCCGAACGAAATGCAACCCTAGTGTGAAGACTACCTCGTCTTTCAGAATTACGATTCTTCTTCCCTCGCTCGGACTTCTGCTTGTGCTTCTCAGTGGACCAAATTTGTCGGAGTCCCTCCCAAATCTCTATCCCAATCCAATGTGGCCTCTTGTTAGATTTTCGTAGAGCATAGTACATATCACTTAAATGACTACTATCCTTTTTATTGAATGCATGCTATATATGATCCTCGTGCATATGCTCCCAATATACATGCTTCTGCAAGACAATAATAATAAACAAGTTATATGATAAATTAATATGATACAATGTCTGTATGATAAACTTCACCTTTTTCTACTCTGCTTCTGGTTGGCTAAAAAAAGAGATTGTTTGTGTAGTTTTAGCTGATATCTAGCAAATGTTGGTGTACAAAGAGGTCAGCTAAAAAAAGAGATTGTTTCTACTCTGTTAGTAGATGTCAAAATTTATATTTTTTTAGGTGTCATGGGTACTCGCCAATACCCGTGGGTATCCGCCCCCCCCCCGCGGGGAATAAACGGGTAGCGAGTACCCGATTATTTCGTGAGGCGAGTAGCGGGTAGGCACCCTCCGTACCTGCCCCGCCCCGCCCCGTTGACATCCCTAAATATACTACTCAATAGATTAACTTGAAGAGCATGGGACAAGTGTCAGAAAATGCTTGAGACTTAATTCAAGCATCAAACATCAAATATACTACTCTAATGTAACTTTCAAGAACATATATGATATCAGTCATACCTGCGAGGCAGATTGTCGAGGGAATGTACAACGTAGAAGATTTGCATAACTTGGTATTAAGCTCGTCAAAACACGAAAATTAGTATAGTTCAAATCTGGTAATGGCTGCGGTGATGGAACAGTTGAAGATTTCCAACAAGGGCTGAAATACTCGAAAAGGGACGCCGTCTGATTCATGTATCAATCTACAGAAGAGGGTTACCTGGCAGAAGAGGGTGGTATATGAACCTTAAAAGTTCATCTAAAGAATATGATAAAACCTATAAAGGTTATGTTGTCTTCTATACATGGGTGGTATATGAACCTTAAAAGTTCAAAAAAAGCTTGATCGAGAGAAGAGGGTTACCTAGCAAAAGGAGCAGTCGCTGCCAGAGTAATCGCACTAGCAGACCGCCGTCGAGGAAGGTGCAACCACTCTTCTTCTGAAACCAATGAACACCTTTGGCGGCAGCGGGGGATGGCGAAGAACAAGAGGCGCGCACGGTGAGGAGGTCGAAGAAGAACACGCACGGTGAGGAGGCATAACCACTCTTCTTCTGAAATCAGTGAACGGCGGCAGCGTGGGAGGGCGAAGAAGAAGAGGCGCGCGCGGTGAGGAGGTCGAAGAAGAAGACACATAGTGAGGAGGGCGAAGCAGCGCGATAGGAGCTGAGGAAGACGGGATGCGATTAGAGAAATCCAAGAAGTGCAATAAAGTGGAAGGAATGTGAACCATTTTTTAATTAGAAGGTGATGAATACATTAATTGTAAATTTAATTTAAATTATTAGATCGATGAGTTTTCATATATAGAATGAAATTTTCATATAAGTTTTGATAAATATAAATAAATGTTTGAAAATTTTTATCGACTAAAATTTGGACGAAAATTTGTTGATAACTTTTTAATCTTTATTTATAATTTTTCGACTCGATTTTGGTGGAAAATTTCTGTCGGTAATTATTTTCGATGCTAAAAGTCGTCGGAACTTTAACGAAAATTTTCGACGATGGGTTCTCGTCGGAAGTTGTGGTTGATAAGTTCAGCATTAATTAAGTATAAAAACATGTCATTAATATTTTCGACGAACTTGCGACTTTTCGACGAAAATTCATCGATAATAATATGATAATTTTTCGACTCATTTTGGTCGAAAAGTTTTGTCGGTAACTATTTCCGACGATATGGGTCGTCGAAAATATAACGAAAATTTTCGATGATATTTTCTTGTCAAAAGTTGTGGTCGATAAATCTAAGTTTTCTTGTAGTGCAGTGAAATTTTGTTTTTTTTGGTAAATAAATATTTAACCAACGGAAATATATGTAGTTTCATTAGAAAAATTTCACCTAATTTCAACCAAATTCAATAATTTAGTTGGCAATGGGTCCCCTATTTCAATTAATCAATTGTAAATATTATGGCGTCCAAACATCTGTGACTATTATAAGAAATTGAACAAAACTAAAAATCAATCGTAATAGAAAATAGAAAATGACAATTGAGCGCAGCCATTACTGCTTGAATGTAGTTTGCACGCAAACTATTTCGACCCGAGTGCATTCAACTATTGTAGATGAGATTCACTAAAGAACATGCATGTACACGTTGATAATTAGCCTTCCATTTTGATTGTGACATTGAGATGCTTGAATGATGAAACTAAAGTGTAAAGTTTGCTCAAAGTTAAAGTTAAAAGTTAAAAAAAAAAATAACGAAGGTCATCGTTAGAAAAGATCAAAATTAGAATCAATTAAAAGTTAAAGCAACAATTAAAAATTGGATTAAAGTGAAAGGTCATTTTAAAAGGTTACCTTTTTTAAAAAAAATTAAATATGAGAACGTCCAAATTGCTGATTAATCACAGTGGGCATGCCAGTTCAAAATTTGCAATTCCCACCTTTGAGAACTCCAAATTAGCAATTGTTGAGCGACGCAATATTTAAATATCATGCAAGAGTAGCAGGAAGTAAATAAAAGTTCACGCTCCCACAGATTTCACGTGCCGCTGACATCATCCGTCATGCATTTCTGCCCAACGGACCCTGTTTGCTGTCAACGAGCACACAGCCTGGCGTTCCTCGCGTTGGCGCACCAGCCGTGGCGCCGCGCTGTGCTTGTAAACGTGAGGGAGATCGGCTACGCGCATCAAAACACGTTTCTTCCTTTTTTTCTGAGGTGGGCATTAAGTCCTCGTCGTAATCCAAATCCCCGGTTCTCATCCAGTTTCCAGCTCGTCCCCTCTCTTTCGCCTATAAATACCCAGCAATTGGAGGAGCGGAGGGCATCTCCTACTCGCAGCAGCAGCAGCAGCAGCAGCACCAGTTTCGTCCATGGCGAAGATCAAGATGATGCTGTCGAGAAATGGCTCCGACCGCGGAGACCGGCCATACTGCCGCACCATCGAGCACATGAGACCGTGGCTTGACAAGATCGCCGAAACAGCGAAGGCGCGGAAGATGCTCACTGCGGAGAGCTTCAAGCCCGAGCACGCATGTTGCCCGGAGGCCTACAAGCTCTTCAAGAGTCAGTTGAGAATGAGGGACAGGAGGATGATGAACAGGAATGTTTCGAAGCTCCTGCGCCAGAATGTCGTGATGCCAATCCGGCGGCCGCCGCCGCGGGCGCAGCCGCCCCAGGAAGACGTCCGCGTGGTCAGGGAGATCGCGCAGACGTCCACCGCTGAAGTGGCGCCGTTTCCACCGCTGCCGCCGGTGGCTGTTGAAGAGGAGGCTGCTAAGCCCATTGTTGACCCGGTGATGCCGCCGGAGGAGGAGGAGAAGATGGAAGAGGGGAACAATTGAAGTGATCATGAATTGATGTCCTTTGTCATCTTGTTTGATGAACTTGAATAAAATAAAGCAATACTGTTTGCATCTTTAATCTAATTAATTCTCCTGTATTTGAATTCAGAATTATGCTGGTCATTTTTCCCATTAAATTTTTTATTTATTTAGACTACAGAGGGGAGATCACAACTATATTTTTCCTATAAAATTAATTTATAACCTGTATCACTACAACACAATTGACACGTAAAGATACTATTAAATTAAAAATAAATTAAAATTTTATTTTTAAATTATCAAATTAGAGATTAATATATACCAAATTTATTCCTATTTAATCTATAAAAATTTATAAAAATAAAAGATCAATTAAGTGACTTGATTGATGATGTTTCTATAACTTAGAGTCAAATTAAATTAATTAAATGACTACGTTGTTATTATTTTTTTAGATTTTTAAAGATTAATTTGGAATAAATTTTATATTTATTAGTCTTTAAATATGTTAAAAATAAAAATTTAATTTATCTCTAATTTTTTACCTCCGTGCATGAGTCGAGTCAATTGTGTTGTAGTGCATAATTAATATGAACATCCAAAAAAACGAATGAAAGAACAAGAACACAATTAATGTACAATTGCAACATATATGGAGAATTAATGGCTACTCAGCATCATATATATAATAATTAGTAATTAAATTTTATTTTCAGCGTTAAGAAGAATTTGATGTAGAACTCAGTTAAATTTGAGATTGTGTTCATAAACTTTGAAACGTGTTGAAGTTTGCTTGTGAGTCTAATTATTCTATAAAATCGAATTAAATATTTATCATGGGCAAGTCGACAGCTAAATACAATTCCAAATGAGAATATTGCCATAATTTTGTTACCAAAACTAGATATAAAAGACACATTCCATAAATTATCACTTGCAGAATATGGGAAAAGAGAAGCATGAAGAATTAGGAGACGGATTTCATGAATTATTACCCAACCTTTATTGAATTAAAAATTAATTAATTCCTTACTCTGACATGCATTATTATAAATTTATTAATAGGGTTATTTATCTCTACGCACGTTCCGTCTACGTACTTTCATTAATTAAACACGCATTATATCTACTATAGAAATACGTTATACACCCTTTGAGTTACTAGTGATACTTTCCGAGTACAATGCCGGTGACTTTAAATGAAGCTAATTATGACGTGCAAATATACTTGCTATATATGACTAGTTCACCTAGTACTAGCGGTTAAATTTAAATTTAACCTAATGTTTAGTTTATTTTATTAACTTAAATCAAATCAAAATCTCATTCTCACTTGTCTTGTACGTGTTTGATTATACTTGATGTCGTGGTCACCGACTATACCTACTCATGCCCTAAAAGATTAGAAGCCCCTCTTGCTGTCATCGATGGAAGCAATGACAAAAGTAAGAGCTAAACTTATTGCAACAATTGAATATCACCGTCCTGTGTTGTTCATCAATTGCGACCATTTTGCGATGACATTGTCTGTCGCAGACGACCAAATTTTTAATAGTGTTTCGATAATTTTACTATCCTTCAACAAGTCAAAAGTTGGTGTCCCTATGATTTGCTTATGAAGCCCACAAGCCAATTCATCGCGGATGGTCATAATACTTTTAAATCAAAGGTTGGTGTGAGCCATTCGAATGATAATTAATCTAGTTTGATTTTTCATATTTTCATTTAACTAAGGCTCGTCATTGTACTTTGGGCTTTTTCTTGTTAAATAATAGACAAACCCTTTGTTTTTTAATTAATTTCTGCTTTGTTAGTATTTGACCTAAATTTTGGCTGTAGCTTGTGTTGTGCCAAGAAAAGATCCATGCTCAACTTACATATCTTTCATACTTATTATGACTGGATATATGACTTAATTATTATGTAATGTGTAGATCCAATTGACTATTATGTTCTAGAATGGGTTAAGGGTGATTTTGTCTTCGAACTATTGAAAATAAGATAAAAATATTTTTAAACTCTTCTTTGATTCATTTTTATCCTTAAACAAACGAAAATAGTTGAAAATGTCATCTAACTATTAGAAATGAGTAAAAATACCCCTAAACTTATTTTTTGATAGATTTTTTACCATTAAACAAATAAAAATAGTTGAAAAATATTAATATTTTTACCCACGTCTAAAGTTAGAAAGAGTTTTTTTTCTTAGAAATTGATAAAAATATTAGTATTCTTAAACTATTTTCATTAGTCTAAGGGTAAAAAATTTATCAAAAAATAAGTTTAGAGGTATTTTTACTCATTTCTAATAGTTTGAGAGTATTTTTCAATTATTTTCGTTTGTTTAAGGGTAAAAATCAACCAAAAATGAGTTTAGGAATATTTTTATCTTATTTTCAATAGTTCGAGAGTAAAAATCACCCTTAACCCGTTCTAGAATTGTCCAAAGTAATAGATGAAACCATCACATGCTTGTCTACAAAGTTCATTACATATAACAACTTACCCTTTGCAAGGTTGTCAATGACAAAGATGTATGAAAAAAAGATCAACGTGCAATCCCACGTTGCGATTTCATCGACCTATCTTTGGCATCCTACAATCAACTTGGACATGAACTATATTCTTCTCTTCTTTATAAGTGATTTGTAGTTAAAAAATTAATCACACAAGCAACATAGATATAAGTGCGGCGTATTTTGTTTTTTCCTCCGGGTTATCCCGAGTTAATTGTCGACACCCTAGATGGGTTGTCCTGGGTTGTCGACATCCAGAGCTATGTGTGTTTTCTTTGTCCCTTGTTGTTGACTTATGGACGAGGTGTTCACAAGTTATCCTAAGTTGTAGACATCCAAGACGGGGTGTGTTGTCTTTGTCCATTATTTGTTGGCATATGGACGAGCTATCCCGGGTTGTTGACACCTAGACGGGTTGTTGAAATAAACATATCTTTTCATCATACGTGTCAGGTATTAATGATTTAATGAGGATAATTTTTGTCCAAAAAATTATTCTCTTGATTAGTTTTTATTAAATTTATAAAAGATAATCACTTTTAAAACGCTTATTCCAAAAATATCATATAAAAAAGCACATCTTAAGTTATTGGGACAAAAATGTGTCCATTTTAATGAGTCAATTTGTAAACATCGAAATTATGAGCGAAAGAGATGAGATGTGTCGAGTTTTTAGGAGCTCACCAAGTTCACCGGAGAAGATGGCACTCCGAATATCAAAGTTGGTTTATTGCAAGAGAGGGTAAATTAATATATATATTCAATTTAATTTCAACCTTGAGAAGAATTTGAAGTAGAACTCAGTTAAATTTACTATTGTGTTAGTAAATTTTGAAACATGTCGAAGTTAGTTTGTAATTGTAAATATAAAATTAAATTTATCTCAACTATGACCCATTTGCAATAATCACCCCCTAATGAATTTTGAAATTAGACAAAAAAACTAAACTTTATGAAACTAATAAAAATACCTCATCTGTTAACTTAATGTTATTTATTTAACATATTCTTTTTAAAAATGACGCATGACATTTTTTTCATTGGTCTATATATTAAAAGATAAATAAAAAATTAATTAATTAATTAATAAAATAAAAAAATAAAAATATTAATTACAAATTTATTTTTTAATTAACTTTCCTAGCAATTAATATTTCCTAAATTATAATTTATTAATTTTTCAGTTAACTTTTTTATTTATATTTTGATATTTGAACAAATGAAAGACTGCCACGTGTTATTTTTTAAAAAATATTAAATAAATAATATTAAGTTAACATATGAAAAATTTTATTATTTACCCTTAAATTAAATATTTCCATAGGCAAATTTGAATTGACATCTAAATATAATTTATAAGATACATTCCACTAATTATTACTTGCAGAATATGGCAAAAAAGAATCATGAACAATCATGAATACATTTATAATTATGCATGTAGACAAAGGAAGTAATAAAAATTTCACCTTTGAAATTAATTCAGTAAAGGTCGGATTAGTTAGTCTCCTAATTGTTCATAATTCTTTCTTGCCATAGTCTGGAAGTAATAGTTAGTGAAATATATTTTATAAATTGTATTTAGCTGTCAATTCAAACTTGCCCATGAAAATATTTAATTTAAGGGTAAATAGCAAAAACACTATTAGTCACCGGTAGAGACTAATTTTCTAAAAAATTAAAATTAAATGGATAAAAATAAAAAAAATTAAACTATATAGACCAAAAAAAAAACGATAAAATTATAGAGATTAAAATTGAATTTAATTATTCCATTTATTAATATGGCTATTTATCTCTATGACACCTCCTCTATTTTCATTAATTATGCACACATTATACCGTACTATAGAAATACGTCGTACACCCTTCGAGTTACCTATGATACTTTCTGAGTACGATAACATTAAATGAAGCCAATTATAAGGGGTAAATATACACTTGCAACATATGACTAGTTAACCTAATATTAACTATTTAATTTAAATTTAAACCCAATGTTTGGTTTATTATAATTAAATTAAATTAAATAACATTCTTAGTTGTGTTGTGCGGCTAATTATACTTGATGTAGTGGTCACCGACTATACTCACTCATGTCCTAAAAGATTAGCAGCAAGCAGGGGTGAAAAGAAGAGCTAAACTATATAATTATCACGAAGATTGGATATCATCGTCCTATCCTATGTTGTTCATCATCAAATTAGGTTACAACATTCTAAGGCTCTCCATTTTTACTATCCTTCAACAAGTCGAAGGTTGGCGTCCCTATGATTTGTCGATGATGAGTTGGCGTACCTATGATTTGCCAATGAAGCCAACGGGCCACTTCATTGAGGATTGTTAGAGTAATTTTAGATCAAAGGTTGGTGTGACCACTACAACAAATAAATATTTAATGACGAAAAAATTAATTTTGACACACCAACTAAAGGCGTTGAAACGTAAAAATAAGGAAAACTTTTAACATACATGCATTTCGACGCTTGCCATAGGCGCCGAAATGTCTGTATGACATTTCGGCGCTTGTTAGCATGCCCCGAAATATACCGGCATCGTATACCAGTGCCTTTGGCGTCGGTATCTCACCGGCGCGGGTACGCGGGCACGCGAGCCCGCGCCCCGTGTTCGCACGTGCAAGTAAGTAGGCGTGCGGGCGCACTCCCCCAGGCAGGAGATGAGAGATTTCCCGCCTTTTAAATTTTTATTTATTTATTAACTTCTATTTATACCTTAACTTCACCCTTCTCCATTTTTTCTATCCTTCTTTCTTTCTCCCATTCTCTTCTTTCTTTTATCATCTCTTCCTCTTTTTCTTCATAGGTTTTTTCGTCTACTCTTATTTATTTTTTTCTTCACTATTTTTCTTTTTCTTTTTTCATGTTATCGAAGTTCTTTAAGTCATCAATTTTTTTAAAAGGTTAGTGTATAATTTATTTTATGATTTCTGCTTGATTAAATTTTTGCATGTACAATTTTTTATTTATATTCATATATATTTTTTTAACTCATCAAATTCTTCCATGTATAATTTGTTTTTTATTTTTTTAAAAGGTTATTAATTTAATATATATATTTTTCTGATTTCTGTTTAACTAATTTTAATCAAAATTAATTAAAATTGAATTTTGCACTACGGAATTCATTTTTTTTAAAATAAAAAAATATACAGATGCCTCTGACATACGCGGATGAGTAATTTTATTTTTTAAAAAAATATTTTGACGCATGTCAGACATATTGGCGTCTCGTCACGCGTCAAAATGTCTGATTCTGCTGTCATAAATAGATATTTCCTTTCGTCGCTTGTGCAGACAATCCGTATGAATACTCCGGCTGACATAAGCATCGAAACGTAATACTGATTTGAAGTCGAAATTTAAGTGGTTTGTAGTAGTGGAGCCATTTGAATGATAATAGGGTTTATTTTTTTAAAAAAAAATTCGGCTGTAGTTTGTATTGCCCACTATGAATGGATATATGACTGATTATGTTAGGGTGTAGATCCAAATGACTATTATTTCATGGACTTATCCAAAAGAATATATATGAGAAAAATGTTTGCTACAAATAGTGGAAAGAAGAAGTTGATGAGAAAAATAAAGAATCATAAGATTGTATATATATTTACGAGTCCTTCCAGTGTACGTTGAGAATATTGATGGAAGAAAGGCGGCTGATGAGGAAGCGTGAGCTCCTGCGCCAGGGGCTCCCGCAGCCGCAGCCGCCGCGGGCTCAGCTGCAGCTTTCGCGGGCTCAGCCGAAGCCGAAGCCGCCCCAGGAAGACGGCCGCGTGGTCAGGGAGATCGGGCAGACGTCCACCGGGGGAGCCGCTTCGGTGTTCGAAAACATGTGGGCCTACGAGAGATCGCTCGACGAGAGCTGGGAGGCGGCAGCGAAGATGCGGGATGAGCTGGCGCCGCTTCCACCGCTGCCGCCAGTGGCTGTTGAAGAGGAGGCTGCTAAGCCCATTGTTGATCCGGTGGATACCATGATGCCGGCGCCGGAGGAGGAGGAGGAGAAGAAGGTAGAAGGGAACAATTGAAGTGATCATGAATTGATGTCCTTTGTCATCTTGTTTGATGAACTTGAATAAAATAAAGCAATACTGTTTGCATCTTTAATCTAATTAATTCTCCTATATTTGAATTCAGAATTTTCAATTATATATGTTTGTCATTTTTCCTACAGAATTTATAATTTTATAATCAATGCAATATCAACATCCAAGAAACAAATGAAAGGACAAGAACACAGTGAACAATTGCAACATGGAAAATTAATGGATACTTAGCATCATATATTAATCAGTAAATTTTATTGGAGATGAAAAAAATGCTTAGTTCAAACAATTTGTTTTCAGCGTTGAGAAGAGTTTTCTGTAGACCTCATGAACTTTGAAATGTGTTGAAGTTTGTTTGTAAATCTAATTCTATAAAATTGAATTAAATATTAATCACAGGCAAGTCACAATAGACAAATAAATACTATTCCAAATGAGAATATTGCCATAGCTTTGTTACCAAAATTAGGCATAGAAGACAGATTCCATGAATTATTACTTGCAGAATATGGGAAACAAGAAATTAATGATGAAGAATTAGGAGACAGATTCCATGAATTATTACCCAACCTTTATTGAATTAATCTCAGAGAAAAATTAATTACTTTCTTAATCTGACATGCATTATTATAAATTTATTAATAGGGTTATTTATCTCTACACACGTTCCGTCTACGCACTTTCATTAATTAAACACACATTATATCTACTATAAAAATACACCGTACAAACTTTGAGTTACTCGATCGTGATACTTTCCGAGTACGATGTCGATGACTCTAAATGAAGCCAATTATGACATGTAAATATACTTGCTATATATGACTAGTTAACCTAGTACTAGTGGTTAAATTTAGATTAAAACATAACATTTAGTTTATATTATTAAATTAAATTAAATTAAGAGTCTTGCTATATCCTCCTAAAAATTAGCCTAATAATCCCCCTAACCACTCACAATGGCATGAGTGATAATTTCATCAACAATCATGAACACTTTATTATATATGAGTATTAGGAGGATTATTAGGCACATGAGTTACAAGAATTTAGCATTTCTCTTAAAATAAATCTCATCCTCACTTGTCTTGTGGTCTATTATACTTGACGTTGTGGTCACCTGACTATACCCACTCATGCCCTAAAAGATTAGAAGCCCCCCTTGTTGTCATCGATGGAAGCAATGACAAAAGCAAGAGCTAAACTTATTGCAACGATTTAATATCACTGTCATGTGTTGTTCATCATCAAATTGAGGTTACATCTCTGCAAGGTTCTCTATTTTCGAATTATAATTATTAATTTGATTTTTCTTGTTTTCATTTAAGGCTCGTCATTGTGGTTTGCGCTTTTCTTATTAAATAATAGACAACTTTTTTTTTTAAATTTCTGCCGAAGTCATCACATGTTTGCCTATGAAATTTACTATATATAACAAGTTACCCTTTGCGAGGTTGTCAATGACATATGTATGAAAAAAGTTTGCGGCAAATAGCAAAAAAAAGACCATTAGATTGTGTATATCACTGGTGGAGCCCGTGTATTGGCATGGGGGCAATTGCCCCTCTAATATTGGTCCCTCCATTGGGTATATATATTTATATATATTATATATATTAGTATTTATTTATATTTGCCTCCCTAAAAATACTTTCTTTACTATGTAATTGCTCTTATGATATGCGATTTTATATTTTGCCCATTCGAATAATTTTCTAGCTTCACCCTTGGTATATATGAGAAAAGAATTATATGGTACAAAATTTGCTAGACGAGCAAGAGCAAGAATAGTGCATAGAAGAGACTAGGAAGCATTAGAATTAGAACAAAACTTTGAGGAGATGGAAAAACAAAACTTGGAAAACTTACAAAAGCAAAATTTGCATGGACAAGAACAACAAATCTTGGAAGGAATTAAAGAATACAACTCCGGAGGCATACAACAAGATCATAATTCTAATGAAAAAGAAAACTAAAGAGGGAAGAATTAGATCAAGGGTAGAATTTAAATTCATTTGACTATGGAAATTGTTTTTTTTGTTTTGAGAAAAAAATTTCAGTGCGCATCCGGAGAAATTGTTGGAAATTGTTGATATTGTGGCATCTAAAGTGGATCTTCTTTCATTAGGGTCATGTGATGAAGAGGATGAGGATGACGATGAGTGAAAATGTAATGAAGATTTTGAGGATCGCATCGAATTTGATATTAGCATGGATGTTGATTAGGATGAAGTGGAGGCGAAGAACTAAACATTGTGAAAGCTTAAGTCCTTCATATTTACTTGTGCACTATAGTAAAAAAGTAAAAAAGATCATCTCCTCGAAACTGGCGCCAATTTTCAAATGTCGCATGAGATTATCAAATTTTATTTATGAACATTATTAACTATATATCATAAATAACTCTTCAGTGATTCATTAACCATATATTATTTCTTCAATTCATCGACCTTAACATCCTAATTTTATAAAAAAAAATCTAAAATACAACATTAACAAATCTCATATTATTTATAAAAAAATCATTCTGCCTATGATGAGGCGTCGTTATTCACATTTTTTTCGTATTCATTTCAGGCCCTGATGTAGCCAGATTTAAAAGCGTCGAAACTCTGATTTGGACAGTGATCTGGCGCCAATTTTTCATTTATTTTTTTTAGTGATGGTGGCGATATATAAAACAATAATAAGAGCACTAAAGAACTATACAACAAGGGATGGAATAAAGCTACTATTGAAATAGTACACAATGAATTTTTCGGATAAAAAATTTACCCTTTTTAATGTCTCAATTTGTAAACACTAAAATTATAGGTGATAGAGATGAGATACTTTCCGAGTATGAAGCCAATGACTTTAAATGAAACCAATTATAACGTGTAAATTAATATACTTGCTACATATGACTAGCTAGTTAACATAATATTAACGATTAAATTTAAATTTAAACCCAATGTTTGGTATATTATTATTAAATTAAATTAAATTAAATGATAATCTCTGTTGTGTTGTGTGGTCAGTTATTCTTGACGTTGTAGTCACCAACTATACTCACTCTTGCCCTAAAAGATTAGTAGTCCCCCTTGTTGTCATCGATGGAAGCATTGTTAAAAACAAGAGCTAAACTTATCACGACGATTGGAGATCACCATCCGATGTTGTTCATCATCAAATTAGGTTCCATCATTTTAAGGCTCTCCATTTTCTACTTTCTTTCAACAAGTCAAAGGTTGACATCCCTATGATTTGTTGATGAAGCCTACAAAATTTACTATACATATTACAAAAATAACAAGGTACTCTTTGTGAGATTGTCATGACAAAGATGTATATATTTGCGACAAATTGTGAAAAGAACATTAGATTGTATATATCAGAAAATTAAGAATCATATGGTATACCTTTGCTAGAAGAGCAAGAGCAAGAGTAGTGTCTAGAAGAGATTTGGAAGAATTAAAAGAGCAAAACTTTGAGGGGTTGTAAGAACAGAACTTGAAAAACTTACAAAAGCAAAATTTGCATGCGCAAGAACAATAAATTTTGGAAGGAATAGAAGAGTGAAACTTTGGAGGCATACAACAACATAATTTTGATGGACAATAAAACAAAACATGGAAGAATTGGGAGAGTAGAATCTAAATTGATTTAACGATGGAAATTGTTGATATTGTGTCAAGTAAAATGGATCTTCTTTCGTTAGGGTTATGTGATGAAGAGGATGAGTATGACAACAAGTGGAGGTGTAATGAAGATTTTGAGGATCACATTGAATTTGATATTAGCATGGATGTTGATTAGGATGAAGTGTAAGCAAAGAACTAACACTGTGAAAGCTTGGATTAGCTAGGTAAGGGATAAAAATTGATGAGTCAATTCGTAAACACCAATACCGTAGATGATAGAGAGATGTGTCGAGCCTTCGGGAGCTCACGAAGTTCGTCAGAGAAGAGGGTGCTCAATCGGCAAAAGCCCAACGGTGGTGGCTACGCATATGGCACTCCAAAGATTAACGTCAATTCAATGTATAGTGTAGAAAAGAAGAATGAATAAAAGGAGAAATGCTAGGGTTTAGTAGTGATGGATGAATCCACTCGGCCTTTATCTTTGAAGAGTCGTCCTTGAGTAGAGAGGGGAAAGAAAGTAAATTTTATTTCCATCAATTGAATTTAATACCTTATATAGTTGATCTACAAATTGGAAAATACATATAACCAAGGCTCACTACAAAAACACTAGTATAGCCGACTAATTCATTTTGCTTATGGGTTGATTAGGCTTATTTTCACTTTACGTACTCATGATTTTTATCGTATCACTTTGCGAACCTCTATTTCTTATCGTTAGTATAAATACTAGTAACCTTTTACGATTAATTCATCAAAATATACACATGAGTAGTTATCATTTTGTATTATTTCTCATTTTACCCCATCACAAGTTTGCCGAAGGAAAATGAGTCTAATTTATCGCATCAAACCCACAACCAAATGTTAGTGCAATAAGGAAGGACATGTGGTATGTGTTTCATGTGATTAGTTGGAGGACCCAACTTGTATATACGCACATTAACTTGTCATACTAAAATTTAGGGGTGTACATGGTACCAGGTAGAATCGAAACCGATTGGAATCTATCTGATCATGTAGATTTCGGATAGACCCGAATTAAATTAGGGTAAAATTTGGGACAAAAATTAAGAATTAATTAAAATCCATTCTAGTTTCAGATCGAACACATTGGGTAATCGGAATCGATACTCGAAACTTGTACCTTGAAACTTGTAAATGAACAAATTCTAATAGAATACTTGAAACTTGTACTACACTACAAGTTTCGAGTAGGATCCGATTATAGATCCCAATAGGATAGGATCCAGGTTCAAAATCTAGGAATTGATGCTATACAATGTAGGATCCAAAAATTATGAAAAATACAAGGTATTCGAACTCGCTCAGCACTTTGCAACGATAACAATTACATTACATTTTTTCTCCCAAAATTAATACAATTGGGCAAGTTTCAGCAATGTATAAATAGAAGACTTCGGAGCTATGGCAAGAACCAGAGGAATCCCAGATGCGTGCCTGAATACGTTGTGCAGGTAACGCACGCAGATTAATTCCATGGAACGCTGACGTAGGCCGTCTGCGTCATCGGTTTCTCAGCGGTCAAAATGAGAATGTTTGCTGTCCTCGAACGCACATCCAATCGCTCCTCAAAAAGCACCTTCCCTCGTTGCAAACGTGAGAAGCGAATCGACTACGGCCACAGAAACAGGATACTCGAATTAATTTCTTTGCAGTTATACCATCTTTTGTGGACTACATAATGTCGGGTATTCTTCGGCGCCGTAATCAAGTAATCAAATCTCCTCTACATTTCCCCCTCGTCTCTCTCTCTCTCTCTCGATCTCGATCTCGATGGCGGGGGAGGACAAGAAGAAGGTGCAGCTGGTGCTGGCCCGAGAGAGCAGCGCCCGCGCCGCCGCCGCGATGGGCAAACGCTACGTTTCCCACATGACGAAGGCGTGGATTCTCAGGGACCGCTTACACGTGCACATGAACGTGGCGGAGTTCGCCGGCGGCGACATCTCAGGCCCCTCAGAGGTACGCCGGCTCAGGCAGCGCTTCGAGAAATCCATGGACAGCGCTACGGCGCTTAACAGGATTGAGATGGAAGCTTTAATGATGCACGAGTGGAGGGGCAACCTCCCCAGGCTGGTCACTGCCATGAACAGGCTGTCGCCGGAGGAGGAGGAGGAGGACGAGGACGATAAGAACTTGTTCGATAAAATGATAGGATCATTGCCGGAGGAGGATGAAAATATGTGAGGCATATCGCCGAACACCTTGTTGCATGCCTCAATTAATATCGATCAGAATTAAGTTGATGAAAACTGAGAAATAGTATGCATGGTTTAGAAAATAAAATAGTGGATTGACAGTGTGCTTAATGCAACAGCTTAAGCCTTTAATTGAATTAAATCTATGAGAACAGAGAACTGTCTCGTTGTTATCATTGGATAAACATATGATCTTTGGTCGTCCGGCCGTCAACTTTTACATCAAGATTTGTGCGATTAATATATATCCTGGCGTAATTCTTGTGGATGAAAAGCGTGTATGGAGTGGGAGAAACAAATTAAAGATACTTTTAAGGAGAGAAATATGGTTTTTCTTAATCATCTGTAGACATTTTCAGAAACTTTTCAACTTTAATTTCTTTTTAGCATTTCACGTGCAAGGCACGCGAAAAAAACTATGAGAAATCCATTTAGGGCATAGTTATTTTTATTGGTAATCCACGTTATTCTATCTTGTATAACAATAAAATTACTAATAAGTGTCTTTTAATAAAATACCTTCCAAATACATTTAAATGATTATAATCCCATAACAATGTGAAACCCGTGGTGCTCCAACTGGGTTAATTAAGATCAAAGTAAGGTCCAATTGAGTTCAACAAATCAATATATAATTGTGAGCAAAGAAACAGAGCAAAATCAGAAAAATGAAGGTGTCTGGCAGAGTCGACGAGGGCACCGACGGAGTTTTTAAATAATAATGTGCCTTTTGATTATATATGTCATATTTTAAATATTTATTTGATTATGAAATAATTTTAGGGGATTGCTGTAACTGCAGTGTCAATTTTTTATGGGTATTATTGTCTATGAAAATTACAAGTTGGATCCCTTAGTTAATCTTAAATTCCTAACCCCGTTAATCCTAAGCTTCGAAGTTCGATCGACTTCACCCGTTCGCCTCACGGCCTCATGCAGACGACAGTTGGATACGCAGTCACGTACAACCTCCTGGCCTTCGTGTCCGATTGTTTCAGAGGTTCGAGTTTGCGGATTGAAGGATTTCAAATATCTATTTTTTTATAACCTCTACTTTTTAACAGCCATGGAGGTTGACGGTTGTTCGACTATTTTTTAATTTTTTTAATCTTTTATTATTTTAAAAAAATAATTGTACTAGTCAAAAATTTTAGATTCGTCATTGATCCTAATTATCTATATTACTAGTTTGGTGGTAACCCGTGGATTACAATGACAATATGAGTTGTTGATATATAATATGGCTCAACCAAAGATTGTTATCTTGTTGACTCATATAATTCAAATAGATTAACTACCAAGAGCGACCTAGGTACTTTGTTGGCCAAGAGGCTACCTGCAGGCTAAGATTGTAATGGCCTTTTTAGCTGTGTATAATCCAATGGATCTATCACACAATATTTACTAAAATTTACCTAGAGGCCAGTGACCACTGACCAATTCTATGTAATAGAGGAACAAGCTTAACATTAATTTGTGCCATAAATGTTAAAACAAATATGATGAGAAATTGTTTTACAGTTTAATTGCCTAAATGCGCCATAAATATTGCAAACCCAAAACCCAGTTCCAATAGTTTCAAGCTTTTCCCAACTCAAAAAACACTCGGGCAATTAATTGTTCTACAGTAAATCTCGCCGTGGGCATGATGATTGGTGAAGCCCACAGGGATTCCTTCAAATAAAAGAAAGCTTACATTACAACTTGCTGCTCTGTTCTTCGTCTCATACTACTAACTAATCCTGCTGACCATAATATTCACAGCACAAGGGAGCCAAGCCTCACCGCCCTCCTCAGCGACGGAGGCTGCGCTCGCCGCCGCCGGGGCTCGACTTGTCGAGGATAGACCACATCACCTGGACGTCATGGTAGGAGCAGGCCATCACCTCCCCGTGAAGCGCCATTCTGTGCCGATCATTATGCCCAGCTGCAGGCAAACAAAGCAGTGTTAGTGCTGAGCATAATTCTTCTCCCGGGAGTCAAGCAAGGACAAGAAGAAGAAGAAGAAGAAGAATAAGACACCCACCTGGTTGAGGTTTGTTGTGATCGGAAGGGGGGCGGATGAGGGTGCAAGCTTTGCGGAAGGGGGTCGTGATGGTGCGAACCCAGGAACCCATTAATGCAAGAGAGGAGGAGTCTGTGTGTGGATGAAGTGATGCAATGAGCTGGTGAGAGAGGAATAAATAAATAGAGGGAGGAAGAAGAACATGATCGATCCAGGAGAGGAGGTGCAGTGAAGAAGGAGGATGGGATTGGCACATGGATCAGATGAAGCTGTTCTTTTTTTATCATACATGCACTGAAAAGAAGCCTGAATGCATTGGTATTATAAAAATGATTTATGGATAAAGTAATAACTGAGGCATCATCTTCAAATTAAGCAATGACTCAAAGGGGAAGGTCGAATTCATTGTAGAACATTTCTCCATCTCAGACCTCATGCAATTATGAGGATAAAAAAGCCTGGTGAAGTGTCTCGAGAGTGGTGAGCAATGACTGATATGTGGGGCTTCCTTCATTTAAATTTATGACTTGGTTCCATTATTATGATTAGTTTATATCCTCGGACTTGATAGAATACATGTTGCTGCCATGTGACTCCCCACCGTCCTCCCCCCGTTTTGTTTTGGAGCTAAGTCAAAGCTCAAAACTCAAAGGCAAACTGAGCCTGACAACAGCTAGCAGAGACCACAGGATTTGGTGCATGGACCGGTTTTGAGAGCTTCGAGGTCGCCCAGATATTTATTTGTGGTTGCTGCGTGAGGTCGTTTTCACCGCCAGGCCCTTACTATTACGCATTATATTAATTTAACCCTAATTATATTATGATTATTAATTTAACGCTTATACATATTATAACATTGCCTTAAACCAAGTTGATTTGGTCGCTTGGACATTTTAGCTTACGATGAATAATTATAATATGATCCCATTAATTATGAAAGGATTACAAGATTAATTGGTTAATTTAATCCTTTGTACAAATTAATTGTTCCTCAAATGAAAAATTAACATGCATAGTATACACAAGTAGGAATGATAACAGTTCGATTAATTGTATTTTTTTTAGTTAACCAAAATTCAAATCGATTAAAAATCCGTTAACTAAAATCGAAATTAAAATCGTTCGATTTCAAAAACTAGTATCCAAAATTGACATCGGCTCGATTTCGATTATCCAACAGATACCGAAACCGATTAGTTCGATTTGAATAGAACCGGTTAGTAAACGAGTAATCGGTTAATAAACTAGATTTTAAAATATTTAAACATTATTAAATTGATTAATTATAGTGATTTCAGATTCGATTATTTGCGGATAACCGACAATCGAAATCAAAATATATAATTGATTTTGGTTACTGGTTATCCGCGAACCAATAACCGAGACTGAATCGAATTTAATTAATTTTTTATATTCTCTAATCAAAATCGAAATCAAACTGCAATTTCATTATCCGAAATTAAATTTTACGATTCTTACGACAGTTAATCGATTTCAATTGTCACCACATGGACGAGTGCTTTTTGTAATTATATTCTCATTTCAATTGAAATTACTTACTTTAATATCCTGTTTACATTTGATAACGGAGATTAAATATCTATCTAGATAGCTAGCTAATTAATTAATTAAGAAAATAAATATGAAGTTCTCCAGTACATAACATATATAATAATTAGATATCATAACTAATTAACAATCAACACCGTCCGCAACAAATCAGACGGCGACGAGCTTCCTTCCCTGCTGCACTCTGAGGATGAACTCTTCAGCCCTCCTATGTTGTCGTCGGCGCGGCCGCTCCGGCGGGCCTTACTTCGCTGCTCTCTCGCCTCGCTCTCGGCCTCGCCGTAGGCCTTCTTCCTCGGAGCAGCTTCATGGCTCTTGGTTCGCTCGCTGCTTCTGCTGCTGCTGCTCATCTTCTTGAAGCTGAAGAAGGTGAAAAAGGACTTGTTTCCTCCTCCCTCTCTCTCTCTCTCTCTCTCTCTCTCTCTCTCTTTGCTGAGTGTATGAGGAGTAGTTTAATTTGCGTGTGCTTGGATGTTGTGATGGCTGAGGAGGTCGTATTTATGTGTGATTTGCTGGGGATCGATCATCAAATTAAGGAAGCAATTAATTACCTCGCGGATTCTGGAGATTACATGCATGATGTGTGGAAAGGAAGATAAGACCACTTCTTTTGAAGATGCCTCCTTGAGTCCTTGGTCTAATTATGTTGTCAAATATGGAGTCTTCCCGGAAGATAATTCACATATGATTCCTAAAGTATACTTGTGGAAAAAATCTAGTATGGGTCCCTAGAAACACTATATATATGCTCTTGTCGGAAATGGGGATCACATACATACTCGCATACTCATCAGGCATGAGGCATATATAATATTTTCAGTGAAAGGAATTTTTATGCAAGGGAAAAGATATGCAAAATATACAAACGTGCTAAATTAACTCGATGTATCCAAATGCACACTTTCTCTATTTTAATACACAAGTGCATATATCTAGTAGCATCCGCTCCGCCAAGCGGCGAAAATCGAGCAAGTGAATTCCGCGCCGCAGAATTAATTTAAAAAATAATTAAATTTAGTTTTGCATATAAATAATAAATAGTTAAATAATTTGATAAAAATAAAAGGAGAATATATGAAAAAAATTAATTAAATAGGAATCTAAAAAATTTATACACTGACATATTAAAAATTTCGATGACTCCGAATAGCTTTAATAACCTGAAAAAGATCGAAGAAAAGAATTAGTTAAGAAAAAAAAAAAGAAATAGAGTAGAGGATGAAAAAATAGATAGAGAGAAAGAGGAGAATTAAAAGAAGAGAAGAGAAAAAAAAATGAAAGAGAAGAGAAAAAAATGAAGAAGGGAAGATATAAAACAGAAGAATTTTTAAAAATTCTATTTTTAAAAAAAAACTTTTTACATGAGGTGGGAAATCTCTCGCCTCCTGCTTGAGGTTCGCGCACACGAACCTCGGTAGCTGGCGTCGAAAATTTTGGTGCCTAGCAGTGGGAGGCGCTGAAAATGAGAAGACCATCCAAAACGACGATAGATTTAGTAATCAACTCTTTATTAAATTATTCACTTTATTTTATTTGATTCTTTTTGTAAAATCTCAGTTTAATTCGACATTCGATGTATATTGAACGTGGCATATGTTAAGAGTTCATACTTAAATTCAGGCGTTAGATTTTTTTAAATAAAACATTAATATTTAATTAACTTTTTTTAGTAATGTAAACCTGAGAGTAGTTTGATGTAGAGGTAGCAACGGACTGGGCCAGTCCATGGGCGGCACGGGCCTGGCCCAACCCAAAAAATTTTGGGCCGAGCCTGGCCCAGCACGGCTGTGCCCAGAAGACAGGCTGGGCTCGCCTTTTGGGCACGTGGGCCGAGCACGGGAGGACTGGCATGCGCCAGACCTAGGTCGGCGCTGCAAGACCAGAGTCTGGCGCGCACCTGCCTGGATCTGGCGCGCACCAGATCGACGAATATTTTTTATATAAAAAGAAGAAAAAAATCTATAAATACCCCATCCCCTTCTTCATTTCTTCTATTTTTATCTTCAGCTCTTTCTCTCAATCCTCAACTCTCAACTCTCATTTCTCAACTCTCTTACTCTCAACAATCAACAATATTTTAAGCTCATCAAGAAGCCAAGGATTCAAGATTGTTGTTAATTTTTTTTTAATCTCTTCAATTTGTTTCATTGATTAGTATAATATTTATACTTTTTATATTTTTAATTTTTACTAATGGCAGATGGAGATTTTTCAGGTTATACTCCACAAACTAGATCAAATATATTAGAAGAAATATCTTCTGCTACTTTTACCACTCCTATCACTCAACAAAATCAAAACATAGAGATAAGTCCATCTATTAATTTATGTCCATCAGGTAGAAAAAAAATATGGTTCGGGAATATTTTGAGAAAATTATTGAACCTGAAGGCACCATAACAAAAGCCCGATGCAAAAAATATCAAAAAATTCTTTCGACTTCAACAACCGGAGGAACTGGTCATTTATTACGTCATACAAATGGTCATGACACTAAGGTTACACAAGCTCAACAAATTTTTAATTTATCTTCTTCTGGTTTAACAGCTTTTTCGTATGATCATGATTTTCAACGTCGAGAACTTGCAAAATTAATTGTTCAAAGTGAATATCCTTTTAGTTTTGTCGATCAACCAAGATTTTCTAGTTGGATTCAAAATACTTTACAACCAAAATATAAAAAAATTACTCGAAATACAATGAATAGTGATGCTTTAAAATTATTTTTTACATATAGAGAAAATATAATGACTAGTTTTCAAAATAATAAATCAAAAATTTCTTTAACATCTGAAGTTTGGTCTAGTCAACGTACTACTAATTCTTACATTTGCGTTACTGCACGTTGGATTGATGAAAATTTTATTTTGCAAAAAAGAATAATTAGTTTTAAAGTTTTTGAATATCCACACACTTTTATTGCCATTTTTTCTGCTATTAGATTTGTTACATCTTTCTATAATATAAATGATAAAAAAAATTTCGATTAGTTTTGATAATGCTAGTAATAATGATATTGTTATCCCTCCCCTTATACAGTTATTTAAACTAGTATTAGAAGGTGAATTATTTAATGTTCGTTGTGTTTGTCATGTTCTTAATTTATGTGTACAAGATGGTTTAAAACAAGTAAATATACATGTAAAAAAAATAAGAGATGTTATTAGATATATGTGTTCTTCAAAAGCAAGAACACAAGAATTTAAAAAATTATGTCAATCTTTTAATAAATCATTTAAAAAATTTGATGGTGATGTTATAGATGGAATTCAACATATCATATGCTTATGTTTACAATAAGATATCAAGATATTCTTACAATATTTTACAATCAAAATATGTCTGGTGATTCAATTAATAATAATAATTGGTTAGTTGCTGGGCATATTACTCAAATTTTAGAACTTTTTAATAAAGCTACCAAACAACTTTTCGTATTAGTGAAGTATTTTCTTCGTATAGACACCATCCTTTATTTGCACAAATTATTTCTTTAATGAAATCTAAATTTAAAAAGTATTGGTCAGATATACCTACTTTATTTTGTTTAGCAATATGTTTAGATCCTACAATAAAAATTGATGATTTAAATATGTTATTAGATAATTATTATAACAATATGGAATTAGATAATGTTGATTTTTTTTTTCAAATTTATTGAATTCTATGTTTGTATTTTACGCTTCAAAATTTGGTGATACAATTACAAATAAGACAACATTTTCTTCTTCTAGATTAAGAGATGATGATGAAAATAGTATTAATTCTCAACTTAATCGTAAAATAAAAAAAACTAAATCTACTAATTTTAATGAATTATTTTTTTTTCTAGATCATAATCATTCTGAAGAAATAGATGATAATGAAATTTTAGCATGATGGAAAAAATAAGAAAATACGTATCATATTATTTCCATCATGGCATGTGATATACTAACTGTTTCGGTGTCTACAGTAGCTTCCGAGTCTTGTTTTAGTGCATGAAATATAATTTTCGACGAAAAAAAAAGCCGAATGAGTGAAGAAACAGTTGAAATGTGCATTTGCTTAAAAGACTGATTGGATGCTGAAGATATATTACAAGATAAGGGAGGACACGACACTTCATCATCGGAAGAGGAGGAAGCTCAAACAAGCGAAGCTGGTGCTGCTGGTCCAAGTACAAGTTAAATCACCAGGACTACGGGTGATTAAAAATGTAAAAAGAACCTGATCCTTCTATAGTTAATTATTGGGGAGTACAAGTTTAGCTATAGAAAGTACTGTAGACAATCTTTTAAGGTGCGATCTATTATAATATTTAAAAATATTATTTTATCATTGGATGAATATTTTTGTATTAAAAATAAATAAAAATTTAATTATAATTTAATTTTTTTAAAATATTTTTATTAATTTGTACTGTGTTACATATAAAAAAATGTGTTAAAAATATATAATAAATTTTAGTACAATAATTAATAAAATTAGAGGTCCAAGTTCAAAATTAACCCGTAATAATTAATTTTTAAAATTAAATTTTAAACCTTTAAAAATTTAAAAATTTAAATTTAAAATTTTAAAAATTTAAATTTAAATTTAAAATTTAAATTAAATAATTAATTTTTGAGCCGGCCCAAGCCCAACTGGGCAGGCTCGGGCTCGGGCTCGAGCTGAGCTTGGCTGCCAATGATTCGGGCCGTGCTTGTGGGCTCGATCCGTTAGCCACCTCTAGTTCGATGGTTCTTTCATCATCGGCCTTCACTTCTCTCGGACGTACGTATTGACTCGCAAAATGCAAAGAGATATATATGCAGGGAAGAAGTCAGCTGCATCCCTCTGTTGGACATATCGTCGAACATGTTCTCTCCTCCTTTGCCATGTCTAACTACTGCTTAAGATTAGATTCCATGCTTTCCGGGAAAGAAGCCAAAAAGAGAGCTTATGAGCTAAGTCTTTCATTTAGCCAATAAGGTCATTCATATTTTGGAATCATAATATATTTTCATTTAACCAATAAGGTCCTTTCATTAATATCATTTTTCAGTCATGTGTTCCATTTGCATGCAATGCCTTTGGATTATCTCGATCATTTGGGATATTATGCTTTCCATTTCGTAGAGAAACAAGTCATCTTGCATGTTTTTTTTTCATTTTTTTTATTACGTATTACTTTATTTTATTTTTCGAATCTATTCAAAATATATTTATCTTATCGAATAAATTCTAACCGATTTCGGATATGGTCTGATATCCGCACACGTACACCCCTGTACACCATCTCAACCTAGAGTCTACACATGTCATTCCACTATTATTTAATATTTTTATTCTGTATCAATTGATATATTATTAATTATTATAGTATTTACTAATATCTATTAATAGAAATAATTCTTTCTGTATATGTTATATATACGTTTTTATTAGGTAAGCTTTCCATTATTTTTTCCTTTTTTTGTAATAAATAATAACTAATATATGCTACTATTTATTTGTAGCTGTTAATATCAGCACTTTTCCCTATTCATGTGTTTCTATTTTCTAAATGTATATATTTTTTTATTTTTAAGTTGGAAATAACTGAATAAAATACCGAATCCATTTGATATATTAATAGAAATCCCCCTTTTATTAATTTAAAGAAAAGTCCCCTTCAAACTAAGAAATGGCATTTGTTATTTTCTATTTTTAGAAAAGTATTAATTGATATATTATTAAAATATTTGTTCAAGCTATTAATAAAAAAGAATTATTTCCTTATATATAAGTTTTTATTTAGTAGAAAAAAGTTAAAAAAGAGGATGATAAATTTCCTTCTTTTTTATTCTCTATTTTTTGCATAATAAAATATTAATAACATGTTATTTATATATTATATTGGGTAAATTACACGGAACCTCTCTCGACTATAGTCGATGTGCGCAAAGTCTACCTAAACTCTCAAGTGTGCACAGAACTCCCCGCGATTATATTTTTTGTTCAAATAACACTACTAGAAATTGGATCTTCAGCAACGGCCGCGCAAGCCGTTGCTATTTGCAACAGCATTCTTACGGTCGCTCAAGCCGTTGCATATATGCTAGGCTTTCTAACGGACACGTTAGCCGTTGCTGATGATAAACTTATCAACAACGACTTTCTAACGGAAAATAAGCTGTTGCTGATAAGTTTATATAAGGCACACTGCGCGCCCGCCCCTTCCTCTGCTGCCGCCGCCACCGAGCTATCGTTGCCGCCGCCGCTGCCCATCCTCGAATGCTGATTCCAGGTATTTCTCGTCGCCCAGCCTTCCTCGTTGGCGACGGACGGCCGATGGCAGCCGCTGGAACCTCGTACAGTGTCCGGACACTGGACTCCGACGGCGAAAATGCCATTTTTTTATTTTTTATTTAATTATTTAAATTAATTGTTTAATTTGTTAGATTAATTTTTATGATTTAGATTAATTTTTAGATTAATATAGTTAGATTAATATTTAATAATGGTAGGTTAATTATTTAAATTAGTTAAAATATTGTAGATTAATATTAATTAATTAGTTAAAATATTAATTAGTTCAGAGTTGTCCTTAGTGGACTTGCGCCAGAATCGTCTACTTCGGACTTGCGCCGGAATCGTCCACTTCAGACTCGCGCCGAAATCGTCCAATTCAGACTCCCGCCGGAATCGTCTCATTTGGACTCATGTCAGAATTATCCACCATGGACTCGAACTAACTCGAAATATTTAGAAAATAATCATCCATCCGACGAGTTGATATATTTCACGTACGCATCGACGAGTCAGATATGATTTAGCAAAACCTTAGATCCGTTCGGGGGTTGTATGTTCGTGTGAAAAAAATAGATGTTCTTTTATATGACGTACAATCATTGAATTATCCCTGATTGGATAATTTGGGAGTAAAGTTATTTGTATTGCAGTTACGTTTTTTTTAACCGTTAACTTATTCTAAATTTCGGCAGCATCTCTCTTGTTCTCCAATACGCGCCCAAATGATATGCGTATTCGGAGAACTGTAGGGAGATGCTGCCGAAATTTAGAATGAAATTAGCGGTTAAAAGAAATACTTAGTGCAATGTGAATAACATAAATCCCGAATGGAATAGGACAATCTCACATAAAGGCATTAATCAAAGAAATTATCATTGATTGACAGAATCATGTCGGCTGATCGAAGTTGGATGTACCGACGTCTTGATCGTGGAGCTTTAACGAATGAGTTTCGATTAGGCATAACGTATTTCCTAAATTTTGCCTATTCGAATCGGAAATTCGTTAGCGTCGGTGATAAAATCCGATGTATATGCCGTATTTGCTTGAATGAACGATTTTTGGATCGGGAGATTGACACTCTGCATCTATATAGCAAAGGATTTGCACCAAGATATTTTCTATGGACTTGTCACGGGGAGTCACGTGAAGTCGGGACGTCGAGCAATCCTGTCGTTCAGACATATGGTGAATCTTCCTCTGCTGGTGCTTCTTCAATTCTTATAGAACTATGATACTTGATAGTCTTGGGGGTCAATTCCACCTGAATGATAATATTGATCAGCCAATTACTCAGACATCACTCCCACCAGATACTACAACAGTTGATATCACAGAAGTACAAACTACGATAGAGATTGAATTGCTGAATAAAGAAGCTGCAGAATTTTACGAGATGTTGAAAGCTGCCGATGAACCTTTGTATCAGAATTATCCTAAATACACTAGGTTTTCAGCAATAACACAACTCCTAAACATCAAGGCCGATTGTAATATCAGCGGGGTTGCGTATGATCGGATTGCATGATTGATTAATGGAATGCTGCCTCATGATAACAAGTTTGATCCAACTTTTTATAAAACTAAAAAGCTGATGAGAAAATTAGGACTTATGTACGAAAAAATACACGCGTGCCAAAATAACTGCATTTTATATTATAAAAAAAATGTGCTGTTGGATAAATGCCCTGTATGCCAACTTCCTCGTGACAAGGAGAAGAAATTGGCCCGACATAAAATATCATGTTTAAGGTGCTTCAGTATTTTCCACTAACACCGAGGCTTCAAAGATTATTCATGTCGGAAAAGATAACCCCCTACATGAGTTGGCATGCAAGAAGTCGTGATGATACAGTAATAACTCATCCATCCGACAGTGAAGCATGAAAATATTTGGATATATGTTATCCTTCATTTGCTAGAGATACTAGAAATATCAGATTGGGATTGTGCACATATGGTTTTAATCCGTTTGGACATTCTGCAACTCTCTATTCAGTTTGACCAGTGCTGCTGACAGTTTATAATTTGTCACCGTCAATGTGTATGAAAGATGAATTTATTTATATTTCGATGATTATTTCGGGTCCTAAGGGTCTACGAAAAGAAATTGACGTGTTTCTTAGACCCTTGATAGATGAATTGAAAATATTGTGGACTGAGAGAGCTGTCACATATGATTATCATCGGAAGCAAAACTTCAATTTAAAGGCCATAATCTTGTGGACAATCAATAATTTTTCGGCATACGGTATGTTGTCTGGTTGGAGCACTCACGGCCGACTCTCTTGTCCGTATTATATGGAATACTCTAAATCAATCAGTCTTCAGAACGGACGAAAAATCTCATTTTTTGATTATCATCGTCAATTCCTACCGGCTAACCATCAGTATCGAAGGAATAATAATAAATTTACTAAGGGCAGAGTCGAAAGAGATGGGCCACCACCGATGTTGTTTGGTGAACAAATATTAGCACGTGTTTCAGCACTTCCAGAGGTACTATTTGGTTGGAATGAAAGAGTGTCAGGCTTTGGTCAAACACATAACTGGGTGAAAAAAGTATCTTTTGAGAATTGCTCTATTGGAGTTCATTACTGATTCGACATAATTTAGATGCCATGCACATTGAAAAAAATATATTTGATAATATTTTCAACACTTTGATGGATGTTTTTGGAAAAACTAAAGATAATGTCAAAGCCCGACATGATATGAAAATACTTTGTAAGAGATTAGAGTTGGAGTTACAAGGGGTCAACGGACGATATCTAAAACCGAAGGTCTCGTATGTGTTAAATAAACAACAGATCAAAGATGTTTGTCAATGGATAAAAGAACTCAGATTACCCGATGGATATGCTTCAAACTTATCTCGATGTGTGAACGTCGATGATTGCAAAATATCAGGGATGAAGAGCCATGATTGTCATGTATTCATGCAGAGATTGCTTCCGATCGCATTTCGAGATCTTCTACCTGATAATATTTGGGGTCTATTGACTAAATTAAGTATGTTTTTTAGAAATATTTGTGCAAATGTCCTTCGAGTCGAAGATATGTCAACACTTGAAAGTAATATTGTTGAAATCATATTCAAGCTGGAGCAGTTTTTCCTTCTTGCATTTTTTGACTCGATGGAGCATCTACCGATACACTTGGCATACGAGGCAAGAGTTGGTGGCCCCATTCAATACCGGTGGATGTACTTATTTGAAAGATAATGAATAAAAAACACCGTAGTTGTTGAATGATCAATATCTGAATCGTATATCATCCAAGAAATTTCAACAATTTGCTCATTTCACTACTAGAAAAATGGGCATCAGCAACGGCTAATGCCGTTGCTGAAGAGCATCAGTAACGGCCGAGCCGTTGCAATGGAGCCGTGGCAGAAAATCGCGTTGCTGATAACTTAGCAATGGATCAGCAACGGCCGCTCGGACCGTTGCTAAAAATATTATCAACAACAGTTTTGCCACGGACCCGGAGCCGTTGCGGATAACATTAATAGCAACGGCCGTTGAGTCCGTAGCAACGCCGTTAGTAAAATCTCGTCGCTAAGCCGTTGTTGTAGGTCATCAGCAACGACTTTCGATACACTTTTAGCAACGGCTTTCCCACGGACGGCCGTGGGAAAGCCGTTGCTGATGATGTGAACCTGGTAACGAAAAAATTTAAAATTTAAAATTTCCATTGATACATTGATACATTATCTGATACATAACTCACACACTCATACACTCATATACACATTCATTCACACATCACAAATACACCAAGATATACATTAAAATAATTATATTTATATTGATAATTATCCACAATAATATAAAAACTATTCAAATGCAAAATTGAAGTATTAATATCCAAACAAAATAAATTAAACAAGTCCAATATCTCAGTAACAAAGTCAATATAAAAAAAATCTCACGATAACGATGGAGGATGGCCTGGATCATATGACGGGGTCCGGAGTGCTTGAGTGTACACCGGCGTGGACTGACTCGAGGACGGTGGATTAGATGATGCCGAAGAGATGCCTGCTTCGGGATGACCTGACATGTTGCATAGCATAGCTTGTATATCCGCCATCATCTGACTCTGGCGCTCCATTATCTCAGTCTGACGTGCGACCGTGTCCTCTAGAGTCCTTATTCTGCTACTATGATCATAATTGGATCTAGAGGTGGACGGCCGCTCACCAGCGACCGGAGGGGTCGGTGCCCCAAGAGGCCCTAGTACGGCTCGCGCATGACCACTATCTGCGAAGCCATATACGCGGCCATGGTCCCAGCCACCTGCGGCCTCGACCCACGTTGCTGCGTCGAAGTCCTCGGGGGTACCCCCGCGCTACCAATTTAGATTTGTAATTAACCTCAACAAGTTTGTATTTTGGATGAACTTTCATGCCCCTTTCTGTTGTATCGAACCAATGACATCGATCTAAATATAATAACTGATTTCAAGCCGAAGTAGTGCAACTCTATCACTTCTTCCACCAGTCTATAAAAATCTATATCACATTCAACATAGGTTGTCCCTTTCACACAGACCCCAGTATTCATCGTCTTCTTTGTAAATGAATATTCAACCGTGTGAAATTTATACCCATTAACAAAATATCCGCTATAGCACGACACAAGTCGCGATGGTCCACTAACAAACTCAAATATTCTTTCATCTATTTCAGCTCTGTGATCTTTGCTGTAAGTCTGAATCCAAGTAGGGAAATCATGATTCCGTAATCTCTACAATTCTTCATCGTTGTGAATAGAGTATTTTTGCACCATCTCAATGTCAAAAATTTCAATGAATTGTTCAATCTCTAGACAATTGAGTAATACATACAAGTGTGCCAAATGATACTCTTCCTCGCTTAAGTGTCGAGATGGACGAGAACCAAAAGCACGACCAAAGTGACAAAATATATTTAAATGTCCATCTGAATGTCGATTCAAAGTATGTATTATCGATTCAAAGTAAAATGAGCAGAATATTGAAATTTCTTGGATGATATACGATTCAAATATTGATCCTTCAACAGCTGCGGTGTTCTTTACTTTTTTCTTCCGACGATTCATGTATCTTTCAAATAAGTACATCCACCGATATTGAACGGGGCCACCAACTCGTGCCTCGTATGCCAAGTGTATCGGTAGATGCTCCATCCAGTCAAAAAATGCAGGAGGGAAAAACTGCTCCAGCTTGCATATGATTTCAACAATATTATTTTCAAGTGTTGACATATCTTCGACTCGAAGGACATTTGCACATATGTTTCTAAAAAATATACTTAATTCAGTCAACAGACCCCAAATATTATCAGGTAGAAGATCTCGAAATGCGATCGGAAGTAATATCTGCATGAATACATGATAATCATGGCTCTTCATCCCTGATATTTTGCAATCATCGACATTCACACATCGAGATAAGTTTAAAGCATATCCATCGGGTAATCTGAGTTCTTTTACCCATTGACAAATATCTTTGATCTGTTGTTTATTTAACACATATACACTACTAGAAAAATGGATATCAGCAACGGCTGATGCCTTTGCTGAACCGTTGCTGAAGAGAATCAGCAACGGCCGAGCCGTTGCAATAGAGCCGTGACAAAAACTCGCGTTGCTGATAACTTAGCGACGTATCCGCAACGGCCGCTCGGGTCGTTGCTAAAAATATTATCAGGAACGGTTTTGCCACGGACACGGAGCCGTTGCTGATAACATTAATAGCAACGACCGCTGAGTCCGTAGCAATGCCGTTAGTAAAAGACCGTTGCTAAGCCGTTGCTGTAGGTCATCAGCAACGGCTTTCGATAAACTTTTAGCAACGGCTTTCCCACGGCCGTCCGTGGTATCGAAAAAATTTTAAATTTTAAATTTTCATTGATACATTATCTGATACATAACTCACACACCCATACACTCATACACACATTCATTCACACATCACAAACACACCAAGATATACATCAAAACAATTATATTTATATTGATAATTATCCACGATAGTATAAAAATAATTCAAATGCAAAATTGAAGTATCAATATCCAAACAAAATAAGTTAAACAAGTTCAATATCTCAGTAACAAAGTCAATATAAAAAAATCTCACGATGACGATGGAGGATGGCCTGGATCATATGGCGGGGTCTGGAGTGCTTGAGTGTACACCGGCGTGGACTGACTCGAGGATGATGGATTCGATGATGCCGAAGAGATGCCTGCTTCGGGATGACCTGACATGTTGCGTAGCATAGCATGCATCTCCGCCATCATCTGACTCTGACGCGCGATCGTCTCCTCTAGAGTCCTTATTCTGCTACTATGATCATAACTGGATCTAGAGGTGGACGGCCGCTCACCAGCGACCGGAGGGGTCGGTGCCCCAAGTGGCCCTAGTATGGCTCGCGCATGACCACTATCTGCAAAGCCATATACGCGGCCATGGTCCTAGCCACCTGCGGCCTCGACCCACGTTGCTGCGTCAAAGTCCTCAGGGGTGCCCCCGCGCTGCACCACCATCTGGCTGTAGGTCTCCTACTCGAGTTTAATTTTTTGTTTAATATTTATCATAATACTTAAATTATAAATATATAATGAATAATTTAAACAAATATATAATTACCATAATGTATGCAGCGTGGTTGTCGATGTACTCCCCCGTCCCATGTGCTCGACGGTGAGTCCGCTCAAACACCGCCATCGGGGAGGGTCGCTGGACAGTCCCGTCATCCGACAACGTCTTCTACATTTACAAAACAAATACATTAATTAGTACACATAGTAACAAATAAAATATATAATTAAAAGATATACTTACCATACGGTTCGCATGCACTGCAAATGCAACAGAGCCGCCAGTGTGACGCGCTGCTCCCCCGACATGCGATTTCTAGCCGCATTCTGGGAAATCTCCTGCCATCAATCCGTCGACCATATTCCCATGAGCTGGTCCCATATATCCGGAGTAATCCAACCGGGGCCGTATCCCCGAGTCTCCGCGATGTTAGTGGTCCCAGCTCGGGCCATCGCTTGGGACCGAGCCTGCCCCAGCTGCCCGTTGTACCTTGCCCAGGAAATAGCCTCCCAGGCAGCGTAAATGTAGGGCCTTTGGTCCTCGGCCCATGTATAGCGAGCCTGCAAAATAATAATATCAGTACCAATATTAATCATCATGCATGTAAAAATAATAATAATACGTGCCTCAAACTCGCGACATAACATGTCGACGTGCTCGCTAGGCACGTGAGACCACGTAGGCCATGCCCCGTGCATGTATCGTCGAATAGTAGAAGAAATGCTTCTCGACACTTCTTCTTGCTCGAACCTGCACAACAAAAATAAATTTTAATATTATATTATGATATAATGAATTTGTAATGATTCATAATTCATGATATATTACTGCTCCCCAATCACGCTAATCAATCTACGTGACTCTGTGGCTGGTGGAGGCTGCCACCTGTTCGGCCCGCGTGACCACCTACGTCTGGATATACTAGCCTCGGCAGTATCTTCGGCATGAGGATCAGCAACAGGAGGATCAGCAGCATGAGTAAGTGCTGGAGTCTCACCGATCGAAGACTCTGAAGCTCTCCTGCGTCGATAACCACGACCAGACATATCTGTCGAACAGACATATAATCAGATTATTGTATAAATAATAGAGATATATTTAATAAAATATATACTTTATAATTATTCATCATCATCTGAATAATAGTCTTCGAATTCTTCCACTTCTTCCTCTTCTTCCTCTTCTTCATCTTCTTCATCTCCAGCTTCCTCAATTTCATGATCGTCATCATCAGCATATTCAACTTCTAATTGAATTGACGTTGTGTCTGCTTCCTCGAGTATTGGAATAATACGATCTACAGCAGGAGGATCATCTTCTTGATAGAAACCATGTGTTATATCAGGTATCAGCTCATTTTCTCCTACTATCGGATCAATTTTTCCTCTACCTTTTGTCTTACAGATTACACGCCAATCTGCTCTATCTTTATTTCAAGCCGGATACTTCGCGTAATATACTTGTTCGGCTTGTGATGCCAATATAAAAGGCTCATTTGCTGCCAATTTCGATTTATAATTAACCTCAACAAGTTTGTATTTTGGATGAACTTTCATGCCCCTTTCTGTTGTATCGAACCAATGACGTCTATATAAATAGGATCACTGATTTCAAGCCGAAGTAGTGCAACTCTATCACTTCTTCCACCAGTCCATAAAAATCCATATCACATTCAACATAGGTTGTCCCTTTCACGCAGACCCCAGCATTCATCGTCTTCTTTGTAAATGAATATTCAACCGTGTGAAATTTATACCCGTTAACAAAATATCCGTTATAGCACGACACAAGTCACGACGGTCCACTAACAAACTCAAATATTCTTTCATCTATTCCAGCTCTGTGATCTTTGCTGTAAGTCTGAATCCAAGTAGGGAAATCACGATTCCGTAATCTCTCCAATTCTTGATCGTTGTGAATAGAGTATTTTTGCACCATCTCAATGTCAAATATTTTAATGAATTGTTCAATCTCTAGACAATTGAGTAATACATACAAGTGTGCCAAATGATACTCTTCATCGCTTAAGTGTCGAGATGGACGAGAACCAAAAGCACGACCAGAGTGACAAAATATATTTAAACATCCATTTGAATGTCGAACACCCCCGTCGTCGTTACGTGGAAGGCGATCAAATCTTGTCTGTACTGTCGATTCAAAGTAAAATGAGCAAAATGTTGAAATTTGTTGGATGATATACGATTCAGATATTGATCCTTCAACAGTTGTGGTGTTCTTTACTTTTTTCTTCAAACGATTCATGTATCTTTCAAATAAGTACATCCACCGATATTGAACGGGGCCACCAACTCGTGCCTTGTATGCCAAGTGTATCGGTAGATGCTCCATCGAGTCAAAAAATGCAGGAGGGAAAAACTGCTCCAGCTTGCATATGATTTCAACAATATTATTTTCAAGTGTTGACATATCTTCGACTCGAAGGACATTTGCACAAATGTTTCTAAAAAACATATTTAATTCAGTCAACGGACCCCAAATATTATCAGGTAGAAGATCTCGAAATGCGATCGGAAGTAATCTCTGCATGAATACATGAGAATCATGGCTCTTCATCCCTGATATTTTGCAATCATCGACGTTCACACATCGAGATAAGTTTGAAGCATATCCATTGGGTAATCTGAGTTCTTTTACCCATTGACAAATATCTTTGATCTGTTGTTTATTTAACACATATGGGGCCTTCGGTTTCAGATATCGTCCGTTGACCTCTTGTAACTCCAACTCTGGTCTTTTACAAAGTATTTTCATATCATGTCGGGCTTTGACATTATCTTTTATTTTTCCGGAAATATCCATCAAAGTGTTGAAAATATTATCAAACACATTTTTTTCAATGTGCATGACATCTAAATTATGTCGAATCAATAATGAACTCCAATAGGGCAAATTCCCAAAAGATACTTTTTTTCACCCAGTTATGTGTTTGGCCAAAATCTGACACTCTTTCATTGCGACCAAATACTATATCTGGAAGTGCTGAAACACGTGCTAACATTTGTTCACCAGATAACATCGGTGGTGGCCCATCTCTTTCGACTATGCCCTTAGTAAATTTATTACGATTCCTTCGATACTGATGATTAACCGGTAGGAATCGACGATGGCAATCAAAGAATGAGATTTTTCGTCCGTTCTGAAGACTGATTGATTTAGAGTGTTCTATACAATACGGACAAGAGAGTCGGCCGTGAGTGCTCCAACCCGACAACATGTCGTACGCCGGGAAATCATTGATTGTCCACAAGACCGCGGCCTTTAAATTGAAGTTTTACTTCCGATGACAATCATAAGTGACAGCTCTCTCAGTCCACAATATTTTCAATTCATCTATCAAGGGTCTGCAAAATATGTCAATTTTTTTTCGCGGACCCTTAGGACCCGGAATAATCATCGAACGATAAATAAATTCATCTTTCATACACATTGACGGTGGCAAATTATAAACTGTCAGCAGCACTGGCCAAACTGAATAAGGAGTTGCAGAATGTCCAAACGAATTAAAACCATCTGTGCACAATCCCAATCTGATATTTCTAGTATCCCTAGCAAATGAAGGATAACATGTATCCAAATGTTTCCATGCTTCACTGTCAGATGGATGAGTCATTACTGTATCATCACGACTTCTTGCATGCCAACTCATGTAGGGGGCTGTCTTTTCCAACATGAATAATCTTTGAAGTCTCGGTGTTAGTGGAAAATACCGAAGCACCTTAAACAGGATATTTTTCTGTCGGACCGATTTCTTCTCTTTGTAACGAGGATGCTGACATACAGGGCATTTATCCAACTGCACATTTTCTTTATAATATAAAATGCAATTATTTTGGCACGCGTGTATTTTTTCGTACCCAAACCCCAATTTTCTGATTAGCTTTTTAGTTTTATAAAAAGTAGGCTCAAACTTGTTATCAGTAGACGGGCGTTTGAAGTGGACGATTCTGGTGCGCGTCCGAAGTGGACAATTTTGAAATTAATCTAAACCCTAATAATTAATCTAACAAATTAAACAATTAATCTAACAAATTAAATAATTAATCTAAATAATTAATTAACATATATAAAAAAATTAAAAAAATATAAATCTATAATTTCCGGTGCCGGCGTACAGTGTTCGAACAGAGTGTCCGGACACTGTAAAAGCTCCGACGGTGGCCATCGATCCACCGTCACCAGCCGAAACCCTAAAAATAGGGTTTCGGTCGGATTTCCCATCGGCCGCAACGGGGAGAGACGGCCGGACGGCGATGATTACCTGAAATCAGCGGTCGAGGACAGACGGCAGCGACAGCTCGGCATCGTCGGCGCCGGCAGCGATGGCGAGAGGCGGGAGGAGGAGGCGGCGGCGGCAGCAGCGGGAGGAAGAAGGGTCGGGCGCGATCTGCGACCTATATAAACTTATCAGCAACGGCTCACTCGCTCGTTAGAAAGCCGTTGCTAATAAGTTATCATCAGCAATGGCTCACTTGTCCTTTAGAAAGCCGTTGCGAATAATTAAAATCATCAGTAACGGCTCGCGTGTCCGTTAGAAAGCCGTTGCAGATACAACATATCTGCAATGGCTTGAAAGGCCGTAAGAATGCCGTTGCAAATAGCAACGGCTTGAGCGGCCGTTGCTGATAGCCGTTGCTGATAGCCGTTGCTGAAGACTCAATTTCTAGTAGTGTTTTACTTTGAATCGACAGTACAGACAAGATTTGATTGTCTTCCATGTAACAACGACGGGGGAGTTCGACATTCAAATGGACGTTTAAATATATTTTGTCGCTCTGATTGTGCTTTTGGTTCTCGTCCATATCGACACTTAAGCGAGGAAGAGTATCATTTGACACACTTGTATGTATTACTCAATTGTCCAGAGATTGAACAGTTCATTAAAATATTTGACATTGAGATGGTGCAAAAATACTCTATTCACAACCATCAAGAATTAGAGAGATTACGGAATAATGGTTTCCCTACATGGATTCAAGCTTACACCAAAGATCACCGAGCTGAAATAGATGAAAGAATATTTGAGTTTAGTGTCCTGTTATAGCGGATATTTTGTTAATGGATACAAATTTCACACGGTGGAATATGCATTTACAAAGAAGATGATGAATGTCGGGTTCTACGTGAAAGGGACAACCTATGTTGAATATGATATGAATTTTTATGGACTGGTGGAAGATGTGATAGAGTTGCACTACTTTGGCTTAAAATCAGTTATCCTATTTAGATGTCATTTGTTCGATACAACAGAAAGGGGCATGAAAGTTCATCCAAAATACAAACTTGTTAAGGTTAATTACAAATCCAAAATGACAGCAAATGAGTCTTTTATATTGGCATCACAAGCCGAACAAGTATATTACGCGAAGTATCCGGCTCGAAATAAAGATAGAGCAGATTGGTGTGTAGTCTGTAAGACTAAAGGTAGAGAAAAAATTGATCCGGTAGCAGGAGAAAATAAGCCGATACCTGATGTGATAAATGGTTTCTATCAAGAAGATGATCCTCCTGTTGTAGATTGTATTATTCTAATACTCAAGAATGCAGGCACAGCGTCAATTCAATTAGAAGTTGAATATGCTGATGATGACGATCATGAAATTGAGGAAGCTGGAGATGAAAAAGATGAAGAAGAGGAAGAATTCGAAGACTATTACTCAGATGATGAGGAATAATTGTAAAGTATATCTTATATTAAATATATCTCTACTATATATATAATAATCTAATTATATGTCTATTCAACAGATATGTTTGGTCGTGGTTATCATTGCAGGAGAGCTTCGGAGTCTCCGATCGGTGAGACTCCAGCACTTACTCGTGCTGTTGATTCTCTTGTTGTTGATCCTCCTGCCGATAATACTGCTGAGGCTAGTACATCCAAACGTAGGCAGCCACGCGGGCCGAACAGGTGGCAGCCTCCACCAGCCGCAGAGTCACGTAGATTCATTAGCGTGATTGGGGAGCGGTAATATATCATGAATTATGAATCATTACAAATTCATTATATCATAATATAATATTAAATTTTATTTTTGTTGTGCAGGTTCGAGCAAGAAGAAGTGTCAATGATCATTTCTTCTACCATTCGATGATACATGCACGGGGCATGTCCCACGTGGTCTCACGTACCCAGTGAGCACGTCGACATATTATGGCGCGAGTTTGAGGTATGTATTAAATTTTTTTTTTATACATGCATGATGATTAATATTGGTACTGATATTATTATTTTGCAGGCTCGCTATACATAGGCTGAGGACCAGATGTCCTTCATTTACGTTGCCTGAGAGGCTATTTCCCGGGCGAGGTACAACGGGCAGCTGGGGCAGGCCCGATCCCAGGCGATGGTCCGAGCTGGGACCACTAACATCGTGGAGACTCGGGGATACGACCCTGATTGGATTACGTCCGATATATGGGACCAGCTCGTGGGGGTGTGGTCGACGACGGATCGATGGCAGAAGGTTTCTAGGACTGCGGCTAGAAATTGCATGTCGAGGGGAGGAGCGCGTCACACTGGCGGCTCTGTTGCATTTGCTGTGCACACAAACCGTATGGTAAGTATACCTTAATTTTAATTTTATATTTTATTTATTACTCTATGTACTAATTAATGTATTTGTTTTATAAATGTAGACAACGGTGTTGGACGACGGGACTGTCCAGCGACCCTCCCCGATTGCGGTGTTTGAGCGGACACACCGTCGAGTGCATGGGATGGGGGAGTACGTCAATAATCGTGCTATATTTATTATGGTAAGTATATTTGTTTAAATTATTCATTATATATTTATAATTTAAGTTTTATGAAAAATATTAAACAAAAAATTAAACTCGAGTAGGAGACCTACAGTCAGACGGTGATAGAGCGCGGAGGCACCCCCGAGGACTTTGATGCAGCAGCGTGGGTCGATGCTGCAGGTGGCTGGGACCATGATCGCGTGTATGGTTTTGCAGATAGTGGTCATGCACGAGCCGTGCTAGGGGCACCGCCCCCTCCGCATGCTAGTGAGCGGCCGTCCACCTCCAGGTCCAGAGATGATCAGAGTAGCAGGATAAGGACACTGGAGGAGACGATCGCGCGTCAGACTGAGATGATGGAGCGTCAGAGTCAGATGATGGCGGAGATGCATGCTATGCTAAGCAACTTGTCAGGTCATCCCAGAGCATCATCATCATCTGATCTATCGTCCTCAAGTCAGTCCACGTCGGTGTACACTCAGGTAGTTCAGACCCCGCCATATGATCCAGACTATCCTCCATCGTCATCGTGAGATTTATTATTTTTTTATTATATTGACTTTGTTACTTTGATACTATATATATTTCAGTTTTGTTTTGTTTGGATATTGATACTTCAATTTTGCATTTGAATAGTTTTTATACGATTGTGGATATTTATAAATATAAGTATAATTATTTTAATATATATCTAGGTGTATTTGTGATGTGTGTATGGGTGTGTGAGTTATGTATCAGATAATGTAACAATGTATTAATAAAAATTTAGAATTTTTTTTTTTTTTCGATTTCAAGTTTTAGTCATCAGCAACGGCTTTCCCACGGCCATCCGTGGGAAAGCCGTTACTAAAAGTTTATCGAAAACTGTTGCTGATGACCTACAGCAACGGTCTTTCACTAACGGCATTACTACGAACACGCGAGCCGTTGTTAATAATTCTATCAGCAACGGCACCGCGTCCGTGGCAAAATCGTTGCTGATAATATTATTAGCAATGGCCCGAGCGGCTGTTGCTGATCCTTTGCTAAGTTATCAACAACGCTAGTTTCTGCCATGACTCCGTTGCAATGGGCGGAGCCGTTACAGACCGTTGCTGATGTTTTCAGCAACGGCTCAACAACGACTGGAGCCGTTGCTGATGGTCATTATTCCAGTAGTGTAACCCTAATCCGTTAGCATGTTTGTTAGTAACTTAACAGTAAAACTTTCACGTGCGCATAACCTCCCTCCTCAGTGCCACGTACATGGTAGCAATCTCCATCCTCAATCTCATCTAACGACCATCACTTCTTCTTCTACCTATCCCCTTGCCCTAGACACTGCCGCCGCCGCCACCTCCACCACCACCTCCTCCTCCTCCCACCGCCACCACCAGTCCACCACCTCCTCCTCCTCTTTCTCCTCCGGATAGAGGAGGAGGAATCAGTGACCTCTTCCTCTTCTTGAGGTGGTGGTGGTGGCGGCGGCAACTAGTAGCATATACAACATAGTAAATGGGGGACATTTTGTCCCCCATTTGAAAAAATAATAATAATAAAAAGTAATTTTATATTTTAATTTTTGTTGTTAATTTTAATTTTATATTTATTTCAAGATTGATGAAATTTAATCTTCTATATATAAATCATTGAATTTGCGTTGTTAATTATTTTAAAGGAAATAATACATGTTATCTCTTTGTTAACGGGTAGCTTCAAGTGATTTAAACAATCGTATAGTTCTTGATTTGGTGAATATAATTTCAATTTTATAAAATAAATAATTCTGCTCAAAAACTAAATATTACTTTGATTGGTTGATTTTTATTTATTATGAAATACTATTTTTATTTATTTCTCATTTGTTGATCTATATATTTTGATTGACTTATGTTAAAGATATTTTTATACAATTATATTGTACCGTACCAGGGGGCAAGCCCCCGCACCCCCAAATTATAATTAAACATAATAATTTTAATTTTAATTTTTTTTATCTCCCCCATTTTTAAAATCCTACATACGCTCTTAGTGGCAGCAGCAGAGGTGTTTAGGGCAAAGGGATAAAGAGAAAAAGAAGTGATGATCGTCAGATAAGATGGAGGGTGAAAATTACAACCACGTGGCACTAGGGAAGGGGAATTCTATGCACGTGAAAATTTTACTGTTAAGTTACTAACGGATATGCTAATGGTGGGGGATTATTTAAACAAAAAGTATAATCACGGGGGATTCTGTACATACTTGGTAGTTTAGGTAATCTTTGCGCACACCGACTATAGTCGATGGGGGTTTTATGTAATTTACATTATTATATTTATACACACTATTCATTGGTAGCTATTGATGTCAATAATTTTTTATGTTTCTTTTTCTATATACGTTGTATGTGTGCTTTCATTTATTTGGTAAATGTAGACCTTTTTTATTAAATAATATACCAAATTCATTTGGGTTATTAATAGAAATTCCTATTAGATTAAACGCTCTCTTTAATTTCAATAAATTTCACTTTCCATTATTATTTTGTTTTTTTCATCTAACTATTCATTAATAAATTATTACTTAACATATATACTATTTATTAAAAGCTATTAATATCAAGAATTCATTCCTGATATGTTATGTAAATTTTTATGTGGTAGATCTAAATATGAAAAATATCCTTCCACTATTTATTTTTAATGTTTATATACAATAAAATATTAATTGATGTGCTTATTAATTACCATAGTATCAATAGATTTTTCCTTTCCTTTTCTTCTTTGCCAAAAATATGCGTTTGAAATGATTATATAAGAAATATATCAATTAATTATTATATTCCACAATAAATTAATTGATTAATTACTTTTAACTATTAACTTGATATTAAACTTTCTGGTACAGAATAAAAAATATACTTTATTATGAAATTATTGATGTGGCGATAAATTGGGCTACAATTGGGCTAAAATATATGAAGGAAATTTGTCCCAATTGCAGCCATTTGATTGATTGCATTCTTGCAAAAGTAGGTCGAAAAGATTGAATAATTAAAGATACTATTTTAATCTTTTAAATTCTTTAAGTCAAATAATAGTTACATTTTAAAATTTTAAAATTTTACAAATAATTCAAAATATTTTAGAATAAATTTATTTCACTTACGAAAAAAATCACGAGCCAGGTAAGAAAAGATCAAACATATCTTGAATTATTATAACTAATTCAAAAGTGTATATACAATTTACTAATATAATTGCTTTCGAACCGGCTCCATGGACCTTACCATCCAATGCTCGAGGGAGGAAAACCTTTCAAACATTAAGCAAATGGACAGCTGGCCCTTATGACCTAACGACAGAATTCTACATCGCTACTTGGGGGATAATCGAAGAGGATGTTACAAATGCCATCAATGATATGATGTTTGGTAACCCAGACCTTGCAAGGTTGAACAAGTCCTGCAACATATTGATACCCAAGGCAAATTAGGCGGACACCTTGTCTGAGTTTAGACCTATCAGCCCGACTGCAAATATCATCAAAATATTCCCCAAGATATTGGATACTAGGCTCAAGAAGCACATTGAACTTTTGGTAGATGACACTCAGTGTGCCTTTCTTAAAGGTAGATCGGCAGTTGATAGTTACATGACCGCCTACGAGCTAGCTCGCCTTTGCAAAAGGAGAAAAGAGGACACAATCTTGGTTAAAGTGGATATGTTAAAGGCGTTTGATAGCATTGGTTGAGATTTTTTATGTTCCCTATTAGAGGTGCGAGACTTTCCTTATCTTTGGATATCTTGGATCTCGTGCATCCTGAGATCTAGTGAATCGACGATTGTCCTAAATGGGATCGTAGGGCTGTGGTTCAGACACCGGAGAGGGCTGAGGCAGGAGGATCTGTTCTCGCCTTACCTCCTCATACTAGTGATGGATGTGTTTTCTAAGCTTATGAGGTAGGCCTGCAGAAATAAGCTCATCTGCGAAATCAAATTGGATAGCGGGAGGGAAGTTGTAAACTTGGAATTTGCGGATGACTTCATGATGTTCAAAAAAGAAAGACGCGATGACATTAACAACCTGAAGTTACTGCTACACGATTTTGAACTAATGTCGGGGTTGCATGTAAATTTTAGCAAATCAGGCGTGACCCACCTATTGGAGGACGCAACTAAGGCAAGTGAAGCTGCAACTACCTTGGGATATGTGGCAAGAAGCTTTCCTATACAATATCTTGGCCTCCCACTTCGAAATGGGAAATTACATAAATGCGACTGGCATGTGCTAATACAAAAGGTGGACAACTGACTAGAAGGCTGGAAAGGAAAACTTCTCTTGCGTGGTGGGTGTATCACTCTAATAAACAACATTCTCAGTAGCACACCGAGCTATTTCCTATCCATATTCAAAGCACCAAAATGGGTAATTAAGGAAATTGATAAGAGGAGAAGATGTTTTCTATGGAATGGATCGGGCGAAGCAATGGGAAGTAGGACCTTAATTCACTAGTCTGATGTGACAATGATGAGGAAAAACAAAGGGTTGGGTATAATTGATTCGGAGCACCATAACAGTGCAAGACTGGGCCAGTGGTGGTGGGGTATTGCATCAAACAAGAAAATACTATGGGTTGAGATTGTCATGAGCAAATACTTCAGGCGCATGGTGTGGTCGGACGACCATGCGGGCTATAGGTGGTGAAACATTTGGAAGGGCGTCCTAGCTTCCAAGCCTGCTTTCAGCCTTGGCATAGAGGTTAGAATTGGACGATGTGGTGCGATGGAGGTGGGAAGGAAATGGAATTTATTCGACATCTTCGCTCTACAAAATACTTATGGACCGTGGGGTCACTTCCCCCCTGAATTCAATTATGTGGCAAGGGCAGGTACCCTTGAAGATAAAGGTCCTGATTTGGATTATTCTTCGAGATCGTCTACAGACTAAAGATCGATTGCGGAGACATGGAATTGAGATTGAAGACTCACATTACTATTTTTGCAATAGGTCGGATGAGTCTTGTCGCCACTTGTTTATGCATTGCTTGGTGGCGATGAGTGGGTGGAGGCAAATAACAAATTTGGCAACTTTAAACGATTTTCCACCATTGTCGAGAATCAAACGATCTAGGTGGAGTGGCAAGCGAAGGTGCTTGGCAATGGTCTAGTGCTACTGAAGCCTCTGGACTACGAGAAATTAAATTATTTTCAGGAACGGTGCAAGCTCGGTTAGGGACGTTGTAGGACTTTGCAAAAACTATTATACCAATGTGCAACTATATTACTAATTCTTATCTCGCTCTCCTGGTTGAGGCATGATACTTAGTAACCATGGCATCTTCCTCTTCTTTCCTTTCATTTTTTAACTATTGTTCTTGTTTAGCCATGTCCTAGAGATGACACTTGTAAACAGGGGCGGACCCACACTAGGGCCAAGGGGGGCCCAATCCATTGGACCGCCGTGAATTTTTTTAAAATATCAAATATTAAATATAATTTGATAATTTTTTAAAAAATATAGTGTAAAATTGTATTATTATTATCAATTTCAACTTTTTTCACTAATGTATTCATAGCATAGTGGTTTATTTTTTTAATTTTTTATTTATAGATCTTAGGTTCGAATTTCATCTCTTGTCTTCTATATTCATTATTTACTTTTTATTCGTAATGGCTAAATATAAAATTTGATTTTTTAATTAAATTTTTTTTAAAATTTTCTCTATTAATTTCTCACTTAACTCCAAAATTTTCTCTATTAGTTTATAAGCTAAATTCAAAATTTTCTACTTAAGTTGTTTACATATAAAGCTCTCACGTTGGTTTAATTTATTTCTAATATTTTTTTCTATGCTATTATTCATGCTCATACTATAAAGTTGTGTGAATTTTTGCGTATGAGTTATTCAATATATGATTGAATAATTAATTTTCTCATCAAACATCCAAGAAAATGAATAAAAATTATGTTATATTTCATCCATGATTGTGAAATTTATTTAATTGAGAATCCAAATCTAAAATACATCTATATTAATTATATAATATATCTTCATGGTGTCAAGATAGTTTTTACTTTTAATGTAATATAAAGTACTATTAATGTAACAAAAAGCTGGCAATTATTTTTCTATATGTATTTGTAATTTTATTAATCTCTTACTAATTTTTTAATTTTCTTCGTATAGCTTCATAAAGTTGGCATTCGAAATGAGTAAGATGACTACCGTATCATAGTAGAGTTTGCTTTGGATAATTTAGATGAAAAAATTTTCACAGGAGCTTTAATTATTTTTAATTTAAATATTTTAGCAATATTTTTAAAATATAAAAATAGAAAAAGAAATTTGTACTATTATAAGTTGTGATTTTAATTAAAAAATTTAAAAATGAAAAGTTAAAATAATATTTATTAAATTTTTATATTCTAAATTGGACTACCCTCATTGAAATTTTTTGCGTCTGCCACTGCTTGTGAACTTGTTATATGTACTTTTGAGCGTTCCAACTCTTATGAAATGCTATGGTGGTGGGTTTTTAGGAATTCTTCTTTTTCTAATTTTTTGTACTAATATAAGTTATAATGTTTTTAAGTATATATTTCATCTTCCTAGTACTGTAATTAGAATATTTTGGTTACGACATAGTCCGCTCCATCTTCATTTGCTTGGAAAGAATTATTATAATTGATTTTGTTCCGAGGTCCCATTGGAGGATTCCATTTAATACTTGATTTAAAGATAGTAATATTTTCGGAAGTAAGCTGCCTTAGATTAAGTTGTTTTTTTATGTACATAGCATATAAAGGAACCAAAAGAAGTGATTTTGAATATTTGTATTCACAGGTAGAATTGAATTTGAAGTTTATTGCATCTTAGTTATTGTATATAATAGATTAGTATTTGTGTTAAAAAGTGAAATTCAGTTCAAATGTAATATAAAAAGAAGTATATCAATTGCACATTAAAATTTTAATAAATAGTTAAAAAATATAGGAAACATTTTAATAAATGGTTAATTACAAGATATACCTTAAACTTGAAGGTTTCTTCAATTCTATCACAATTTTTTATTTATATCAATAGCATATTTCAATTTTTATTTTGTATTAATTATATTCCGACATCAACCACTAGTTATTTTTATCGTTAGAAAGCTAACATGGCGTTGCTGGCGTGTATTAGCACTTCACTCAGCACATAAAAATATAATTAAAAAATTTTTATTATCACGTCCTCACTTTATAATAACCAAAAGTAACTCTTATATTATAATACTAATACAAATTACCATTACTAAAAGGGATTTAAAACCCTTCCACGTCGGCACTTGAAAAGTCTTAAAAAATATATATACACATATATTAGGTGTTGACGTGAAATGAGCGATATTAATATAAGAGTTAATTTGATTATTATTAATATAAAGATTACTTTGATTGTTACAAAGTGATGATGTGATAAAAAAAATTAATTCTATTTTCATGTGTTAAATGGAGTGCTAATACATGTCGACAGCAAATTACCATTAATAAAAGGGATTTAAAACCCTTCCACATCGGTACTTGAAAAGTCTTAACATATATAAACACATATATTAGGTGTTGACGGTGGAATGAGTGATATTAATATAAGAGTTAATTTGATTATTATTGATATAAAGATTACTTTGATTGTTATAAAGCGATGATGCGATAAAAAAATAATAATTCTATTTTCATGTGTTAAATGGAGTGCTAAGACACGTCGGCAGCGCCACATCAGCTCCCTAACATTACAGAAATTATAGTATATATATTCTGTCTTATTTTTACTTAACCTAAAACATTTATTTTCAAAAGTATTTTTCCACGTCTCTAACTTATGGTTAACTTCATCTCTCATCTCATCAACTAATACAATATCATCTGCAAATAACATACACTATGAGATATCATCTTGTATACTACTAATCAAATTAATTATAATGTATATATTATGTCTTATTTCTACTTAATCTAACATTTGCTCTCAAGGGTGTTATAGGAAACAAGTAAAGGCCAAACCCTAAAGTAAATTCATTGTTATTGAAAACTCTCACACTTGTAACTATTCTTTTGTACATATCCTTAACATTTATATATTTAACATGAATATATTTCTCCTCCAATGTCCACCACAACATTTTTATTAGCACTCTATCATATCATATGTTTTCTCTAAGTCGATGATACTATATGGATATCCTTCATCTTCTCTATATAGATCTCCATCAAGCGCCTCAGTAGAAATATAACTCTTGTTGTAGATTTGCTGAGTATAAAACCAAATTGATTCTTTGACACTTTCCTAATGTCTCTGAGCTAATGCTCTATTTAACTCCGCCTATGTGTGTATGCGAGCATAGTCGGTCTCAAGCCTGAATAAATGAGAGTTGCGGTTGATCACAACCAGCATAAAATTAGTCAAACTCTATGATTTTTTATAAAATAATAAACAATTATAATTTGTCACATTATATCAACTCAGATTCAATTTAAATTGATTTTAATCTAATTTTATACAAATATGATTATATGACACAAGTTTATATTTAAATCATATTAATTTAGATGAATAAATATAACAAAATTGATTTTATAAATATTGTATTAGTGAAAAATATTTTATGAAAGTAGATGGAATCAACATATAATTTTGAAACTTAGGATTTGTTTGCATACAGTTCACTAGGAGGAAGGGAAGGTAAGAAAGAGAAGGAAGGGGAAGGGAGAGTAAAAAATTAATCTTGTTTGTATATAGTTTAATAAGGAGAAGGGAAGGAAAATGAAGGAAAAAATAATCTTGTTTTATTGTCTAGATGTACCTTGTAAGATGAAAGAAGAAGAAGAATTTTTTTTATTTAATAGACAATTATACTTTTTTATTTTATTTTTGTATTATATGTGATGTTTCGAGACAAAATTGAAATTGATCATAGAAAAGTATCCCCAACCAATAGGGATAAGAAGCCAATTGTGGGTAGCACAAATGATGGCAACATATTATAAGTTGCCTAGAGATTTAAAATTTGATTCCTAATTTGATCATCTATTATGATTTTCTATTTTTGTTAAAAAAAACCAATAGAGATAGGAATACCCTAGTAGGTTTAATAAATATTTTATAAATTTATAAAAATAATAAAAATAATTTCGTAAGTTTATTTTGAATAAATCTTTTATAATTATATTCATCTCTATTCAATTTTAAATTGGGATTAAAAAAAAATTAAAATTGGAAGAGAACCGAGATAAACAATTTTCCTTAGTTCTTTTTTTTCTTCGTTAAAATCATACAACCAAATAAGATATATTTTTTTTCTTCTTATCTTCTTTGATCTCAATCCAAAAATCATACAACCAAATAAGATATATTTTTTTTCTTCTTTGATCTCAATCCAAATGGGTTGTAGAAAAACGAATGAATATGTAATAAGAAAAACGAAGAAGGGGGGATATTCAATTTACACACCATCAGTCCATCACAATTAGATATTAGAAAAAGAAGTAGAAATGTACGTTTTAGGTTTCAAGCAATCGCAATCCGGAAAAAGGCAAAGAAATCAAGATAAAGAAAATATATAAGTAAATGGGGAAGGAGAAAGTCGGCGTTTGACCGAGCTCTTTACTCTGCGTGCTTCCCTAGTCTCTTCATCGCTTAGACGAATCTATATATGCTATTCCACATCATTCCTTCCGTGATAGCTTACATCATCCCGTTGCTCCTCCTCTTGGATTCTGCCATTCTAGAGATCTGAAGACAAGAGCCCCCATCTCCATACTCCATGGAAGAGGCGCAAGGTATTGCGCAGTTAATGTTATTGTTCTTCTTTTATTCAAACCCCAATCGGACTGCCTTCACAATTTTTTACTTCAAGTTGCGATCTTGCGGTTCCTGCCACCGGTTCTTCCCGTAAAGTTGCTATCTTTTCGACCACAAAGGGCAAAACATGTGGATAAGGATGTCGGTTAGGGTTCTTTTGAGTCTTGTTGATGAAAAGTATTTTGCTACATTTCATATGGCTTCTCCTGATCTAATTGGAAAGATTGATTAGTACTTCTATCCTGTTTTTAATGTCAAAGATACGGCCTCTAAATCACTCGATTGCTTGCTGTAGACAGCAATATGTTCTTCATCTGGATGCTTTATAGATTATTCCAGTAGTACAGTTATAAGAATCCCGGTTTCACTTTGATTTTGGAGTGGTTGAATAAAGAATTGATGGTTGCTATCGTAGAAAGTTTGCTCCTTTATCTAGTTCTCCTTTTGTTGACGTAGTAAATTTATTCGTTTCTGGATCTCGTGGATCTAGTGATGTTTTCCTTTGCAAAAATATACTTTTCATTATCTCATGCTGAAGTATGCTAGGTGTCTATTTATGGCCCTTTCTTTTCCCTATAATCATCTGAATTTTTTTGGTACGTAAAATCTGTCATTAGTGGAAATTCTACGCCGGCTCTTGTAAGTGATATTCCTTTGTGCAATCTGTTTATTATCACAAATTCTGCTGCTTTTCCTGCTTGGTATAAGGTACAACACCTTGCTCTTACCTTAATCTAGACATTTTATTTGTTCATCCTTGCATAACTTGAGCTTCAAGAAGTTCACGTGGGAGAGATGCAACTACAATTTGTTCTATCAATTGATGTGAGAATCAAAATATCCAGATGATAGTAGCTTTTACTACTAGGAAATTTATCTGTCATTTGCACTATCACTCCGTTGTAAATTAATTTAAATTGTATTAGGATAATGATTTGTTTTGCATTTTGATTACAGTGGTTGAGTCAAACGATGGAACCATCTCTGTGGCTTCTGCATTTGCTGGTCATCACGAAGGTAACTATGCCACTTAACTCTAAGTGATGATCTCATGTTTTTAGTCTTACCTGTAACACAATAATTCCAAAAAAGATTTAGCGGCAGATTTTATGATCTTTAGTTCTCTTTCCTTTTCTTTTCATATTTATCTAGGAACTCTTTTGTTTCCTGTTGAAGTTGTTGTCTCTTCTTTAACAATATTGCTTCATGCAGCTGTTCAAGATAGAGATCCTGAATTCTTATCGAAAGCTGTTGAAGAGGCATACCATGGAGTTGAATGTGGTGATGGAGGTCCATTTGGTGCAGTTGTTGTTCGGGACAACGAGATAGTTGTTAGTTGCCACAACATGGTGGTGAAGAACACAGACCCTACTGCTCATGCTGAGGTGACAGCAATAAGGGAGGCAAGTATTCCTGGTGCTCCATATCTTTCTTATGATTGTTGAATCTTCAATGCGCATATTAATTCTAATGATTTTGATATCTACCTTATGTTTTGTGTAGAAACTACACTTTGCTTTATCTTGCATTTTCTTTTGCTAATACTTTGATATATAGCATATTGGGTATTATTGGACTGCTAATGTGCATACTCTATCAGTCAAGTAGGCTACACTTGAATTATTGTAGCTTTCTCAAAGTAGGCCTTTTGTAAACCATTCAGCATAATTAGTTTCAGAGTATTTATCTATTTATATGCTTAAGCAGTGATTTTTTTCTTTACAAAGTAGATAATCCAGGCTTGATTCATGAATATCTTTTGTATACATCCTTTCATGCCATATTTCTTTCATGTCAGGCTTGCAAGAAACTTGGGAAAAATGAACTTAGCGATTGTGAGATATATGCCTCCTGCGAGCCATGCCCAATGTGCTTTGGAGCTATTCATCTTTCCCGACTCAAGGTGGTGATTAGATTAGTCTTCTAATTTCTTTTCTTATGGATTCTATGAGATCAATACTCACATGGTTTTGCTTCACTCTCCGACTGCAGAGACTGGTTTATGGAGCAAAGGCTGAGGCTGCTATAGCTATTGGGTTTGATGACTTCATTGCTGATGCTCTGAGAGGTACTGGGTTCTATCAAAAGGCTCATTTGGAGATCAAAAAAGCTGATGGCAATGGAGCTATCATTGCTGAACAAGTATTTGAGAACACCAAGGAAAAGTTTCAGTTATACTAAAATTTAAAGGAGGCAAAATTTCAGGAGGGGTTGGGAAAATTTCAGGAGGGGTCTCCCAAATGCAAATTCATTAAACATACATTTGTTATCATACTTCTCAGTGGCCATTTAATGCATTTTGTTCTAAGATTAAGTGCTTGTAAACTTCCTTGCGAGGTTCTCGTCAATGAGGCAGGCAATATACTATTTCGTACGGGTAATCCAAATAACCCAGTTGTTTTAAGTAGTTACTTCTAGCATCAGTCCTTTGTTTTTTACTTATAATATATTTCAATGATGATTTTTTTTATAAAAAGTATTGAACTATTAAGACTTGTTCGATAGGATAATTAGTTAATCAATTGGCCTCGATGCACTTGTTAGGACTCAATTCTGCGGAACAATTGATTTATAAAGACACAAATTTAGAGATAAATTGATTTTTTATTTCTAAATTTTCACAATTAAAAATTAATAGATATAAAATTTATTTTAAACTAGTCCCTAAAGATTTATAGAAATAGATCAATTAATGGACTCTATTCCTATTGTTTTTAAAGTCTTAGAGTCAGATGAATTAAGTGACTTTATTGTTGATATTTTTATAAATCTTTATAAGTTAATTTAGAATATTTTTTTGTGTTTATTCTAAATGTGAAAATTTAAAAATAAAAATTTATTATCTCTAGTTTTGTGTTTCCGTAGACCGACTGTAGTGTAGTGTATAATACATGATCTTAGAGTTGTACTTCGGGAGGACCTAAGCCTAGTCGTTTGGGCAACCTTTTCTAGTAAAAGCTTTCTTATCATGCTTAGAATTATAATTTTGGTTTTGATATCAAGTATCATGGTTTGCTCCATGTGATAGTTGAGCCATAACTTCATAGGTCTTAACTATTATTGACGTGGATATAAATTAATTAAAAATACTTAAGTTAAAATTGATGATAGTATATTTAGTACTATATTAGCTTATATCAAATTTTATGAAATTTCATATATAATCATAGAAATTGTAACCAAGTTATAGTCTTATAGATAAGGTTTACCAGACTATCTATCTAGAATAAAAATCCAATAACAAAGCAAATTGGATCACAAGCTTATATGCACTGTACTATGAGAGACAATCAACACGATGGCAATACTAACTTCTGCTTACTTTTCAACTTATGCTTAGCTGAAAATTAAATAAAAGAATACGGCCTGAATTACTATTCTACAATTGGCGTTTTCGTTCTAGATAAAAGAGCTATTTCATTTGCAGTCCTGATTGAATAATATTTACTTTATCTGATTGCAAATTTTTTGATGAAATAAGTGGATCATCACAAATAAACAAAAAATAAATTAGCAAAAATATTTTCAACTAGACGGGAAATTCTATTTTTCATTTTCATTCTCAGTAACAATATTGTCAGTCTATTCCATGTGAAATTTTACAACAACTATACTTAAATAGTGATAATAATTACAGAAATTAATTGATAAAAATATTTAATTTATCTAAATCTATTTGATTTATTTATTTTAATTTTGGAGTATGTTGATATAATGATATCTTTATTATTCTAAAATTATATATATATATAATTTTAAAACCAATTTATTATTTCAAATTGTTTTATTGTTAATATATAATTTTAATTATTTAAAATTAAAATAAAAATATTAATAAATTTTTGTGATAATAACTTCATCATTGTATATTGTATTTTATATCATATAATTTTTTAATTTATAATTACAAATAAATCATTTCATAATAATTAAAAAGTACTTGGTCATTATTTGTTATTATTCTCAGTTTTTAGTTCTCTCAATCAAACAAAGGATATAGCTATTGCAAATTAAAAAAAGTAATATTATTCTCTCTATTTTATTATTTATTTACTCGTATTCTGACTTTCTATCATTTTTAAAATAAATAAAGAAGATCTACCGCTTGTTTGTCTACTTTAGTCAATTTAATAAACTGAAATTTTCTAATTATTATTTTAATCAATAATGTCTATATATATATATATATGACATAATATTAAACTAATAAAAAATAAAATGTTAAATTTTCTTTCTATTTAGTTTAGATATTCAACCCAAACATCATATTATGAAATGAGTAGGTTAGACTAATAACATGTGTTACAACTCACTTTATGGAACAAGTGACTCATCAATTTCATAGGTCCAAATAATTGGCCTAATTAAAATGCTTAAATGAAAATTGATGATGATACATCCATCAATCTCATAAATTAACACGACGTACAATATACTTCCGATGTGAGAGTGAGACTAAATTGAGATAATATAATCTCCCAAATTTATGTTTTGATGAGGACGTCAAGATCTAACTTAAGTCTAATACATAGCCCAGAATCATACCTAAATCGACTACATGTGAGGCCTAATAATTCCACCCAGTCTCTGGATAAACATTGGTGATATATCTCCCACAAAAAGCACATAAACATTGGTGGATATATAATAAATGATGGAGTATTTGAATAAAAAAATTTCAATCCAATATACATAAAATATAATATTAATTTTATATTATCTATTTTTTTTTCTAATAAATAAACTAAACTAAGGATATAAGTTTATTACTTATCCTATTTTCCTAAGTAGAAACATTTAATATTTTAAGAGAGGTTTATTTCGACCGTGTAGTAATGAGTCAATTAAATTAAAGTTTCATAAAATTAATTAATAATCAAATAAACCTATTTGGGTCAATTAGAACATATTTCAGTCGACCGGGTCAATCAAATATATCTATATATGCAATTTTTGTAGTGATCAAACCCCATTTTTTCTATGGACACAGCTAGCAATATCCGATAACAAGGAAAAAAAAAATCAAACTTCAACATGAATTGAACTTTTATAGGAAAAATTAAACCAAAATTGATTCATACTTCTAAAAGAAAAAAAAATTCACGCCTTCCATAAAGGCTTAATATTTTTTAGCAAACTTCAGGGTTAATAAGTAATATGCAAAATTCTCCAGCTTCCAATTGGACAATGTTTTTTAACAATCACATCCCACTTTATGAGAAGCTTGAAGACATCACTAAGAGAAGGATACCATCCAGCATCCACCACCTGTTGACTTAAAAGTTCTTGTTACTCATTGAATCATTGTCATCTGAGATAAAATACATGACAAAATGTTTGTCCCACCAAAACACAACCAAATCTTATCTAAAACAACCCACTCCAAACTCCAAACAAGCAAATTGTACAAAATTCACCATACAAATTACAGAGCAATGTTAGTTTTACAAAGAGACCAAATTAGGATACATATATATATCTTCTAATTTTATACATCTGATCTGAAGGTTAATTCTTCTCCCTACTGTTTGCTCAAATTCACCTTTTGCTTAAGAATTCTTTGCACTGTTTAAAGAACTAAACTAAATTGATACAAACAGGGAAGAAGTTTATTTAATTTCTAATCGTCTTTACACCTTTACAATAGATGGATAATTCAAACTAGCCATTATTGCTAAAGACTAAAGAAGATTTGGCAGCAAGATGAAGTTTTTGAGGAGAATACCTCAAGTTTTAGCTTCTTCCTTTAGATTTGAGCTCTGCCAGCTTCAACTTGATGTGTTCATGGACAAGTTCAAGCCTCTTCAGGTAGACCTCCAGCTCTAGAATATGCTGTTGCTTCCATTTCTCACCCACTACCGCCGTCGCCGTCGTCCTCGAATTCAGTGGCTGGGGGTTTAATGGCAGGCTCGATGGTGATAGGGCATGACCAATCCCTGTGCAATAGAGAATCTCGTTGAAGAGCGGCGAAAAGCAGCTTCTCATGGTCTGCTCGACCATTTCGGCGTTCGGCATGGTTGGAGGAGTCGCCGTGGCGGCGGTCGTCTGCGCCGGCGCTGGTGCCGTCTCCGTTTCCTTTTCCTTCTTGAAGCGCCTCCGCGGCCTCGGAGCCGAATCATGGTCCGAGTCCAAGGCGCCGTCTTTTGGGGCCTCAGCGACGTCAAGATCGCAGCTTTCCGGGTTGTCCCGATCGGCGGGGCCGCGCTTGAAGACGGGGTTCCAGATCTTGCTGGCGATCTCGAAGATGGCCTCCTCATGGGGGCTGCGGAAGGAAAAGCCCTTGTCGGCGGCCATCCGGCTGGCCGTGCTGCGGTACTTCTTCTTGAGGCGGCGGAGCTTTTCCACGAGCTGGCTCCGGGTGAAATCGAGGCGGAGGCGCCCGCGGATCTCGTCGTAGAATGGCCCCGTGTCGTGCTGGTAGTCCGCCCGCGCGGTTCCCCTTCGCGACGTGAACTCCCAGAAGCCCTGCAGCACGGCGATCTCGTCCGCGTCCGCCCACAGCTTCTGGAACCCCCGCCGCGTGGACTCCTCGGACCCGGCGCCGGGAAGAAGAGGTGGTGGGGGAGGAGTAGGAGGAGAGGACGGACCCTTTTCCTCCCCAACGGTGTCGGCGACGCGGTCTTCGTCGCCTTCGGCAGCGGACGCCATCGCTGGTCTTCTCTTCCTTGGAGCAGACGAGGAAACGGGGCGAGCCGAAACGAGAGCAGGATCGGGTTGCGACTCACTCGGGCTCGAAACCCGAGCGGTTAGGTTCGATTTATTAGACCTAATCAGTAGATTAAAAAAGAGGGTTTGGGTTTTGGTGGGTGGATTGGTCAACGGATATGCATCGACTCACGCCAGACTCATAGTGCTTCATTTTTCGGACTACAAAACACGTGTTGCCGGTGTTGAAAGCGAACGGTTTATATTTGATGATAAAGTTGGCGTTTGATTGTCCACCACTGGATTTGAGACATGAAATGACTTAAGTAATTTTAATATTTTTCAAAGTAAACTAGAAAAAACATAAAATATAGATTTAACTACGTCAATTAGGTTATGTCATACATAGCTTTAAAAAATTACCAAGAACATAATTCTTTAGCAAAATTGTCAGTTTTTCAAAACATTCTTGATTTTAAACTATTGATAATATCGAGTTGCTCTTTTACATTATCCATAAAAGTTGCACTTTTAACTTTGTTATTGATATCAAAGTTACAAGACAGTATGTCAGTCCACAAACAAATAAAGAGATGCATGTCTCAACACTGCAGAATTCTTTAGCATAAGCCATTAGTATCTAAATTGCCATGCCAATTCTCCCTCCACCAAATTGGTGAGGTTTACTTGTTCAGATGTGTGACAAAGTGAAGCTTGATTAGGGTTTCTGAGTTCTTCACATGACTCGGGAGAGACTAAGTAAGAATACCCTTCAATGTAGGAACACTTCCATGGAGATCTTGAGCTCACTTCAAGGTTGACATTGGACAAGCAAATGCTGCTGAACTCACCCCCCTCAATGCCCTCCAAAACCCCTGCATACTTAATCCTTGCCCCCTTGACATCTTCTATTGTGATCATGTTGACAATTGGGAGTGCATTTGGATCATACACCTCGTCCGGGTGCTCCACGTCCTGTCCTGTTACAGCGATGGCTGTTTCGATATTGGTCATCGCAATGTTGGTGATGCGAATGCGCTGAATGTACCCACCACTCCCCGGGGATGTTTTTATTCTGATGCCATACAAGGAGTTGAACAAGGAGATGTCCTCAGCTTGCACATCTGTTATGCCACCAGACATCTCACTTCCAATGGCAATGCCTGCACCTGATTTCGCCTCTCCAATGATGCGCTGAATGCTGATGTTGGAGCTCGGATGGGCAAAGGAAATGCCATACTCATCCCAACCACTTTTGATGACAATGAGGTTGGTGCCGGTGCTGATGTAACAATCTTCAATGCAGACATTGGTGGATGAATCTAAATACATAAAGATGGATGTTAGTCCAATCACTCATGGCATGAGGAATGTCAAGATGCAGTTGAATAATCATGAATATAAGAAAAAAATTACCTACTTCTTGCATTGCATCAGCATCAGAACAGCATAACATAGTTGAATATAAATATGTGAGTGAGATTGGATCATTTCCTATCAGCTTAAGCTTTTCGGAATCAAATTTAACATGATATGAAAGCACGAGGTTTTGTTAACATGATATCAAATTTAACATTGAACTATGCCGATGCTAGTAATTAAAAAATATATACCCTCGATAAATTAAGTTAATTTAGTTCCAAAAGCTTATGGGAAAAGTGATCCGCCAATCAAATTTTAACAATTATCTTTGAATTGGAACTAGATAGTATACCATGAATCTGTCTATAAATAATAAACATAGCATACCAAGATAATCCTGCATAGCATGATAGTGACTTACACAAAGCTCAGTGGTGGGAGGGATAATACCATGACATAAAAACAAGAATTAGCTACTTTTAGTATGGTTTTTAACTAAACATATTGCCTTATAGAGAGCTCAATGGTGGAAAAAGGTCATACAGTGGACCCCAAATAGTTGGAACTCTACATCTTATTGTTGTTGTTGTTTGGACATGAGTATAGCATAATCTTTGAATTGATATTGGATGAATCTAGGAATTCCATACATAGAGTACATATAAGTCATGTTGCTTTCTGAAGTTAGTACTTAGTTTAGTTGACCTTCAAATGTAAGAGAATTGGGGGTAAACTATAGAAGACAAATCACACAGACAACAGCTCAATGGTAAAAAAGGTCAGTGTACGGACCCCAAATAGTTGGATCTCTATAGCTTTTTGTTGTTGATTATGATGATGTTGTTGTTTGTACCATGAGTAGAGCATAGTCTTTGAATTGATGCTGAATGGATCTAGAAATTCTATGCATAGAATACACATAAGTCACTTTGCTGAAGTTAGTACTTAGTCAACCTAATAAGAGAATTGAGGGTATTTTAAGCTATCACAAAGATAGAAGAAAAATTAGCTACTGCTTTGCTAGGTTTTTCCTAAACATCATGAGCAGAAATAAGATTTGGGAGCAATACCATTGCCACAATTTTTAGCTAGTATACTCTTTTATTAATACCTGGATCAATCCCATCCGTCTCTGGTGATCCAGGTGGGGCAAGGATTGTGAGGTTCTGAATGAGAACTTGGCTGTTAATCCAGCAAAAAATAATTTCAAGTCTCCCGTACGACATAAATCTCCACTCGTGCATTGACCAGAAGTGATAACAAAAGAATAGATCTAAATCCTAGTAAGGGTGACAAACCTGCAATAGACAGGGTGTATGGCCCAAAATGGTGAGTTAATCAAAGTAAGATTTGAGATCACCACTTCAGTTGAGTACATCAGTTCTATTAGATGTGGTCGAGTATAATTCAGAGTGTGATCATCAGACCAGCCCCACCAAGAGCTGCCTCGGCCATTGATAGTTCCATTACAACCTGAAACAAGTTGATAGAGAAGTTAGGGAAATTATTTTTACAGCATGGTCTTTTTCTGTCAAAATACACATTTAGATTATTGAGATTAAATGTGCTTGAAAAGCCTAGCAGAAACACAATCAAAATGTTGATCACACATTGAAACAGTGAGCTATGAAAAATATTTCTCATGTATAACAATCATCAAGATAGCAAGTGCCTCATTAGCTTTAATGCAGTAATTCAAGAGATAATTAGGGAAAACTCATAGACCTGTTATTATCACATCTGTCAAATTAGACCCATGTATGAGACTTTGATGTCTTCCGCCTGGTAGCTCCCTACCTCGACCATATGAAGGCAATGGATCAATGACAGGCCAGTCTGATGGATCCTGTTTTACACAAAATAAGTGGATTATTAATCATTTTCTAGCAAATCAAACTAATCTGTGGAAAACCATAAGAAACAAAACTTTTAAGCTATGTCAATCTGATATATGACGTTCCAACACAATATTGATGTCAGCTTTAATTTTCAGCAGACAACGGCCTCCAAGGTTATCCAAATTATACAAGACTATGTCAACTCAAGCTAATTCATAAACATTTTAGTAACACAGCTAATGCATCTTCTCCTTGAAAATATAATTCATCAACTAGCCAGTTTCTTTGAGCTCAGGTAAATGGACCTTTCCTCACCAGTGAGCTTTATGTAAGCCAGTTTCTTTAGTTAAACTTTAGGCATCCAATTCTTCTAAATTGTCTCTAATAGTCTTTTAAGGCCTCCTTTTACCTCTTCTTTCACCAAATACGAATAATGGACTCACAGCATCAACTATAGTATCTACATGTCATCAATGCTTCAACTAGCCTAACTGACAATAAATACAAAATTGGGCAATCTTCATCAAGATAACCTTTAAGCCTTGTGTTACTTTGTTACAGGAAATGCTATAGTGAAACCCCTAGGTATGAGACATGCAAGTAAAATATCCAAGACAAAGCAGATGAAAAGTTGTAACCGCATAGATTTATATACTGAAAAAAGATGACATAGATATGAATCAAACTATTTACTCACCATGGATCCAATTATCACTGCATCCTTGTCTAGTGACAAAGTGAGATGGCTGATGAGACTAAAGCTTCCAGTTAGCCATTTTCCAGCAGGCACAAAGAGCTGAGCCCCACCCTTATCAGCAAATGATCGAAGATAAAACATAGCATTGTAAAATGCTTTGGTGTTTAGGGTGACACCATCACCTACAGCACCAAACTCTGTTACTGTGACACTGTGTGGTCGGTACGTGCTTGATCCTATCTCCGTGCAATATGAACCAGACATCGCAGCCCATGAGGACTGACTGATTGTTGCAAGAATCATAAGAATTTCCAACGGCTAGTCAAAATTCCATAAGTTAATAATCAAATCAAATGTAATGAAATAGACTTGAATTTGATGAATCCAAATAACAATTACAGGAAAGCCATCAACCTTCCATCCTCTATGTATGCACTCATACGAAGTAGGCTAAAAATATTTTGTTCCTCCAATAATACAAAAGAGTCTCAAATTAATTTAGCAAAATTTGCTAATGAAGAAAGGTAGTGAATGGTCATTTTATGTGTTAGGAGTGTAGGTTTAAGCAGGTTGAATTCCAATATGGATATCCAGTGCTAACTTTAGAAACCAAAAATTAATAATATAGGAAGGGAGACATATAGTGTTGGTTTAGGAAGCATGAATGTTCTTTTTTTAAAATCCATGGATGTTTTAGCTTATTGTATAACAATATGGCAACAAAGTTATAAGTAAAAGGAGAGATCAGATCAAGGACTGGCAACCAAATTGCAAATGCAGCCACAAGTGGACATAGAGAAGAAGAAAACAGACAAAAGCACAACATTAACAAGAACTAAGTTCCACTCAGCCGGAGAAAGAACTACATTGCAGCCCTCAACAATTTAACTGAAGAGATCAAGTAAAGGAGAAATGCAAGAACAAAGTAAGAGAAAAAAAAAACACCTACAGCTGCAAATCTCTTCATGTTACTAGGTTTTCTGATTTCCCCCAAAAGAAGTGCAACCTCTCAATACCAGCAGAAATTTTTCTTTTTGGGGGAAAACACCAGCAGCAATTAATAGGCAGGGCAGCTTCTGTTCATCAAAAGACCCAAGCTAAACAAAAGAATGAAATAATGGGGAAAAAACCATCATTGTTTGTCCTCTAAAAGGAGGAAATGGTCCTTGTCCACCACCTTTTGTCTTCATCGGCTCTTTCCTCCTCCTTTCTCTCTCTTTTTACAGCCACATTGGCCTCTCTCGAATAGCCAGATGGCTACCTACTGCTCGTGTTTTAGGCTGCCTCAAAGCCGTTGCCGAATTGGGGGAACAGTAGGGTCTGATGAAACTGTGGGCAGGGTAGGAAGCCCCATGAAGTCACTGCAAAGGAGGTACCATTGCAGCAGCTGACGAGCTCATGGAACTATGAAAGTGGATTGGCTGCTTGACTCTTCTCTTCCTTTTGGGGCTGCTTTGCTCTGAAAACCATTTTCTCTCGAAAACATGTGTCATTTCATGCAGGAATGGTGTCGTCAGTTACAGTTGGGAGAACTACTGAACTGCCAAAGGGAATCCTGGGGGAAAGAGAAAGGATTGAAGAGCAGAGAGAGAGAGAGAGAGAGAGAGAGCGTGAAAAGGGTCAGCAGTTGTGTCCATGGTTGGCGATGGCTCTTCGGATCGGATTCCAATGACCAGGAAAACCCGTGAGGAGTCCCTAGAAATGCCATTGTCTTTAAATTTAATTTTCAAAAGAGTAAATTACACAAAGACCACCCACCGTACACTATCATGCGTTGTCTTTTGTTCGAAATAATAGAGATGTCAACGGCCCGGGGCCGCCCATGAGCGGCACTGACCCGGCCCCGACATGGGGCCGTGCTTGACATAGGGTTTGTGCCCAAGGGACGATCAGTTGATCCCTTGGGCACGTGGGTTGTGCTGAGTAGGACTGAGCAAAACTCAATCCGACACGAAAAATTTGAAAAAAATTGATCCGAAAATTTATTTCGGATCGGGTTGTTCGGGTATATCAGGTCGGATTGGATTACATTTTTTAAATTTTCATTTACTATTTCAGGTCGGATCGGATTCGGATGAAAACCCTGTTTAACCCGACCCGGTCCGATTTTAAGTTAAATACATATTTATATTATATGTATTGATAAAAGATAGTGTTGGTTTTGTGGTTATAAGATTAGAGATAAAGTTTAGAAAGTTTTGAGTTCAAGTCCTATTTTAAGTTATAATTTTAGTACAATTGTTCATCTTTTTTATCATCATTTTTAAGATAAATTTTATTTTTATTTTTATTTTTCTAAATCGAATTCGGGTTAATCGGGTCGGGACCCGACTTTTTCGGGTTATTTGGGTTGGGCCCCGATTAAAAAATTGAGACAGGTCGGGTATAAAATTTTTGAAATTTTCGGGCTAATACTCGATGCTTAGCCCTAGTGCTGAGCACAACACACGCCCCGTGTTGGCTCGTCTGGCGTAGGCAAACCTAGGTCCTCCTGCACCAGATTAGGTCCGCTTGCATCAGACCTAGGTCTAGCGGGTGCCAGATTGTCTGGCACAAGCCAGACTAGTAAAAGAAACTGAAAAATAAAAATAAAAATAAAAGAAAAAAAATGTGGGTCTGCCCAAGCCCGAAAGGGGGGCCTATTAATTACAAATCGCTTGATGGGATAACTGACTTATCGACTTCGTAGACCAGTTTATTGATCTAATTAAAATGTTTAAGCTAAAGTTGATAATGACATATCCATCAAGCAGTGACGGAGCCTGAAACTAAATTGGAAGGAGGCAAGACTCTCAAATGAACAACGGGAGACGGGAAAAGGGCACACGTCTAGGGATCGGGATCAGAAGATAAAGAAAAGAAAGAGGGAAAGAGGGTATAATTTTAGGATATGAAAAATTTTAAAATTTATGAATGGCAAAAGGTGATAAAGTTCGGAATATAGAGAAAAAAAAAATTAATTTTGTAGGGAGCAAATGGGGATAAATATTAGGAACACAAAGATAATTTTATAAAAAATAAAGAGCAAAATCATCATTCATCATGTCTAAATAATAAAATTTTAAAATTGATGGAGAGCAATTACCCATTGTCCTTCCAAGTGCCTTCGCTCCTACCATCAAGTCTTATAAATCAACATCATATTTAATATACTCCCAACGGGAATTAAACTGGTGTATTGATTTGTCTTGTGCTTGATATGCAAAACATGCCCAGGGACATGATAAAAATTGGCTGACTAAATAGCTTGGGCGTTTTTGTCTCGTGCAAAATCAAAAGAAAGAGAATGAGAAACTTGAGACAAATAGGCAAAATCATATGCTTGTCCATAGAACAAAACCTTTGCTTTCTTTTGATTTTAACTATTTAACTTTATATTTCACTGTTACTATACATCCGAATTTTTTATTTTATTACCCTTAATTTCATTTATGTTTTTAGATTTTTGATTAATTTTTTGTTTAGTTTGGTATTTCATATTTTTCCAAAAAAACTCTAAAATTTCAAAACTAACTAACTATATCATTATATGTATTATTTTATATTTGATATTTTTTATTATTACTATTAGTTTTATTTATTTATTTAGTATTTAGTATATGCTATGTGTTTTTTTTCAATTCATGTTTTTTTTAACTTTTCATACATCAATTTTTGTACTTCCTACTTTTACTTTTGTATTATAGTAATAAGTTATATATTATTTTTAATACAAGATTTACTTTATTTTTATTTTTTGTATTAACTTATATTATTAATAATATTTTTTATTTATTGTATGTTAAAAACTAATTTCTCTAAATTCTTTTTCATTTTTTGATTTATTATTATTATTATTTAGTTCGACTACAATTGATAAGTTATATTTACTATTTTTATGAACATCCAAACATGAAATGCACACAATTATTTTCATGTTTTATGATAACTCGACGTAAATACAGTTGTCCAGTTCTATGAGGAATTAACATGAAATGATTTTTTATCTTGTATATTTTTGTTCAATACTATTTTTATGAACATCCAAACATGAAATACTATTTGTATATTGCAATGTATACATCCATTCCATCCTTACAATACTAGTAGAATTTCGGAAATTACTACCTTCATTGAGCAAATTGCTGTGACTTTATGGCTTTGTTGTTCTTATTGTTAGTTGTTGGAGAACAGATGGAATTGGGAAGATGTCATAAGTTAAGCTGTGTTTTACTCCCACAGAGGATCCTCAATGGAACAGTTGAGTGATGCTGACCCTAATTCACTCTTCACCACCATTCTTATATCAGATTTGGAAGGGTTTAGCATCTTGAGAATAGTGCAGTAGGGTTTGCTCTAATGTCCTCTATCATGTGATTCAACCCTTGTTTTTAGCTCCTCAAAGATGAACATTGTCTCAGAGTCGAGTCCTCCTGCAAACTGCGGCAAGCAATGAACGCAAACAAAAAAATGAATTAAGAAGGCTAGGTGTTATATAATTTATCTATTTTTTAAAAGAAATAAAATTAAATAAAAGAGATCTGAATAGCTATATTAGTATGTTTTGGTAGAAATTTCATCTCCGGTTGAAAGTCGGAGTGCACTATAGGGCGCGTTTTGTTTTCTCGCTTGGTAAGCTAAGCAAGCTTGGTTCTCCGGGCACTATGGTAGGACATGGATTGATCACGATGAGAATGGGCTTTTCCGTAATGTCATGGTTTAGAAGAATTTGGGCCTGGTTCCTGCCAAGCCTTTTCGCTTTTCTATTGGATGAAGGAGATATGAATTCCATTTAGGCAGGTGATGAAGGGCGGCTTGGCTTGACCTTGTGGTCTCTATTGGTCGGGTCAAAGGTGAAGACCGGCTAAGTTCATCATTTAGTGGTGAGGTGTTCATATAAAGTAAGGCACCGCTCAATGAGTAAGTGGTGCATCAAGTCTCGCTTGGATTCTGGGTAGATCAATAGATCTGTATTGTAATACCCCAATTTAGTCCCACATCGAGAATATATTGGATGTGGTGTTGGCTTATAAGGCTTGATGAGTGTGCTACCACCAACTTCAGCTTGAGCATTTTAATTAGGCCGTTGGCCTATGAAGTTAATAGGTCAGTTATCTCATCAAGCGGATCATAACATGGATAGAGTTTGTCTTGCTTAGTAGAGAAGAGTACATGAACTACGGCCTAGGTAGTGGATAAGGCTTAGGTACTTGGAGGAATGGCTGAGGGGCTTAAGACATTGGTTGTCTAAATCCACAAATAACTTAAGATAATTGTGCATTTTAGACTCAAAAATGCAGGATTAGATAGAAACTCTCTTTTGGATAGTAAATGAAAAGGGGGGAACAAAGCTTCCAATAGTATTAGCCTATCTGTCTTCTAGATCAGAAAAAGAGGTGCCCAATTAGATCAATCTCAATGAAACCAAACTAAAATAAAATGGAAGATTCTGCTTTGCCTTTCTTCAGAAAAGTAACTGATCTTGGTCACTACATCAAACCAAAAAAAACAAAATATTCAGTTAATTTGGTTCAAGTTGAGTTAAACCAAATAAGATAGTTACTATTTTCATGATTTAATATTATAAAAATTAAGAAAATTGGATTTTCTGTTCAGTTAGGTTTATTTTAGTTGTCTGATTCAATTTCTTGGATTCAACCGAAGTTCCAAACATATTATTCAGTTTGGTTTTGACGAAATCAAAACTACGAAGACGGGCTCGGTTTCACTAACCAAACAGCCCCTAATGCTCTCAGAATATTTGACTTGCCTGGTGTGCTCTATATGCAAAACGCACCCCTTCGAAGAGCAGTGCCTCTTGTGCCGATTCCCTTTCGGAATGCCGAGCTGATTCAAGCTCCATTGATACCCTCCTCATGTAAACTTTTGCAAGCTTCACAGAAACCTGCTTCATCTGCAACAAGTAAAGTTTGCTCCATCCAGTCACCCTTTCTTTATGTTGATACAAGTCTTTCATGGGTTCAGTCTTTCAAACACTAACCAGTATGCACCATATTGACTGGTATTCGGATTCTTGGCTTTAAGTGGGCATAAAATGCATAAATTAGATATAGTATAGATCATATACCTTGCTTGGCATGCCAGAATCAAGCATCCAATCTGTAGGAATTTTGCACTCTTTAAACAAAACCATACTTGTAGTCCTCAGCTTAATCAATCTACTCACACTTCTCTCCAATCTATCAAGAATTATCATGGATTCAGGGGACAAATATATTGGAAACAAACCTATGAATACCATCAAATAGAGTAGAAATGAAGGATGAAGCATCAGGATCATACTCACTTATCTAGTAAGCTTGAAATCTTTTTCAGTGAAGCATCACATGGTAAGGAGGCATCATCCTTGAAAGAAGAGACTTCATCTTCTAGCTTCCTCACATCTCGGAACTCAAATGCGGCTTCCCGCAAGGCATCAGCTTTCTTTTCGGGCCAATCAAAGTGCTTCAGAACAGCTCTCTCATCAGCCTACTCAGATAGCAAGAAGTGCAGACAAATTAACCAAAGCTTCCGAGAATGACCAAAGAACTACATGTTAGAACTTTTGTCTACAAGCCTTACCAAGGTGGAGAGCTCTCCATCAAGCCAGTCAACAAAAGACAAGGCATCTTCCATTTTGGAGAACGAAGCCAATCGCACCTTCTCTATGAGATGTTTGATGAGGTTCCCTTTCGTTTCAACATCTGATTTGATCTACAGAAGGACATCCAAGTGCATGGAAAAGGGCAGATATTTGGTTAAGGCATAGCAAAAACACCTGACTTGTGAACGCAAAGGTCTTTACTAGACTTACTGCTAGTAGATGCGCCGATCGATTTTGGAGTTCTCCGACAATGCTGATGTGTGGATTGCCAGAAAGAGGACTGGCACATCCCCCATTGATCATGGGGCCTTGCTTCCTATCTCTCTTGGTTAATGAATGGTATAATTCAACTACGGCAGAAGCCTTGTGCACTGTTTTGGTTCTTCCTTGGGTATGCTGAGGTGGTGGTGGTGGTGGAGGAGGAGGAGGTGGCCCGGAAACAGGGGCTTTGGAAGCTAGTAAAGGTGGAGAAGGCTTCTTGATCAAAGATTTTGTTTGAATTTCTACAGCTTTGATGGAAGGCTTCAGTATTATGGATTGGAGTTTTGAAATATCATCACCTCTTTCTCTACTATTCTGCAACTTTTTCTGAACAAGCTCAAGTTCATCACCAAATCCAGACCTGGTGATTGAGTCCACCTGCAATCATTTGAAAACAAGGAATGAAAAATATGATAAAGACATAATCTTTCCGAATTGTTAGGCCAAAGTCTTCATTTTGATTTTTGACATAAATGGATAGAAGAACCAAATCGGGCACCCAAAAAATATCCAAACATGCATCCAAGCAAGCAACGAAAAGAAGGAACATGATGTGTCTACCTGAACGTTCTTCTCTAAAGTTTTGATCTTTGCTTCAGCAGCAGAGAGATCATCTTCCAGCTTCTTCTTCTGCGACTTCAACTCAGCATTCAGGACCCGCAACTTCTCCATCTCAGCTTGCAGTGCCAAAACCTCGCGCTGTGATTCCCTCAACGACCTCTCGCTCTCGTCAAGCCTGCTCTGCAACTCCTTCACCTTCGCACCGTCTTCTTCTCCACCTCCAGATCCCTTGCAATTCGCATCGGCTCTCCTTGGCAGGTGCCAAGCATGGTGTTCGACGGTCCTTGCATTGTGGACGGTGGCCGGCTTCGGCTTGCTGAATTGTAAAGCTTTTCTGGCCATGTTGGTGCTGCTGCTTGGGTGCACAGGGGCGGCGGGTTTGGGCCGGGTTTCGGGTCCCGAGGAGGCGGCAGCGTTTGCTGAGTCGGCTGCTGGAGAAACCTTTCTTCTGGAGATTGTTCTAGCCCGAGCGGCTGCAGGCAGTACTGGGGAGGAAGACTTGTTATCAGTAGTGCGAAGCTCGTGCTTCATCTTCATGGCTCTTGTAGAGCAAAATGAAGGAGTTCTTCTTCTTCAGGAGACTCTAGTGGCTGAGAAGAGATGGCGAAGAGAGAAGATTCGTCAGATCTTTCTCACCATTGTTGCAGCAGAGAGGAGGGAGGACTATGAAAGTGTCCGAAGAGGGAATGGGGCTCATGTGGAAAGTGTTTATTATATTTAACTCAACTAATACCATATAAAATTAAAAAAAAATACCAAAAGTTTCGTAGTTTGAGTAACGTCTTGTTTGGACGATATTAGGTATGATGCAATAATACTACGATATGATATGATATCGTATGGTATAATATTATAATTAATATTATTTTATTTGAAAAGATAGTACGTGATATAGTACGATTAAATGACAATAGTTATAAAAAGAACGGGTCTTGACTAAGTCGATCAAAAATACTAAATAAAAATTTAATATGATATAGACAAATAAAGGGCATAAAAAAAATTAGAAATTTTGATTAGAAATATTTTAGAAATAAAATTTTATAAAATCACGAGAAATTATTAAATTCATGATTTAAAATCTTGACCAAAATGCATGATTTTTAAACCATAAAATTACTATCATAAATCATGATAATCTTTTGAAGATCTTTCCAAACAAAAAATTAAATAATATCATGTGAAATTATGTTTTACTATCAAATAAACAAGGCCTAAACAAGGTATGAATTATTTTTTGACAATTAACCAAATATTTAATTATAATCGTAAATGGTAAGTGTACTCGCGGATAATTAAATATAAAAATGACATACCTAATTTATAATATTTACTGTTGCATGTAAATATTATTTACAAATATTTTTACTAATAAGCAACCAAGCATCATATTAGAAAAATAAGATAATTAGGTTCAAATAATTTAGTTGAGTTTATCTTGTTTGAGTTATAACCTGGCTAATACCTAAAATAGATCAAGAATTTCTTTTGGTTCCTGTGCATAATATGAGACAAGTTGAATAAGGATTTAGTGGTCCATTTGTTAATTCATCATATAACAATTGAGAGAGACATTGAATTAAAAAAAAATATGATGTATATCAAATATAGTATCTTTTTTATATTTTTCAATTTTAATTTCTTTTGATTCGAATATCAAAAAATAAGGAATTAAAATTAACTCATATTTTATTTTATCCTCTTTTATTTCAAGAAACAAATATTAGCAATTTCTCGTATCCAAATTTTGGAAATGAGAAATTTTTAAATTCGAATCTAAATATGGATAATTCTCATATCCGGAATTGAGTGGATCCAATATCTATTTTGTCCATGGCCAATGTCTCTAATCAGTTAAAAACTTTGGTCAAAAATTATAAAATACTTTTTATGATAAAAATAAGATATTAGAGAAATAAAAAATATATTTTTCAAACTCTCTAACGTATTAAAGATATTTTTGTACAAAATTTATAAATTTAAATTTAAATTAAAAATTATAAAATATTTTGATGTAAAATATTTTTCTAAATCATAATATCTCTTTTATATCATTAAAAAATTATTTTATGAATTCAAATATTTTTTAAAAAAATTATGAAGCTATTATAGACTTTACACAAAAATCTCTAATGAGTTAAAATTATTTATAGTAATTTTATAATTATAAAAAAAAATAAAATTTAATTCATAAAAAAAAAATATGTGTGATATAAAAGATGTGTTAGAGTCTATTAAAATATTTTGGATAAAAAATATTTCACTAGCATCATAATTAAAAATTAGTTTTATAGACTTTGGGCAAAAGTCTCTAATGCGTTAGAGATTTTTGCCCAAAGTCTATAATATCAAAAATATTTTATAATTTTTAATTTAAATTTAAATTTATAGACTTTGTGCAAAATTCTCTAATGATTTAGAGAATTTGAAAATATATTTTTTAGACTCTAACACCTCATTTCTATATTATTAGAGAGTTTGAAAATATATTTTTTAGAATCTAACACATCATTTTTATTATATCTCTTTTTTATATAAATTAAAGTTTTTTTTTGTTTGTTTTTTTTAATTTTTAACCAAAGTCTTTAACTGATTTAAAAAATTTGACCATAGATAAAATAAGTATTTATTTCATCCAATTCCGATTTTAAAAATTATCTAATTTTAAATCTGAATTTGTAAATTTTTCATTATCAAAATTCGAATCTGAAATCTGAAAAATTGCTCAACAAATATCACCTGTTCTGTGAGAAGATAATATGTTTCAAGAATGGAAAGGAGAGGTGGGAAGGGAAATTTTGTCTTTTTGCACCAACCCAAGACATAAAAATGATAAAAATAATTGGTGTTGGACTTAGATATTAGATGATAAGCATTTTTCTCTAATAATATTGATCATTTGCTAGTCTTTCTAATAGATATTAGATGATAAAAATAATTGGGATACATAAGGACAGCAATTATTGCTAAAAATTATTGGTCGGATATAATAAGGAGAACACTGTGAAACATGCTTCTTTTTCTTTTCTTTTTTTCCTTTTTTTCTAACGCCTCGTTTGACTGATATAAAAAGTAAAATTTTCATGAAAAATTATAATTTTTATAAATTAATTTTCTTAATGTGTCTCCTGAGAAGTAGAAAAATTATATTTGATTAACAAAAAAATTAATTGATAAAAAATATAGTTTTTCACCCGAAATATATTTAGTTGACCTAAGTATTTATTAGAAAGACTAGCAAATGATCAATATACTTTTTTTTATTAATTAATATTTTAATATATATATATATATATTGTAGTATTTTTTTCATATATATAACTAAGATAATATATTATTTATTATATAAAAAAATCATTTTTATTTGAAGTTGATATTAAAAAATTATATGTTTTGCTCAAAAATAAATTAAAATAAAAAATAACTCAAGAATTTATGAATTATCTAATTTCATAAAGTTGACAATATAAATTATAAATTTAGCATTAAAGATAAATACGAGGATACAAATATTTTTTTCTTTCAAATACAATTCAGAAAATACAATTTACTCAGATTCCTTTAGATAAGTTACTTTCTGCATTTTGTAAAAAATTATATTTTTTGATAAAATTGTATTTTTTTTACCAAATGTAAAAAATATATCAATTAAATAAGATCATAAAATATAACTATATGAAAAGTATAATTTTTTATATAAAGTTGTGTCAATCGAAACCACATCCTAATAGTTAAAAGAAATTGGATTTTGTTTCCTTGGTGTGTTGGAGTTGAAAAATAACATTTTGATTGTGTTGTTATAGATTTACAAGATTTGACTATTTATTATAACTAGATTTAATTTTCTTGAAAAATTCTTATTCACCAATTTTTGATGTGCATAAACTAAAAAAACTCTACAGTTCCATTTTTTTAATTAATGTTGGACTAAAAGTCCCAGAAACTTTTTATATAACTTTTATTTTTTTAATAATAATAAAAGCATATCTCACGTGCTTCCCCCAAAAAATTGTCACAAACAAAACAACCTAATTAAGTTTGGTCAAAAGTCTTACTGAACGCATGCATAAGGAATTATTAAATAAAAGATTTGCATGCTGTAAAAGCCTTCTTTTATCTATCAAAAGCAGAAAAATATTCCTACATAAATTAATATTAAATCTTAAAAATTAAGATCAAGAAACTTTGGGCTATTGTGGTATGAACTCAGGGCTACTTTAATTAAAGACATATCTTAATGACCTTGTCTCAACAATTAATTATGAACATAATTCTTTATCTATATATGTTAGGAATTATACCAAAAATAAGAAACTCCATATTTTTCGCAAAGGGTAAATAGTGAAGTCGAAACTCAAACAAATTGTCGCTAGCAATGCGCGTATTAACCAAACAAGCTAACACCTTCAAATAAAATGAAAATAAACAATTTGTGGACAATTCAAGATTTGCTTTGCTCTTTTATGTTAGTGCATAATTCCATGAGAATTTTGTCACATGCAAATGCAAATGATAATCACATGCCACAATATTCTAAAAGCTAGCTATCTGCACTTATTGTCGATCTTTCTTCAATGGCAAATGGTCCTTGGATCAAAATGAGACAAGATAATTTTGTGTTTCTTTAATTTCCTTGGGACAAATTGAAAAGAAAATGATGTTGATACACCACCAACCATTTCACCTGGGAATAAAAAATGATTGCAATAAAAGGAACCATTAATTGCTTGTTCATTGGATTCCAAGGAGCCTAAAACACATACATGAGAAAATTATTGCAATAAAAGGAACCATTAGTTGGAATCACCAAATTAATTCTTCTAGTGAAATGAGAAGCAAGTACTAGTATTAGAAGAGCTTCAGATCAAATCAAATCAGGTTTAATAAAATTTGAAGATTTTCGTGTTCTCTTCTCTGTGAGGAGTTCAACGGAGGAAAGGAAGAGCATATTGAATTACCTGAGATGAAGAAAGGGAAAGGAGGTTGGCGATTGGAATTCGACTGAGACTTTGGCATCATCTACAGAGCCAAAAGAAGAGAGCAGCATTAATTTATAGGCCATAGACCATTGTGGACTGTAGAAAAAATGATGTGGATGTGCGCCGGCTTATTGGTGATATGTGAGCATAAATGTGCAAAAAGAGAAGGATGCAGCTCTACAAAGTTGATCTTTGATTGCAATGTGATAACCTCCATCACCCACCCCACCCAATTCTACTTCACTATTGTGTTTTCTTCTTAAGGATTGATCACAGTGACCTCTTTTCTCTAATATTAAAGATAAAAATAAGCTTAGAAAATTATCAAGCTTTTTTGTTAAAGTCTATGGACTGTGGTCAAACTTTTTGTTATTCAAAATTTTCACTAATCAATATTCTCTATCAATAATGAGAGTAACATTTACTTTTGTAGTTTTTTTTGGGGTTTCTTTATTTTTTTATGATATATTAAAACTTAAAAATATTTTTATGGTAAAAAAGAAATTACATATTTTTCCATTCTTGTAATCCTAGAAGGTTATTTTTTATTAAGAAAATAGAATAAATAAATAAATATTTGTTTAAGGTATTTTTGTCTAAAACTAATGTATTGAAATATTTGTGGTCAGAATTAAGTATTGTATGACAGGTATTATCCTATCATGCCTGATGTCTTATAAGATAATGCATCAAATATTGTATTAATCTTTGTCCTGTTCAAGCTTATGCCTTATACTATATCGTGCACTACGGCCTAGAAAAAATTCTTCTTAGCTAATGGGTATTGGAATATTGTCTTTATTGCTTTATATATCAACTTAATTAAAGCTTTTGACTAAGTTTTTTTGAGTCATGAATAAGTCCACTAAGGTAATCCAAATTAAGAGAGAATAGCAAGACCACCAAAACAAAGGGAAGAATTGTAGGATTGATGGCAACACCATTAGTATAATAGTGGTGGGTCATACATAGTTATTTGGTGCACCAAGATACTAGACTACTAGACCATATCGCTTGGCCAGAGGGTATGATTTCTTTTAGACTACATCATCACTTAACTCACTTGGGGGATTATAACTAGTATTATATGGATATATCTCAGGTGATATTGTAAAGCCATGTATTTTCTTGGGTTTGAAGAAGCAATCAAGGAGTAGCTTCTACTCTCCCTGGGCTTTGTTTGTGGCTGTATATATATTTGAATTTGGTGGTTGTGTAGTTCATTTCAAATGAGATATAAAGAGTAAGGTTGTCAGTTCTTTTGTCACTCAACAATGACAACGAAAACTATCAATTTAGTAGCATATCACGAATTCTTTGGTCAGTTGCCTGGGTAATGGGTATAATACTATAATCAGAACTAAAAAAGATGGTGCTAATGTACGAACTGAAGTTATTGAGTCAGTGATATAATACTATAATAAGATTAATTATTTCTCCCATCTAAAATAGCTCATTTTACACCGATGTCCTTTTTTCATTGGTTGATTCACCACAGATAAACCTATTTCACAATCAATAAAGAAAATAGTTTTTTTTTAAAAAATGATATTATTTAAAATAATTCTGAAGTCAGTGTGTAAAATTATCAACACAGTAAGTAATTTTCTTACTGTGTAGTCACATCACTGTAATTGTCTTAGGTAGGGGTGTAATCGAGCCGAGCCGAGCCGAGCTTGGCTCGGCTCGAGCTCGGCTCGAGCTCGGCTCGAGCTCGGCTCGAGCTCGATCGAGCTTTAGTCTATCGGCTCAAGCTCGGCTCGAGTTACATTCAAGCAACTCGAGCTCGGCTCGGCTCGGGAAAAAAATCAAGGCTCATGAGTCGAGCCGCACAAGCCGAGCTCGTTCGCGAGCTCGATCAAGCTCGAGCTCGACTAAGCTCGGGTTCATTTTAGAGGGTAACGGGTTCATAAAATTTAAAAATCAAACCCGATATATAATATATATAGAAGGCTCGATTAGGCTCGATTAGGCTCGCGAGCCGCTCGAGCCGAGTATAGGTTAGCTCGAACTCGGCTCGCTCGAATGTCTGGCTCGGCTCGGCTCGGCTCGAGCTCGATAAGTTCGAGTCGAGTTCGAGTTTTTACCGAATCGATCTCGAGTAGCTCGCGAGCGGCTTGGCTCATTTACACCCCTAGTCTTAGGGGTTGAAAAGCCCCTAAGACATCACTGCACGTAGTCACATGCAAATAGAAAAAGAAAGAAAGTTGGGGAGGGACTCGGGTGAGGTTTTGACACAAACTTGATCAAATATTGTACTAAGGTTCATAATCCAAACAATTGGGCCAAGCATTTTCTTTTTCCGTTCCTATGGAAATGAACTGAAATAGATTGAGTTTGTATCTAATAGCTGAATTTCTATGGAAATGAACTTGATCAATTATGTGCATATAGCTGAATTTCTTCTTTTTTAAGAAAAAAGGGATAGAAAACAAAACCAACTTATCATGTAATGGGATCATCAGCATATGCACATAATCACACTTTATCATACAGAAATAAAGGGGGAAATTCTTTGTTTCTTCCCTTTCCATGCGCTATTACTGGACCCTGTTAATACCATTCAGGTTAAATACACAGCAACGCAACATAATCATCTCAACCGAGCCTATTTTCGGGAAAAAAAAAACTACTCTTATTTTTACAATCTGGATAAAGAGCCAATAAACACGCTATCTGTTTTTTCTCCAACCAAATATTAATTAAACGAACCAATTTGTAAATGTTGTAACCTGAATGTCACAAAAGAAAACAACCCAAATATGCTTAGAGAGATGGCTACTTGAGCTAACAAAGAGAATTAAGTATTGCCAACAGATTAGTTAATAGTTTTCCCATAGAATACAGTAAAACTAAGTGTAAAAGGATCGTAAATAATTTTAACAAAGTATACATTTATCATTGCAACCTGTTATGAGTTCTTCCTCTCACTAAATATACTTTCTTGCTCATTAGCCTACTAACAGGTGACTGTGAAGATCCTTTTAACCCTCTTTGTAGACATTGGAAATAGGAATCGTTGAAGGCAAGTGAACTGAGGATGGATATAGTTGATGTTGAGGGTACATGGATCAAAGGGAGAAAGAGAGATACATGCTTACTTTTCTTTGAAATAATTTGTTATTATAGAATTGCTACTTCTTCAAACTTCTTATATTCGAGAGAGCTAAATAGATTGCTTTAAAGCAAAGAATGTAGACACAAGAACTCTAGCTGTAGCACCAGGCATTGTTAAAACAGTGAGTGAAGAGTAACAAATTCAAAACAACTTGCATGAAGTAGAAGGATTGCCGTGAAATCCCAGAAGAAATTCATAACTAGTGGTAGACAGTATAAAAACATTTCTAATAACGAGACACTACGTGACTACGCCAAGGAAGGCATTTCACTCTAATAAGAAAGATTTGAAGCACATACAAAATGCTCCAATTCCAAACAATTTCTAATTACTGCAAGCATGCCATCTAAAGCACAGAACTCACAAACCAACTCATGCCTGCATAATGTAGGTACTACTAGTAGACTTGCATTAGTGGCTGTACAGTCAATCCTAGTCACTGATACATCTGCAGCAGGTCAATAGAATACAATGTCATACTTTGGTAAGGGAGAGAAAATCTTGACTTATACGAAACCTTCAAATTTTACTTTTCAGATCAACATGTGTACACACTGCTTCCTGCTCTAAGGCCCAATTAATTCAGGGTTTTTACATATTGGCAAATTTGCATCTCTTTCCAGTTTCCACTATTCGTGATTTGCATAATGGCCACTCCAAATTTAAATTTAGCATATATATACATATATATCCTTGCAAAAAAAATTGCATAAATATCCTTGCAAAAAACAATTCATATATGTCATTATAATTAATCTGCATAGTTGGCTGTTAGAATTAAAATATTGATGGTGTAATTGACATTAAAGCCACTTTTCCCATCAATTCATTAACAGAAAATTAATTAGCTAAAAAATCATGTATGCAATTGCGGCTATCATTACCATCTGTTTAATAAAGTCGTCTTAATCACCTCCGTTGGAGGTTATCAATACTTTTTTCTTATAATTGTTGTTTCATTAAAGCATTACCATGTATCTTTTGCAAGGACATCCAACTAATCAAGATTGGCCGCAATGTCATTTTTGCATGTTCTGAATTTTTTGTTACCACAAATATGCTAGACCCAAATTTAAGTGATAAATACGATGTCAATAATTTTAAATTGACATTTTTGCATATAGTAAAGAGATTTCTTCTTTCATAAAACGAAGAATACGAAAAAAAAGAAGAAGAATAGAATCATGCATACTTCTCTAAAAAGAAGAATACGAAGTACCGTGACAAGTTTACAATGTAGACCATCAGATAACAGAAATGTTAAGATCGTCACCTTGAGTTGATTCAGGTATCCTAGGAGCACAATCAACAAGAAACGACTCAGTCATCTTTAACAAGCCCACCTTGAGAACCTTTGAGGTCTCCTCTTTCATCCGTCTCTACTTGACCCTTGGGATTACTGGCATGAGGCGAGCCGGACAGCCTACCCTCCTTCTCAACATTGTTGGCATGCTCCACCTTATTCTTATCTTCCATGGTGCACTGGGCTGGCGTCTGAGCCATCCCTATCGGCTCCTGAAACTTCATCCATCTATCCCTCTCCCTGATCTGAATCCGCTTCTGAGCCACCATGGCGACGACTGTGCTGCTCAGCTTCGGCATCTTTTTCTTCTGATCCATGACTTCACTCTTGGGTATCGCTGTGGAAATTAGGTTGGCATCATTCTTCTTCTTCAACTCCTTCTCGGCCTGGGACAGCAAAAGAACCCTCTCGAGTGCTTCCCTAGCTCGCTTCTTGGCAACTGCTGCCTCCCTGACTTTCCTCTCCGTATCCGCCCTAGCAGACACCACCGCCCGGCCAATGGACGCGGCCGCCAGCTGAGCGGCGGCCAGATGCACCTTACCGGACTTGAGATCCACCGTTTTCTCTGACCCGAGCGCGAAGTAGGGAGAGGAGGAACCGCCGGAGTCGGAGCAGCTGGGGCAGACGAAGGGAGCGGCGGGGTCAGGGAGGCATGCGGTGTGGGCGACGGAGGGACATCGGGAGCAGCGGACTACGGGGGAGGCACCGCCGTCGAGGAGAAGAGCGAAACAGGTGGCGCAGAAGGAGCCGGGGTGGTAGCGGAGGACGCAGGTGGTGCAGAGGCGGCAGAAGACAGTGCGGTGGCGGACGTGGTGGAGCAGCCAGGGGTCGCGGTTGCCGCAGCCGTCCCCGCCACACCCGGCGGGTCGGAGGTCCCTTTTCGGCCCCGCTGGCGTCGTCATGGCCGCCGCGCCATCACAGGGGAGGAGATTCTGCAGTGAAGGATTAGGGTTTCGTCTCCCCCAAATGAAGGAAGCGGTCAGTCACCGAGAGAGAGAGAAAGAGAGAGGGAAATGGGGAGGTGTTCTTCTTCGCCACTCTTTTCGAGTCGAAGTTAGGGTTTGGGTTTGCTCTCAAACGGCTCTCGGCGACTCATGTGCGACTTGTTAGTTAATTAGTTTTCTCTACAGTTAGTAAAAGCTGCTACGTGTTAACTCTTTTCTACTTCTTTCATCATAACAAATTTCGTTTCAGTTAACAAACCACGTCATTGGAGGGAAGCTTAACAAAATTAACACATAATCATCATCATCATGAGTAGAGAATTATATTCTTATAATATAACCTAAATTATTATGAATTCAATAAATTCTCAAGGAATTGCTAAGGTGTTATTTAATTGGCAGCAAACAAATAGATATCCAATATTTAATTATTTATAATTACTGCATTAACTAAATTCTGTTGTTTGGTTAATTACAATTAGAATAATTGCAGCAAAGTTTTGCGAGCTACGCGCAATTAGAGGCTGCAGCCCAAAAAGCTCTTAAATTTTATGAGTTTTATTGTATTCTCCTAAAAATCAATTTAATAATCTTCCTAATCACTCACAAGGGCATGAACGATAATATCATCAACAATCATTGACACTTTATTACATGTGAGTATTATGAAGATTATTAGGCACATGAGTTAGGAGGATTTAGCATTTCTCAAATTTTATTTGTAGCCTGCAAAACGGTATGCTGCAAGTAATTAATGATCGTGTTTGGTTGCCAATAAATGGACTTCCAGCATTTATGTGTAGCATTAATTTGTTTAATTAAATTATTTGATTGCAGCATTAGACGTTTACGCGCTGCAAATTGGTTGCAGCCAAAAAAGTTCATAAGTCCAATTCACAACTTGTAAATGATAGAGTTTTATCTATTTTTCTCGTTCACGACAGTCTATTCGCTTACGACTCTGCTAATAGCCCCCTCTCACTCGCAACAGACTCCTCCCGCTTGCGACAATCTCTCTTTCTATGACCCACGACAATTTTTGACTTCCTTTCGCTCGCAATAATCTTCCTTTCGCTTGCAATAACTTTTCTCTCATCTTAACAGCCTGTCTCTCTCGTCCACAATAATTTCCTCTTCTCGATTTGCAATCGAACACTTACAAATAAAAATTGCAAGTCTAATTGTGTGCAACTAAATAATATATTGCAATTCCTATTCACGGGTAATATTTGTTTTTGTATAAAATTAATTTTTTTTAATATTTGCATTTGCTAAAAACTAGATGCCCCTAAAAAACTCTCATATGGCATGGCACCCGTAGGAATGAATAAAATACTAAAATAAATTAATTTTAGGCCCATGCTAAAACTTACTTTGATATAATTTCTCAATAAGTAATAAAGAGCCATAAAGTATATATTTTCGTCAAAAAGATCTAAATAAAAATTATAAGTCAAAGCAAAGTAATTAAGTTATGGAAATTAAAATGCCTATCCAATTAAGAAGCCAATAACCTCTACTTGACTTTAGAGAAGAATGTATGCAACAAATATATTACATATGTCACAAGGTTAGTCCATATACTACTTCCATTATATACAAAGTGTTCTATTTTTACCTTAAGCGATAACATACAATTATATTCACATGATACAGAATATCAGCTCCACATTCTAGCAACATCACGAAGTCAAAGAGACACATCTCTTAGATTAAGACATCATATAATCAATTCCCTCTTTGTTATTTTCATATTCATCTGATAAATACATGGTGATAAAGAATGAAAAGGACAAGTTGAATTTAACATATCTCTCTCTCTAAGTTGTGTATATATTGACTACATCACCTATGTGCTTGGTATGCATATTTTCTTTTTGATTTTGCTCCATTGGGATACGAATGTCTAGAAAGAGTTGCAGAGGCTAAGGAAGGTCTAACTACTCAGAATAACTTTAATACCGATAGTGAATTAACATTTGTCATGTTTTCATCAAGTTTTTATCTGGATATGTAATTTGTGGTGCTTAAATCTTATATAATGATTGTGCTTTGTCTTACTATTGGTATTGAAGCATTGTTATATGGATTAAGAATTCGGTTACTCTTGATTAGTCATTATCATTTTTCGATCTTTAATTTGAAAAGCACCGTGTGGATTGATTGAATCATCAAATATTAGATTTTATTATGGAGTTTGAGATGAATCCAGATTGAAGCATGATGCATCCACTAAGAAAAAATCGCATCTGCACATATATATCATAGCCACACGTATGTACATGGATATGTGGATCAGATGTGGATTTGAAGGTATATGCACCCCATTCGATCTGCATCTGCACATATATAATTACAATAATACCCTAATAAGTTATAGCATATAATATATATTATACATATCATAATATAATATACATTTAGAAAATTTTACATAAGTTTGAGAGTGTTAAGTGATTGATATACATATCAGCAACATGAGCGTGGCGTTGCTGAGTCGTTGATAATAATGATATCAACAACGGATGTGACCCGTTGCGGAACCGTATTATTAGCAACGGCTAGAGCGATCGTTGCTAATGCGTTGCTAAGTTATCAACGACGCGCTCTTCTGTCACAGCAACGGGCGGATCGTTGCTTGCCGTTGTTGATGGTCTTCAGCAACGGTTTAACAACGAATTTGGTCGTTGGTGAAGCTCGTTATTCCAGTAGTGGTATAAAGATTTTTATAGATCTTATTAAATTAATTTATTTAAAATGAGATACAAATATGAATGTGATGCAAATATAAATATGTGCGGATGTGAGATGCATGTCGTGCAAATGCGAGTAATGTAACATGTACACTATATCTAATCCATTGTCATCCCTAAACACTATAATGTGAAAGTGCGATTTCACGTGCCCTCAGTAGAGATGTCAATAATACCCATTTAGGTGGGTACCCACGGGTATTTACCCATTTATGACGAGTATGGGGGGTAGTTTCCTACCATCGGAGATTTCACGGGTAATTTTTCTTACCCGTTTATTATATGGGGCAGGTACGAGTATTATAGTATCCGTACCCGCGGATATCCGTTACCCGCGAGAATTGATAAATTACAATATTACTTTAGGCACATATACTAAAAAAATCATAACATAATTCAATACACATATACTTTATGTTTTGAAACCTTATGATGATATTGTTATCTAAATATTGTGTGTTTATCAAAATAAAATTGTTATACTTGAAGTTGTTATCAAAATACTTGGAGAGTTGAAGTGTTATTAAAATATAGTAATTTACATTTTTTAAAAAATATCATGGGTATCCGCCAATACCCGTGGGTATCCATCCCCCGCAGATAATTAAATGTGTACTCATTTTTGATACCCGCAAGGAATAAATTGGTAGTGAATATTTGTTTATTTCGTGAGACGAATAGCGAGTAGACACTCCTCGTACTCGTCCCCGCCCCGTTGACATCTTTAGCCCTTAGCGAGACAAGAGGTGATTACGACCTTGTGCTCTCAAGGCAATGATGACCTTGGTTGCCCGGCAAGCAATAGGTCATCGAATCTAGCCTACGTGAGCTAAGTGGGCCCAGAGCACTTGTTGGGCTAGAATTCTTGTGGGACTCACATAATATTGATTGATTATTCTTACTTTGTTTATTATGCTACATTTTGTTTGATGTGATGCTTCATTTTGATTCACGTGGGATGCAAAGTTTAATTTTGTTATATTTATATGCTTAAAAAATGAATATATATATATATATATATATATATATATATATATATATATATATTAAAATTCTCTTAGTTTAAATTGTTTAAATGTAAAAAATATATGCTTAAATGCAAAATGCCTCTTGAATGCCAATTGATTTGAATTTATGATCAGTTGAGGTATTTGGGCGAAAATTAATTTCTATATAAGTTTTCCACTAACTACTATGAGTGATTACCACCAAAGTACAATTACTAATAATAATTAGTGGAATTTTTTATATTATAATTAAGAAGTCCTCTGGGTTAATGGCTTAATGCTTACAATCATCTCTCTTAAGGAGATATATTATGTTGCCTCCTAATTTTGATGCTATATTGCTATAATAGTATAATATGCCTTTATTGATTAATCTAATGCATTTCAATTTTGCTTTGAACATTTTTTTTTAATGAATGCTTTAACTTATATTATATTTGAATATTTTGCTGAAAATACTTTAACTTATATTATATTTGATATTTCTATAAAATAATGTTAAATTTTGTTTTATAATGTAAATTTGTTTTAGTTATGAGATAAATAATGATATTGTAAATGTTCCAAATATTAATAAAATTTTTTGTCTAATATTTAAGTATTATTTGTCTTATGCAATTTCATATTATGCTACAACAAACATATGATTGAAATTCTCACGTTTTTTTTATCAAGTATAACGACGCAAATTGAGCTTTAATGGCTTCTAATATTTAAGGTTATATAAAAATATAACCTTCTTTTATCTATCAAAAGCAGAAAAATATTCCTACACAAATTAATATTAAATCTTAAAAATTAAGATCAAGAAACTTTGGGGTTGCTATTGTGGTATGAACTTAGGGCTACTTTAATTAACGACATATCTCAGCCTTATACTTGAGTCAACTTAATTATTTTTTATACGAATAAAAATAATAATTAAAGTATGTCACATATATTATTTTTTAAAATATATATTTAGGGTTGCTATTAAATTTATTTATAAGAATTTTTTATTTTATTTTTATTTTTTTTCTATATGAACATATTATTTTAAGTGTTAAAAATAATTATTAATCACTAATATAAGATAATTCATATTTTATCTTTTTAATTCTTATTTTAATTTGAAATTAAATTATATAAATATATGTGCACATGTTCATAATTATATAAATCAAATTAAATTAATAATTTTTTTATGGCATGTTTATATATTATTATTTAAAATTGTAATTTAATTTAAATATCTTACTATTGATTTTTATTATCAAAAGTATATTTTTCTATAATATGATAATAATATTGTAACTTATTTCTAAAAATATAAGTATATAAATATTTAATTTTAAAAACTTAATTTTAATTATTATTATAAATTTAATTTAAAAATAAAAATAAAAATCAATTTATAATTAAAGTTTAAAATAATTATTTTTCTAAAATATAAAAAATAGTTTTAAGTCTAAATTTATATAATTTTAAATAAAAATTATATTACAAAATGTGAAAATATAGAAAATGATAGATTATTCTATTTATATATAATAATATATTAAAATTACAAATTTCAATTTCAATTTTTTTTTAAAAAATATTAATAATATAGTAACTTATTCATGAAAAATCTAGGTATATAATTATTTAATTCTAATTTTTTATTTAAATTATAAAAATATTAAATTGTAGATAAAATTTAATTTACAATTAAAATTTTAAATAACCATTTTCTAACATTATAAAAATTAATTTTAAATTTATATAATTTTAAATTAAATTTATATTACAAAATATGAAAAATATCAGATTTTTTATAAGCTATTCTATTTTTATATAGACATATATTAAAATATAATCTTCAATTTTTAATATTTTTAATATTTTAAAAATTATAAGTTAATCGTGCAAAGCGCGAGTACTACAGTTAGTAAATTCCAAAATCCAAAAACTAATTTTTCATAATACCAATTTTACATCCACAAAAGTATCTAGTCGGTTATATATACACTTTCACAAAAATTATCTAACGCGGTGTAAAAATTTAAGTGCACAAATATATCACTCTAAACATTAATTTAATGTCCATATAAACCAAATCAAGTCACATTGGATCAATTTTAGTGTTAAAAATAATTTTTTAATTGTAAATATGCAATTTTATCAAAGTGTCTAACTAGTTAGACAAACTTTCGTATAAAGTATATAACACAAAGTAAATAATTCCAAATGCACAAATATACCGTTCAAAAAATTAATTTAACAATTATAGAAAACAAATCATATCATATTGAATCAATTTAAGTGATAAAATTTATTTTTTCCATCGTATGTTCTACCAAAGTGTCTAATTGATTTGAAACTTTAGCATAAACTATCTAACTCAATATAAAAATTCAAAATGCACAAATATATCATTTCAAATATTGGTTTAATGTCCCCAAAATTAATTCACATAATATTAAATTAATTTAAGTGATAAAAATACTACTTAGTATCTAATCGGTTAGACATTTTCCCATAAAATGTATAACACGAAGTAAAATTTAAAATACACAAACATACCACTTTAAATATTGATTTGATGTCCTTAGAAACTAATTCATGTAATATCGAATCATTTCAAGTGCTAAAAATAATTTTTTTTCATTGTTAATATGCAGTTTTACCAAAAGATGTAATCTTTTGGACACTTTTGTAGAAATTGTTTATCTTAATGTAAAAATTCAAAATATATAAATATATCATTCTAAATATTGATTTAATATTCTTATAAATCAATTCTCATCGTATTGAATCAACTTTAGTGCTAAAAATAATTTTTTTATCGTATTACCAAAATATCTAATCGATTAATCACTTTGGTATATTATACACTTTTGCGAGAGGTGAAAGTAATATTATGAAAATTTAATTTCGAATTTAAAAATTTCGGCCATTATAGTTGGTATATGAGAACTTTCTTTACGATTTTGGAGAATTGTTACAATATTTTTGCATATTTTTTAAAATAAATAAATAAATAAATAAAACTACTCATATATTAAGTGTCAGCTGCAGCTGACAATAAAAAAAAAGTCAAAATACTTGCTAATAAGTAATAACCTAATACGAAAAGAATCGTGTCCATTGATACGTAGGTCAAACCAACGGTCACGATTTGAGGAACCACACATTATTGTAAGTACGGAGCATAAAAACCTCGTAACGGCATCCCGCAGATTAATATTCCTGTTGGAATTCGACAGACGGATCAGATCTCCTCAAACTCCACAACGACCAGCGGATGCCTCGTGACGCATAGAGAAACCCCGCGTTCGTCCGCACAAGCTTGGATACTGACGGGGACGGGGTCCTACTCCCTCTCCACCCGCTCTTGTGACGGAGACAGAAAGAGAAAGCGTTCGGTTTCAGTCACACAGATGATGCCATTCCCATCCACCTACATCGACGCACCAAAACAAACCCACCGTGGGACCCACCATATCTAGTGATCAGAGGAAACTTGCAGATTGCAGGTCCCACCCCGTAAACCAGGATAGAACGCGGAGTGAGCGGAAATAAATGAAACGTACAATGTTAAAATGGCGACGCAAAGAAACGTCAAAGATATTTGACCCATGTAGTAGACCCTCATGTGTACCTCGTAGTTGACCAAAGTGGGTTCCTTCCAATTTTCCCCGTGGGGCCGTGCTTAGGTAGAGAATGGGTAGTGGGAATCCAGTAAGGAGAGAGAGCGTGAGAGGTGAGAGGAGTGGGTTTTACTCACGGCAAAGCGGCATTTATAACGTTTGCCGAAGCTGTTCTTCTTCTGCTTCCTTTCTCTCTCTATTCCGCGCTGTTGTTGGTGGTATTTACGTTCGTCGGCCGCCATTGCGATATCTTTAGCCTTTGGCCATTTCGTGTTTCTAACTTCGAGTCAGCCGGATTCCAGATAAAGAAGTTTTCTCGGATCGGTCTCTAATTGCTCCAAAAGAAGGTTCTTTTTTCTTCAAATTTATCTCCCCTTTTAGCTCCTTTTGACTATTTATCTGGTTCTAGCGAGCTTGGAAATGTAAGCAATGGGATTTTTCTAGCGAATTATGGGGACTTGTCGACTTTTCCTTTGCTGCTTACTTCGAGTTCGAGGTGTACGTCTAATTATGGCATGCTTCGTTGCATCTGATACGTGACGCAATCACCAATCCAGGTTTAGCTCCGGGAGTGGTCTAGAGTTCTTGGGTGATTTGCTTGGAGCTGCAATTTTTGTCATTAATCTGGCGAAATTTGTTGCTTGGAATCTGTGAACTAGGGCTCCTACGAGTTAAGTTGCATCTTTTAGTGCTTTTGTTTGGACCTTTACGGGTGCCATGTGGGTTTCTCTTGTTTGGATTCGCGGGTCTGTGGGTGTTACGTTTTTGGATTTATGGGGAAGCAGTGAGGCAATTTAGCAGCGCTACTGGCCACGGTGTTCAGAGTGGCTTGTGAGAGACTTGGAAGTAGGAGGATGTACGTATCTTGAGATAGTGGTGTTTTGAATTGCTTTATTTGATGTTGCTGACTTGATGGAGGCCAGAGTCGAGTGAGACACATCAGAGATCTAATATGAATGGGATTGGGAAGAAGAAGAGCCTGGACTGGGACTTGAATGACTGGAAATGGGATGGTGAACTCTTTGTTGCAACTCCATTGAATGCGACCCCTGCAGATTGTTGGAACAAACATCTGCCCCAGGATGCATCAAAAGGATTGTTGTCAAATAGTGTGTCACCATCCTCTGAAGGTGTTGATTTTGGATTAGTTGATAGGGACAAAGGTGAAGCAGAGAAGCGGAGGAGGATTGCACTGGTGGACGAGGTTGAATCTTGTGGTGGTGCAGAATCTCTTAGCTTAAAACTCGGGGCCAATTCCTGTACAGTTGTGGAGTCTGACCTTGCATATGGAGAAGGGAAGAATGGACGAAAGGGAAAATCACAAGGAGGCAATTCTACCATTCCTACTTGCCAGGTTGAAGGTTGTAATGCTGACCTCAGTGACTCAAGGGACTATCATAGGCGGCACAAGGTCTGTGAGATGCATGCAAAATCCAGCTCAGCGGTTGTCAAAAATTCTATTCAGCGCTTCTGTCAGCAATGTAGTAGGTTGGTTCAGCTTATCTTTGTTCTCAATCCAGATTCAACATAGGCAACAATTATTGTGTCAATTTCAACTGTATGAGATATTTTTTGTTGAAATTCTTAAGAGTGCCTTCTATTGTATATTTGAGCGCTTTCCATTATCTATCTATATTTGTGTGTGGACCACTAGACCAGCCAACTTTTGCTTTGTAGTCAACCATTCACAAACCAGGTGAAAACTGAAAACATTAATAGCATGTAACCTTGTCATTTATGAACGGCAAGCTATAACTGTTAAATTCCCATGGAGAATTGCCACTACAAATTGCTATAAGCAGTTAATAATGTTTCTTGATCCAAAGATGTGTAAGCTGGGTTGCATCTTGCTACTGTAAGCATTTGGCTCTACTTTAAAAGGCTCTCTATTTATAAAGATGTTAGGCCGGTTGATTAACACGATTATTACCATTGAAGCTTCACAGTTTACACCATTTGTCATGATCCAAAACCTATCATTAGCTCTAATTTGACTTGAAAGTATTTTGGATGCTTTATTTGTCGATTGTATGGTTTAACAAATATAGCTACATTGAAGAGAATAGTTGGATGACCATTATTTTTGATAAATGCTAATCCATGTGTTATCTCAAATGAAAAGATAATAATATCTTTGGGTTAATCACACTTTTGTTGATTGTGGCAAACTGGTAGTAAAAAGCTTCTATCATCTGGGTAGCTATTGATTTCATATTTGCCTTGTGTAACTTTGTGCATTGATGTCTGATATGTTTCGTGCTTATAGATTATATTTTCAATTGTTTTTACTTTGAAATATCTTCCACTGCCTTTGTTTTAAGCTTTGGACAATCATATGTCCAGATTTCATCTTCTTGAGGAGTTTGATGAAGGGAAAAGAAGTTGTCGGCGACGCTTAGCTGGACACAACAGGCGTAGGAGGAAAACAAACCCTGATATTAATGTCAATGGTGATTCTTCCATCGATAAACAGACCTGTGGGTATTTGTTGATTATTCTTCTCAGGATCCTATCCAATTTGCAAAGTAATTGCTATAATTTATTAGTTGAATTTCTGCAACATGTTCTTGTAGATTGCTTTCTAATTTTTACTCTATTTATTTCTTTTTGCAAATTTCTTGCATGTTTTCCTTTTTTGAGTTCATTGAATCAAAGTAACACACATATTCTTTCCTTACTGTTTAGCTTTTATCAGTTTTTTGGTCAGGTTACCTGCACTTTTTTTGGCAACAGGCCTATTAATCAAGCAATCAGCACCTCAAGTAAATAAGATCTCCTAATAATATATATGTATTCATTGTCCTAGTCATAGTGTATCTATTTGTTGTTCAAGTTTTATGAAGTATTTGCTTTGCTATTTGGATTCATTGTGATGAGAATCAATGATTTGTGGTTTGGCAAAATTAGGTGTATGCCTTGCCTTGCCTCATGCTAGGCCTGTGGATACTTTGACACATTAGTTCATTTTCACATCATGCTAGGCTTCTAGGTACTCTGACACCTCAGTTCATTTGAAGCATTCAATGAAGTTGCATGTGTATTCAACAGAAAATCATGATTTATTTTCAAGTAGGGTAATTTGGAGCATGGTAAAACATAAAAAATGTTATTAATCATTGTTCATGTCTTTTGGCTTTTATTGTGTTATTACTTATGGTGTTTGAAAGGGGATTGTTGGTGTTGATAGTCTCGCGTATGGCTATGCAGCCTCCATGCATAGTATTATATTGTGATCAAATGCTGTTGCATTTGTGGGTTGTGGGAGGATTATTAGTTGATCTCCAGAAGCATTGATTCACTGCTATGATACATGGTGCACATTGCATAATAATATGATTATGTATCACCTGAGTATTTTACGCTATTCCTTGTAAATTATCTTATGAATACTGAGTGTAATCTTACATAACTTTGATTTGACAATACAATATTGTAACTTAAAAATTAATTGTGTATATTCTTAAATTTTAATTTAACTGGATATTATATTTTAATGAAACCTGGTATGAGACTGTAAATTCACCTTTGCAATATGGAATTACTTAACTGCCCACATACTGCAACAAACTTTTAGAACATAGGTTCTTCATGCCTATCCATCCTGTAGAAATAGTAGAACTTTTTGCTTTCAGCATCTGCTGATTCTAGCTTTTGTAATCGCAGCTGCTAACTCTGAGCGATCACGAGATCAGGAACTCTTGGCTTGTCTTCTAAGGAACCTTGCTAGCCTTGCTAATACCATCAATCCAAGTAACCTTTCTCAATTTCTTCGGGTGTCTCAGGAACCACAAAAGCTTATAAGTAATGCTGGAACATCCTCAGAAGCAATTGTTACCTCAGTACCTAATGCTCCTGAGCAAGGATCTGGTAGTCCTTTTTGCTCAACTGTTAAAAAGCCTTGCATGGATGGAATTGATCCTCTTCAGCAAGCTAATTATATCCCATCTGTTGCCGTAACTACAGTGAATGCAACTTCAAAAGGAAGAATGGCTTCTGCAGGTGAGATTGTGTCTGCAGATTCTTCTGCACATTCTGCATTCTAACCATCTGTGGGCATTCTCCTCTTTTAAGAATACAGCCTGATGCTTATCAAAATTTACAGAGCTCACCGTGAATGAAGTTAGAATGATGGACTTTGATCTGAACAGCACATACAATGATACACAAGATTTTGATGGAGAGAAGAAACCAGCAACTCCCTTAGGTAGTGGGATGGGTTATCCTAATTGTCCTTCATGGGCGATGCAGGATCCTCATCAGGCAAGTTCACCTCAGACCAGTGGCAACTCAGATTCAACTTCCAACCCAACACAATCTAGTTCCCATGGAAATGCTCAGGTATATTTTGTCTATATTGCACGTGAAACATTTTTTACATTTACAGTTATAGACAATATTATCTGTAAATCTATGTAAAACTGGATTAACTAATAAGACTTTTGTGAGTTCAAAGAAGTTTGAAAATAAGGGGAGTACGTAAGTTTCTGTTTTCTCACGACATGAATCAGTACTTTTTTTTTGTAATAGGAATCCTGCATTCTATTCAAGAGAATTGAAGAGATACAGGTGTGGGGGGAGGGAGAAAGAGAAGGAGAACTAAACAATTAAACAGAACAAAGTTCAAAATAACTAGCGGCCGAGGCGGCTAAAAACCGGAGGACAAGAAGAAACATCTCTAAAAACCCTTGAGTTCCTCTCAAACCAAACAAACCAAAGCCAAACGAAGATAAGTCGAGACCGGCAACGTGAAGTCTTTTTAGCATAATTGAAAATTTGAAATGAATATAGGCAGCTCTCGTCTGGTCCAAAATTGATTTTTCTTAGTGCCTTTGTGTACTTTCATCATTCAGATTAAGAAGCAATTTTTTCATAAGAAAAAATAAATGGGAGATAACTTGAAATAATTATCAGGGTTCTGTCTTTATTTGGGCATGTAGCTTTGCGTGGTTCTCAATAGTGTGGAAGGCTGAAAGTTAATACAAAAATATACTATGCTATCATGCACTACCTACATAATGTACAAGCAGTAGTGATTAACATTCTTGACAAAACCCATATGTTTTTTAGTAAAGAATGATTCTATGTTTATAATCCTGCCACTGCGAGTAATTAGAAAAGAAAAAAAAGAACCATCAAGTTATGTTAGTCTATGTCTTGGGCTTCCCATTGGGGAGTGCTAAAAATTATAAATGAAAAGATTGGATCCCTTTCTAATAGCTTACAGTTTTGAGAAAGATGGTCACCAATCAAATTTAACAAATTTCACTGATATTAAAGTACATTTGAAGATTACTAGAAAATTTCTAATTTCATGAAATGTGATTGAAAATATATAGGTTATTATTTTTTAATGTTTTATACATTGAGCCTGCTCAAGAGTAGTTATTGAGAGAGAAAAAAAGGTCTGATGAGTTTGGTTTTGAATATCTTAGTTCTTTTTGTTAAGAGATAAATTAGGTCCTTTTCAACATATCAAGCTTTTTGATAAGTGGTGATCCAATCTAAGTATGAGAACATAGGTCAAATTTGAGACCTGTCCCCTTATTTATGGGCTTATTGTTTGTGTGTGCTCTTATTTGAGAAATAAGTTTGTAAATTTTTTTTTTCCTGCTCGTTTAAGCCTAATCTGTCTTCAACATAAAGGGGGATATTAAGATATAAATTGGTCTTTCTCCGAACAAAGTATGTTTTTTGGATAAGTGGCTCCCACTCAAACTTTACACTTCAAAATTCTTTCTTTTTTCGCACGCCCACCCATGTAAAATAGTTGCTTGCCCTTAAAAATGCCATTGTTTTAAGTTTTTAACTGCTGTATCTGCTTTGGAAAATTGATGTTAATTTGTCTTGAAAGCTTCTTCTTTGATTAAGATAAAGGTTCACTCTTTGTCATGAGTGCTGAGTACTTGTAAATTTACATCTTTTTGTTAGCGTTCAGTACTTGCATTGAAAAATAGAGGTAATTTCTGAAATTATGCATGTTTCATATGGGTTCTAAAGATTAGGTTTTAACATATGCACATGAGAGAATGTTAGGCTCAACTTAAATTTTAAAGTGTAAAAGTTTGTGTTTGCCCTGTTTTATCATCAGTGTCTACATCATCCTTTCTCAAGTCAAGAGTTATATTCTTGTTTGAGTTTGGAACCTGAATGGATTTCATTTCAATGACAACTGTTCTTAAAATAATTTTTTTCTATTTACCTTTTGCCACTTAATTTGATATCTCCTGCCTGTTATCTCATCTTAGCCATTCCTTAGGATCAACACTGTTTTTGGTTACGGGATGGCAACAAAAAAGCCTGTTTGGCCTACAATAAAACTTCAATATTTAGTGCTAAATGCATTCCTTTAGGTGTTCTCCTAGATCACCTTTGACCCTGTATCTTACCAAGAATGAACTCCTAGTATTCTCCATTATATTGTTGTCAAGAGAAGATATGCGTGTCCTATTTATCCTTATAATGCATTGACAAAATCTAGACCTACTTTTATTTTTTAAAAGATAGACCTTAAGAAAAAATTGTTGAAATTGCTAAAAAAAAAGAATCATTTTTCAAGTGGTTCTAGAGAACTAGCATTCTTTGCTAGTAACTTTTCTTTCTCTTTTCTTGCCAGTGTCGAACAGATAGAATCATCTTCAAACTCTTTGGCAAAGACCCTAATGATGTTCCCCTTGTTTTGCGGGCACAGGTAAGTTCCAATGTATATCTGCAATGATTATTGAATAGCAAATTAGTCCTTATCTTTTCCCAACTAATTTAATGAATTACAGATTCTCAAGTGGTTATCCAGTAGTCCAACAGATATTGAGAGCTATATTAGGCCAGGCTGTATAATCCTAACAATATACATTCACCAAGCAGAGTCCTCATGGGTACAGGTCAGTTTCCATGAATGTGCAATTTTATTCATGTTCTACTGATCTGATCTCTGCCTGCATTCGCAGCTATGCAGTGATTTAACCTCCAACCTGAATAGGCTTTTGTATGAATCTTCTGATGAGTTCTGGACAATGGGATGGATTTTTGCTAGGGTACGAAATTATGCAGCTTTTATTTATGATGGTATGTTGGGCTTCTCAGAGTTTGCATTTTATTAAGATTGGAGCAAAGGACAACTTTGTTTAATTAATGGCTTGGCAACTTCCCAACCATGCTTCAGGTCAGGTAGTTCTAGAAGTACCACTACTTACCAGACATCGCAACAGTTGGAAGGTTTTGTCAGTCTCGCCTATTGCGGTTACTTGTTCTACAACTGTCGAGTTTACTGTGAAGGGCTTTAATCTTGCTCAAGCAACATCCAAGTATCTATTTCCTTTACCTCTTTCTGTTCTTGGCTCCCTGTAACGGGATGTAATTTTTCACAGATGTTATACTGGCAACTTTGCTCTATAGAACATACTCTTCCAACTTTATTTGTATTTCTATTCTATCATAATGGTGATATTTTTTCTAGGTTACTTTGTTCATTTGACGGGAAATACTTGTTCCAAGAAACAAGACAGGCTCTAGCTGAGGGATCTGGTAGAGGTTCAGACCAAGAGCAGAGTCAATGCCTGAGATTTTCTTGTTTGATACCTGATGCAACAGGAAGAGGATTCATTGAGGTTATAGTGTGAATAAATTATGAGTTTCTGTATTTGTTCTGTTTAGCTTTTATATTGATATGGAATTTGGATTTTGGCTTGTAGTTTGAAGACTGTGGCCTTAGTAATGGATTCTTCCCCTTCATAGTTGCAGAACAAGACATATGCTCTGAGATCTGTATGCTGGAGAATGCAATTAATGTGAATTCATATGATGACTATATTCAGGAAAAAAAGGAGACAGTCAATGCTAGAAATCAGGCTTTGGATTTTATAAACGAACTTGGATGGTTGCTTCGAAGGAATCATATCATATCTAGTTGCCAAGATTCTAAATTGTCTTCAAATATCTTTCCTCTCACACGTTTCAGGTGGCTTATGTCATTCGCTATGAAGAGAGAATGGTCTGCAGTGGTGAAGAAACTCCTAGATATTTTGTTCAATGGAGCAGTTGATGCAGGTGGGCAATCACTGGTGGATCTTGTGTTGTCTGAAAATCTGCTTCATAGTGCTGTACAAATGAAATCAGAAGCTATAGTACAACTTCTACTGAGATATGTTCCTGATAAGACTACAAATGAGACAGATCCAGATCAGTTATTGTTTAGACCTGATATGCTTGGTTCTTCAGCTATAACCCCACTGCACATTGTGGCTTCCAGTGATTGTGCTGAGAGCCTATTGGATGCACTTACTAATGATCCCAATCAGGTACTCCATTATCTGATTCTGGCATCAGGGCATCACCATTTCCCATTCTTGATTGTTACTATAGCTTATTGAGCCCTTTTTTTTCAGAAAATAGTTGCATCCCTGTGCTTGATCTGACATTTTTTGCATAGTAGTTCTTATTAACATGTGCAAGTTACATACTTTAAAGTTGGAATCATCCATAACTCAGCTGCATGGTCTTCCACTAGTTTTTTTTTTACTTCTTTATTGAAGCAAAGTCCTTTGAGATTATGAATTTATATTTATCCAATTTGGCATTCTCCTGTACCTCTGTTTTCTGATCATAAAATATGGTCTTGCACCTTTCTTTGGTAATAATTACATGTTATTTCTTACATAACTAAATTACGAAACCCAATCCCCAGCACTAACTTAAAATAATTACATCTTCATCATTTGTAGATTTCTAAAACTCCTTTAACCAGAACATATTTTTGTAACAAATCATGTTAAAATCAATCTTCAATGCTGCTTCTTAGTTCTAACATGAGATGTAGGACCTGATCACCTGATACTACCTCTTCCTATTATGTGGCTACAGTATTTTCTCCTTTTTGCCATGTACAACTAAGGTCACTCGTGAGGCTATCTTGTGAAGAGTACTCCCTTTAGTGCTCTTTCTCTTAGTACAATCTTTTTGCAGCATTTTCCCCTGTTTTAGGTCTACAACTAATGCTCAGTTATATCAGTACACTTGATGTTCTTTCTCTTAGCCCATATTGGTTGCCTGCATGCCAGGTTGGAACCAAAGCGTGGAAGAATATACGAGACAGCACTGGGTTCCTACTTGAGATTAGCTCAAAATAAAAATTGATAAGCAACATTACCCAATGCAGGCGATCCTCAACATTTCTAGAGATGCATCCTCTAAGCCAGCTGATGGACTAAAATCTGAGGAACAAAATGGTTTCGAGATCAGCAAGAGTTGGCCAAGCAAAAATCAGCAACCATATTGCAACAGGTGCAGCCAACAGCTGGTATTTGAGAACTCCGTGGCGAAGAGGATGTTGTACAGGCCACTAATGCTCTCCCTGGTGGGTATTTAAGACTCCCCCGGAAGTGTTCTATGTTTCTCCATCATTTAGGTGGGAATTGTTGGACTATGGCTTCATGTAAAATATTTTTCAAATGCCAAAACTCCGAGTTCCGTGTTATGATCGGTTTAAATCCGGTATGTTTTTCTACTTAGACAAGCACTTCAAAAGGGTAATATAATTTATGCGCAATAGAATGGGATTGTTCTAGTCTTTTGTCATCCTTCGCTAGTATGTATCAAGTCATTTTCTATTTATCTTGATGTCAATACAAGCAGTTGAAGATTCTCTCAATTCAGTTGTAATTTTCTTGTTTGACAGATACGATAACATCAAAACTTTTGAAACCCTTTCGCTTTCCGGTTCTTTATTTGGAGTAAATTAATCCATCAAAGGAAGAGGCTGCAGGGGTCAACTGTACTCATCTTTTGCTACCTTGATTTTTTTTCAAGAAAATATAACTATATTATATTAATCAGAAAATATAGATACAATATTCTGACATAGAATAAGCTCAAGCTTAGGGGGTCGATTAAGGGACCATACAGCAAATTCTCGACGAATCCGAGCTTGATTTGTTGCTTAGTGGGCAGCTTTATTTACAAATCTATTAACAAATACAAATTTAACATCGAAGAAGGAACTACACTTTGGTACAATGTTATGATACACAACATGCACAGATCGAGGCGTAGCATCTTGATTAAGACAGTTCATCATAATCTTGCAATCGGATTCGATCAAAATGTTGATTAAGTTTCTTTCTTTAGCCACCCTAAGGGCATAATAAATAGCATAAGCTTCACAATCACTATAGATCTAATGATCAAACCAGTCCCACCATCATTATTAGACATAGAATCATCGCTATTCAGCTTCATAGTACCAGCAAGGGGGGAGATCAATTGAGAATATTGGTATTGGAAACATGGGTGCCCTATGATATTTTTTTTTTTCATATATTGATGTGTAAAAGCAATAATTCTACCCACAGCACAATTTCGGCATGCAAAAAACAGATTCTAAAAAATCAAATAAATTATAAGATATTAGCAACAATATCTAAGGGTTCCTTGCTTTTAACAGGGCAAGAATCTAGCAGCAGCCAACTACCAGAGTACTAAGAAGCTCTATTGTTAAAATCCAAATTTAGTTTAGTAGCTAAGGAAGACCAAAATCGGAAGCAATAAAATAATCAAAAAATAAGTGTTGGGAAGTTTCTTCAGAAGAACCACATAAAACATGGATGTTGGAATTAGAATTGCACAACTGAAACAATTTGGATCGAACAAGAAGCTTGCCATGAAATTTTTTTCATAAAAATAACTTCACCTTAGGAGTTGTTTCTAGCTTCCAAAGCTTAAACCAAATAAGATTAATAACAGAAGAGACATGTTTACTAGTTTTCATAAACTTGTAAGCATGAGAAGAGCAACACATACCATTCATACTATCCATCCAACAATAGAAACCATCATAGGGATTTTTCGACAACTCAATATTCTCAATAGTCTTCCACAAAGCAGAATCACAAACAGTTGAACCAATAAAATTAGATTATTTCTGGTCCATCATCAAATGATTAACATGAATGATATTGTTGATATTGCTATCTTGATTTTGCCACTTCATTTCAAAGGCCAATATATCAAAAATATTTTATGTGTTATAATGGTAAAATATGATATTTATCCTTTCAAATACATATTTTTTATGCATGTCAATATGCCATACAATTAGTATTTGTCAAGTTATTTATAATATACCAATAAAAAAATCAAGTTAATTATAAGTTTATAACAAAAGATAGTTATTATCATTAATATGAATTAAATCAGGATATAAAATTATTTTATACATAAAATACTTCTATGGTAATATTATAAGTATCTTCTTTTCAAAACTTTATTTATATTTTTTCAACTTCATACAAATAGAAATATTTATCAAATATTGATAGATAACATTATAACTAAATAACAATTGCTTGTGTGATTATGAAAAAAAAACGTCAGTAGATAAGACAATAAAGATATTCTTTGCAAATGAATAAAAAATAAAATATTTATTCCTTATTCCCATATTTGATTTGATAAAGTCAAAAAATAGCTAAGAATTAATCATTCTTCCAACTTCAATCGTGAGAATAATATAGAATCATTAATTAAAATATCTCATACTTTTTCCACTGTTATTCCTTAGTTATTAACTAAATAAAATAATATTATATTAAAATTTATTTTTTATTATTTAATACATATATTAAAATTTGTGTTTTTCATATATAAATTTGTATATATTATATTAGATTCATTATGCACACAAATTTATAGTTCATTTGTTGAATTGGATATGATAATAAATAATAGAGTTTTGACTAAGATTCTTTTTAATTCTATATACATCGGATATAAGATCAAATTTATATTTTTTTAATTTTATATTTGTCTAATTCATACACTAAATAAATAATAAATATAAATCACTCTTTTATCCTACAAAATAAAATATGTCATTAGATTATATTTATTTTATAGGATAAGAAATAAATTAATATTCATTATTCATTTAGTGTATGAATTAGAAGAAAATAAAATATATATATATAAAATTAATATTATATTTGATGTACACCAAATTTAAAAAATTCATATCTAATTTTTTTTCATTTATTATTCAATCAAATCATATTCAATCCAATAAAATAAGCATACCATTATAATTAATAATTTTGGAGAATATTTATCATCCATTTATAGTGAAGCGGACCATAATAGTCTAAAAATATTTTTGAAAAAATTGATAAATGTATATTCAAAGTATTTTTACTTCAAAATTTATCATTTCAAAATTAATTTTACAAAGCAGGTAAGAAAAAAAAAATTCTCGGAACTATTATTCAATATAACTATATAAGTTGCAAAAACTATTTTATTTTTATAATGCAAATCAAATATATGTATATTTACTACTTTCGTATATTATTTCTAATATAATTTATTTTAGCAAATCAAATATTATAATTTTACTATTTTTAATTTATTTCAAATTTTATGTTTTCGATTTTATTTAGCAAATCAAATAAGCCTTAGAATAGTAATTTATTCGATTTCGATTATTACATTGGATACTGTCTGCATGTGTGGTCGTCAAATCGGATTTGACCCGTCTGATATCAATCGAAGGGATCTGGTACCGTCGTCATCCCGGTTCGGATTGGATGGAAGACACCGAACACGGTGCAGCTTCTCGTCACGCATAAGTTTTAACAATGGAGTTGGCTACGTGTCCACCTCATAATTCTATAAAATGGCAGAAAAAAGTACACCAACATAATCCCAGAACGACGAAGGCGTGTCCACCTCTACCAACCCCCAGCCCTGCCGATCGCTTCCGTTCCCCAATTCCGGAACCCTACCCATGAAGCAGAAGATGACCTCCTTCAAGGATGAGTTCTCCTTCGGTTCGTTCTCTTCTTCTCTCGGTTTCCTTCCCGTGTTTTGCATCGAGCTCTCGGTTTCCCTCCTCTTTTGGGGCTCCTCGTGTTTGATCCTCCTATTGCCATAATTTTTCTGACAGGGGAACGGCTTGCGGAAGCGAGAGACATCGTCGCCAAATACCCGGATCGAGTGCCGGTAAAGAGAAGACCTCCCCGTGCTCATATTCTTCAATTGCTGATTTGCCCCAATTCGATTGATTTTTTTCCTTTGTTCTATGCAAAGAATATCTAAGTGTAGATTACGTGGTTCCGCGTGGCTTTAGTTTGCTTATTATTGTTGCTGCTTCGGATTAAGTTTTGACCCTGAATTTGGAATCTCCCACTTTATTGACACACAGAATGTTGATGAAATTAAATTATGATCGGCATCACATTTATTGCCTAATTTGAAGCCCTTATTCCTTGCAAATGTCAGTAGCGTATTAAAGTATTAATTTTTAGGCTCCTATCACCTTTAAGATAAGATGTGACCGCCAACACTTGCCATTCTAGTTTCACGTGATATATGATCAAGTTAACCTAATTTTATTGAGAGATTTGAATATCGTTTGGAAATGGTTGTTTTATTGTATATGACTTATCATCTTACTCACAATGGCTACTTTTGTCGGGAGATATTTGAATATTGAATGGAAATAGTAGCTACTTTTATTGAGAGTTATTTGAATATCGTTTGGAAATAGTTGTATTATTGTACACGACTTATCATCTTAGTAGCATTAGCTACTTTCTAGATATATCAAATGCCGTTTGACTCTTCCCTTTCTTTCATCAGGTAATTGTTGAGAGGTTCTCAAGGTGTGATCTTCCAATTATGGAAAAGAGAAAGTAAGTTATGTTTTTCCATAGCCATTAGGACTTTATCTTATGCTAAATTTGCCTCTTATCATCAGTTAATTATAGTTATTCCATATTCAATGAATTTTTTGAGGATAAATCTTTCTTGTTCTCTTTCCTCCTATAGCAGTTTTTGCTCATTTGCACTTGTAACGGTTAATAGGAGCCACTTAATATTAGTCGCTTGCTTATTCATGACATTGTGCACAAATAATAGTAAGCTTAGATGGTATTAGATTAATTTTTGTTGAAGAAAACAGTGCAAGGAATAACTTTTGGAAACGGAGCGGGAGCGAGTGTTGGGCAACTAAATTTCGACATATAGAAGGTCATCAAAGATGGTTTGGACGTGCGCTACGGAGACCCAGGTGCCTCGGTTCGAAAATGTGATAGTTAGGAAAGGTAGAGATAGGCTTAGGATCACGTGGAGAGAAATAGTATCTAAGGATCTACATCTACTAGATATTGAGGCAGACCTAGTTTTGGACATATGGATTTGGAGACATATAATTCATATAGCCAACCCCATCTAGTATGAGATTAAGGCTTAGTTGTTATCGTGTTTTGCTTATGAAATGCTCATGTGATCCTCTTTTTGTCTTCATCAGACAATGCCGCAAGTAATTCAAAACTTTTCATCATACGGTACCTTTTTTCTTTTTAAATTTCTGAATGTACTCATCATCATGATGCAGTAATTATTTCAATAAAACTTGTAAAAGAATAGACTACTCTCTTAGATCAATAATTTGTGAAGCATCAACTTGGATGTTTCACATCAACATGGATGTCATTTTCTTGTGCACGACTTTTTCTGGAAGTCATTCATATTCGCTTGTGTCATAAATCATAACCTTTGTCTTAAGTGTTTAGATTCGATACTTACTATGTTCCAATTCAACAACTTTTGTATTCAGTTTGTAGCAATGACCTTAAGCCACAACTACAAGGACATAGCTATCGTAACAACCATGATAAATGATCTCCAACTGTGTAATTTCAGCTAAATGGGTATTTTTTCTACCATTGAATTCTTTTATTGCACCTTGTTTCAAGAGACAAGAGACATCATATTAGTAGACTGCCTATGGAAATTATCCTAACTCTTGTTCTGAAAATAAAAGAGTTGATGTCCAAGGAGCACAGAAATGTGCATATGGATTCCTGTTGTTGAGAGATTATGTGGTTGAATGACTATGTTGTTGCCTTCATAATGTTTGTGCAGGTACCTGGTTCCTAGAGACATGTCCGTGGGGCAATTTATTCACATATTAGGTAGCAGGTTGCACCTTAGTCAGGGGAAAGCACTTTTTGTGTTTGTTAAAAATACCTTACCTCAAACAGGTAAAATTCATCAGGTGTGTTCTTAGTATCTGGATTCATTGCTAGTTGCCAGCTGTTTATGTTCTCTTCAAATTGAATTTGCAGCCACTCTGTTGGACTCCATATATGAATCTTACAAAGATGAGGATGGGTTTCTATACATGTGCTACAGCAGTGAAAAGACTTTTGGTTGAAGCAAACAGCCTATCATTCCTGAACAGTGCACAAATTGTAATGTCCATTATCTATTTAGTCTATTTATATAATTGGACCGTGAACAATCAGGTGGACATTTTATTCTGATGTATATACATCGCTTCAGATTGTTTATATTGTGAACTCTAGTATTCTAGTCTCATGATTGACCTTCAGAAATCCTAACTGCAATATTTAAAGAACAAGCCTCCGATTTATCAGTCTTAGCTTGATAGTTTGTTTGGATTGAGAAGGATCCAGAGGAGGACAATGAAGGAGCGAGGTTCATTAAGCCTTCTTTTGAGAACTCATTTTTGCGAATACAGAGGGGAAGAATGGGGCAAAAGTTTCCTTAATAATGTATATATCTTCACCCTCCTCTTTCCAAAATGAGTCCTTCAGTTATAGGCGTCATGGGTTTCATCATTTTACCAATTTAAAATCAACCCACTTGACTAATATATCTAATTAGAATAAAAATCAAGGGCAGCTCACTACTTATTTTCTTGTCGCCTTTGGCGCCTATGTACCATGACTGCAAGAACACAACAAATCCTTTGTTCAAGATTGACTGCTATTCTAAAGTTGTGATACTTGTAAGATATTGAGAGGAGGAAGATTACGGGAAGAAAATCCACATTACCTCGAAGATTAAAAAGAAAGTACATTTGGTTCACGTGCTGTAAGATTCATGTGTCAAGTTATATTCCTAGATATGTGATTGTCATTAATTGAGTATTTTGATTGCGTGAAAATACTAAGGAAGCGTTTGATACTAAATAATCTAAATAGATTACTAATAATCATAATTAAAATTATCTGAGCCTACTAAATTATCGCGTTTGGTTGAAACGGATTACTGATAATCTGAATACCCATGGTAATCTACATTATCACTCAAGTGGTAATCTACATTACCATTCAAGTGGTAATCTACATTATCATTCAAGTGGTAATCCACGTTAAGGGAGGGGGTGGCTATGTGGATTACCAGTAAAGTGATAATATTATTTTTTTTTATTTTTGACAAAAATACCTCATACTAAAATACCCTCTATTAACATAGAAAAGAACTCTCACATCATCTCATTCGTCTCATCTCATAGTAAAGTGGTAATCCCTATTATTATTATTATTATTATTATTATTATTATTATTATTATTATTCTTTTTTAGTTTATTTTTTATTTTTTTATTTGAGGATATTTTAGTTAAAATATAAGTTTCACAGTAATATTTTTTTATACCAAACAAGGTAATATTGATTATCGGCGAGATTACTAGTACATGCAAAACATGGTAATGCAATATTATCGATAATTTTAGAAGTGATAATCTATATGGATGATAATCTAGATCTTCAGTAATCTTACGTGGTAATCCGCCGATCCTACCTTTTCTGATATCTGACATGTTTTTGGGCAGTTTATGTCAGAAATTTTAAAAATGACGGGAATATTTTCCCGAATCCTCCCACCATCTTCTGAAGATGAATTCCATTCATCCTCATAAGTGTCCCATATCGGTGTCGGACACTCTGGCTCGGGCTCTGAGCGGATCATGGTGAGGTTGTGTAGAATCGTCATGTCTTCATCAGAAATGATGTATCAAACGTCCCCTAAATTAAATCACGAATTTTTCTAAACCCGAACACGAATTTTCAAAATTTCTCAAAACTGAATATGATCTTTGAAATTCTAGAAACCAATATCAAATTCAAAAAATTCTTATTATACCCTTATAGTGGGATTCTTGAAAGTGGTCAAATGACTATGAAAATATATTTTAAATTTAAAAAAAAAATATAAAAAAAAATTAAATTAGTGAATGAAATTTTTTCAATAATTTTTTAAGATTGAATGATGCATTTTTATGGTCAAAAAAAGTAAAAGTTGAAACATTTTAAGTTTCAATAACTATTGAAATGTTTCAGTATTTGATCATAAAATACATTTCAAAAATTTTAAAAATCACAACAAAAAATTATTCACTCATTTTGAATTTTTGTAATTTTTTAGAATTTTAAAAATGCATTTTCATATAAAAAATAAAATTATTGAAACATGAAATACTAAAATACACGTCACAGATATCTTCACAAATATATAATCAGATGCCTTAATCATGTATATTTGTGCTACAAGATTGTCTTGGTAGTCAGATTATACTATTTTAAAAGGAATTTCGAGTTCCTTTTCTTGATAAGATAAAAATTGTTGGCGGTAGTATGACTATACGAATTCACGAATAATATCAGGAGTCGTCAAGAAATGAGCCAAAGAAATCCAAAATCGTACAATTTATTAAAATATTCTTGATGAAAACATAAGAAAAATAAGATACTTTTTGCTCAATCGAAGACAACAAATCCTCGCCCAAAATTTTAGCAACAAGATCTTAATGCAAACAAAAGCAGAGCTATTGTTTTGAACATGCATCACATATACCTTTGCTTCCTAAACAGATATTTAAAAGGAAGTATATAAACTTATTCTGCAAACAAATTACATTAACAAAACTTCAAAGTTCAACAATCATATATATTCTTATCAATACATCAGCATCTACTTCTTGTTCGCTTCAAAATATTTCTCAAGGAACAGGTTGACACTTGAGCTTGTCGTTGATGGAAAAGATTGAGTAGAAGAAATGGTCAATGCAAGTTAATTATGCAGCAGACATGACACAATCAATAGCTTGTTTGCATATCCCAGTCATTGTTGCCTCTGGCCCATAAACCTGCAATGGCAAATCAAGCATTATCTTAATAAGCATAGGCCCACAAGTTTTATATAACCTGAAGGTAATATGCTTTCATGGGGAAAAAAAAGGCTGTCGTTTATTACCTCAAGAGGAATACCAAGCTCCTCGCCCAGTTTCCTCATTTTTGCTAGACCAGTCTGATAGTTTGGACCACCTCTTCTAACATAAATGTTCATTCTTGCAGCCTTTAGCTTTGATTCCTGTGGATCAATTTGTTGCATATAAGTTACAAGTTACAGAAGATAGTGGATGCAATTTTGTGAACCAACCTTCTCCTTCAATGCCCTGATGATGCCATTGAATGTAGCGGCAACATCAGTAAAGTTTGCTATGCCTCCTCCGATGAGAAGTGCTCTCTTACGACCATCAGGATCTGCAGTTGCGCACTGACATGGAAAGCAAAACCATTTTCAATACTGATGCTGGACATGGGGACGACTTAGAAAAATAAAACAAAGAATGACCAAAATGATAGTGGGTGGATTCACACATCAAGCACCACTCGAGCATACTGAAGGACCTCCTCTTCATTTGGAGCACCACTGTATTCTGCGTAGTTCCCAAGTTCAGATGCATAACCCAAATCTCCAACCTAATAAACAAATAAGTCAGATTTGAAAGCAACAATTTTTTCTACAAGACCTACAAACAATTCAACACAATGCAAATTTTGCTCAACATTTATAAAAGAGGCTTGCATAGATTTTGCAAAAAAAAAAAAAAAAAACCAATGAGAAAGAACTAAGGTCAGATCAAAGTAAAGCTAACCGTATCAGCATAAATGACACTAGCACCACCACCAGCAACCATTGTCCATATGCGTCCCTTGGGATTTAGAACAGTGAACTTCAAAGAGGCACTAGTCTGTATTAAAATCGCTCAAAATCATTAGTACGAAAAAGACATAAATCAGAAAAGTATAGTGATTTATGATAAACAAAACAGACAGCATGAAAAGAACAGACAGATTACTCCTATGGGCTAGAATATTTTACTATGAAAGACACACAATGAGGATAGAGAAACAAAATGCTACTAGCCAAATCCAACTCAGACAATGAGCTACTAGTTAGGTTAAGGAGTGAAAGTTAGACATTAATAGGGTTAATTTCATTTCCAAAGTCATCTAGGTTTAAAAGGGTTAATTTCATTTCCAGAGTCATCTCAGGTTTAAACCAAAAGTAGCTGTGTTATTATTACCATCGGACACGCTGAATTGGTCATGCTACAGTTAGATGACTTAGAGTCAAAATGTTTACACAATTGACTAATTTCTCTTATGAAAATATCTCGTACAACTTAAGACATTCTATTTGTAACGCGGTTTTATCATATTCGGAAGTACTTGCCAAAATATTTAGACTTAAGAGAAAACCTACATAATCTGGTTTCCAGGGTTCAGTGAGTGGGACATCCTTTGTGTAACTTGTGTTTGGTACATTCATATTGTAGTTCAATCCAATTCAGTGACTCATAAAAACTAACACATTCAATAAATAGATGAGAATTAATATGAAAATGGATATTATCGACAATCAACAGTGTGCATATAATCCAAAATGGTGGTCCAACAACAAATCTAGATAAGACCAATTTGTCTCAACAAATATGTAGAGATCTGAATACAGTGTAAATCTATCCAAGGTTTAAGTAAAAGGAAATTAAAAATAATACAAAAAAGGTAAAAGAGGACCAAAGTGGCAATGGAAGATGGTGCAACAAAGTTTGAAGGTTGGGACCATCCAAGAAATGAACATAGGAGGTAATACTATGGTGGATGGAGAACCACTTCAGAAGATGCCATAGCATGATCAGAATAGGGGAGGAAAGCCAAGAGAAAAGAGAAAAAGAAAAAACATAGAGAAGCCAGTTTTGCATATGTGCAAAAGCAGTTAGACACGGTGCAGACTCAATGACATCTCTCATAATCCTAAACACAAAACAAATGTTCCAGGGCTATGAACTATAAAGTAAGCTAGATCTTAAATAAGTAAGCAATAGGGAAAATGAAGAAGAGAAGGGAATATGTCAAATTGTAGAGTATGTATCACATATATATATTAGCTGCAGTATATATTCAATATAACACTTCAACATGTGAAAGTCTCTATTTAAATATAAATGAAAAGCTATTAATTATGAATCATGTTACCTTCTCATCAAGTTCATGAACAAACTTTTCTGTGGGGCTCAGGACTCTACCAAAGGGAAGTGGAAATTCAATGTTTCCCCACCTATACGATGCAGTCCATTTTAGTGACAAATGATGAATTGAATGTACAACAAAAACAGTCTTCTGGTAAGGCAAGCTTGAAGACTAAGAATGATAACATACTTCTTGAAGTTCTTGAAAGCAGCAGTATCATCAAGTTCTCCCCTCATATCCAGTGGGTATGGTTCACCATTTACCAAAGTAAATGGGTTCATCTCTATAAAACTGAAATCCAAATCTGTAAAGATGCAAGGAACAGTATCATGGGCAAGTACCAAAATACAAATTATTTGACTAAGGAAACAAAGTAGGATAAAACTAAAGATGAAGGGTGCATCAAAATAAGCAACTATTATAAAATGTGCATAAGGTGGCAAAAAGAAGAATCTATTCAAATGCCTGCTCAACAAGAAAAAAATTATGATGCATTGGATGTCCAGGAACCAGAATATCTCTAAGGATTTTGCCTAATAAATCCTTCTCCAAAGAAGGGACATAGATTAAAGATAGCAGCTTTCAGTAGACACAAAATACATGTTTGTATAGGAATATATATTAGGCAAAATCTTCAGAGATAATTAAAAACCTTGCATACATGACATCCTTGTCCAAATAAGAAATGCATACTAAAGATAGAATCTTTCAGATAACGTCAACAGTTTTATAGAGGAATCTATATTAGGCAAAATCTTTAGAGATATTTAACACGTAGTTTACCTTGGAATACAGCAAAAACTCCCTTTATGAAGTCCCCTATTTTGCCTCGTACCTGAGTCAGTCAAGGCAACAAATCACCAGGTTATATCATCTATGGGAGTATGTATTTTGAATATATATATATATATATATATATATGATGCTCAGGTAATGGTGCAAGTTCAAGAATAATTTGTTCGGAGACGGCATTTATACAAGGATCACTTTTATTCGACAGGAATGTAAGCAGAGACAACTCTATAAGTATATTTCCTAATTCAGTGCGTCTCACCTCCAAGGGAAGGGTCGCAATCAATGGAGCACATGCCTCAGCTGTCATGGGCTTCTCTGTAGGAAGATAAACTGTCTTAACCTTGTCCCAGTTCTCCTCTATTTCAATGCCTCCACACTCTGAGAAGCTGATTGTGCAGCCCAGCCTCTCAGACACAATAGAGAGGTAGTACTCTTGATCATGGGGAACAAACGGCTCAATTATGAATGTGGTGATGGGCGCCTTGCACCCTCCCATTTCAACCTTTTAAGCAACAAGAATAAATTAGATTCCATCACATAATTGGCAAATTAAAGAATAAGAATTTAAGATATCATAAATAAATAAATACAACATTAGATTTTTGTAACATAATTGACTAATAACGAAAAAAGAAAACAAAACATCATGGATCACCTCCACTCCCAGGCGTTCTTTAACAAACTGGGCCGCTTGAGCCAGATCTAAGTTGAGTGCCACCAAACCACTCTTCCCACGCTTGCCGAACAGCATGTCCGGCTTCACGACCAACTTCATGGATGAAAGCCATGGTTCCTTGTTCACCAACTCATTGAAATCGGTCGATTCCGTCACCTATTTCAAAAACTGATTTCACATGAGCTCGAAAGATCCATTGTTTGATCGGATATTACGAAATTCATTCTCGCGTCCAGAAAAACCGATAACAAATCATCTCAAACTAAGACGCAATCCATCCCAACTTCACACTGAGAAGAAATCACTCGAACCGATCAATGAGAACAAAATCGGTCAAATGAATGCAATAACCAAAGATCGCATATCACGAATGGCACCAAGATGGAGAGGAGATCTAAAGTGTGATCAGCTGAGAAAGGGGGGGATGGTAGCAACCTGGACGGAGCGAATCTCGAGATCGATGCCGGCGAGGCGCTTGAGGTGCTCCTTGAGGATGCGCTTGGAATCGTACTCCCGGATCTTCTTTCTCGCCATCTCCTCCGGCGTCCTCTCTTCTTCTTCCTCTTCCACACCTCGATGCGATGCGATGCGATGCGCACACACATTGTTATATAGTCACAGAGATGCAATATGGGCGTTGATGAACGGTCAGGATCGGTTCGGATGGTAGGTGGACTCTCGCTGTGAAGGCAGATGGGTGATGGTTAGATTTGACGGACGGTGGTCGACGCACCCACCAAACTCATTCATTACGGCGGACGCCTGCTGATTCCGATAATATTTTATTCGATGAGAGAATGTCAACCGTTAGATCCGTGCCATATCGATTTTTCGATGGGCGGATGATGACTTAAGAAAAGACTTATTAGGTGGCCCGTGGCAGTTGGAACTTATTTGGTTGTGAAATTATATCTTCAAATCATTAATATGAACTAAGTTTCAAATTTAATTTCTCCACAGCATTACCTTTTTTTACACAAAATTACAGAGCAAAAAATAATTTTTAAATCATATTAACATAAACTACAATAAAAATGAGAAGAAGAAAAAAAACGTGTTCATCGTCTGATAATAAATAAATAAAAAATCATGCCACTTCGTTTTTTTACAGTAAAGTTGATGATGCTTTAAAAGAAGACTTGTTAGGTGTGCCATTGACATTAGAAGTGATTTGGTTGTACGGTTCTGTGTCTAGAGCGGTGTTTTTTTTAAAGGAAAGAAACTTGCATTTATTTCATTAAAGAAAATACAAGTGTTGTTGCAGAGAATGTGAGACAACTACATAGGGGAAACGAAAATATCCCAAGGAATTATATAGTCAAGGCCTGTTTACATCCTGTATAAATCTTTCGTGTAGTATTAAAATAATATTATATAATATTAAAAAAGAATATTAATTAATATTTATATTAAAAATAATATCTCATAAATTATCATAAGCTGTAATAGTAATATATTTTCAAAACTCTTCATTAATCTGCACTAAAATTTTTAATATTTTGAATAGTCATTTTACCTTTAATAAAAAAAATTAAAAATATGAAAAATATTTAAAAAATATTTTTTTTAAAATAATTTATGAAATATTTTTAATGATAAAATATATTATATAATTTTTATATTATATTATATATATTATATTATACTATATATTATACAAGTTAATCAATATAGATTAGTCCATACAAATTATATTATACATACTAGTACATGTGTGCATTAAATATTATATAATAATAGTACAATACAAGCTAGTACTATACAGATTAGTCAATACATACTAGTACTATATAGGCTAGTACTATACAATGTACCAAACGGACCCTCAAAGTACAATCATGATAAGTAGTCAATAGTATGACACAAATTCTAGGTGCAGTCAAGAGGGTAGAGAGTTTGTAGTGTTCGTGCCATATTTTCGATCTCTAGATCATGACTAACTGATATTGAAATTGATTCTTGCAAGTTTCACAAGAACTTGTTCTCTCCTGAGGCTTAAAGTCGATATGAAAATACAGAAGACAACATAGTTCAAGGGGTGGGGGTGGGGGGGGGGGCTATTTTTCTGCCAAATGAATTTTATCATCAGGTCTATCATAACACGAAATTGAGAGTTGTCTACCGAAATCATTCTTGCGATTTTTATTTTATTTTAACAAAGATAAAAAGTCATTATAGGTGATCATACTATGAATTGAACTCTAAATCTCTAAACAACATACAATATGTTGTCATCAATTGTGCGTAGCACTGTTGGCACCATAACACGAAAGTTGAGTTGATGATAAAAGTGAGCTATTATTAAATTTGACATTGCTTGTCCACTTCGATGAGTACATAATCCCCTGATTCTTAGAGAAAGAGCCCCAGGTCATCAGCTAATGTGTGGATAAGCTCAATGGAAGCGAGACGAAGAAAGTGGATATTTCATTTGAGGGTGCTCCTGTGAAGGCTCTCCTTTGCTTAGCTTAGGCCAGAGTGATTTCGAGATTGCTTACAACATAGTAGTATAGTGTCGGATATTTGTCCCTCGATCTTTCATCGTTTAACCAAGGATCCTAGCATAGTATGATTGTTGTCCCTCAACCAACTTTGTATTTCAGTGACATATCAAGGATGTCCATCATCTTAACTATGATCTCCAAGTAGGGGATAAGATTAAACACTCTCTGGGTTCAATTGCAGAAGCCTAGGATATAATGTGCACTAAACAAACTAATAATATATATTAATTCATTCCTTTCTCATGAAGCAAATATGTTCTTTAAATACGAAAATAGACGAAAAAACTTGAACTAGTAATAAATTATGATTTTGATTAAAAATTCTAAATTGAATCATATATTGAAATAATATTTATTATTTTTCATATTTTAAATTGAGTCTCTTTTAGTTAAATTTCTGTGTCCGCTAACATATATAGCTTATGGATTAGAATCATGTGATCTAGCTCTCCAGTCTCCTCCCTAATTAATTAGTACACATGGAAACACGTATAAATTTGGTGCAAATTATAAGAATATTAATTTATGGTTTTATATATCTTTGTAAATACTAAACACATCAAATTATGAAGGCACTAATTATTATAGGCTTCCTAACCAACCAATCATATATGTATCGACGAAGATTAAATAATAAAAATACGATTTTAAAAGAAAAAGATTAGATTGGCCTCCAATCTAGTTAAACTTATGTAATAATTGTCAGCTGTGAACTCTTTTTGCTGTAAAAAAAAAAAAGATTGCTCTACACACTTACTACAAGTTACATAAAATTTGATAGCAGAATTGAAGCTACGATCTGACTGTATATATGATCGCATTAAAATATATTCTCAAATTAAAAGAGTACATTCAAATAATTTTGTAAGATGGCAAAACCTAATTAAATTAATTAAAACAAAATAAAGTTAGATAAGCTAAATAATTAAATTGATAAATAAATAAACTATATATATATATATATTGATAAGCTAAATAAATGTTAATTATAAATATATATATATTCCATCTATATATGATAAAAATTACATCCCACTAAAATTTAAAATATACGTTCCATCTATATCCCGCAAATTCGCAATTTCTCATCAAAGGGTGATGCATGGATTCCTCTTCCTCTTCAAAAGCCAAGAAAATGGACGACGACGACGACGGAGAGCAAGCGCGGGTTCATCTTCTTCCTTCCTTCTACATGCATGCTCGTTCTGTTCTTCCTTTCTCTTTCCTTCCCCTCACGGTACCCGACTGCCCATTCATTGCAGCACACACGAAGCCGGTCACGCAAGAGGAAGGACTCCGCAGGTGATCGCTCGGATTTCTCCCCAGCGTTTCTCACTTTCATCGAACGAAGTGAAGATTCCTCGTCCTCGAGCCTCCCCCCCGCCCCTGTGAGAACCGCCAACCAAGACGTCGGCACCGGAGACGCCGACTACGACATCCCCAGCGCCTTCGAATATATACCAGATGACGACGCCGACGGCGCGTCGGGGCGTGACCAGAGCATCCCCGCCGCCCGCACCGCCGGAAGCCGCCGCAGTCTTGCGCTCCCAGGACCAAGCAGCAGGCGTACTTCGCCGCTGGCGCCGAGGGTCTCGCAGTGCGGGCACGTCCAGTGCGAGGACGAGCGCCGCCGGCTCCAAGCCGAGAACGCCGCCCTCCGAGCTGAAGTCAATCGCTTGAAAGAGCGCCTGCAGCTGAGCCGGGTTCGTTCGTGCGCGCTTGATCTTCTCATTGTTTCTTGTCATCTTCTTGTTCTTGTTCTTTCTTTCGGCGTTCGATTTCTTTTTTATTGAGCGGGCATATATATAATAATATTAACGCCGGCTTCGCCGTGTTCACCAAACCGATGGACGCCCGTAGAACGAAGCGGCATTGAACGCCAAGGCGCTGAAGAAATGGATATCGAAAAGCCAGAGGGACGAGAAGGAGAAACAAACCCTACACGGAGAGATCGCAGCGCTCAGGGCCGCAGAGGACGACAAAATGCTCGGGAAAAGGGTATACTATAATTGAACTGTAATTTGATTAACCATGAACTGTTTTGAAGCCTATAGAGAAGGTGTACTCTTCATTTCTCTTTAATTAAAGAAGGTGTCGACTACTGTAAAACAAGGAGCAACAAGATCAGGTTACCACGACGAACCATTCTTCCGAGCACATGAAACAACTGAAATGAAGGTTTTGACTTATGTATCTTTCTCATAATTAATGATTAGTAATTTTAACTATAGAGAATTAGGTTTGCATAACTGTACTTAATCAATGCAGAAGAAAAGATCCTCCAGTCCAGATCGTCTGCGTTTACGTATAGCCTTAAAGAATGCAAGGAAGGTAATGATATATATGTACTCACTCTCCTTAATTATATATATATGTTTGTTTACAGTTATTTTAGCTAAGCTTTATTTTTCTAATGTTAATTATAATGCATTTAATGAAGAACACTGGATCAAGTAGTGAAAAAAAGGTGTCAACGGGGGGTGACAATGCGAGCCAGCAACGGGATATCCAAAGAGCTGAATCGGAGGTATATATATATATACACTACAAACCATATATCATTGCGTGCATGTGTTTTTGAAATATAAACTGATGTCTGTAGCACTAGTTTTAGAGTATGTAAAAGGTATATTACACTTTATGCAGGACGAAAGTTCTAGTGAGGGAAATATTTCAAGGAGCTGGATCAAGAATAGTGATCTTCCACCAAAAAAAAGGAGACGTTTTTGAAGTTAATTGCATGCAGATCCGGCCATGGACAGACAGAGGTTGAAGAATTGATATATCTGTGAATTGAAGTACCTTAATTTGTTGATGTAGAACATTCTATATACTGAACTTGTTTGTTAATTAGTTAAAACCTTAAACGAAGGATTTAAAGAGGCGCCGTTCGGTATGCAACAATCTAATATACTTTTGTAATTCATATTACCACCAAAGTGGTAACATGGATATCCTGCATGTGAGGTCACTACATCACATCGTTTGGATTTTGACGGCAAATTATAAATAAATTTTGACGTCGGTCCAAGTAAATATTTGCATATTGACGACAGCAAATTCGTTGAAAACGTGTGTGAAACAATCAACGCTGAATTTTAAATATTGACGCCTGCAGAAGCGTCAATATTTAGAATTCGACGTCGTCTACCGTCGAAAAGATGCGTCAATATTTAAAATTCGACGTCTTCTTCCGTCGAAAAGTTAGGCGTCAATATTTAAAATTCGACGCCGTTTACCGTCGAAAAGTTCAACGTCGTCAACGAGAAAGGTATATTGACGCCAACATATTGACGTCTTTGACGTCAATATGTGGTGTCAATATGCTAACCATATTGACTCCAGTGAAGGCGTCAATATGGTTAGCATATTGACGCCTCCATAGGCGTCAATATGGCTGCCCTTTTTTATTTTTTTAAAATAAAATTTCGTGAACCGCGTGATTACCATAAACTCGTAACATATAATTAATATATTAATTAGCTAATTAATTTAAAGTTAATAAATTAAATTTCCTAATTGCACATTAATCAAATTACCTCCAACCATTAATCAAATTTGACATTAAATTAATAATATCATTTGATTAAAATAGTAATACAAAATTTGATTAAAACAGTAATGCATACACTACTAGAAATTGAGTCTTCAGCAACGGCTATCAGCAACGGCCGCTCAAGACGTTGCTATTTGCAACGGCCTTCTTACGGCCGCCCGAGCCATTGCAGATATGTTGTATCTGCAACGACGTTCTAACGGACACGCGAGCCGTTGCGGATTATTTAAATTATCAGCAACAGCTTTCTGACGGAAAGGCGAGCCGTTGCTACTATTTTAATTATCAGCAACGGCTTTCTAACGGACAAGTGAGCCGTTGCTACTATTTTAATTATCAGCAACGGCTTTCTGACGGAAAGGCGAGCCGTTGCTACTATTTTAATTATCAGCAACGGCTTTCTAACGGACAAGTGAGCTGTTGCTGATGATAACTTATTAGCAACGGCTTTCTAACGGGCGAGTGAGCCGTTGCTGATAAGTTTATATAGGGCACGCAGTCGCGCCCGACCCTTCTTCCTCCCGCTGCTGCCGTCGCCGTCTGCTGCTCCCGCCTGTTGCCGCCGCTGCCGACGCCGACGACGCCTCCTCCTCCCGCTGCTACCGTCAATTTCAGGTATGCCTCGCCGGCCGGCCGTCTCTTCCCGTTGCGGCCGGCGGGAAATCCGATCGAAACCCTTTTTTAAGGGTTTCGGCCGGCGGCGGTCGGCCGATGGCCGCCGCCGGACCTTGTAGAGTGGCCGAACAGTGTGTCCGGCCACTATACGCCGGCGCCGGAGTCCACCTGACTCCGGCGCCGGAATTTATAGATTTATATATAATTTTTTTTATTATTTTTTAATTGTTAATTAATTATTTAGATTAATTGTTTAATTTCTTAGATTAATTATTAGGGTTTAGATTAATTTCGGAATTGTCCACTTCGGACGCGCGCCGGAATTGTCCACTTCGGACGCGCGCCGGAATCGTCCACTTCGGACGAGCGCCGGAATCGTCCACTTCGGACGCGCGCCGGTAATATATCATGAATTATGAATCATTACAAATTCATTATATCATAATATAATATTAAATTTTATTTTTGTTGTGCAGGTTCGAGCAAGAAGAAGTGCCGAGGAGCATTTCTTCTACTATTCGACGATACATGCACGGGGCATGGCCTACGTGGTCTCACGTGCCTAGCGAGCACGTCGACATGTTATGGCGCGAGTTTGAGGCACATATTATTATTATTTTTACATGCATGATGATATATTAATATTGGTACTTATATTATTATTTTGCAGGCTCGCTATACATGGGCCGAGGACCAGAGGCCCTTCATTTATGCTGTCTGGGAGGCTATTTCCCGGGCAAGGTACAACGGGCAGCTGGGGCAGGCTCGGTCCCAGGCGATGGCCCGAGCTGGGACCACTAACATCGCGGAGACTCGGGGATACGGCTCCGGTTGGATTACTCCGGATATATGGGATCAGCTCGTGGGAATATGGTCGACGGATCGATGGCAGGAGGTTTCTCAGAATGCAGCTAGAAATCGCATGTCGGGGGGAGCAGCGCGTCACACCGGCAGCTCTATTGCATTTGCAGTGCACGCGAACCGTATGGTAAGTATATCTTTTAATTATATATTTTATTTGTTACTATGTGTACTAATTAATGTATTTGTTTTGTAAATGTAGACGACGGTGTCGGATGACGGGACTGTCCAACGACCCTCCCCGATGGCGGTGTTTGAGCGGACTCACCGTCGAGCACATGGGACCGGGGAGTACATCGACAACCGCGCTGCATACATTGTGGTAATTATATATTTGTTTAAATTATTCATTATATATTTATAATTTAAGTTTTATGATAAATATTAAACAAAAAATCAAACTCGAGTAGGAGACGTACAGCCAGACGGTGGTGCAGCGCGGGGGTACCCCCGAGGACTTTGACGCAGCATCGTGGGTCGAGGCCGCAGGTGGCTAGGACCATGGCCGCGTATATGGCTTCGCAGATAGTGGTCATGCGCGAGCCGTGCTAGGGCCACTTGGGGCACCGACCCCTTCGGTCGCTGGTGAGCGGCCATCCACCTCTAGATCCAGTTATGATCATAGTAGCAGAATAATGACTCTAGAGGAGACGGTCGTGCGTCAGAGTCAGATGATGGCGGAGATGCATGCTATGCTACGCAACATGTCAGGTCATCCCGAAGCAGACATCTCTTCGACATCATCTAATCCATCATCCTCGAGTCAGTCCACGCCGGTGTACACTCAAGTACTCCAGACCCCGCCATATGATCCAGGCCATCCTCCATCGTGATCGTGAGATTTTGTTTATATTGACTTTGTTACTGAGATATTGAACTTGTTTAATTTATATTGACTTTGTTACTGAGATATTGAACTTGTTTAATTTATATTGACTTTGTTGCTGAGATATTGATACTTCAATTTTGCATTTGAATTGTTTTTATACTATCGTGGATAATTATCAATATAAATATAATTATTTTGATGTATATCTTGGTGTGTTTGTGATGTGTGAATGAATGTATGGGTGTGTGAGTTATGTATCTGATAATGTATCAATGTATCAATGGAAATTTTAAATTTTAAATTTTTTCGTTACCAGGTTCACATCATCAGCAACGGCTTTCCCACGGCCGTTCGTGGAAAGCCGTTGCTAAAAGTTTATCGAAATCCGTTGCTGATGACCTACAACAACGGCTTAGCGACGGGCTTTTACTAACGGCGTTGCTACGGACTCATCGGCCGTTGTTATTAATGTTATCAGCAACGGCTCCGTGTCCGTTGCTGATAATATTTTTAGCGACAGCCCGAGCGGCCGTTGCTGATACGTCGCTAAGTTATCAGCAACGCGAGTTTCTGTCACGGCTCTATTGCGACGGCTCTGCCGTTGCTGATTCTCTTCAGCAACGGCATCAACCGTTGCTGATGCCCATTATTCTAGTAGTGATAAAAGAACTACCAGTAATTTTATTTACAAATAAAATTAAATAATTTAATCTTCGTCATCCATTTCCTCCTCCTCCTCATCTTCTTGTTCTTCATATGGATCGACATCTCTATCTATACATCAATATCAATTATAAACATATAAGTTTGAATATTATCAATTAAAATATTCAGTATTACAATATACAAATTTACTTACAGTTTAGAAATGGATCTTTACTTGTACCTTCTTCGATATTAGCCGGCGGTATTTCATGAGGAAGACTTTCAGGAACACACAATCGACTATGTTAGAAAAATATATTTAATTAATTACAATGCTAAAAAGATCAACTACAAATAAATTAAATAAATACTTACATAATCAATGGGTGAGGAATACATATTAGCTTGATTAATAATTAAATTTAGCCCTTGTGATGATGAACTATCAAATTAATGTTGAAGCCACATCTGCTCCATTCTGTTGAGTCTTTGTTGAACCTCCCTCATCTCAGCTTCGTGTTTTTGCTGCATTTCTTTCATTGCAGCCTCTTGTTGTCGTCGAAGCTCGTCATATCTTGCATCATGGGAAGGTGAAACATAAGATTGTCGCTGATGTTCATAAAATTGACTTGGTGTGACTCCAATCCCCGGTAGGCGAACTCGAGAATGATGTTCGAGATCAGATATTTTCCGATATACTTAGTTCTCGAGTTGAACTCGCTCTGTTGTTGGAGTAGTCCCAAGTCGCTCGTTAAGTGTTCGTACAACGGTGGCCTACATTTCAAAAAAATAGATTATAAATTTAAAAAATATTAATTTAATTCATTCGTAGATGTGTTATACCATAAATTGAGCTGCTTCTTCGCGTACATATTCTCCTCCACTTCTACGAAGATGTGTTGTTCTATACACTTCAAGCTCATTGGGCTCTCTATCATGTGCACGCTGCTTCACACAATGTAAATAATAATTAATTATTTAAATGATATCAAAAATATAAATAAATAAATTATAAATTATTTACTAAACTACTTACAAAATCAGCTCGTCTTTGAATATAAGGGGTCGCACCGCTAGTATGTATGCAATCTTGAGTTGCACTTCTTGCCCTTCGACCCCGTTCAGATGCAGCCTGCCATATTTAATTATAATTATAAAACAAATATTGCAAGTATCAAAATATAAATTCTTACATGACTAGCTAAAGAATATTAATAGTCGACTATTCTTATCCATGATTCCCTACTAATATTTCGTGGTCGACGTGCAAGATTTTCCTTCTTTGACTCTTCAATTTTAAAATATTTTTTTTTAATATAAGTTTATAATTTTTAAATTTTCTATCAAAGGCCGTCATAGTAGTGCGAAAAATACGATCACTGTTCTTAGTAGGGATCAAAAAATATCTCTGCATTTATAAATGATATTAGTTTGACCCCAAAATATATATTTAATATATAGTTTCACACAACCAAATAATGCAATCTAACATAAATTCATAACATACCAATAATTGCTCTCATAATCCATTCTTATATATGGAAGAAATTTGATTCCAGGGGTCAGGCATCAATGGTAAGAATGTAGAATCACGCACTAGTAACCCCATAAAACGTGAGTATAACATGTGGTCGTCATCATGACTTTGACTCCAATCAGAAAAGTTGATCAATATTAACTGGTCGGGATTAAGTGTATACACAGAAGAAGCTGTAAAATATGAAGACCCTTCATGTTGCATTTGTGTTGTTGTGTCTGTTTTTAAATTACAACAGAAAACATTAATATTAATTTGATTAAATAAATAATGTTCACATGTATGATGACATAAAAACTAACTCCAAATGTAGAAATGTCTATGAATTCGTCATTGTGACGGCCTAGGACGATCACTCTCGGGACTAAGTTCACCCTCCTTGCAGGTCTCAGCATCTGAATCTACTATTCTTGATCTTGACATCATGTATAATAACATAATATTATATATTGATAAATACATAAAGATTAACCAAATATAAAAATAATATTGATAAATAATAAGTCATTTACCGATGTCATATAAATCTCTATGATATACATTTATGACATGCGATCACTCATTATTCTTCGGATCTGACATGTAAAATACTTGTTTTGCTTGTGATGAAAACACATACGGGTCATCTTTTAGAAATGCACTGGTATGAAATAATCGAGAAAGGTTAACTAGTGTGAATTCATTCTCATCCACTTGTAAACCTTGTGAATTCCTTATATAAACCCATTCAGCACAAAAAAGAACTACCTTGAATACCCCACGGTAGTCCAATTCAATTACATCTATTAGAACTTCATAATATTGACGATTGTCAGCTTCAACTATTAAACCACTATTTTGTGTTTTACACAATCTTTCTCGTTGCTTGGTATGAAATCTATAACCATTTATAATCAGTCCATCATATTTTCTAATTACAGATACTGGACCTCGAGCTAACGCAAGCAGTGAAGCATCACAATTATTTTGTACCATTTCTGATACTTTAGCTTGTAACCACAATGCGAATCTCTCTATAATCCACCTTTTTTGTTGAGCATTCGATGCAACTAATAAATTATTTATACGATATTATTCTTCAAGAAATTGCCTGAGATAATAAAATAAAAATAACACCAAGAATCTTAAAATAACTTAAAATATGGAGACATTTAATAATAAATTGATACCTTTTGTATAGTTCAATCATTGAAGTATGCAACAAGACATATATGTGCATTTGAGCATATGCATTTAAATCCAACGTACCAATGCGAGCTTTGCCAATAAATCGACCACCAGAAGAAAATAAGTAGTTTTCAATATTTTCAACTTCATAATTTCTATGCGATCGATTGAACACCGTTTCAATATTATTAAAATATCGAGAACAAAATGTAAGACATTCATCAGCAATATATCCTTCAGCGATGGATCCCTCTGGTTGTGCTTTATTTCGAACATGATATTTATACCTCATAAATAACCTATGAACACGAGACAAATTCTCCTCATTTGACGACTCACTATTTATACTTAATGAACACGAGATATTTAAAAAATATAAATAAAACAAACCTTTTAATTGGGTACATCCAACGGTAATGAACAGGACCGCCAAGTTTCACCTCTGTTGGAAGGTGAATCATCAAATGCACCATAATAGTGAAAAAACTCGATGGAAAAATTTGCTTCATTTTGCATAAGAGCAGAGGCATACGTGATTGCAAATTGTCCAAGGTAGAATGGTCTAAATTGGCACTGCATAACTTTTTGGAAAATGCAGAAATCTCTTTAACAATGAGGAGAACATCTTTATGCACAATTCCTCGTAATGCATGCAGAAAAATATCTTGAAGCAGTATATGTGAATCATGACTCTTCAAATTTTGTAATCTATGATCCTTAATATTCACACATCTAAAAATATTTTATGAGTATCCATCGGGCACTTTCATATTTTTGGTACACGTCAGCATGAGATCTTTTTCAAGAGTGGACATTGAATAAATTGCCAAGGATATATCATATCTACCATTTGGTAATAATGTTGGATGTAAATGATGTCTTATATTCATGTCTTGCAAATCTAATCGTGCATTCAAATTATCCTTCCTTTTTCCATCAATATCCAATATAGTATCAATCAGATTATCACATATATTTTTCTCAATATGCATAACATCCAAATTATGACGTAATGGATTATGCTGCCAATATGGTAATTCGAAAAATATACTTTTCTTTTTTCACATTCCATAATCTTGCCTCTAAAAACTTTGCTGAGTTTGTGTGTCTGCATTAATGTCATCTGACTCACTACCCAAATTATTTCGAGTGCGCTTTCTACTTGTGTTGGTAGTTTTGTCATAAACATGTTTAATGTGTTGAATCTGCTCGTAAACAATCTTCGAATCAATTGGCAATGGTGCATTATCATTTTCTATTGTCCCATCAAATAATTCAGTGTTCTGACGAAACAGATGTTCTTGTGACAACCATTTTACGATGGCCTAGGTAACAATTTTTTTTCATGATTAAGCCAACGAGAATCTGTCTTATCACCGCATATGGGACATGCATATCGTCCTTTAGTGCTCCAACCTGATAACATTGCATATGTTGGAAAATCATTAATGGTCCACATTAAAGCTGCATGCAGAGTAAATTGTTCGTCGGAGATACTATCAAATGTTGTTACTCCGCTCCACAACAGCTTCAATTCAAAAATGAGAGGTTGTAAGTACACATCAATGTCCTTTCCTGGTCCCTTAGCGCTTGGAATTAACATTGATAATATTATTGAAGACCTCTTCATACATGCCCATGGTTTCATATTATAAGGTATCAATACAAAAGACAAAGTGCTATAAGTTGTGCTCATTCACTACTAGAAATTAAGTCTTCAGCAACGGCCGCTCAAGCCGTTGCTATTTGCAACGACATTCTTACGGCTGCTCAAGCCGTCACAGATATGTTGTATCTGCAACGGCTTTCTAACGGACAAGTGAGCCGTTGCTGATGATAACTTATTAGCAACGGCTTTCTAACGGACAAGTGAGCCGTTGCTGATGATAACTTATTAACAACGACTTTCTAACGGGCGAGTGAGCCGTTGCTGATAAGTTTATATAGGTCGCAGATCGCGCCCGACCCTTCTTCCTCCCGCTACTGCCGTCGCCGCCTCCTCTTCCCGCCTCTCGCCGCCGCTGCCGACGCTGACAACGCTGAGCTGTCGCTGCCGACACTATCGTTCATCCTCGATCGCCGATTTTAGGTATTGATCGCCGTCCGGCCGTCTCTTTCCGTTGCGGCCGATAGGAAATCCGACCGAAACCCTATTTTTAGGGTTTCGGCCGACGGTGGTCGGCCGATGGCCGCCGCCGGAGCTTGTACAGTGTCCGGACACACTGTCCGGACACTAGCCGGTGCCGGAAAGATTAGATTTATAATTTTTTATTTTTTATTTATATGTTAATTAATTATTTAGATTAATTATTTAATTTGTTAGATTAATTATTAGGATTTAGATTAATTTCGGAATTATCCACTTCGGCATTGTGCCGGAATCGTCCACTTCGGATGCGCGCTGGAATCGTCCACTTCGGACTCTTGCCGAAATTGTCTAATTTGGACTCGTGTCGGAATTATCCAATATGGACTCGAACTGTCTCGAAACATTTAGAAAATAATCATCCATCCGACGAGTTGATATGTTTCACGTACGCATCGACGAGTCGGATATGATTTAGCAAAACCTTAGATTCGTTCAGGGATTGTATGTTCGTGTAAAAGAAGTAGATGATCTTTTATACGACGTACAATTCTTGAATTGTCCCTGATTGGATAATTTGGGAATATAGTTATTTGTACTGCACTTACGTTTTTATTTTAACTGTTAACTAATTATTCTAATTTTTGGCAACATCTCTCTTGTTCTCCGATACGCGCCCAGATGATATGCGTATTCGGAGAACTGTAGGGAGATGCTGCCGAAATTTAGAATGAAATTAGCGGTTAAAATAAGTACTTAGTGCAATATAAATAATATAAATCCTGAATGGAATAGGACAATCTCACCTAAAGACATTAACCAAAGAAATTATCATTGATTGACAGAATCATGTCGGCTGATCGAAGTTGGATGTACCGACGTCTTGATCGTGGAGCTTTAACGAATGAGTTTCGATTAGGCGTAACGTACTTCCTAAATTTTGCCTATTCGAATCAGAATTTCGTTATCATCGATGATTAAATCCGATGTCCGTGTCGCATTTGTTTAAATAGACAATTTTTGGATCGGGAGACTGTCACTCTGCATCTATATAGCAAAGGATTTGCACCAAGATATTTTCTATGAACTTGTCACGGGGAGTCACGCGAAGTCGGGACGTCGAGCAATCCTGTCGTTCAGACATATGGTGAATCTTCCTCTGCTGGTGCTTCTTCATCCAATCAATCTAATCCCTATAGAACTATGATACTTGATAGTCTTGGGGGTCAATTCCACCTGAATGATAATGTTGATTGGCCAGTTCTTCAGACATCAGTCCCACCAGATACTACAGCGGTTGATATCACAAAAGTACAAACTGCGGTAGAGATTGAATTACCGAATAAAAAGCTGCAGAATTTTACGAGATGTTGAAAGCTGCCTATGAACCTTTGTATGAGAATTGTCCTAAATACACTAGGTTTTCAGTAATGACACAACTGTTAAACATCAAGGCCGATTGTAATATCAGCGGGGTTGCGTATGATCGAATTGCATGATTGATTAATGGAATGTTATCTACTGATAACAAGTTTGAGCCAACTTTTTATAAGACTAAAAAACTAATGAGAAAATTGGGGCTTGGGTACGAAAAAATACACGCGTGCCAAAATAATTGCATTTTATATTATAAAGAAAATGTGCAGTTGGATAAATGTCATGTATGTCAACATCCTCGTTACAAGGAGAAGAAATTGGTCCGATAGAAAATTATCCTGTTTAAGGTGCTTCGGTATTTTCCACTAACACCGAGGCTTCAAAGATTATTTATGTCGAAAAAGACAGCCCCCTACATGAGTTGGCATGCAAGAAGTCGTGATGATACAGTAATGACCCATCCATCTGACAGTGAAGCATGGAAATATTTGGATACATGTTATCCTTCATTTGCTAGGGATACTAGAAATATCATATTGGGATTGTGCATAGATGGTTTTAATCCGTTTGGACATTCTGCAACTTCTTATTCAGTTTGGCCAGTGCTGCTGACAGTTTATAATTTGCCCCCATCAATGTGTATGAAAGATGAATTTATTTATCTTTCGATGATTATTCCGGATCCTAAGGGTCCGCGAAAAGAAATTGACATATTTCTCAGACCCTTGATAGATGAATTGAAAACATTGTGGACTGAGGGAGCTGTCACTTATGATTGTCATCGAAAGCAAAACTTCAATTTAAAGGCCGCGGTCTTGTGGACAATCAATGATTTTTCGACGTACGGCATGTTGTCTGATTGGAGCACTCATGGCCGACTCTCTTGTCTGTATTATATGGAACACTCTACTAAGGGCATAGTCGAAAGAGATGGGCCACCACCGATGTTGTCTGGTGAACAAATGTTAGCACGTGTTTCAGCACTTCCAGATATAGTATTTGGTCGCAATGAAAGGGTGTCAGGTTTTGGCCAAACACATAACTAGGTAAAAAAAGTATCTATTGGGAATTGTCCTATTGGAGTTCATTATTGATTCGATATAATTTAGATGTCATGCACATTGAAAAAAATGTGTTTGATAATATTTTCAACACTTTGATGGATATTTTCGAAAAAACTAAAGATAATGTCATAGCCCGACATGATATGAAAATACTTTGTAAAAGACCAGAGTTGGAGTTACAAGAGGTCAACGGACGATATCTGAAACCGAAGGCCCTATATGTGTTAAATAAACAACATATCAAATATGTTTGTCAATGGGTAAAAAAACTCTGATTACCCGATGGATATGCTTCAAACTTATCTCGATGTGTGAACGTCGATGATTGCAAAATATCAGGGATGAAGAGCCATGATTGTCATGTATTCATGCAGAGATTACTTCCGATTGCATTTCGAGATCTTCTACCTGATAATATTTGGGATCCGTTGACTGAATTAAGTATGTTTTTTAGAAACATCTGTGCAAATATCCTTCGAGTCGAAGATATGTCAACACTTGAAAATAATATTGTTGAAATCATATGCAAGCTGGAGCAGTTTTTCCCTCCTGCATTTTTTGATTCGATGGAGCATCTACCGATACACTTGGCATACAAGGCACGAGTTGGTGGCCCCGTTCAATATCGGTGGATGTACTTATTTGAAAGATACATGAATCGTCTGAAGAAAAAAGTAAAGAACACCGCAGTTGTTGAAGGATCAATATCTGAATCGTATATCATCCAAAAAATTTCAACATTCTGCTCATTTTACTTTGAATCGACAATACAAACAAGATTTGATCATCTTCCACATAACGACGACGGGGGTGTTCGACATTCAAATGGACGTTTAAATATATTTTGTCACTCTGGTCGTGCTTTTGGTTCTCGTCCATCTCGACACTTAAGCGATGAAGTGTATCATTTGGCACACTTGTATGTATTACTCAATTGTCCAAAGATTGAACAATTCATTGAAATATTTGACATTGGGATGGTGCAAAAATACTCTATTCACAACGATGAAGAATTGGAGAGATTACGGAATCGTGATTTCCCTACTTGGATTCAGACTTACAGCAAAGACCATAGAGCTGAAATAGATGAAAGAATATTTGAGTTTGTTAGTAGACCGTCGCGACTTGTGTCGTGCTATAGCGGATATTTTATTAATGGGTATAAATTTCACACGGTTGAATATTCATTTACAAAGAAGACGATGAATGCTGGGGTCTGTGTAAAAGGGACAACCTATGTTGAATGTGATATGAATTTTTATGGACTAGTGGAAGAATTGATAGAGTTGCACTACTTCGGCTTGAAATTAGTTATTCTATTTAGATGTCATTGGTTCGATACAACAGAAAGGGGCATGAAAGTTCATCCAAAATTAAACTTGTTGAGGTTAATTACAAAACTAAATTGGCAGCAAATGAGCATTTTATATTGGCATCACAAGCCGAACAAGTATATTACGCGAAGTATCCGGCTCGAAATAAAGATAGAGCAGATTGGCGTGTAGTCTGTAAGACAAAAGGTAGAGAAAAAATTGATCCGATAGTAGGAGAAAATGAGCTGATACATGATATGACACATGGTTTCTATCAAGAAGATGATCCTCCTGTTGTAAATCGTATTATTCCAATACTCGAGGATGCAGACACAACGTCAATTCAATTAGAAGTTGAATATGCTGATGATGACGATCATGAAATTGAGGAAGCCGGAGATGAAGAAGGTGAAGAAGAGGAAGAAGAGGAAGAATTCGAAGACTATTATTCAGATGATGATGAATAATTGTAAAGTATATATTTTATTAAATATATCTTTACTATTTATACAATAATCTGATTATATGTCTATTCGACAGATATGTCTGGTCGTGGTTATCGTCGCAGGAGAGCTTCAGAGTCTTCGATCGGTGAGACTCCTACACTTACTCATGCTGCTGATCCTCATGTCGATGATACCGCTGAGGCTAGTACATCCAGACGCAGGCGGTCACGCGGGCCGAACAGGTGGCAGCCTCCACCAGCCACAGAGTCACGTAGATTTATTAGCGTGATTGGAGAGTGATAATATATCATGAATTATGAATCATTATAAATTCATTATATCATAATATAATATTAAAATTTATTTTTGTTGTGCAGGTTCGAGCAAGAAGAAGTGCCGAGGAGTATTTCTTCTATTATTCGACGATACATGCACGGGGCATGGCCTACGTGGTCTCACGTGCCTAGTGAGCATGTCGACATGTTATGGCGCGAGTTTGAGGCACGTATTATTATTATTTTTACATGCATGATGATTAATATTGGTACTGATATTATTATTTTGCAGGCTCGCTTTACATGGGCCGAGGACCAGAGGCCATTCATTTACACTGCCTGGGAGGCTATTTCCCGTGCGAGATACAACGGGCAGTTGGGGCAGGCTCGGTCCCAAGCAATGGCCCGAGCTGGGACCACTAACATCGCGGAGACTCGGGAATACGGCCCCGATTGGATTACTCTGGATATATGGGACCAGCTCGTGGGAATATGGTCGACGGATCGATTGCAGGAGGTTTCTCGGAATGCGGCTAGAAATCGCATGTCGGGGGGAGCAGCGCGTCACACCGGCGGCTCTGTTGCATTTGCAGTTCACGCGAACCGTATGGTAAGTATACCTTTTAATTATATATTTTATTTATTACTATGTGTACTAATTAATGTATTTGTTTTATAAATATAGACGACGGTGTCGGATGACGGGACTGTCCAGCGACCCTCTTCGATGGCGGTGTTTCAGCGGATTCACCGTCGAGCACATGGGACAGGGGAGTACATCGACAACCGGGCTGCATACATTATGGTAACTATATATTTGTTTAAATTATTTATTATATATTTATAATTTAAGTTTTATGATAAATATTAAACAAAAAATCAAACTCGAGTAGGAGACGTACAGCCAGACGGTGGTGCAGCGCGGGGGCACCCCCGAGGACTTTGACGCAGCAACGTTGGTCGAGGCAGCAGGTGGCTGGGACCATGGCCACGTATATGGCTTTGCAGATAGTGGTCATGCGCGAGCCGTACTAGGGCCACTTGGGACATCGACCCCTCCGGTCGCTGGTGAGCGGCCGTCCACCTCTAGATCCAGTTATGATCATAGTAACAGAATAAGTACTCTAGAGGAGATGGTTGCGCGTCAGAGTCAGATGATGGCGAAGATGCATGCTATGCTACGCAACATGTCAGGTCATCCCGAAGTAGGCATCTCTTCGGCATCATCTAATCCATCGTCCTCGAGTCAGTCCACGCCGGTGTACACTCAAGCACTCCAGACCCCGCTATATGATCCAGACCATCCTCCATTGTCATCGTGAGATTTTTTATATTAACTTTGTTACTGAGATATTGGACTTGTTTAATTTATTTTGTTTGGATATTGATACTTCAATTTTGCATTTGAATAGTTTTTATACTATTGTGGATAATTATCAATATAAATTTAATTATTTTGATGTATATCTTGGTGTATTTGTGATGTGTGAATGAATGTATGTATGAGTGTATAGGTGTATGAGTTATGTATCAGAATGTATCAATGTATCAATGAAAATTTGAAATTTTTATTTTTTTCGTTACCAGGTTCACATCATCAGCAACGGCTTTCCCACGGCCGTCCGTGGGAAAGCCGTTGCTAAAAGTGTATCGAAAGTCGTTGTTGATGACCTACAGCAACGGCTTAGCGATGGACGTTCACTAACGACGTTGCTACGGGCTCATCGGTCGTTGCTATTAATGTTATCCGCAACGGCTCCGAGTCCGTGGCAAAACCGTTGCTGATAATATTTTTAGCAACGATCCGAGCGGCCGTTGCTGATCCGTTGCTAAGTTATCAGCAATACGAGTTTCTGCCATGGCTCCATTGCAATGGCCCAGCAACGGCTGATGCCGTTGCTGATGCCCATTTTTCTAGTAGTGATTGATCAAAATGGATTAAATCCATCACTTGCAAGACCCAATCTAACATTACGTGAATCAACAACGAAGTCTGGATATCTTTTGTTAAAAGCTTGTCAAGCTTTTGCATCAACAGGATGTCGTATAATTTCATCTTTGGTTCATTTTTCAGAATGTCATCTTATCGAGCTTGCGGTCTTCGATGACATATATAAACGAGTCAGTCTTGGGATAAGTGGAAAATATCGTAACACTTTTGCAAGTTTTTTTTTCCGTTCTAACTGACTCGTTGATTCATCATTAGTTGAAGAGGAAGTCCATTGAGACAATCCACAAATGTTGCATGTTGATGCTTCCGCAGTTTCATCCATGTATAGAATGCAATCATTTGGACAAGCATGTATCTTTTGATAGAATAAACCTAAATCTTTCACATATTCTTTTGCTTGATAACAAGTTGATGGAAGTGTATTGCCTTCTGAAAAAGCTTCTTTCAATAATTCTAACAACATTGAGAATGATTTTCCAGACCAACCATTAAGAACCTTTATATGATATAATTAAATGATAAATGATGATTTATTGTATTTTACACAATTTGGATACAAAGGAACATCAAGATCATCCATCATAGAATGTTGGGAAGGTTCTTGTGGCGGTTCTAATGCATTTGGAGCTTTATCAAGATTAACATTTGGTGTTTCATCATTGACATCAATTGGTGTTTCATCATTGACATCAACTAGATTTGGTGCATCATCATAAATCACATCGGTTCTATTTAGTGTGTCATCATTATGATAATGTACTTGCTTAAATGCTTCGGCTCTGTTTGATATATCAAGTTGTGCATCTATTGTCGGATATAAAGGTTCACCATGGTAATACCAAATGGTATATCTCGGTAAAATTCTATTCCATATTAAGTGCCTTTGAACATCTTCTGGTTTATGATATTTTCTATTGATGCATTTTCTGCATGGACATTTCATTGTGCCATCATCATCCAATCCATGATCAACTGTGAACTGAATAAAATTTTTCATGCCTCTCGCATAGGCTTCACATGATTGAGGTGCTGACATCCAAGTTTTATCCATCTTTGACTTCAAAATTGAACTTCAATGTTACTATCAATGGTATAGTCATATAGGTGAGTTGGTCCTATCTCATTCAGCAACACATTATTAATATCACACCTATAATCTCATTTATTCACAACAAGTCATTGAAAATTTCGGCAGCATCTCTCTTTAGTTCTTCAAGTACGCAAAATATTTGAAGCGCGCGTGCCGGAGAACAAAAGAGATGTAACCGACATTCCATTGACATGTGTGATCAAATGAAATTAAATTTGTGTTATTAATAATTGTGTTGCTAAATTGTCCAAGGGACAATTCAAGATTTATTATTTGAAATATATAAAGTTTGTATATATTATTTAGTAAAATATTAAGTAGAATACACATTCCTTCGTATCGAAATAAATATTCAACCTAATATTACAACTAAATTTTATCAACAAAATTTATAAAAAAAATAAATATTTCTCGAACGGGTCTAAGTTCTTGGTATAAAATTATACATCTCAAAATTTGGACAATCAAATTATTTTATCCAGTCTATCATAATTAAGAAAAATAAATTAAGATAACACAAATCCATATTAAATAAATAAAAAATATCAAATTAAGAACAAGGCATATGATATTAAATAAATAAAAAGTGATTATTCTAATTAATGAATTCTATATTTGATTATTCTAATTAATTATACTCTAATACAAGTTTAAATAATAATAATAATAATAATAATAATAATAATAATAATAATAATAATTATTATTATTATTATTATTATTATTATTATTATTATTATTGTTGTTGTTGTTGTTGTTGTTGTTGTTGTTGTTGTTGTTGTTGTTGTTGTTGTTGTTGTTATTCAGTATTTATAATAATAATAATTATTATTATTATTATTATTATAATAGTATTTGTTAAGTTGTGATGAAGAACTGAAGTAAAAGTGAATTGCAGAGGTTCCTCATTTCTGTTGGGTAGATGTAGCAGTGCAGAACCACAAAGTGACTCACTCAAAGCTAACTTCTTTTTTTCCTAGATTCAACCAAGTAGGTCAAAAGAATTGTTAGATGGGGATTGGACTTTCCTACCCGGATTCGATCAATCACATGTCTTCAATCAATGAAGACGGCCAAACTCTCATTTCTGAAGTTTTCTTTTGCACATGATTTGTTTTCCATCAAATTGCTTCTTGCTAACTCTTTTGCTCATGATTAGGATTCTTTCTCGCAAAGTAAACTTCTTGTTGTTCCATATATGGAGGGCTAGGGGGGTAAACCCTAGAGGAGCTCCAAGTCCTAGAGTTCAAGATAGTGAGAGCTAATGATAATATTGGGGATAAGATACAAAGAAGTTATCATGTTTATATCAGTTGTGGTAACTTCAGAATTTATGAAACTTGAAGGGAATTCCGGAGTTTGGTCCTCATTGCACTATTTTTTTTATGCTTTCATTAATATTGCGATGCCGAACTACGTTATATCGGTGTTTGTTGTGCAATTGTTCTTGGTTGCAATATGTTTCTGCTTTTTTGGAGTCTTGAATTGAGCTGCATTAATTATAATGAACAATGGATTAAGAATCATGGCCTATAGTATATAGTCTGCACCACCGGTCATCAAACTTACATTATACATAACTCAAGAATCAACCTTGGTAGAATGATAATTATTGTTATTGTTGTTAAGTATTTATAATAATAATAATAATAATAATAATAATAATAATAATAATAATAATAATAATAATAATAATAATAATAATAATAATAATAATAATATGAACATTTTAAAAATGTCTGCAGGTGCACATTTGATAATTCAAAGAGTATTTGTTCCTAACATAATATACAAAAAAATCATCTTACAATGCTAACTAATTAATTACTTAGCTTAATTAATTCAGCCAATAAAATCATGCAGCAGACGACTCATCTTATATTTAAGGTCATGTTCAAGTGTACGAGGAAAACTACTTCTGTTATGTTATTTTTTTTAAAACTAGTTCTGTTTGGCATTTCTTCACACGTATATCATACTCGAAAAAAATATCAAAGTAGCACACCAGACCATAAAAATTTTACTTGTCTATACCATTATTTAAGAACTTGATATAAAAAATAAAATTATAAATAAATTATTTTTTACTAACCTTGTGTAAGATGAAGAAATTAAAATCACTTGTGTTGAGCTTGTTTCACCGGAGAAAAAGAGCTTGTTTCACCGGAACAGTGTGATTTTGAGCTGATTTTATCGGAGGAGAAAAATTATATTGAACTGGTTTTATCGGTGGAGAAAAGAGGAGAGGGTAAATATGAGGAAGGAGGGAAAAAGTTAGCGGGAGAGACGAAATGAGAGGGTAAAAAGAGGTTTTATATACGAAATTAAATATTAAAAAAATTAATAAAAGCTGCAGCTGAAAAGACGATTCTGCAGCTGAAAAGAAATTTCAACTGCAGGTCGTACTATTCGTACGCTCACGGGTTGAAAATTTTCAACCTGTGAGGCGATGCCTCGACGATCGCGAGCGTCGAAACATTTCGACGCCACGGTTTCGACGTCAGTGCTGTGTCGAAATGTTTCGACGCCTTTAACCCGAAGCGTTTCGACGCCAAAAATACGTCATTTTGCCGGATAAATGGCGAGCCCGCGTCGAATTACTAATTTTTACATATCGACGTCTATATTAGACGTCGATATGTATAGACTTCCGTTGCCCATCCTTCTTTAGACCTTTCGACGCTTCTCGGGACATAAAAAATTAAACGTCACGCCATTATTTCGAGAGTTTCTTGTAGTGGGTGGGTAGTTTATACGTGGATTACCACCCTATACTAATACTAAATTTCAACATAGTCTTTTCTTTCATATATACATTCTTCTTCATGCAAACATCATCAGTTTGGACAAGAGTTTTTTGGTAGTTTTTTTATGAAGTCAACAAATATAAAATTAAATTATCATTTATATTGACCAAACATGCATGTCAAACGAGATAATGTTATATTACACTATTATTGGTAAATTAAATGTGACAATTTATCTTACCATAATGTGGATTAATTGTCATTATAATATTATCGAATAATGTATTAAACACACCCTAAATGCAAACTAATTGTTATTATGTCTTGATTCCATTGCCTTTAATTTATTCTATTAGAAGCCCGAGTATGTAAACCCTTTCTAGTTTTTTTATAAAAAATTACCAAAATAAAAATTAAACTTTATTAATTAACGATAGACAACCAGACCAAAGTGATCCTCATACAAAATGTCCGAAACTAGACAATGACCAAAGATGAATTCCTTCGGAACCTCATGCCAAACCCTGGTCAAGACCGTAACACCAGCACTTTTTGTTGCTCAATGGGTAGCTTTATTTGTTTCCCTATTACAAAAAATAAAACTCATAAACTCACAATCATTATTCGGGGTAATTAATTACATGACCTCCTTCAATTGATTCGGTGTATTTAAAATGCACCTAATTAAACTCGGATAAGCACAATCCCCTAAATCATCAAAAATAGGTTTTAAGAAAATCCAATCGTAATTGTCACGTTATGTTATAAACTAGTTTTAAAAAGAGTAAATATTTAAAAAAACGAACTTTGTCTCTCTCTTTTTCTCTATTTTTAGCACGAAGTATTTTTGTTAGCATGAAAATACACGAACTTTTGATTCGTTATCGTGTTTGGTATGACCTGTCAAATTTAAACAAAAGATCTTCATTTCTTTTATACTAAATTTCTAGTCATTTTTTATTAATCTAATTTAATTTTGATTTTGATTAAATTTTTGAATAAATTATATATTGAAATTTTTATTATAATTATATGTTTTAATTTTATATATAATTTTTTTCTTTTAAAGATAGATGTAATATATTTTAATAAATTTGTCGAGTAGATACTAGATATATGAATAATTCTTTTAGCAATTAAGTATGCGAATAATTATTTAAATATTTTTTGAAGAATGGATCACCTCCATTGTGGTAGAAATTTAAATCGTGAACTTTTAAAAAATTATATATTAATTTGCTCCACTAATAAATTTTTTTGAAACTACCACGATATGATGTCCTCTTTATCACTAGTTTTGCCTTGCTTAGTTGTTTGGCAAAGTTTTGATCATGGCGTGAAGGGGCAAAAGATATCTTCGGAGGTCGGAGTGCTTAGTGTGAGTAAGGATGGTGAAAAGCTTTGCTATCGTTGACAGTGAACTCACGTCACAACGCAGTTGAGGGATCTAGGTTTCATGAGATGTGTGCAAAGTATGAACTATCGTTATGATTTTTCAGTTTGTTTTGATTCTCATTTTAAAGGTACAAAAATGCCCCCTAATGTTTCTCACGGGTACGAAAATTCCCCTAAGGTTTTTTTGGGATCAAAAATATCTTTTACGTTATGAAATTTGGTACAAAAATACCCCTATAGGTAAACGTCGTTAATTGAGAGATAATGAAGCTGACGTGGATGATGATTGAGACTAGTGATGTGGCTGATGATTGGGACTGATGACGTGGACATGTGACGCACATGCAGGCCAAGACATTTTCTCACGAGTACTAAAATGCCCCTAATATTTTCTCACGGGATCAAAAATGCCCCTAACGTTTTCTCACAAGTACTAAAATACACCTAACGTTTATTTTGGAGCTAAAATACCTCTGAGATTATTAAAAATGATACAAAAATGACACAAGACTAACTTTTGTTAGGTGAGACTTAACGGAGATATCGTAGATACTGATAGAGATGTTGACTTCACACATGGCGCACATGCAGAAAGCAACTTGCCACACAACCGTAGGGGTGAGCAATTTTTTTTTTTAATTCGGTTAATTAAAAAATCGATTTGAAATCGAACCAAATTTTTCGATTATCCGATTTGATGGTTTCGGTTTCGGTTTTTATTTTTTAAATTTTAAATTTTCGATTTCTTATGTGTCGCTTACGTGACAAGTTGCTCTCTGCATATGCGTCACATGTAAAGTCAATATATTTGTCAGCATCCACGACATCTCTGTTAAGTCTCACCTAACAAAAGTTACAATGATGTTATTTTTGTACCATTTTCAATAACCTCAAGGGTATTTTAGCTCCAAAATAAACGTTAAGGATATTTTAGTACCCGTGAGAAAATATTAGAGGTATTTTTGTACCCGTGAGAAAATGTTAGAGACATTTTAGTACCTGTGAGAAAACGTCAGGGACATTTAAGTACCCGTGAGAAAATATCTTGGTCTGCATGCGCGTCACATGTCCACGTCAGCTCCGTTATTTATTAATTAATATTGTTTACCTATAGGGGTATTTTTGTATCCAATTCCATAACGTAAAGGGTATTTTTTATTCCAAAAAATTTTTGGAGCATTTTAGTACCCATGAGGAAATGATAAAGGTATTTTTGTACATTTTTTTTAAAAAAATCCCATTTTAACTATTTAAATTAAAAAACCTCATGATTTTATTCACCAATCAATCAAAACTAATCTCTTAAAAAAATTAAGTTATTTTTTATCAATTCAAAATTATTTGCATGTTTAGGTGGAGTTTAATCTTATTTGCATGTTTAGGTGTCTAGGTGGAGTTTAATCTTATTTGCATGTTTAAGAAAAGAATATTCTTTGTTTAACAAAAATTATACTCTAAACAGATAAATCATACAAATAAGTTATACACAAACATGTTAAAAATTTTGATGACTCGAACAACTTTGATAACATGATAAAAAGAGAAAAAGAAGAAAGAAGAAAAAATAGAGGAAGAGAGAATAAAAGAAAGAATAGATAGGAGAGAAATAAGAGAAGGAAAAAATAGAGGAGAAAAAAATGAAGAATGATGGATATATAAATAGAAGTAAAAACTTTATTTTTTAAAAAATTTAAAATTTTGCAATTTTTTTTGTAGAAGGTGAGAGATTTTCCGCCTCTTGTCTGGGCGAGGGAGCCATGCTGGCACAGGTTCGCGCGTCCACACACCTGCGAACTCGCGCATGGCGCACTTGCAAACCCGCACCGCCTAGCAACAGGCGCCAAAATTATTCAATGTCTACTCCTATGCGTCAAAATTTTTTTGACGCCTGCAGCAGGCATCGAAACTTTTATTATAATTATATTTTTCTTTTAACATTTGGACGCCTGCAACCGGCGTCGAAAATTTCCCGTCGATAAATTAAAGTTTTGTTGTAGTGTTAGTGATTGTCAAATAATTCTGAAGCAAAAATATACTAAAACAACTTTTTTTTAAAACGGTAAGAATTGAAATGAAAATCAAAATAAATTTAAGGGTCTTGGATTTAAATTTTATATTTAGGGATCAAAAGTAAATTTATATGTTAAAAATTTAAAATGGAAGTAAAGTAAATTTTAGGTATTAAAATGGAATTAAAAATATGCCAAAACGAAACTTATTTATATTTCAGAAGCCAAAACGAGATGGCATAAATTTAGGGCCAAATTTAAATTAAACATATAATAGAAACTTATGAGCAATAACGATCCTTTTGCTTCACCAGACATGAAATAATAGGATAACAAACAATAGAAAAAATTGAATATGATTTTTTAATCTATTAAACATTGAATATAACATCATGTTTATATTTTTTTTAATTTTAACTTTTTCTAATTAAAGCATCAAATAAATAAAAAATTAAAATTTCTCTTATTTTATTTTCTTTTATCAAACATACTTCAATGGCTTTTTCTTTTACTTTACTAGATAAGATAAAATAAAATAATAAATAAGAATATTTTGGATAATTTTTTAAAAAAAAAATTAATGTACATCGAATATAATTAATATCATATTTTAATTTTATTTTCTTATAATCTAGGCATCAAATACAAACTAAATATAAATTTATCTTTTACGGCATCTCCTGTCATGCAAAGAACATGTGCATCATGCAAAGAACAAGCCCTATCATATGCAATAGTATTAATTTTAACCATTTGCATCTAGTTTTCAATTGGTTTTGATGGAAATTTGTTCGTTCGTTTTGCATAATTTTAAGGTACAACACAAGTTATTTCATATTTATTTGCGAAAATGTACCATGGACATGATAAAAATAATGTTTTGGGACAGTATACCATGTTCATTTTCTTGTAATCCAGTAACAAGGGCTTGTTACTTTAGTACAAGGTTAAAAATGACAACAATAGTCTTGTTCATATTTTTTATATATGTAAAAAAAATTCAAGTATGTCCAATTTTTCAAAAATAAATATATTTATATTTAAAGATAATACATTCAAATTAAAAGAGAGTATATATATATACAGAGTATATTTGAATCAAAAGAAAATATATTTAGACTAAAAAAAATTTGATAGAAATGGAGTATATGTTTATATTTAGAGAAAGTATATTTGGACTCAAATATAATATAATTTGGTAGAAATTAGGTATATCCATATTTAGATTAAATATTTGAATTAAAAGAGGGTATATTTAGACTCAAAAAGAGTATTTTTTTTAACAAAGATAAAAAACACAATAGGTGATCATACTAGGGTTCGAACCCTAAATCTCTGGACAATGTTCAACATATTGCCACCAACGTTCAAAAAGAGTATATTTCAATAGAAATTAAGTATGTATCTATATTTAGGAAAAGTATATTTGGATTAAAATATAATATATTCAAATGAGATATATCTCTATATATTTATCAAGAGTATATTTGGATCAAAAATTGATCTTTAGTCAAATAAAATATTATGATCATGTATACTTTCTGTGCAGTCAGGTATACTCATTATATTAGCATGTATACTCGGTATGAGAGGCGGTGTGGCTACGTCGTCGACGACGCTGGGTCTCCATGTCGCAACATGTTAGTTAATTAATCTACTTGTGATATAATTATAATAAAGCATATTAATTAGATTTATAATCGTTATGTTAATTAAAATAAATATTTTATTATAACAATATATAAATATTGTCTAGCATGCATTATGTGATGAAATAAAAAAAAAAATAATACAAATGATATTTTCGTCAAATTGTTTTATTATGTGTTGTGATAATATAAAACAAACATAAAATAATACTAAATTTGATGTTCAATATCGTATGAAATGAACATAAAATTTATTATGCTGCCATATATAATTTTATAATTAATTTATTTTGTACTAAATTGTTTCCGAAATGAATCGGACACCAACGAGCAAACACAAAACTAACCGAAGGAAGTCGTTGGATCTAAACCGACCAAACCGAACACTAAATCTAAACCAAGTGAAGGAAGTCGTTGGATCTTAAAGTAATGGTTAAGATTTATCTTAGGTGGAAAAAGATCGAGTCAAGATAGGTCAGACTGTGCGGTGGTCATATCCAATCTCCTTTTGAGAGAGAGAGAGAGAGAGAGAGAGAGAGAGATTCTTGCAGATCCGATGTCTTTTGTTGCTTGCGTCTCCCTACCTCCAAGCCCGCCGCTGTCCCACCCCAAGAACACGGAGAAAGGAGCCGCCTTTAGCGCCTTCTCTTCCATAAGCGGCAGAGGATTTTGGCCTTGCCCAAATGCCTTCTTCCTCAGGAACCCATCGCACCCGTCGAGGGGGAAGCCCTTCCTCAAGCACAGACCTTTCTCTCCCATCATGGAATGGCAAGACTGCAGGTACTTGAACGAATGCCCAAATATGATGCTGTAATATGCTAAACAGTGAGTGCTCTATTTTTAAACCGGCCCGGGCGAGTTGAAAATTCATATCTTTGTTGTCTGAACTTGGTTTTTTAACTATTTTCTTTTTTCTTCTGGCATACGGATTGCTTTTGATACTCTTTTCAGGTTAGTTGGCTGAATAATATCGTGGAATTGACAATGTTCCGAGTTTAAAGATTTCTGCTTGCTCCTCCTCGTTAGAGTCAGAATAGAGAATTCGTTTAGGAATGTTTGTTTCTGTGAAAACCCTAAAATTTAGGATCCTCTGATGTTGCACCCTTGAAGCCCCTATTTTCCAGTATGATTGCTTGGCTCATGATGATCAATTTGGCATCTTGGTGGTCAAACAATTGTTTGAAGTCTATAATTGTTTCTTAGTTCGCTAAATGAAATTTTATGCTTGCTCAGTATTTAACTTGGGGTGTTAAGGGGCATAGTCTTGCAATGAACATGAGGAATTTACTCAAGATTTTAGTTAAACCTCGATCATAATATGTTGCGAGCAAATCAGTTTTTTGGTAAAAATAACACCAAGCTACAAGGAAGGTATGGACAATGTAATTTTGCCTTAGAAAACATAAATTCACCAGACTAAGGTGCTTAAGGTTGGAATTTTGCACAAGCCATTCCAGCCATTATTTTATGAGCATGTTAAAGACTTTTTTTGAAAGATATTGCATGTTGAATAGTTACTTTATCTTTTTGAGTTCTTATTTAGCACTAGACCAATAAAACGTCTGACTCTAGAGCGAACAAGTAATACATTAATAAGGAACTTTAAAGTGAACGAGTAGAAAATTGCTACATTATCAATCCCATGAAGGAATATGATTCTAGCCCTTTTCGGTAAATTCCTTGAACCTACCAAGAATTCCCTTACTTGCAACAGTTGTGGAGCTTGTGTGCCACCTTCTATATAGATGGCTAAATGCTCAATAAGTAATAGCTCAAAAATCTGTGTACACAAATAATATGTTGTTGGTAAGTAATGTGCATCATTTATATCCACAGACCAAAGATCTGTAGAACTTGCCAAACTGCATATATGACTGGATATTAATTGTAGCCTTGTCACTTTGCATCCGTTCCTTCAATAAGTTTACTTGGTACCAATGGAGAATAAGATCTATATGAGTATTCAAAAATGTCTGTCTCCATTACTATTTGAATTTTTGTTAGATTTCAGTTATTTGGATCAGCTTTATAGCTGCTAGATTTTATGACCCTACACTTGGGTGGTCATTTGCTGTTGTCATGGAAAGTACTACGAAGTAACTCAATTCTTTGTATGGATGCAGTACTGAGCTTGAAGTTGATGTCCCATGTTCATTAGCTTTTGACTGTTATTCTGATCGTGAGACAATTCCAAAATGGATGCCATTTATTTCTTCCGTAAAGGTGCTCACTACCATCATGCAAAGTTATTTATTTATTAGGTATAAGTTGTTCCACGTGTTTCCATGATTCATATTGCTCTCATATATTATGTATTTGTCCTGCCTCTCTTAGGGTCAATCTCCTAGATAAATATCACCTAGGAGTCAAGTAATAAGGGCAACAACAAGACAAGGCAATCTAACATATCGGTAAACAAGTATCAAATGTCAACCTATGTCAAAACATAGTTAATGAAGCAACTCAATCTAACAATAAGGGTCAACTAACAATAAGGATCAACTGACAATGTATAACCATACTAAATAGCATTTGAATAAAACATCAAATGACAATAATAAGGAAAACTATCAAAAACTCCAAATATAAGAAGCTCTATCACAGCAAGACATCCTGTTACTCTCTTTAACTAGTCCACTAGCCTCATACCTGCAAATTTGAGACGAAAACAAAAGAAATTAGTGGAACTCTTTTTAACTAGTTCACAACTACCACTACCCTCGTACTTGCGAATTTGAGGCAAAAGCAATAAAAGTTAGTGGAGGTTGAGTAAGATTTAAGCCAAAATGACAAGCACTAAGATAATAACCGTTAGAAAATCAGCCTTGAACCTAACTCCACCCCAAAAACTAGCTCATAGGGGGAGGATTGCCCAATCTATTTAAATACTATCTAAACCACAATCTCAACCAATGTGGGACTTTAACACACCCCCCTTACGCCCAGGTAGGTGGCCCACTCTCAACCATAGGTTTGACTCTGATACTATGTTAAGAAATTAATAGGCCTAACTCACTCCAAAAGTTAGCTCTTGGGGAGAGGATTGTCCACCTACCTTAAAAATATGGCTAATGTAGCCTTTAAATAGTTTGAGCAATCCTCTCCTCATGAGCAGTGGGCCACCTACCTGGGCGTGAGGGGGGTGTGTTAAAGTCCCACATTGGTTGAGGTTGTGGTCTAGATAGCCTTTAAATAGATTGGGCAATCTTCCCCATATGAGCTAGCTTTTGGGATGAGTTAGGCCCACTAATTTCTTAACATGGTATCAGAGCTAGACCTATGGTTGAGAGTGGGCCACCTACCTAGGCGTGAGGGGTGTGTGTTAAAGTCCCACATTGATTGAGGTTGTGGTCTAGATAACTTTTTAATAGATTGGGCAATCCTCCCCCTATGAGCTAGCTTTTGGGGTGAGCTAGGTCCAGGGCTAATTTTCTAACAATAACACAACATGTAATGAAAAATGCATTCAGGATTATGTACACCAAACTATAACATTGTAAGCTAACTCATGTCGCTATCCACTAGAATGAGTCCTACCCTTTGAAGCACGAACACGAACACGAACAAGAACATGGATGTGTTCACGGGCACGGGCACGGGGACACACCAATTTCGAAAATTTACAGGACACAGGCAAGACATATATAGCATATATATATATATATATATATATATATAAATTAAAATTTAAAAAAAAATCCACAGTTCATATATATATAGTTCAAGATTTATAATAATGTCATGATACTTTCATTGATATCAAACTTCCAATTTTCAATTTTTCCTAGGCCCCTTTCAAAATATATGAAGCGTTCTAGATAATTTTTTGTGTCAGTACTTACTATTTCTAAGCTCCTTCTAAAAGCATGAGGCACAATATCTATTAACATCTCCCAAAAAATTTCTAAATTAGCATGTCTTAGTAGAACTAGTCATATACAACCACATGTAAACAAAAGGTTAAGTAGAATCTCACTATCTTCTTCATCAATCGTTATTGTTATCTTCTTCATTGGAAAATATTACTCTCTCCAACTCTGGTTCATCAAGAGAAAGATTGGCAACTTCAAGGATTCCATTATCTTCATCAATAGGTGAGAATTCATCTTCTGTAATATCTCATATCATTGTTTCTCCTTTATTGTATTGGGGAGTTTTTCTTGAAATGAGACGAAGATTAGTATGGACAAATATTAAATTCTTCATACGTTTAGGCTTCATCTTGTTCCTTTTAAGGGAATGGATAAAAGAGTAAGTGCTCCAATTTCTTTCACAACAACAAGAAGATAAAATACTAAATTCTCTTTATTGTTTCATTATTTTTTTAAAAAAAGATGTATGGCTGGCCGTGTCCGGGCAAAAAAAAAACTTTGACTGGTCAAGACACTCTTGGACATGTGTGTCGGACGAGTGTCTTCGTGTGTCTGAACACGCGGACACGACAGTTCCACGAAGTGTCCCTGCTTCCTAGGTCCTACCTAATGCATCAAATGTAAACACCAAGTTATATTGTATTTACACCATTTAACTATGATACATCATACCAATCAAAAGAGAAAATGGACAATGGAGTGCAACCGATACTGATATTTTTTGCTCGTTTAAGCAAAGAGAACGATTATTGAAAGATAGTCTGCAGGTAGTGCACAAATTTTCTTATGTCGTATCACATCCATGGATCAACGGTTCTTGCCCAAGAACTCTCTATGGTCCTCGCCCGATGACTTTAAGGCTGCTAACGGGCTGTGAGAAGATCACCACTCTATACCACTCTATGCAACACCGGACGTCGCTCTTCCCAAATTAAAGATTTGACATGTAACTCATGCATACTATGTGAACACTATGCTGCATCATGAGCAAGGTAAATACACATCATGACAACACCATACTACACTAATTCACACATATGCATCATGCTAACACTATAACATACTAATAATAAATCAAATATTATAACATGCATACTACAAAAAACACTACTTTGCAACACCAATTATCTACATGTATAACACGAACATCAAATACTATATGTTCATTTATCAAAAAGTATATGACAAAGTTCCAACACTAACAAAAACAAATAACAAAAGTAAATGGAGCAACAAGATAACATCTAATCATGAATAACACATGCATACAGGTGAGAATAGCCACTTTCTATACTACCCCATAGCTTTAAACATACTAAGAAATTAATTATTGAACTAATTTAAAGCATCTAATCACAATCCATACCTCTTTTGGTGAAACAGACACCGCCATTGCTTTGGAATGTCATAAACTATAAGTTTCTTGTTCAACTAGATTCATCCAACAATCATAAGCTCCTCAAATTATTATTTAAAAAAGACTAAATATTAAATAAGAATATATACATATATTTTATATACTAAATCAATTAAATATTGGAACATCATAGTTTGCAATAAAGACCTTTAAGTTATAGAAAATAACAACCAAATCCACTAAAAAGAGTATAATATTATAAAACAGACTTTTAAAAACACATGTCAGCATTCTTAATTAATAAAATAATAAATAATAGATCATAATCACCCGAAAACTCCTTTTTAGTTCTTCTTCCCTAGTCTCCTTCGCTCAACCACCGCAGTCACCTCCTCGCGTTTAGGGTTGTCAACGGATCGGATACGGTGCGGATACTGGATTATCCGTATCCGCACCGCACCCCATATCCGCCCATCTGTATCCGCACCGTATCCGCTACGGATGTGAATATGGATATCCATATCCACATCGCTTCAAATACGGATATCCGCACCGCATCCATATCCGCACCGTATTTAATAAAAAAATATTAAAATAATATATTTAATTAAAAAATTAATAAATTACCAATTCATTGATCCAAAATAAATACATAATATACTTCAAAATTCATCTTGATATGAAATTACCATAGAGCTCTTATATATATATTAATAACTTATATGGGCAAAATAGTAATTCAGAGACGCGGATAAGCGGTGTGGATACGATGCGGATATGGTGCAAATCCACAGTCATATCTGTATCCGCACCATATCCGCGTGGATATAAGTTTTCTAAATCCGTATCCGTATCCATATCCATTTTTACTTGTGGATATGGATCGAATACGGTGCGGATGCGGTTTTTAGTTAGCGGATGCGGATAAAATTGTCACCCCTACTCGCGTTGCCTCTGTTGTGGTCCACGTGACACCAACTCCCTCCCTTCTCTATTTCTGGCAGATCCATCACCCGAGCAGTACTCTGACACCACAATTGAACAATGACAAAAGAAGAGGGAATAATCCTGAAAAAATCCTTTCAAACACGACCACCTCCTCCTCGGTCGCAAATGAAGCTGCTCCTCCCTCTCGAGTGGTGGTGGCGGCTATAATGGAAGTTAGATGGATGATTAGGTTTTTATAACCTAGCTATAGGCCTATTTACAAAAAAAAGTCCCTCCAAAGTTTTAAACTTATAAATTAGTATTAGCCCTTTAGTCTTAAGCAATTACAAAAATAATTTAAAATAAAATTCAACAAAATCACTAAAATTGCGGGTATAAAGTAACCTCTAGTGAATTTTGAACAATAGGCTAAACTTGTAAAACTTGTAATGCATTTGATTATTTGCTGACATGGCCATACAAATAATGCATTCTACATGGCTCATTTTGATTTGTAAACTACATTCACCATGCTTAACTAACTTTACAAATAGCTATGTTGAAAGATAAAAAATACTGCGAACTTTGAGATTTCAATTGAAGTAGGCTTAAGAAGCAGTTTACTAAAAGTTTGGAGCTCTTATATTAAAATTTAGCTAAGGTTTCGAAATTTTGTTATGTTAATTATTTTAATTCTAGAAGAAGTTATATTGCATTTGTTAGAATATATTCTGCTGTAATTAGATAATATTGTGTCATAATTAGATAATTAAGTGCTATAATGAGGGAATTGATTGTTAGCTTGATTATAGGGATTCATTGTATTTATTGTTTCCTAAATTAAGGTTTCCTAAATGAAGGAACATAGGTTGTATAAATAGGAGGTCTCTCATTGTGAATAATAAGAAGACTATTCTTTCTCCTACATATCTTTCTACATGGTATCAGAGCCAGGTCATTCTTCCATTCTTCCGTTGCTTGAAGAGGTAGAAATCACGATTAGAACGATCGTGTGTCTTCGCGATCAGGAGAGATCGTGTATCCCCTGCCTGCCAACATTTGTCCTCATCGCTAAGCTCAGGAGGTTGTCCAGTCCCTGATCGGCGGATCTGCAAATTCCGGCCGGCGGATTCCGAACGTGTGCCTGATCTTCTTATTGGAGGTTTTGTTCTTTGTTGGTTACTTGCCGGATATTTTAGATCTCGCTCTTGTTGGAAATTTGTTTTTTTCCTTTTTGGTCATTAATATTGAAGATGACAGAATTTGGGGTAGAGAATAAATCTTTGGTAGTGACTGATATGATTCCAGTAATGTCAAGGATTACAGAGCATAAACTTAATGGTTCAAATTATTTTGATTGGAGCAAAACAGTTCGAGTTTATGCCAGGAGCATGGATAAGGATGATCATCTCACCAATGAACCTCCTACCGATCATACTAGGCAAACTTGGCTTAGAGATGATGCACGACTGATCTTGCAGATTCGGAACTCCATTAACAGTGAGATAGTAAGTTTGATCAATCACTGTGAGTTTGTTAAAGAATTAATGGATTATTTAGAATTTTTGTACTCTGGTAAAGGGAATATTTCTCGTATCTATGAAGTCTGTAAGGCGTTCTATCGTTCCGAGAAACAGGATAAGTCTCTAACAGCCTACTTTATGGATTTTAAAAGGATTTATGAGGAACTTAATGTTTTGTTGCCTTTTAGTCCTGATGTGAGAGTTCAACTGGCCCAACGAGAACAGATGGTTGTTATAAGTTTTCTTGCAGGACTTCCTCCAGAACTTGAGAGTGTTCGGTCTCAAATTCTTTCTGGATCTAAGATATCATCTTTACAAGATACCTTTTCAAGACTTCTTCGTACAGAATCCTCACAGGTGTCTCAAATTCATACTAGTGCTCTTGTTAGTCGTCACAATGGTCGAGGTGGTTACCGAGGAGGAAGGACAGGTTATCGTAACAAAGATGATTCTCGTAGACAAGAGTCAAGCATTGTATGTTATTATTGCCATGAGCCCGGCCACACAAAATATACATGCAAGAAACTACAAAGTAAGTCTCAGCGTGATCCATCTGCTCATGTTGCGACTTCTTCTAACAAGACTATTCTAGTCTCTGAAGATGAGTATGCCAAGTTTACCCAGTACCAACAATCATTGAAATCCACTGCTTCTACCACTACTCTTGCTGAGTCAGGTAACTCCAATACATGCCTTGCTTCGTCATCCTCCAAATGGGTCATTGATTCTGATGCCACAGATCATATGACAGGTAATCAAAAATTTTGTACCTCTTTTAAACAAAAATCAATTCCTTCCGGTGTCACAATAGCAAATGGGTCTACATCTTCTGTCCTTGGTTCAGGAACTATTAGTCCCACTTCATCTATTTGTTTGACCGATGTTTTAATTCTACTCAACTTTGCCTTCAATTTACTCTCTGTCAATAAACTTACTCGTGCATTGAATTGTTTTATCTCATTTTATTCCGACATTTGTCTCTTTCAGGATCTTATGACGAAGCAGATTATTGGTAAAGGTCATGAGTCCGGAGGTCTCTACTACCTGGATCCAGAGGTGCCACGGTCCATTGCTTGTTCAAGTGTTTCCACCCCTTTTGAGGTACACTGTCAAGTGGGACATCCTTCTTTGTCTTCCCTAAAAAAATTATATCCTCAGTTCCAGAGCTTGTCTTCGTTAGATTGTGAGTCATGTCAGTTTGCCAAACACCATCGTCTTCCCTCTTGTCCTAGAGTCAATAAACGGGCTATTACTCCTTTTGAGTTAGTCCATTCTGATGTTTGGGGTCCTTGTCCAATTATGTCCAAAACTGGTTTCAAGTACTTTGTTACCTTTGTTGATGACTATTCTCGTGTTACTTGGTTATATCTAATGAAAAATCGTTCTGAGTTATTCTCCCATTTTTGTGCCTTTTGTGCTGAAATAAAGACTCAATTTAATGTTCATGTACGTACATTAAGAAATGATAATGCCAAAGAATATGTTTCAGAAAAGTTTCAGTCCTACATGACTCAGAATGGCATTCTCCACCAAACTTCTTGCGTCGATACACCTTCTCAAAACGGAGTGGCTGAAAGAAAAAATAGACATCTTCTTGAAGTTGCTCGGGCACTTCTCTTCCAAATGAAATTTCCTAAGGAGTTTTGGGCTGATGCTGTTTCAACAGCTTGTTTCTTAATCAACCGTATGCCCTCCTCTGTCCTTAATGGTGATATCCCTTATATCGTGCTCTTTCTTTCTAAATCTTTGTTTCCTATTGAACCCAAGATATTTGGTTGTACATGCTTTGTTCGTGATGTTCGTCCTCAGGTCACTAAATTAGATCCCAAAGCTCTGAAGTGTATTTTTCTTGGCTACTCTCGTCTTCAGAAAGGATACAGATGTTATTCTCCAACACTCAATCGTTATCTTGTATCCACTACTGTCACATTTCATGAAAATACTCCTTTCTTTCCTTCATCTTCTACTTATGACAGTCAGGGGGAGGAAGATGATCTACTCATTTATACTGTGGCCCAGTGTGTTCCTCTTGGTGCACCTGCTAGACCTCCTATTGTTCATATGTATTCCAGAAGGTCAAAGACTCAGGACTCATGCACTTTACCAGCTTCTTCGTCGTCGGATCTAGGGGTGTAATCAAGCCGAGCCGAGCCGAGCCGAGCTTGCCTCGGCTCGAGCTCGGCTCGTTTGGAAAATAACGAGCTCGAGCTCGGCTCGAGCTCGATCGAGCTTTAGTCTATCGGCTCAAGCTCGGCTCGAGTTACATTCAAGCAACTCGAGCTCGGCTCGGCTCGGCTCGGCTCGGAGAAAAAATCAAGGCTCATGAGTCGAGCCGCACGAGCCGAGCTCGAGCTCGACTAAGCTCGGGTTCATTTTAGAGGGTAACGGGTTCATAAAATTTAAAAATCAAACCCGGTATATAATATATATAGAAGGCTCGATTAGGCTCGATTAGGCTCGATTAGGCTCGCGAGCCGCTCGAGCCGAGTATAGGTTAGCTCGAACTCGGCTCGCTCGAATGCCTGGTTCGGCTCGGCTCGGCTCGAGCTCGATAAGTTCGAGTCGAGTTCGAGTTTTTACCGAATCGATCTCGAGTAGCTCGCGAGCGGCTTGGCTCGTTTACACCCCTAGTCAGATCCAGTGGCAAATAATCCTGATCCTAGTCTCGATCTACCCATTGCCCTTCGAAAAGGTAAACGTCAGTGTAGTTATCCTCTTTCATCATTTGTTTCATACGCTCACCTGTCTTCTTCCTCTAGCTCTTTTATTGCTTCCTTAGATTCTATGTCTATTCCTAAAACTGTTAAAGAAGCCTTGTCTCATCCTGGCTAGCATGCTGCAATGGTAGAGGAAATGATGGCATTAGATGGTAATGGTACTTGGGACTTGGTGAACTTACCTGAAGGGAAGATAGCTATTGGGTGTAAATGAGTGTTTGCCATCAAGACTAATTTTGATGGTGAAGTGGATCGTTTGAAAGCTCGTCTGGTTGCTAAGGGGTATGCTCAGGTGTATGGTGTTGACTATTCTGACACTTTCTCTTTGGTTGCTAAGCTTTCTTCGGTTCGACTATTCATTTCTATGGCGGCTACTTTCAGCTGGCCATTACATCAGTTGGATATCAAGAATGCTTTTCTGCATGGTGATCTCCAAGAAGAAGTTTATATGGAGCAGCCACCTGGATTTGTTGCTCAGGGGGAGTATAGGAAGGTTTGTCGTCTTCGAAAATCCTTGTATGGCTTGAAACAAAGTCCTCGTGCTTGGTTTGGGAAATTCAGCGAGGCAGTTCAGGAATTTGGAATGCAAATGTGTAAGTGTGATCACTCTGTATTTTACAAACGATCTCAAGTTGGCATAATCCTACTAGTTGTGTATGTAGATGATATTGTTATTACTGGGAGTGACACTGCAAGTATTTCATCTCTTAAATCCTTTCTTCATAGTCGATTTAAGACAAAAGATTTGGGGTTGTTGAAGTATTTCTTGGGTGTTGAGGTTACAAGAAGCAAGAAAGGAATATCTTGTCTCAGAGGAAGTATGTTCTTGACTTGTTGACAGAAACAGGAAAATTAGGTGCTAAGCCATGTAGTACACCAATGACTCCTGGTTTGCAGCTAACCAAGGAAGGTGAACAATTTGAAGACTCGGAGAGATACAGAAGACTTGTTGGAAAGCTAAATTATCTTATAGTGACTCGTCCAGACATTGCTTACCCAGTTAGTGTCGTTAGTCAGTTTATGTCTTCTCCAACAATCGAACATTGGACTGCTTTAGAACAAATCTTGTGTTATTTAAAGGGGGCTCCAGGACGTGGTCTTTTTTATGGAAATCATGGACATACTGATATTGAATGTTTTTCAGATGCAGATTGGGCAGGATCCAAGATGGATAGAAGGTCAATTACGGGATATTGTGTCTTTGTTGGAGGAAATTTGGTTTCATGAAAAAGTAAGAAACAACATGTAGTATCTCGGTCTAGTGCAGAATCAGAATATAGAGCTATGGCACAAACTGTGTGTGAGATAGTATGGATATATCAGCTATTAAGTGAAGTTGGACTGAAGACTACTCTACCAGCAAAGTTGTGGTGTGATAATCGAGCTGCCATTCATATCGCTTCCAATCCCGTGTTTCATGAAAGAACCAAGCATATTGAAATCGATTGCCACTTTGTTCGTGACAAGATTCAACAGAAGTTCATCTCTACAGAACATGTTAAGTCAGAAGATCAATTAGGAGATATCTTTACAAAGGCTTTGAATGGGGTTCGAATTGATTACATTTGTAACAAGCTGGGCATGATTAACATCTATGCTCCAGCTTGAGGGGGAGTGTTAGAATATATTCTGCTGTAATTAGGGAATATTGTGTCATAATTAGATAATTAAGTGCTATAATGAGGGAATTGATTGTTAGCTTGATTATAGGGATTCATTGTATTTATTGTTTCCTAAATTAAGGTTTCCTAAATGAAGGAACCTAGGTTGTATAAATAGGAGGTCTCTTATTGTGAATAATAAGAAGATTATTCTTTCTCCTGCATATCTTTCTACAGCATTAACAATGAACGTACTTCAAATTGCATTTCGTCTATGCTACAGTAGACATGCTTCCTTTCAACCTGTTTTTATTCTAGAATCAATAATATGATAAGCGATTATTTGCATTCAGCTTATACTTTTGGATAGCTTTAATTAGATAATACAACTTCCTTAATCATTTCATTAGTTAGTCCTATAACCCAGATGACAATCCTGACAACATTGCTCTGCAAGTCTCTCCTCACAGAATGTTGTGCACCTCTCACCATTGTCTCTGTCCACCTGTGGGCCAATCTACTTGTTCAGTGCACTTCTTGGCACCTCCTTGCTGGACCTTACCTCTCGAGTGCATCTCTCCATGAGCTCTTTCTTCTCTTTGTGCACCTTCTAGCAAGCCTTTACTTCTTTCAGTGCACCACTCAAGATCTTCCTCTTCTAGTGCACTCTCTAGCATTTCATAATGACTTTTGATTTAAAATGTATATTTTTTTGTCTATTTATTAAAGTAGTACTTTGGACAAAATACAATTTTAGGACTGATAAAGGGACAACATTTACATTAAAAAATAACTCATAGGAGAGTGACAATGCATGAGTCTAAGTGGACCTCTTTATAGGCCCTTCCCTCTCTATGCATCGTTGTGCAAACTCTTGCTTCTCTTCATTCACCTCTTAGCAAGTTCTTTCATGCATCTCTCAGCAACTTCTTGCTTCTCTCTTTGCATCTCTTAGCAAGTCCTAGTCTTTTCTCATGCAACATGCAATATATTATTTCTACTAAGACAAGTTTCAACTTATTGAATGTCTCCATCTCAACCTTGTATTAGCAACTCAACTTTCTATGTCCTTGTAAGTTTTCTCTCTGATATGATATGAAATGATGGGAAAAAAAGCATTTACATGAACCTTACCCACTACCTCCCCCTCAATATTTAGATGAGGAGTTACAAAAGTCTATAAAAATAAAATAATAAATCCTCATTTATCTCTATATTTATCTCTACATTTATCTCAACAATATCATTTTTATCTTAATATTCTAAACAACATGAATTATTGCCTAGAATACAGCTTCAACTCAGATTGAAATTAAGAAACATACTCATGATTAACAGGTTCTGGAGGATAAGCCTGATTTATCTCGTTGGTCACTTAAGTATGAAGTGTTTGGTCGCAATGTTGAATTTTCTTGGCTTGCTCGAAACTTGCAAGTAAGAAGCAAATTTTGAGCACAATGATAATTTTATCATATTTTTATTCAATTTGTAAACTTGGTTTCTTTTGCTGCAGCCTATTCCTAATCAGAAGATACACTGGCGATCTTTAGAAGGTCTTCCCAATAGGTAGGCAATCAGTCAATTAACTTGATAGAGCTGTATGTTCCATTATCGGAGTCTATGTAGTCAATTAACTATCATACTTAACTTTCCATGTATCTGTACAAGACTTCAAAAGCTGTAACAAACTAAAATTTCATTGAGAATGTCAGAGTGTAGCACATTTTTGAGAATCTCATCTTCATTTAGCATATAACCAATCCTATCATTGGCCATGTTTTTATGGTTGTTTCTTTGCTAGACCAAGACTTAGAATTGGACTTTGGATGCTTCTTGCTTCACTGCAACCTGAGCATCAGGCTTACAAACTTTAAATAATAGTCACTTTTCTAAACAAGCAAGACTTTTTACATAATTTCATTTTTTAGATCTATGGTAGAAGGATCATGAATCATGCGAGTGTTCTTATTTTCTCCATCTTCTTCTCCAAACATATTACAAGGCTACTATTATGCATTTCTATATTATCATAGAAATTGCACATTCTTCATGAGCATTTGCTTCTTTCTCTTAATTTCTTTTATCAATGTCAATACGTCATTTGCTCTAAAAGTTTGACCTATTTAGACGGGCTAGAGACAAACAAGTGAAACTTGTTTTAACTAGGCACACATCTTTTTTAAAACATTACATAGATAAAATTTGATCAATGTCATTTTACTTGAAAACTTCAGCCATTATATGGGGATGGTCTATATTCTATATTTCTATTTATGTGTACTCTTGACAATGTCATAATTACTATCTTCAAAGTCATCCTTTTCTGGACTTTTTTGTACCTTGAAGGTAGAAGGGGCATTTTTCTTGCAGTAAATCACTCCCCATCTTTCTTTCTGGAAGGTTGATTCATGTCTTTGTAAATCCTCTAAGCAATGCTTCCAATGTTTTTGGTTGGCTGCCAACGAATGTTTTACTCTTTAAACTATTGACTTCCAACTTCTCATACTTGCAGAGGTGCAGTCCGATTTTTTCCAAAAGGTCCCTCCTCTTGCAGAATACAAGTAAGAACACCCCATGCAATTTTTTCTTCTTTGGTTGTAGTATCTTATCTCTAATGCTAGTTACTTTGGGATAACAAACTTGCTGCATTGTCCAATTCAGTTGACAGTATCATATGAGATTCCTGAAATTTTAATACCAGTGGCATCAGTAAGTATCACAATTACATTGTGATTTTTTAAAAGAATTCCTCATGCCTAAGATGTCTCTTCCTACTCAATGGATCTCTTTTAGGCACTTAAACCATTCCTTGAAGGATTGCTTGCACAAGGCTTGCAAAGATTTGCTGTTGTTGCAAAGGAGTACCAGAGAAAGATTCCGCAAGCCTAAACCTGCAGGCACTCTTTGTTTAACACTACCACGAAGCAAGGCTCCCGTTTGAAATATAATCTTTCATCTCCTGTGTATAAAAATTATATAATCTGACATTGCCATTTCTTGATTTCTTTCTTGCAGATGGTTCTAAGGTGTATGCATTATTTCTTTTACATATTAGACAGCTTGAACTTGCCTTCATGGAATATTAAACCAAGAGATGTCTGGTGTTGATGGAGAGTTGGGAAGAGAAGACAAGCTCATAAAGACGCCCATTGAAAAGCTTTGATGGCAACAACGCTCCTATTAATTTTAGTTTCCTTTGTGGGTGTATGTTCATTGCTATAATTGTTTGCACAGTGCTGGTCGTAGAACATCCATGTATGCTGAAATATAAATTACAACAGCATCTTTTTACCAGCATTTACAATGACGAGTTGGTGAAATTCAATAACTCTTCCTTCGCAATAACTTGATGTTTTTAAATTGGTTTCTGTGTCAATGAAATAATCTAAGATCAGTTTTTTTTCAAAATCTGCCCAGAGTTCTATCAAAAATTACTCCAATGTCAAGAACCGATCCAACCAGGTAAAAATCAGTTAGATGCATGGAAATCTAAATTAACGACTTTTAAAGAAAAAATAAAATAATTTATGGTTTGAATTGGTTGAAGCTAGCTAGATAGATTTAGTAGGAATTTGAAAAATAAAATAATATATATATATATATATATATATATATATATATATATATATATATATATATATATTTGCAATATGTAGCTTGTGCTTGGTTTCTCAAAAATCTTTTATAAGGAAAGATATTTCGAGAAAAATATTATTTTATGAAAAATAATTCGTATTTTTTGCTGTTCATTTCGGAATAAGACTCGATACATAATATACTTTCGTATATACCGGCATTCTTGAGTTGTTCCATTGATTAAGAAAATTTATACGATGTATATTTTTTAAAAATTAAGAGCATATATGTGTGCTTCTTAGGATAAAGAGATAAATAATAAATGAATTTATATGTATTATTTATTTAATGCGTGTATTAAAAAAAAAATAAGATTAGAAAAATATAAAATTCATATTATATTTCATATACACTCCTCCATTTAATATCTTATCATATCCTATCTTATTAAATAATATAAATATACTGTTTTTTCTCTCATCCACAATAATTTTATATTATTTTAATAATTTTTAATTCATGTATTAACCAAACAAAGAATATAAATTTATCTTGTCCTGTTAGTCTATCTCATAGAAATAAACATGCTTAATTTCAACTTTATGATTATTTCAAGCAATATTCTTATGCACTCAACACCCTTATTTCTTGAAAAGGGAAATCATTTCCTTAAATTTACATTGTATTTCTTATTTCCATCAAAAATATTTTTCATGGTTCTAAATACCAGCAAGAAACATATAATTTTAGAAATCATTTTCCTGGACAGAAACACAATAGTCAAGAGTGTTATCATTTTCTTGCAATCAGGTCCTTCTTTTTTGAAGATTAAGTCATTCACCCCTCAAGGCTCAAGTAAATGTGGTTCCAGTTCTGCACGTGCTATGCACGCCTAGTCGTACTATGGAATGGAGAGAAGAGCAGAAGATATGTTTTGAGGAATCTATAAATATAAGATAAGTGAAGGTCTAAAGTGAATAGTTCCGAAATAGAGAGAAATTAAGGTAGCAAAAAGTGAAGAAGCGCCCTGATCTCGTGTTCCCACTTAGTCTCGCTGCTCCCCTCAGGTGGAGGGGAGAGGAAGAAAACTAGAGGGAGAGTGACTGTGTAGAAGAGCAACCTCTCTATCTCTGCGCCATCTGTTGTTCCTGTGGTTTCTATTGGCTAATTTGTGATCTAAGTTCTGCGCGGTGAGGATTTCAGCCTGAATCTTTTTCTCGCAATTTTGCATTACAGATTCGTAGTTTTGAGCTTGCATGGATCTCCTCATGGTTCTTTGCCAGCTCGATCCGCTCTCTTTCTAGTCGCTCTGTTGCTTTTTGTTGGGATTTGCGCTTCGATCTGTAGTTTCTTCGTCTCACAGCGCGAGACGAGACGGGATCATTTTAGGGTTTGCTGCTTTACGTTTCTGACTCTTCGTCCGGTATGATTTTCTTTTTCTGAAGGCATCCGATTTTCAAATTTTGGATTGTGAGCTTCGTCTTTTTATGGAGGTAGATCCCTTTTTTGTGCTCTTTGCTTCTTGTTATGACCTGAATCATTCGCTAATGTTCCGATTCTTATGGCTCAAAGATGTTATCGAAATTCACTTATAAGGTTCTGTTTATGGAGGATTTCCTTCTAGTAGCTGTTGCTATGATTTAGATCTCTTGAGATTTGCGAGTGACCAAGGAGCTTCTTTTTATTTTACGTTACCAGTAGCTTTGCTTCATGGTTGTATTCTTTATAGTTTGTTTGAGGCTAGCATCACTGCATGAGTATATTTGATGAAGAAAAAGCGAAAAGAATAATGGATAGCTATTGCAGAAAGATCTCGTTTTGAGGATATGCTTTCAGCTTTGAAGAACGGATTTTTCATGTCCAGCATCGGTTTCTTTTGCTGATCATCAGTGGTAAACATCAATGATGGTTAGCTTGGTCAAGTGCCATGTACATAATTTGTCTTCCACAATATACTTCTCTTTACTCGTTTTTGCTTTACTTTACTGCTAACTTTAGTAAACGTTGGAAGACCTTCTGATATAGTTATTTTATCTGTTCTGTTGATCAAAAGCTGTCATCAAGCTAATGCAACGTGAACAAAGTTGACATTTGGGTAAAACATTGCTCATTCTTTTTTTTGTTGTTCCTTATACATGAAGCTTGCATGTTAGTGTGGCTTTATAGTGATACTTCTCTCGTTGTGGCTTTTCGAGCATATGCTTTGTGTATCCTTTTAAGTTGCAAGTGTGTGTTTGTGTACTTTGTCCTTGTCTGCATTATTTTTGAGCATTGCTTGAGGTTCTTTGAGATTTGTCTTGAAAAATGATTCTTCAAGGCTTCCCTTACTGTCACTAAATTATTTTTCCCGATAGGTATTACCTTCAGGATCTGTTGCTTATACGAGGAATGGGTAACAACTATTAGTGAAGTACTTTCTAGTCACTAAAGCTGATGGCCTCGGTTAGCTTGGAACCCTCGTCAAGGCTAAAAAATGCCAGCGGGAGTAGTATTTCTGTGGATAGATTGCCGGATGAAATGAATGATATGAAAATAAGAGATGACAAGGTAAGTAATTGCACTGACTAATGCATATAACTCTTTTCCTTCTTTGTGTGTTTCCAATTACTTTAAATGAAAAAAAATGATTATTAAAATGAACATATAAATCAAACATTAACATGATGCTAATTGTAGGAAGTGGAAGCTACTGTAGTTGATGGCAATGGGACAGAGACTGGTCATATAATTGTGACAACTATAGGTGGCAGAAATGGCCAGCCAAAACAGGTAAAATATGCCATCAATAGTTGTTAATGCAATTTTTTCTAACATGGCTGATTGCAAAGTAACCCCAGGTTAACTTAGTCCTTATGGTCGCTCAGTCAGTTCATTATCTCTGTTCTGCATTTATCCCCTTCTACTCCTTTTATTTTATTACTTAAGCTTGATGCATCGCAGACTATAAGCTACATGGCTGAGCGGGTTGTTGGCCATGGATCATTTGGAGTTGTATTTCAGGTGAGTTTATCAGTTTCCTTACCACTAGAGTAATATTGTCTTGTTGCAATTAATAAGAGCATATTATAGTTGTATATTTGTGACTGCTGCATTTTTGGTGGATAGCAATTATGCTTCACTATTGAGTTCTGTAGACTACCTGTAGCTCTGTTCTTTTGTTTATCTTTCTATGGTATGGTCTATTTTCCAATTATTTTTTGTCTACCTTTAGGCAAAGTGTCTTGAGACGGGCGAAACTGTTGCTATAAAGAAGGTTCTTCAAGACAAGAGGTACAAAAACCGTGAGTTGCAAACCATGCGCATTCTTGACCATCCAAATGTTGTTTGCTTGAAGCATTGCTTCTTCTCAACAACCGAAAAAGAAGAGCTTTATCTTAATTTGGTGCTTGAGTATGTACCGGAGACCCTTCATCGAGTAATCAAGCACTATAACAAGATGAATCAGCGGATGCCATTGATATTTGTGAAGCTTTACATGTATCAGGTTAGCTTAAACTATTATGTTAGGCTTTATCTTTGCAATTTTGTTTCAGATATGTTAACTTTGCAACATAACGTTTTGTTTATTTCATGTTGTTTAACAATTAACATTAGATGGTTGAACTTGGGTTTTCTCTATAATTTATTTTCATAAGCTCCTATTCTGCTTTTCTTGTAGAATGTCATGTTTTTTTAATTTCATCCATCTTACTACTTGAATTAACCAATTCTAGAAATTTCAGAGGATAAGATGCTGATTTATCTTTTATTTTGACAGATCTGTAGAGCATTGGCTTACATTCATGGTAGTATTGGGGTGTGCCACAGGGACATCAAACCACAAAATCTTTTGGTATGTTTTTTTTGTCAGTTTTATTCAAAGTATTCATATTTTCAGTTGCAATACTAGGCTTCTAGCCCTTCCCTTTATTATAATAACTTTTGTTCAAGGATCAAGAGATGCATGTGGTTTTGGATGGATGTTAGTAATGTTGTTCAAATAAGATTGGCTTTACTGTAATATCTTAATTTATGTGTCATGTCTGACATTATTGGTTAGTGTATACATACATGTACCTATATTTGTTTGACATTTCTGGACTGTGAAGTATATGTGAATGTTAACTTTTTTTATTTGTTGGAAAACAGAAATGTTTTTCTGCGTGCTATTTCTGTAAATTTTAGCAGATTTATTTGTATGATCACATACAGGATGTTCTTTAATAGTCCTATCTCATTTTACCTTTCTTGAGTTATGTTGGAGCTTATGTACTTTAGGCAATTAATAACCATGCTCTCTGTAACAGGTCAATCCACATACACATCAACTGAAACTATGTGACTTTGGAAGTGCCAAAGTTTTGGTACATCTTCATCCTTGTTGGGCGTAGTGTTTCAAGTTGGTCTGGCTGAATGCTGACAACTTTTTGGTTTTATCAGGTGAAAGGAGAACCAAATATATCATACATATGTTCTAGATATTATCGAGCTCCGGAGCTTATATTTGGTGCCACTGAATACACAACGGCAATTGACATCTGGTCAGCTGGCTGTGTTCTAGCTGAACTCCTTCTAGGACAGGTACACTACATTGCTACATTGTGCTATGGAACAATTCTGATTACAAAAAGGATAATATTTTTTATATGTGCAAATGATTTCTTTGGATTGATGAACAGCCTCTGTTTCCTGGTGAGAGCGGAGTCGACCAACTTGTGGAAATTATCAAGGTGACCTTGACATTCCATATTTCCTATTTATACCTTCTCTTATTCTCTATCAAATTTTAATTTTTTTCTATGTTCCTTTCACATGGTGTAGATTTTGGGCACCCCGACAAGAGAAGAAATTAAATGCATGAATCCCAATTACAATGAGTTTAAGTTCCCACAGATCAAAGCTCACCCATGGCACAAGGTGTTATCATGTTACTATTTTTCTCCTTATTTCAAAATCTCTTCAATTTTCTTTTACTTGTTCTGTGTACGTTTTAGTAAAGATCTTGTACTTTTGACAGATTTTTCATAAAAGAATGCCACCTGAAGCTGTAGATCTTGTCTCTAGGCTTCTTCAGTATTCTCCAAACTTGAGGAGTACTGCTGTGAGTATATTATAGGCAGTCTTTAAATTACCATTACCAAGTCCCTATGAACTATACAAAGTCGAATTTTGAATGTCTTAACAAGTAATCATTATTCATGCAGCTGGAGGCATTGATCCACCCGTTCTTTGATGAACTTCGAGATCCAAATACCCGTTTACCAACTGGTCGATATCTACCTCCTCTCTTTAATTTCAAGCCCCATGGTAAGTCTGGGTTGGAATGACACTCGTAAATTGCAACTGCATGATATATTTATTTGCTACCTTTTACCACTTATTCTTTCTCCATCTTGAAAATCACGTTTCTTTATTGGCAATCAGAGTTGAAGGGTGTCCCGATGGAGATTATAACGAAGTTGATTCCAGAGCATGCAAGAAAGCAGTGTGCCTTCTTAGGATTGTGACTTCTTTAATCATATCACTAGAAAATAGTCTGTGTATCTATGTGAGGTAGACAAAAAGTACGTTGGACTTAATTTTCAGCATGTTGTGCATGTAATATCTTAAATATCTCTTTGTTATTGTTGTTATGTGTTTGTTGTTCAGTTCGCCGTGTATTATCACTACTCGGATTATGAGGTACACTGTTGGATCCCTTAACATGAATCTGTCTCCACCAGCCTATCGTTCTCCTTGTATTTTGGACGGTCAGAGATGATGTCAAAATATAATTGTCTCTAGCAAATATCTTTTGTATTTTGATACAATTAGGTAATGTTATAATAATAATTCACATTACTATAAGATAGATTGTCATTTTTAATTTATTGATAATATAATATTAGCTCGGTTAGTATATTTAATTATTAGATGGTAATTTGATTTTATATTTTTTTAAATTTCATAAACAATTACTAAAAAAAAGTTGTCAGAAAAGAATTGAAATTTAAAATTATTATTAGACGGTAATCCATGCGTGCTCACATCATGAGAGGGCAAAGTGATAATGTAGATTATTAAGATAATTTAAATTATCGGTAAAGTATGAGAGGGCAAAGTGATAATGTAGATTATTAAGATAATTTAAATTATCGGTAAAGTATTCGAATTAAATATGATAATATATGGATCTTAAAAATTTAAAAGTTGATAATGTTGATATATTATGCATACCAAACCTCCCCTAAAATTGAACGTGTTGGTTGCATCAACCAGAGATGGTGTTGTTTTCATTCACAGACGAAGGATCTTGTGTATATCCTAGTTGTCACAAGGTTTCAATTTGGCTTCAAGATTGTGTCGAGATAGATGAGGCTGCAGTGTGATGTACTGCGCATTAATTGCTTCATCCTTCCTGCATAATCTCAATTCTCAAGTGTTAAGATTCGCAATCATCTTCTTTAGCAATTTTGGAGTGTTATGAAATTGTGAAGCTTTTATCTAATAATTTAATCTGTGAAATTTTTATTTCATATAAGAACAAAATATCCTCTGTAAGTAATAATAAATAATATAAGTAAGTAATGAAGAGCTATTTTTCGTAAATTAATTATCGTATTGAAGTATAACAAAATTTAAAATTTATTAAAAATAATAAATTTTTAAAAAAACATAACAGAAATTGACATTTTTGAATAAAGGTTTTATATTGATTTAGACTAAAAAATTAACAAAGTATATATTTTTTATAAAAATGTTATAGAGTATAAAATATATATAGTAAGGGCACAATATTACTAAGATATATTACAACTAAGATTTTATTCCACGGGACTCTCACAAAAATTTACCAATTTAGTAGAGTTATTATTCTTGTCTTAATTTCCACCGTTTGTGAAGTAAACTTTTATTACTTGGGAAATGAAATTCCATCTCGTGATCAAATAAATATATATTTTTTAAATTTAAAATTAGGGGTTAATATTCAGCTAGTCCTATTGTAATAATTGTTTTAAAAGATAGAGGTATATTTAATATAGAGAAGACGGTAAAGATAGATATAATGTCATATTTACTTTGGAGTATATGATTTGGATGAGATAAAATTTAAGATGAATAAGAATGAGATAAAAATTCAAAAAAAAAAATTGAAATCATATCCTATGTTTGTTTTGACACAAGATAAAAAATATGGATAAGATATGAAATTTATATCTTGTGAATTTGGGCCCTAAACCCACTCCTCCCCAAGATTTCTAAATCAAAGCAGCAGTGGATTTGGACCAAAATAAATTCATCCAATTTCCAGTCCAATTCTTATCCATTGCTGCAGCAAACAATGGATTGAATTTTAAAATCCAATCCACCTCCTTAATCCAACAAAGTAAACGAGGTCTAAATATTTTAAATATAAAAAACACTATGGGCATATTTACTTCATAGGATAAGGAATGATAAGATAAAAGATGGATTAAAAAAAATGAGAATATAAGAATATAAAATTGATATCTATACCGGATTTAAAAAATTTATATCCATTCTTCCCTCATTTATTATCCAATCAAATTATATCTTATCAAATGAAACAAATACATGTAAAGGTATTGTGCCTGCTGCAACTTCTTGAATTCTCCTCTCTTTTTTCAGCAAAACCAACTTCTTCATGTTCAGAAGATCGGTCTGTATTCAACTTGAAATGGACATACCAAGCTATAGCTAAGTTGTTAGAATATAAAAGCGCATATTGAGTCGTTTCCTAAAATATATAATAGTATCAGAATGGTTACTTAGTGAAGCAAATTTGAACTGCTGATATGCTCAACTTAATATTACCAAGCAAGTATGGAACATAGAAATCAAACATTGCAGAAGTAATCAAAAGCAATATTTGGTTTTGAATACCAAGTTGTCAGTATTTTTGAAACCACTAGAGAATTGGCAGCCTCTGTGTAATGAACTCCATCCCAACTAATATAGTTTGATCCAACATCACAAACTTGGTAGCCAGAAGCACCACACATCGTTTTGAAACTGAAGTTGTATGGAGGTCCACCATAACCACAGCATGCCATCAATGCAGTCTCAAATCCTGCGCGCACAGACACTCACTCAAAAAACAAACTTTGTAACTTGTAAGGTAAAATTAAATTTTTAGAGCATTGTATTTAGTAGGTGCACCTAGACACTGCCTGTTTGGTACATTGTATAGTACTAGTCTATATTGACTAACTTGTATAGTACTAGCTTGTATTGTACTATTATTATAGAGTGTTTGGTGCACACATGTACTAGTCTGTATTGACTAACCTGTATAATACAATGCAATGCAAAGCAATACAATACAATACAATACAATACAATACAATACAATACAATACAATACAATGCACACTATAATATAATATAATATAATATAATATAATATATTTTATCAATAAAAATATTTTATAAATTAAAATTATTTTTTTAATATTCTTGTATATTTTTAATATTTTTAAATTTTGGCCAGAGGTAAAATGGGTATCCAAAATATTGAAAGTTCTAGTGCAGGCTAATGAAGAGCTTTGGGAGTGTATTACTAATACAGCTTATAGCAGCTTATGTAGTACTATTTTTAGTGCATGTATTAGTTAATACCCTTCCCAAATACTATATAGTATTATCCTAATACTATACAAGAGGCTTATACAAGGTACCAAACGGGCCCTAAGATGCTTAGCATTAGAGGTAATGACCTTATCATCTTAGGCAAAGCACATTTAACTAGGCATAATTGAGGCGCAAAGGAATGCACCTTCTTCAGAGTGGAATGTGTGAAAGCATGCCTAATTCAAACTGTTCTATCATTTTTTCTTTTGCCTTGTTGGGTTCCTTTGTACACAAGCATTTCTTATAGCACAAGTCATGAAATGGAAGACATCTGGCGGTACCGGTTTTGATACCGTACCATAACGTGTGTTGGTACGGTTGGGTACCGGTATTGAAATTTGAATCCTTGACTTTAAGAACTAACCTTTCCCGCATGTGACATATCAACTGCATCGGAACTTTATAATTGAGAAATAAAAATGCATGAATGGGCTTTCAAATTTGATCTTACAACGTTCTTATTTAACTAACCATTTAACAGAATTGTTTCAATCATAGTGCATCAGAAACTTCCAACTATGAAAACAATTCCATAAACAAATTCTATAGCTTACCATATTTGCTATAGTTGACAATGATATTGTATTTGATCGAATAGATATCCACATAAACAACGGTGGCATTCTTCAGCTCTAAGTTCAACTCATCACAAAGATCCCTCAACTGTGCATTGAATTCTTTGGCAGCATTGTTGAAAGAAACCAAACATCCATTTGGATCGATATGAATGTCATCTTTTCGTGGCATAGCAAGATTTTCAGGCAAACATCCCAAGGGGCCAGTGTTGTGGATCCAAAAGTTCTTCCCCCATTACCGTAAATATTCTGCATCAGGAGGTGAATGAAAATTACACACTACCCCAGTAGACATCAATAAATAAAAACTAGAGCATCATAAATATAGGAATATTTTGGTAAATCAACAGAAAATTGAGGGAACAGATTGCATTAATGAACAGAAATGATCAATGATGCGTAGTCATTTTCGAGTGGTTTAGTAATCTTAGATTTATAAAGAAATCATCAGATTATTGAAGCTTTTTGACAGAAACACTCACTAGTTGACTAAGCATTACTTCACTAAAATCAGAGTTATATAGGATTGGCAAAAACATTCGTTGGTTCTATGATTAAATTGATTTACTTTACCAGTTTGTTCAGCTAAAACATTCACCAACTGATTAAGCACTGGTTTAATGAAATTAGTGGGTTTGGTGAACTACATTTTGTCAATGTTGTAGTAGTGAAAACTACCATCGGTCAACTATGCTTATGCAGCCAGAAAAAAGCTGATGTGTACTAAAACATGTATTTAATTCAGTACATTGAGCCATAGAGATGCTAATAAGAGGGTGGAGTTGCAATTTTTCCCTTAGTACAAAAACTGGAGCTACTAGAACTTGCCTCAATGGCTTTCTTTATCTCAAAAATGATGGCCGGGATTTTTTTGACAACCTGAACATAGCTTAAATTTGAAGAAAAAGCAGATGATAAATCATTCTGCCCTATGTCAATAACATACAGAGCATTCTTGAATCCCTCTGCATCGACCAGGCCATTTTCTCCTGTGATACAAATCAATGGCACATTCTCAAAATCTCAGGCAATGAATACATGAAATTTGTCTTTCAAGTTGGATTTCTGATGCCTCTTCTTTTACATTTCTCTTATTAATAGGCAAATTAGTAGTAAACAGTAAGCAAGATGAAACCTTGAGCTATGAGATCCAAAGATCGCGATTTGAAGCGGAGAAATTGCCGCACTTGGATCGCCAAGGAGAAGGGAACATTCGGCGGATGCGTCGAGGCGCCGGATACGGCGAAGTTGGCTCCGCCACTGAAGTTCGCCCCCAGCGACTCCATGTACGGGCTCAGGTAGCTGGCGTTCAAGCTCTCGCCTGCGAACATGAACTCAATCTCTTTTGGAAATAATGTAGGTCTGAAAACTAAGTGAAGACGATGATCGAATAGATGGACGAGGTCAGGGTGTGGCGCACTCACGGAGGAAATCGATAACGAGGCGCCCGTCGCAGACGCGACCGGAGGGGCGGTGGAAGAAGACGCGGCCTTCTGGCTGCCAGAGGAGGGAGCCGAGGGCGGCAGCGTAGCCCCCGGTGTCGGAATTGGAGTCTCCGAAGTTGAAGACCACGGATCGCGTGCCGCCGCAGGCAGACTCCACAGGCATTGCCGGTAGTAGCAGCGACGGCAGGAAGAAGCCCATAAGGACAACCAAGCGGCGGCAGCAAGTGGGCATAACTCTCTCTCTCTCTCTCTCTCTCTCTCTCTCTCTCTCTCTCTCTCTCTCTCTCTCTCTCGGAATTGGGCACTGCCTCAGACCTCAGTGCCTCCTATCTACTACAATTTAAGTAAGCGTCGTGGAGCAGAACGAGGACGAGAGCGAGAGCAGTCGGGTTTTGTCGACGCGGCGCTTTCGATTCTTTGTTGCATGCGCAAGAATGGGCCTAATGACACGCACGTGACGCGCAGTGAAAGGAGGTGGAGATAATGTGTCTCGCTTCGGACACGCAGCACAGCTGCCCGCGCGCCCACAAGACCACAATATTTGCTGATAGTGACAAATTGTGTGATCTCAAACATGTCTCAAATGGCGCAAAAAACGGGTGGGACCGACAAAATAAAGGAAATAAATACTGTTAAGCTACGTTTAGAGCACAGTATCAGGGGTGAGCAGATCCAACATACCTTATATTTTTTATAAATATATATATATATAAATATTTCTAACATTTTCTCACGGATACTAAAATACTCTTAAGATTTTTTAAAATAAAAAATATCTCTTACGTTATGAAATTAGGTATAAAAATATCTCTATAGGTAAATAGCGTTAATTGAAAGATAACAGAGTTGACGTGGCTGATGACTGAGACTGATGACGTGGGCATGTGACGCGCATGCAGGTCAAGATATTTTTCTCATTGGTACTAAAATATTCCTAACGTTTTCTCACGGGTACAAAAATACCCTTAACGCTTTTTCATATGTACTAAAATACTCCTAATATTTATTTTGGAGCTAAAATACCATTAAGATTATTGAAAATGGTACAAAAATAACATCAGACTAACTTTTATTACGTGAGACTTAATAGAGATGTTGTGGATGCTGACAAAGATATTGACTTTACACATGATGCATATGCAGAGAGCAACTTGCCACGTAAGCGACACATGAGAAATCAAAAATTAAAAATTTAGAAATTAAAAATCGAAATTAAAACCACCAAATCGGTTAATCGAAAATTTTGATTTGGTTTCAAACCGATTTTTCAATTAACTGAATTTTTTATTTTTTTTGCTCACCCCTACGGTTGTGTGGGGTATTTTAGTACTTGTGATAAAATATAATGGGCATTTTTGTGCACATGAGAAAACGTTATGGGCATTTTAGTACCCGTGAGAAAATATCTTGGCCTGCATGTGCGTCACATGTCCACGTCATCAATCCCAGTCATCAGCCACGTCAGCTCCATTATCTCTCAATTAACGCCGTTTACCTATATGGGTATTTTTGTACCCAATTCCATAACATAAGGGATATTTTTTATCTCAAAAAAACCTTAGAAACATTTTAGTACCCTTTTTATAATATTTGGATCTTACCTTGTATAGGACCAGTTCTTAAATTTTGAAACCGGACTCTACCCTGTTAGAACTTGAAATCGAACCCTACCCAGAACCATAGGTTCCGATTCCAATTTCGGGTACCCTATTAGAATCCATAAACAAGTTCCATAACATGTTCCAATAGGTTCCAAAATAAGTTTCAAATAAGTTCTCAAACAGGTTCTAGAATAGGTTCCAACATGTTCCAATACAAGTTCCGGAATAGATTCCAACAGGTTTTAAAATAGGTTTCGGATATCGGTTCCAGTTCTAGTTTCGGGTACCTGATGTGTTGGACCCGAAACCGATTTCTTAATTTTTGTCTTGGGTCCTACCCGAATTTAATTTGGGTCTACCTGATCGAGTAGGATCCAATCGGATCCGAGTCTACCCAGTACTCATGCACACCCCTACACAGTATGTCATTATCATATATGATATGCTATAAGTGTTTGTTTACTTCATAAGATTAAAAATATTATAATATATGAATTAAAATTCATTATTTATTTAGTACATTGATTAAAAAAAAAGATTAAAAATATAAAATTAATATAATATCGGATATACATCGAATTTAAAAAATTTATATATATACTAATTCTAGCTATCATATTGTATATCAGGGTCGTATGCATTATTAATATATTTTATCTGAGATGAAATATAATAACCTATTAAAAAATCACTAAATGCTTGTTAACTTAAGTTAATCTTCTCTTGGTAAACAAAAGAAAATCATGAGTACGCTACTAATTTCTATCTTAAATGTTTAATTTCATGTTTAATTTCAATTAAATGCTTCTTAATATATTATTTTTGTTACGTTCGGTATTTAGGTAATAAAGTAAAGAAATAAATAAAAAATAAATCTCTTGTATGTTCTTGGATGGAAATTGAAAAGAGGCTTGGACTTAGTCGACCCTGCTTAAGTTGTGAGCAGGTCTTAGTAAAAATACATGTGTCATAATCAGAACTTATCAATTTCGAGATTAGTAATTTATTTCCAATTTTTCATACACATTTGGTCTCTCTTTTTTTTGTTAAAAATATCAAATCAAATCAAGATATTTGATTATTAATTTATTGTAAACGTAGGTTTAATTTGATTTTTTTCTCTTTTAGTTAGGTACGTGAATAGATAGTTTTTGTTCTGAGTTTTTAATTTTCTAGTGTTATGATATTTTAGAATCAAAATATTTGTTTCCGTGCGGCTAATTATTTTCTTCTAGCTAAGGATCGTTCGAAGTTCCAATCTAACAGATTATGAGATCTTTCTATGCTCAAATTATTTTATTTTCTAGTGTTCGTTAATTTTCAGCATTACTTTTTCTATTATTCCATTAATTGTTGGTCTATTACCAAATTATTAGGACAGTAATTCGCCATTCGGTATGATTGTTCCATGCCGAAGTTAGAGGCATTTAGTTGAGGTTGTTCAACTCACACTAAGAAAATTCATGACCTAAATTGATATATGAATTCGTTAGAATTGGTGATCCAAAGAATTTCAGCTATTGATAGTTTTATAGAGTGTCTTCAAGATTACTAATCAATAAGCATCTAATCGCAACACTTGTCTAGATTAACCATAGATTTAAAAAAGATCATGATTGTTAGCGCTTGTCTACGACCAAATCAATTTACTAGAAAACAATGAACTCGTTCTTTGTATCTATGATCGATCCTACAAATCGAAGTCGAGAATACACCTTTAGCTAGACTTTTCTCTCCTTAATTTCTCTTCATTTTTATTTACTATTTTTATTCAATATTCATACATTCATAGAAATTTTAGAAGCCAAAACAAGCATCTAAAATTTTTCAAATCTCAAAACCTTCAAAAATGACCTTCAGTTCGATATGATATTTAATTCCAAAATTTTATAAAAGTCCAAAAAAATAATAAATTCTAAATTTTCTCAAAAATATAGTACTAAAACAAATAAGATCAATTCATCATTTTTTTAATTATAATAATATATATAATATATATAATATTTTTAATAAATTTATTTCGTATATCATTGATAACAACCTAAGTTTTTAAAAAAATATGGGAGTGTTCAATTGTCTACGAGTGCAAATGATACAATTCTACTTGCAGCAAATAAATCAATAAATTTATTTAGTTAACTGCAAAAATTTCTTACAATATTTAGTATTTACAAATTATATTTCTAATATTTAAAAAAAAATCAGCTCAAAAAACTAACAATATAAGATTACAAACTACAAATACAATAATTTAAATATTAAAAAATAATTAATTTTAACAACTTAAAATCGTCGAATGAAAACATGATAAATACCAAAGTTATAAATTTTCAAATACTAAATGTGATGCTAGTGTCAAATTTTAGATCTAATGTACTTTGATAGAATTTTTATATTTTCAATATTATACAATAATTAACAATTGTTAATTTCATTTGATAAATAATTAAATAATACATAATAATATTGTACTAAATTAAATAATTTAAAGTATAAAACAATATTATTCTAGATAAGCCGATGAATTATTATTGTAATAAAATGACAAATTTACTTATTTGTGATAAAATGAGGTGATAACCCAGCAAGACTCAGGGCAAAATGAACCTTAGAACAAGAGCAAAACAAGTTAATATCCGCTATTAAACGAACCGTACTGCAAGGAAAAGGTAAAGATCATAATGGTTACTACTTACTAGCTTTTAACGTTCAAAAAACAATCCAGGCGGAGCCAGATTTGTTATCTGGTTGCCAGCAGCATGGTGCATTCATTGGAAGAGCGATTCTAAAATTTACATGTTAGTAAAAATGGGCCCCAAATATGGTGCATTAGTAAAAATGGAAATTTGAGATTCATAATTTACAACCTGTATATGGGCCCCAAATATCTATACAACTTATGGTAATCCAAACCATCTTTTCCAGTATTTACAGGTTTTTTTCTTAATCTCATGTTCTTCCTTTGCGTTATTGGAGCTCTCTGACTGTAAATCCTGTCTCTGCTGCATCTTCTTGCGGTGGCGGGCCACAATAAATCACCCCGATTAAGGCCACCCAAATTCCGGATGGCAAAATACATGATTATAAGGATTCAACTGCCTTGGCAATCATCTTAAAGCTGAGTAGTGCACCCATGTATGGAATCAACTCAAATCAAAACCAGCATCTGCACTTATTGCATAGATCAATTTGGTTCGCATCTGTTCTATACTGCACCACCATATGTTCAAAGCCAACATGTTAGCAACAAAAACATTAGTCAAATGGCACAATCAAAAAATTATCAGCAGTAATGTTTTCACTGCTAGCATATTTTGAACAGACGGAAATTATCCTTTAAGCTATACATGGTAGGGCTAGCATGTGCTCACTGCTTTTTAATTTTTTTTCTTCACGGCTTTTAAAATAAATAACTCAGACATTAACAGCAAATGAACAAGAATACAAGCATATTTTTTTCTTGGTCACGTCATAGAACAAAAACTAGAAAATCCACAGGATGCTCATGTATTAGTACTTGATGAAACATACATATGTATTTCTTAAGAAATTAAACATAAAAGTAGCTCTTTGAAAGCAAAACCATTTTATCCTGATGAGCTTACCTTCGATAAGGTGGTAACTTCAGAAGATTCATGCACGTGGCAGAGGTTGGTAGGCGATCAAGATCCTCTTCGGCGACATCATCAGGAGCGGCCCTATATTTCAGGCAAAGAAAATCATTCCCAAAGTAACAACAAATAAAAAACTTCCTTTTAGAAATAAGTAGAACAAACCTCTGTATACAGAATTTTGGTTCAAGATACTTGAAGCCAAGAAGAGGACCTCTAGAACATCCAGTCACAAACCTGAAAATTACAATTATTTAAATTAGTTCATTCTCTTACCAGAGCATGTAGCAAAAATCAAATAAAAACCTATAAGTCAAGCAAACCTAAAAGCTTCAAGACTAGCAAAATACTGCATATTAAAATGATATCATCTGAAATTTTGGTGCTCACATTAAAAGACGATTTGAAGGCATTTAAATGTGCACTATGGTTTACAAACCTGAGTTCCACACATGAAGCATAACTTCTCTAAAATGCTAGCCAAGTAAAAGTAGTTCCACTTTTTTATATTTCACTTTCAGAGAGACAAGGCAAATTTGTCATCAACCTAGTCAAATTTATTGTTCTCTGAGAGTCATCTGATAACATACAAGGAAAAGCAGGATAGCAACTAGAAACTGTTGTGATCGTAATGGAATGACCTTTGCAATGGAATGGTTCTTATAATGAAATCAACTCTGTAACGGAATAAAATAACTTCTCCATGTTTGGTATACTCTATAATCAACTACAAAATGGAACAGTAGTTCATGTTTTTCATTTCATTCTTATGTTTGGTAATTGGTATAAGTGCAAACAAGAATGAAATTATGATGTCAAAAATCCAATCTCCAATTTAGAAAATTAATAAAGACAATATTATTATATTAGTATATATTTTATATATTATGGTAGTTATCATATATTATAATATAATAGTTATTCATATATTTCATAATATATAATATTAGATAAAATATAATATAGATTTATTAAATTTATTTAAGAATATTTAATTGAGATTTGTATTCTCATTTGAGAGCCATCATAGAGTTTTCCATTAAAGAATGTCATGGCTCATTCCATTCAAATATTCAATTAAATAGGAGATTTTGAACAAAATTTCATTACCACATCCCGAGCACCAACAAATACCAAATACTGTAGTAACTAAGGCAAAGGTCGTAATTGCCATTCCATTATCGAACTGATTACGTATTAACTATTAAACGTGTTCGATTTATCCCTTAATCATGAACTTTCTTTGAGGAGTGTTAAACCGCATAGGATAACCTACTGAACATGTGTTCTATAATAAAATGATAATGTAGTACATAAGAAGTAAAACTCACTTAAGAAATTTCTTCTGATATTCCAAAGAAAAGCTTTTAAGAACTTCCCAGAACATCTCAATGACATGGTGTTCCTGACACATGAGTTTCACAAGATTAGAAGCAAAACATAAGCCAAATGGAAAAAGGGTCTCCACATTAACCATCAATATTTTACACTTCACAGAACCACAAAAATTCGGCTCTAACAACTAAAAACTATTAAAAATGAATTATTGGAGGATTTTCAATTAAAAAATTTGTGTTAGTTTGTATTTAGCACATATGAGAAAAATACTCGCAACTTTGATTTGCCTATGAAAAAAAGGATCATGTTATCTTTAGATCAAACAGAACCTACATGGTTATAGCCAGTATAATGAGTATTGGAGCGTAGATCATCCACATCCATACTTTCAAGTGACCCAGATATAAGTAGCTGGAAGAACACAAATACAAGTGAATAAATAAGTTTCTCAGAAACCACACAACAAATGTATAATGCAAAAATTCAGAAAAACTGCATTTTATTGGTCAATACTTAGTGAAAACAAGCATAGTTATCAAACCAGACCAGCCATGGACATGGTCTGAGCAATATTATCTAGATATCTATAATATGTGAAAAAAGGATAAAATAATAAATAATAATGTATAATATATTAAAAATTAAAAAACCAAGGAAATAAAATTATTTCTCAGAGAATACAACCACCTAGCAAATTGCATTATTATATTATTAAAATATTTTTTCTTAAATAATTCTAATTACACTTTATTGACAATTAGATTGGAAGTTAAATATTTAAATAAATTATTTCCTTCTCACCTTTAAACCCCATGCTAGTGTGCTCGTATGTTATATATACTATTATGTCTAAATAATAGTATCAAGGAGGTTGTAGCTTGGTGCTAAAAATCTACTTTTTCTTTAGGAGACTGGAAGTTTGAGTCTCAGCAATGGTAAATAATTATACAAATTCTACCAATTTATAAATTACTCAACAATGATTTAGAAGACTAAGGTTTGAACTGGATAACAAAAAATCAGTCAGTCACAGTGAATTTGTTGGTTCTATTGCTGAGCCAATCCTTAAATTGAACCAGAAAAGGCAGCTGAGTCAACCAGGTTGGAGGCAGGTCCAGTCGGGTTATAATAACTATGACACAAGCATTGATTGGATCAGTTTAAAAAAAATTACATGCTTTTGTCTATATAGTATATACTCCTTCAGTATTATAAATTTCAAATTAACACAACCATTCTCAATATAGGATGCTGAGAAATACAGCAGGAAAGTAGGATTCCCTAGCCTCTCAGATTATGACACTCCCAGCTATGATAGTATAGGTAGAACTAGAAGACACTATAATTGTAAATGGATAATACAATTATTCTCTCTAGTTCATCTGAACGCCTTACAGAAAATGATGGCAATTAAGAGTTATCAATTAGTTGCTATTTTATTATATTCCGTGAAATAAGAAACAAGTGAACTGATTAAAATATCAAACCCATCAAGAGGAGCTCATATTTGATAATACCGAAAGTATACTCAAACTCTTAACCAGACTGAGATAAAGAGATCCTCCTTTTCTTGGAAGTATCTAATTACAAGTTCATTCTCGGGCTAGTATTATATGTTGGCGAAATATGATATGCTAGTCATTAAATAAAAATAGCATCAAAAGATATTTCTCAGTTATGGTCACTAACTCACTATACTGATCACAAATATTGGATTTTGGTACAACTCATGTTGAAACCTTCTACATCCTAAACTTGAAAACAGTTACAGAAACAATTGTGAAAAGGAATAAATCTGTATGACTTGACAAAATTGGACAAGAAGAAATGGAAATCTACAAGTAGAAAGTGGTGAGGCAATATCCTCCTATGATCAGATTACTCATGTTGATTTTAACTAATTTCCAACAAACTTCAAATCAACTAATATAATAATGCAAGTGAAAATGTTTTTATGAATAATGCTGCAACACCGACTAAAAAAAGTAAATAGTTACAATGAACAACGCCATGAGTGGATGGTAAAGCAAGAGCAAATTATATATCAATACTGCTTTGTAAATTATGCTTTTACAAATAATGTCGTGAATGATTGAAAATGTTCTTTATAAATAATGCTTGGTAAGCAACACCAACTAAAAAAAAGTGAATAGTTACAATGAATAATGCCGTAAATGGAAGGTGAAGCAAGAGCAAATTATCTATCAACAACTGGAAGGAGAAATCCACTGAACCAGGGATTCTTCATAATTCCATCAATCTTTCAAGTTTTAACCCTTTCTTTGAAACAAATAATTTCACACATAAAAAGATGATGAAAATAATTGTGATCATGAAGTGTCTAAACACTAAATCCAGGCACATTCTTACCTGAATTTCATGTTCATTGAACATTTCAATCCACTCTTTTTGTATAAGCTGTTGGAATCCTCGTAAAAAATGTAAGCTTTGAATGCGAATCTGCAGGGTTGGACAAGGTAAGCTGAT